>CM022527.1:20776809-21976809 GCA_012273795.1 Dendrolimus punctatus
GATCATTGTACCGATGTGGCTGTACCACGTCGTGGCACAGGGACCTGTCGGCCGTGTCCTGGCGCCAGGTGCTCTGCAACGCGGCCATAGTGGAGTTCCTGGTGGAGCTGGTGGAGCGGCGCGGCTGGGAGGCGCCCGCGCACCACTGGGACTTCACCACCATCACGCTCTGCTCTGCTGCTCACCTCCGTCGACAAGTCCAAGCACCACTGGGGCTCTACCAAGGTCGGTACATCTTTACAACCATGTTCGCCTCTCTGTGAGCATAAGGGCTTGATACATCAGACGAGGCTTTGTGGGTCAAGTTCCGTTGCCTGCCTTTGTGGCGAATTGTGTACTACTAGTATACTTGTACCTCATGAAATTGACGAGCATAAAGGGCAGCGTGAGAATGTAAACACTACATTAGTGGACTCGCGCTGCCCGATTCCCTCGCCACTTCACTGCTTGCTGCTGTGATGGTGGCCATAATGTGAACTTGGGGATAGGTGTTTTAGCTCTTATTGCTACGTGAACACTTCAGTTTTATATGTATCTTTTATGTGCAATAAACATGGGTTCTGGTATGAATTTCACTTCTCCCCTAATACCAACTTCTCTATCCCATACGCCGTTCTAAAAGTTGGCCGAGAAGTTTGCCTGGAGAAGATCGCTTTTTAGCGATAAGGCCACCATCTCTTTATTTATACTTTGGTGTGCAGTAAAAGGTTATCTTATTTTTATGATTGCGTGAGTTCAGCAGACAGGCAGAGAACCCACTTGATGGTAAGTGATTATCATCGCCAATGAACATTTGTTTTAACTATGCGCTGGCTCGCGCAACGCAGTATTCTTTCTCCGTTCCCCAGTAGAGGTCCAAAGCGATAGTTGACGGGTATGTGGTGTGCCTGTCGGTCAGGTATCGATGGTGGCCCGCTCGGTGCTGCGGCTGCTGCTGTCGGTGCGCCGGTTCGTGGAGGGCGTGCCGGGGAGGCCCTCCGGCGGGCGCCCTCCGCGCACGTGGCGCACCTGCCCGCCGAGTGGGCCGACATCTTCGCGCCGGACCTCGACCGCAGCCTCTTCAGCATACTGCTCCACATCCTCGGTGAGTCCACCACGACTCGTTTCAATATTAATATTTGTGTTTCGCTACGAGTTGCAGGACTCGAATTAAAAATGCCGTTGGAATTAATAAAGTTTATTAGAACTATACAAACACGTATAAAACAGATACAAATACAACTGGATACAACCAGTTCAAATGTAAAGCACGATTCAGTACTAACATCTTGTTTCGTTTGTAGCTATCGCTAGAGTGCCTTCCCCTCCATCAGGTCATTGTTTTATGTTGCACAAGTACAATATGTATGCCTTATCTAAGTCGGCTTAATTCGCCACACCTGGCTAATGACTCGACCACAAACTGCCATAAAAGAGTACAATAACAATGGGCTGTTTTCTAATCACAATTTTTAAACACAAAGTAAACAAAAGAAGACGGTCATAAAAAAGTTTCAATGTTATCAGCTCAAACGCCGACGGGTAATAAATGTGCTTTATTTACAAATATTCAGTTGGCACAAATTGTAACAGCATTTTATATGCGTAATTAAAAGAAGCATTCGTCGCCTCTTTCTATATAAATGATACGTATGAATGAATCGAGTGTCGCTTATGAGCGCAGAGTCGAGCACGGAGGTGGCGACGTGCAGCCGCGTGCACGTGGTGGCGGCGCTGGTGCGCGCGCAGCGGCGGCCGGCGGCGGCGCGCGCCCCGGGCGCACTGCGGCGCGCGGCGGCGGCGTGCGCGCGCGCGCTCGCCCGCCCCCACCACCACGCCTACAAGTACCTCGCCTACTACGCGCTGCGGGCGCTCGCCGGCGCCCTCGTGCTGGACGACGGTGAGAGCTGTTCATCGATATTCCATGTACCACCTACACTCTGATCTGGCTTATCTCTAAACGAAACGTCGTGCGAACAGCGGAGCGGCGTGTGGGTGTGCGCGGCGAGGAGGGCGCCGGGGGCGCGGAGGCCGGGGGGCGGCGAGGGCCGGGGGCGAGGAGGGGCGCGCGCGGCCCCCGCTCTCCGTCGACTGCTACGCGGAGCCGTTCGCGCGGCTCGCGGACCTGCTCCTGGCGGCGCTCGGCCACGTCGCGTAAGTGGCCCCTGTCCCGTCCTTGTCACACTCGTGGGAATTAGTTCCACTATGCTTTCGAAACTAGATATGGCGCTTTTTATAGTATGCAATATCTAATTCATTTACAATCAATAATATGAATATTTATACAATATTGTAAAGAGGAAAGATTAGATCGTTTATTTGCATTGAAGAGGCTCCGAAACTACTGAACCGATTTGGAAAATTCTGTCACTGTTGCCAAACTACACTATCCTCGGGTGACATAGGCTATATTATAATTACAAAAAAAATAGGGATCCTTACTAAAACTCCAATAATAAAAAAACACCTAAAATCGTATGCGCTGCGAATACTATTAATGATAGAATAAAATATTGTACTACGACTTTGCAGAACACATAATTATTTACAAAAGTTGTCGCGACAGCATATCGATACTCGGGCTCAAAGGGCGTAACCGCCATTTCGGCGAAATTTGCTTATTAATGCAGTCCTACTTAACTTTTCTCCTCTATCGATCGGTATATGTAAAGTCTTCCAATTCGCCAAAAAATGGCGTTTACGACCCCATTTTCTGTTGAAAATAAAACATATATTTTTAGCTTTGTGTCGTAACAGCAACCAATGTTAATGATTATAAACGCGAGGGTAGTAAGCGACACCGTACATGATACAAATGTTTTTACGCCTAATATTTTACGTCGAAATAGTTTTAGTTTTGGGTCGTATGAGCAACCACTCATATTGATCAATAAATGTGAGGGTAGTAAGCGACATAACTAGTAACATAATGGTGCTTACGCCCGAATATATTCATTTTTAAAGAATCAACTTGCCCGATACGTCCTTAATTATTTCTGTACTT
Organism: Dendrolimus punctatus; assembly: GCA_012273795.1. Lineage (NCBI taxonomy): Eukaryota > Metazoa > Arthropoda > Insecta > Lepidoptera > Lasiocampidae > Dendrolimus > Dendrolimus punctatus. The sequence goes on from CM022527.1 coordinate 20,779,793, forward strand.
TTAAAATAAAATGACACATACGTCGTGAGGTTTTAGCGGGAAGTGAAAGGAGATGTTGTGCTGTTCAGTTTCATTTTCTAAAAATGTGTAAAATTACCCTAAAATGACAATATTTGTAGGATATTGATAGTTTTTCAGTACTAATTATGTGTTTTTCTGAGAAATGTGAACTGTATAGTCAAATGTGACTTTTGAGTTGTCACAATAACTCTGTTGAATGGCATTAGTTGATAACCTACAGTTTAGCTGAGCTATACATAGGCTTAAGAAAAGAAGAAACTATATACTAATCTAAGATCTGGCTTAAAGGTCTAGATGCCAAGCCATAACCTAAATAATAGTAATGACTCTACGTCCAACAATTAACTCCAGTTTCTATGCGCCCTTTAGTATTCAACATACGTATAGTTCGATGCGAATTTTTATGACGGCTCCGATATCAGCTGCAAGCAAGGCGTGCGTGGGTACAGTCAAGTTGAGACTTCAAGTTATTTTAGATAATATATATTAATAATAATAGCTTAACTTTTTTAGTTTTTTAGTTTTTGAAGTCGGTTTTTTTTAAACGAAGTTTTTTTATTTGTTGCTTTTTAGTGTCTAGCTATGTATGGGTAGGCCTATGAAAGGTGCCGCGCTCCATAAACAATAAGGTCCAAGAAATGGAAACAAATAAATGATGTAAAATGAAAACAACTGGGCCAAACTATGTTAAATTTTTAGGGGACCAAATGGCAACTATTCCGCATCAAACTAAAAAATAATCATGTAAATCGGATCATAAATCTCGGAGTAATTGGTGTAAATATGGAACGGAATGAAATTTTTTCGTAAAACATTCATTAAATAAAAACTACTAGCTCCAAAGTACATTATATTTTTAGGGGACCAATGGAGCTATTCTGCGTCGAAGAAAAAAGAATCACGTAAATCGGATCATAAATCTCGGAGTAATCGGTGTACATACATAAAAAAACATACCGATCAAATTGAGAACCTCCTCCTTTTTGGAAGTTAAAAATAATTAAATAGGTTAAAAATTGAAATTAAATAGGTAAATAAGGAAAGGTTTCTTATTTTCTCTCTTTACTTGATATTTATTTAATTAACTGAAGAAACAAAACAACAGTCTACAAACTGATAGAATTAGTAGGCAAATTGTCAGTTACGTCCATCTCTTATCACACATCCATAGAATTTTAGGATGTAACGCCCCAAACATGCAATTTCCGGGGCGTATAGGAAAGCTGTTTTTGTTACTTTAAATATATTTGAAATATAATTTAACAGTGTTTTGTAATCATAGAATTTTAAGACTTTTGCTTTTAGAATGGTTTATTTAGGCCAAGATCAAAAGTTATATCCGAAATATATTTTATATTTTGTATATTTATTATTCTGAAAAGTCGAGTTTGGTGCTTACGCCTTTGAGCTCGAGGTATCGAATTATGTCTAACTATTACACTTATGCACAATAAGTGTTCTTTTATTTTTAAAAATTAATTAAAATGCCGCCGCTAGAAAAGGCTCTTTGTTTGTATCTTGGTATTCATCCGGTATCAAAATGAATTACTTTCATATTCAAGATTGCTTCAATGCCTTTATATAACTTTTTGAATTGTTCAATTAGGACATTGCATTCGAAAGAAATCACGAATTTAAAAATGTAAGTATTAAAACGATTTTTCGTGATCACGAAAAATCGTAAGACCCCGTATATACAGAAGTTTCACTTCAAAAAGTTTAAAATGTCATAATTTTGTAAAAGTAGCCAAATAACATAAATGTTCTTACAGGGTGGCGCATTAGACGTGCATATTGCATCATCTTTTTTCGCGGGGGTAGAAAGTGCGCGGGCGGGGGGAGCCTGCATCGTTGGGTAGGCGGGCTCATGGAGTTTTAGTCACTATGAGTCACTTCGACGGGAAGCGTCGCGCAATTTGCGTGCGCGCATTTTACGAGAACTCTCGTTCATACATCGTTACTAGGGCTTTTACATTGTTCTGAATATGGACTACGGCAAATTAGTGAAGCTCCGAGTGCTAATTTAATTAAAATATGGGTACAGCGTTTTGAAGAGACTGGTTCAACGTTTAAACCACAAGCAAAAGGTCGTCCAAGAACATCTAGGACCGACGACAATATTGAGAGAGTTATGCAATCTGTACGAGGAAATCCACAAATGCCTACTCGCAAGAGATCGTCTGTCTTACACTTAACAAGACGAAGTTTGCAACGAATTTTAAACTTGGATCTTAAACTGCATCCTTACAAGCTGCAGTTAACACAAGAGTTGAAAGAGTCTGACTTCGGAGCAAGGCTCGCATTTGCTAATGAAATGGTTATCGGTTTTCCAATTTTGACAATATCCTTTTCTCAGATTAGGCCCACTTCCATATCAATGGGTTCGTAAACCGTCAAAATTGTCGTTACTGGAACAGTGAGAATCCCAAACTCAAGCACCAGAAACCACTACATAGTCCTAAAGTGACAGTATGGGCAGCAATCTCTGGTAGAGGAATAACTGGACCGTTTTTCTTTGAAAATGCGCGGGGACAAAACGTCACTGTTAATACCGAACGCTATGTTGCGATGTTGGAAGGTTTTTTGGCTCCAGAGCTTGAAAATTCAAGAATAGTGAATTCTAGGACTTGGTTTCAACAAGACGGAGCTACCTGTCACACATCAAATGACTCCATGGCGGTTGTGAAACAGATGTTCCCTGGCAGACTGATTTCAAAAGAGGTGATATCCCTTGGCCTCCACGTAGTCCAAATGTGACGCCTCCTGACTTTTTTTTGTGGGGATACCTCAAGAACAAAGTCTACAGCAATAATCCGAAAACATCGATCAGCTCAAAGAGAATATCCGTGGTGAAATGGCAGCATTACACCAGCATAACTGAAGAAAGTTTCAATAACTTCCGTTTGCTATTAGAGGAGTGTCGTCGTAGAGAGGGTCATCATTTAGACGATGTTATTTTTTAAAATAAACTCAGTTATTTCTAATAATACCTCAGTTTTATTTTAACTATACCTTTTGTATTTATTTTTTAATCAATATTTTAAATATGCACGTTCTATTGCGCCACCCTGTATAATGATAATAAAATATTATTCGTGCACAGAAGGGTTGCCGTTAGAGTCATGCCGCGTGACGCGTTGATGTCGTTAATATGAAGAGAGATGATTGTGTTTGATGTGTGACGTGGGCAGGCTGGGCGAGCAGACGTGCGCCGTGGAGGTGGGCTCGGACAGCCACTCGCTGGCGCTGGGCTGGCTGCTGCTGGCGGACGCGGTGGCCGCGCAGTGCGCGCTCGCCAGGGGCGACCTCGTGCACCACTAATCTACCACTACAGGTGACGAGAGACAAGTACACAATGGGAACGCCACTCTCCCAAGTGCAATCTCTGGCATTCTAATATTAGGCCGAGAGCAATTTATTTACTGCGACCTCAAACATCGTACAAGTATCAAGTTGTTCGTTGTCGGTGGCAAGGGAGTCGTGCTACGCGGAGCCGCTGATGCTGATCGCGGCTGCGGCTGCTGCCCGCGGAGGTGTTCGCGTTCGCGGCCGAGCGCGGCGACGCCGGCGCTGCGCCGCCGCCCGCTCGCGCGCCTCTTCGCCGCCACCAAGGAGTTCGATGTCTACGGTAACATTGTGTCCTTTAGCACGTCCACATGCTCCGTCTGCCGTTCCACGTGGCGGCCGCGTCGAAGTGGGCGTTCACCACAGAGCATTCATTCTCTCTATGAATATGTGTATTTCGTCGCTAATATCAACTCTCCAATGCCCACGAGCAAGTGGAACGTGGTCATTGTAAGCCTCTAGTGGAACGTAGCTAACATAAGGAGCTATAAGTCATTCTTCTCTAATTGTATATTATAGACTAGAGTTTAACCCGCGAGTCAATCTCTAGTGCGTGCTTCTTGTTTAAAGAGCAAGCGTTAATACAGGTTACATTGTACAAAATTTTTAGGTTAGTGCTATTTGCACTCTGAAGATTAATTTCATTTTATATCGTAAACCATCCATTTTCCGTATTAAAACTACACCTAAACAAAATTACAGCAAAACCGATCCGATTCCTAGTAGTTTTCCGCTAAAGCTTAACGGAAACACATATCGAGTTACTATCGCATTTTATATAGACGACGTATTATTATATTATATCTATAAACTTGAGAAATGATTGCTCTCATCCAAACTTTCATTCTTTATTTCAAACCGTCCTAGTTTACTTATCTGTCCCCGTCTATTTAACTACATAATAGACAAACATGATAATAGTGACTAAAAACAAAAAAGACTAAAAGGATAAAAAGGGCAAAGAGGACAAAGAGGGCAAAAATGACAAATAGGATAGAAAGCGCAAAGATGACCAAAATGATGAAAATGGAAAATCTTCTTTCCCACTTTTTGGGTAACCTTCACATTAATCTATCCCATTATCCGGGATCAAGGGTATCCCTTGTTCACCCTCAGTATTAAAATATATATACCCTCAGTATACCGAATTTCAACTAAATCGGTTCGATCGTTTTTCCGTAAAAGCATAACAAACAGAAAGACAAATATATTTTCATCTTGGAAACTATCCCGTTTTTGGGATAAAAAGAATCCTATGTTCTCATTCTCTGCATCGAAAATATATATATGTACTGAGTTTCAGCCAAATCTATCCAGTAGTTTTTTCATGAAAACGGAACAGACTGACAGAGTTACTTTCGCATTTATTATATTAAAAGGAATAGGGATATATTAATTAATAGGTATAGAGATGATTTTTTATTTGATCTATAAACTTGAGAAACGATTAATCTCGCACTCAAACTCTCATCTATTTAGTTTTGTTTTTGCGATAAAAAGTATGACCAAAATGGTCAAAATGACCGAAATGGCCAAAATGACCAAAAAGGCCAAAATGACTAACATGGCCGAAATGACCAAAAAGGCTAAAATGGTCAAAATGACCAAAAGGCCAAAACGACCTACATGGCCAAAACGACCTACATGGCCAAAATGACCAAAAAGGCACTGACCGACGTGGCCAAAATAACGGAATAGGCAAAACTATCAAAAAAGGCCAAAATAATCAAAATTGTCAAAATGACCAAAAGGCCAATGACTGACATGGCAAAATGACCGAAATAAGCAAAACTACCAAAAAGGCCAAAATTACCAAAAAGGCCAAAATGACTCAATGGCCAAAATTGACCAAAAAGGCCAAATGAAAATTATCTCATGGTCCATCCCAAAGTATTTAATTACATACGTGCCGAATTTCAGCCAAAAACGTCCAGCAGTTTTCCGTAACAGGCCTAAAAACAAACAGACAAATTATCATTTACTAAACTAGATGGCGCTGTACTAATTAATCGCGCTTACATTTTATTTGTTTGGTTGTTGAATACTGGACCCTGGATTTGTAGGGTCGTGCTCTCGGTTCGGTATAGAATAAATATTTTGTACTGAAACACGCATTTAATTTGTACATCTTGTACAAATTTTGGTCCTGTACGAGTCGGATCGGCTATACAGTAGACTACGGTTTTTGTCTACGCTTCGTACCTATGGGCAGTGGTTCGCTGTTCGGGGCGAGTCGGGGGAGGGGTTTCACGTCAAGAGTGGAACAGCTCCTCATCTGGTGCTGAAGAGGAAGGTATATGCAGACGGCGCAGGGAGCCAGTTAGGTGTCCGTGACGGCGGTACAGCGGGGGGAGCCCCGCAGGCGACATCTGAGGTAACAGCGGGGGGACAGCCCGCAAGCAACATCCGGAAGTGACGTCACAAAACGGTCAAGTGTGAGTGATTTTTAACTGTGAGTACATTTAAATAATTGTGATTAATTTTGTGCTAATTTGGACTTTAATGATTAGATTATATTAACTTAGAATATTTCTTACTTGTAAATTAGGGACTTAGAATATTTCTTGCATGTAATCAGGGACTTAGAATAATTAGGTAAATTTGGTTCATACGGGGAACCTATGCCCGATTTTTTTCTAAGTCAATATTTTTCAAACACTTGTAAAATTTTAAGCATTTTTTGGGACTTAGAAAAATTTCGTCGAAATTTGCATTGGTCAAACAGTTGTAAAATTTTATGCAGTTGTTTTGTATTCAATGTTCTTTCTTTATAAGTGACTGTATTGGTTTAAACACTTGTAAAATTCTGGTGTCTTTTGGGACTTAGTAAATTTTATCGAATTATTGTATTGATAAAACGGTTGATGAATTTAAGTCTTTTGCTTTGTTTATAGTTACATTGTTTGTTAAGTTATATAATTTAAAATATTCAAAATGCAGAAATATGTTAATTTACAAAGGGATGTTCAGGAGAAAATTAATAAGGCGCATGTAAATTTTAAAAAGTCTTCTAAAGAGCGGTTAGGATCTGAAGGGTATATACAAACTAGACTTGATATTTTAGAAGATTTGTGGGCTCGATTTACTAAAGTGCATCAAGAAATAGTTAATAGTGTAGAAAGTTGGTCTGATTTTCAATCAAGTGCATATGTAAAAAATGAAATCTATGAGAACACTGAAGATTTGTACATTAATTATAAAACGGATATGTTACGATGCAAGCCTAAACCAGCACAACAATCAAATGGCCAGGGCACTGGGAATGGTGATAGCGTTGGGGCAAATTTGAAATTGCCCAAAATAACTATACCCACTTTTTCGGGCAAGTACGAAGAATGGATCACATTTCGGGACATGTTCGTTTCGTTGGTCCATTCTAATGGAACGCTAGATGATGTGCAGCGGTTGCACTATCTCAAAGGACACCTAACCGGTGAGGCCGAGCAGTTGATAAGGCAGTTACCAATCACTGCTGCAAATTATGTGGAATGCTGGAACCAGTTGAAGGCAAGATATGATAACAAAATTTACCTCGCTAATTCGGTTTTGAAACGCCTGATTAATCAAAAATCAGCTTGTAAAGAATCTTCAGTGTTCCTCAAGGAACTAGCTGATACCACCTCAGACTGTTTACATGCCCTTAAGAACATAGGAATAGATGTAAGTACATGGGACATAATTATAATTTATATAGTGTCAAACAAATTAGATACGGAAACACGGAAGCAGTGGGAGTTGAAGGTTGCAGACGGAAATGTCAATGAATTACCTACATTTAATCAGTTTAGAGATTTTTTGGAAAGCAGATTCCGAGCTCTGGAATTCATTGAACCTCGACCTTCAACTGTCACATTTAATAAACCGCTGCGGCATAGAGTTTTACACGTTGTTAATGTATTTTGTGAGTTTTGTGGCAATGAACATAAATTATACACATGTAAGGAATTTATGAAGAAAAACATAGATAATAGGCGTAAGTTCATAATTGAGAGACGATTATGTTTCAATTGTTTGGGTAGCAACCACCCGGCTAAGTTCTGTCCAAGTAAAACATCTTGCAGGGTGTGTAACGGGAAACATCATTCGGTGATCCACCCAAGCGGTTTGGGGGTTGGTAGGTCACATCATGCATACATTGGTGCCTCGACATCTGGGGCGGGTACGGTCGGCACATCCGCTGGAACAACAGCGGCTTCCTCAGAGTTGGTCGAAGAGGCGCCATTGATCTCATGTTTTGGCCAGGTATCTATGAAGAAACAGGTATTTTTGGCAACAGCTGTCGTCTGGGCAAAATCACATAGAGGTCAAAGGCATTATATTAGGGCTTTATTAGATCAGGGTTCACAAGCCTCTTTTGTGACAGAAGCGACAGTACAATACTTGGGTATTAAGAAACGTCCAGTTAAGGGAATAATTTCAGGATTGGAAGGTAATAGCACTACTGTATCGAAGAACATGGTGGAATTGAACATTCAGTCGAGGATAGATAGCAATATTGTTATCACGGTACAAGCTTACGTACTGAAATCAATCACCACATCGCTTCCAAACTGTACTGTGGACAAACTGGACTGGTTAGACGAGGACATGTGTTTAGCAGATCCTCAATATCATACACCTAGCAAAATTGATATTTTGCTAGGAGCAGATATATACGGAACAATCATACAGGAAGGAATACGGAAGGGTCCACAGGGATATCCATTGGCTCAAGCGACATCACTAGGCTGGATATTATCTGGCACATGCAAAGAATCCGCTTCTACATCAAGGGTCGTGGCAATGCATGTCTGCGTTGAAGATAATGAAATGCTAAAGAAATTTTGGGAAATTGAAGCTGAGCCAAAATATCAAAAAAGAATGATGACAGAAGAAGAAACTCGATGCGAACAATTCTTCGCAGACACATCAAGAAGGGATTCAGAGGGAAGATATGTAGTCAGACTTCCATTCAAAACCGAGAGACCTGAATGTGTTGATGGTGACTCAAGAGCAATCGCTGAAAGAAGACTAAATGGATTACAAGTGCGATTTAAGAAAAATAAAGAATTAAAAGATAAATACAAACGGGTCATAAATGAATACTTAGACTTGGGGTTCATGGAGAAGATTCCTGAAACAGAAAGGGAAAATTCTATTGCTGTCTACTTACCTCATCATGCCGTTATTAGAAATGATAAAGACACTACGAAAGTCAGGGTCGTTTATGATGCGTCCTGCAAATATAAAAATGGAGTATCCTTAAACGATACGTTAATGGTTGGACCTACCTTACAACCAGAGCTCAGACACTTGTTGATGCGTTGGCGACAACAGCCCATATGCTTATCAGCTGATATAGTTAAAATGTATTGTCAAGTAAGGGTAGCGGAAGAGGATACTAACTATCAGAGACTTTTGTGGCAAGATGACGGAAACTCTAAAGTGGAAGATTATAGGTTGCTAAGGGTAACGTTCGGAACAGCAGCAGCACCGTACTTGGCAGTTAAGAGCTTGCAGCAGACAGCACATGATGAAGGTGCAAATTTTCCCGCAGCATCTGTAAGGGTAATAAATGATTATTATATGGATGACCTGTTAACTGGATGTAACACCGTAAGTGAAGGAGTTGAGATATATCAACAGATGAATGAGTTACTAAAAAAGGGAGGATTTGAATTACAAAAATGGATGAGTAATAGCAAGGAGTTGTTGCAAGCAATCAAAGAAACATCATTGAGCAAGGATGAGATTTGTGAAGAACTAAACCTAAAAACGGACGAAGTAGTGAAGCTTTTGGGACTTACTTGGAATCGAAGAACAGATGAATTCCGTTACTCAGTGACTGTGCCTGAGGAAACTGGACCTGTAACAAAAAGGAAAATTATATCACAGATCGCACGGTTGTATGATCCGTTAGGATGGGCAACACCTTGTGTAATAGTAGCTAAAATATTGATACAGAAGCTGTGGATATCTGGAATGGGATGGGATGATGAAGTTACAGGAAAACTATTAGGGGAATGGAACACTTACCGGGAAGGACTGGGTGTTTTGACACAAATCAACATACCTCGATGGGTCGGAACACGCCTCGATGATTCTGTAGTAGAATTGCATGGATTCTGCGATGCGTCTAAGGTGGCATATGCAGCAGCCATTTATTTGCGGATAATTGATGCAGCTGGAAATATTCAAGTGGCTTTGGTTACGGCTAAAACTAAAGTTGCACCAATTAAACAAGTGTCCATCCCCAGATTGGAACTTTGTGGAGCCGTCCTGGTGACTAGACTGCTTATGGAGGTTGCAGAAACTCTGAAAATACAAAAGACTAACCTTCGAGCATGGACTGATTCGACCGTTGTTCTAGCCTGGATCAATAGTCACCCTGGTCGTTGGCAAACTTTTGTTGCAAATCGGGTCTCGGAAATATTAACTACGCTGGATTCAAACCAATGGTCACATGTAAGGACAAGCCATAATCCAGCAGACTGTGCCTCGAGAGGTGTTACCTCTTTGGAGCTGCTCAACAATCAAATGTGGTTCAATGGTCCAGAGTTCTTACGCAATAAGAATATCAAATACAGCAAGCCTACAAATGTTGAAACTCATTTGGAAGAAATTAAGGTGCATTTAGTGGTACCTGAGGTGCCAATCTGGAATCGGTATTCATCACTTACAAGGTTGATTAGAATTGTAGCATACTGTCGTCGGTTTCTGGATCTAAAAAGGCCAGCAAGTGAACGAAATCGGGGAGAATATCTCACGGCGTCAGAACTTGCACAGGCGCTGGAGACATGTATAAAACAATGTCAAGTCGAACATTTTCAAGAAGAGCTGGAGCTTATACGGAAGGATGGCAAGTTTAGCAAAATTAAAGGCCGCCTCAAATCTCTGAACCCTTATGTTGATGAGAAAGGTTTGTTACGGATTGGAGGACGACTGGACAATATGCCTCTTAGCTTAAATGCTAGGCATCCAATCTTACTACCAAAAAGGTCTACTCTTACTGCGCTAGTTATCGCTGATGCCCATGTTAAGACTTTACATGGCGGTATTCAACTCATGTTGACATATCTGGGTACTAAGTTCTTTATACTAGGGGCAAAGTCGATCGTTAAAGCATTTGTTCGAAAGTGTGTCACATGTATAAGGTATAACGCAACAACATCAAATCAGTTGATGGGACAATTGCCAGCTGTAAGAGTCACACCAGCCAGACCTTTTAAAAGCAGTGGAGTAGATTACGCAGGTCCCAAAACATAAGGACAACAAAAGGAAGAGGTCATCATGCATACAAAGGCTATATCTGCTTATTCGTCTGCATGGTGAGTAAGGCAGTACACATAGAACTGGTAAGTGATTTAACATCACAGGGGTTTCTAACTGCGTTTAAACGGTTTGTTGCTCGCCGAGGTCCTTGCACAGACCTTTGGAGCGATAACGGGACTAATTTTGTGGGAGCAGCTCGCGAACTAAAGACTTTGCTGACTTCAGAAAATTCAACTCTTCGAGAGGAACTTTTGAAGGCTTTAGCCACTAATGGGACATCTTGGCATTTTATCCCACCACACTCGCCGAACTTTGGTGGACTATGGGAAGCTGGAATCAAATCGGTAAAGTTTCACCTGAAAAGAGTAATCGGGGACACAACGCTAACTTATGAAGAATTGTCCACAGTTCTAACCCAAATAGAGGCCTGTTTGAACTCGAGACCTTTGGCTCGTCTCGATACGGAATCGGATGCGATTGAAGCTCTAACACCGGGGCATTTTCTAGTAGGTGAGCCTCTTATCACAGCCCCAGATGATAATTTTGAGGAATCAAATTTATCTTGCCTTCGGCGGTGGCAGCTTACGCAAAGAATGATGCAGAACTTTTGGAAGCGTTGGTCTCAAGAATATCTTACAAAATTTCTGCATCGGTATAAATGGGCATACCAACATCCAGAACCTGGCATTGGAGATGTAGTTTTAATTAAAGAGGAGAACGTGCCACCGTGCAGATGGCTTCTTGGACGAGTGGTTGCGAAACATGTAGGATCAGATAACGTCACTCGGGTTGTTACTTTACGGACAAAAAATAAAGGTGAAATCAAACGGCCGACATCCAAATTATGTATTTTACCTGTTTCCGCTTAAGTTTAAGAAATGTTTAACTTTTAAGATATGTTTTTGTTATTACTCTCGTTTAAATTTAAGATTTGTTATTTGCAGTGCTGTGTTGTAAACTCCCAACCAAGAACAAACATATTTGGTCAATTACTTGTACACAACATACTCGGCAGCCTCATAGTGGGCGGTGACGGTTTTTTATAAGGCCAAATTACATTTGTCCTTAGTGGGCGGTGTGTATAAGTTTCTTTGTACTAAACTAGATGGCGCTGTACTAAATTCAATCGCGCTTACATTTTATTTGTCTTGGTTGTTGAATACTGGACCCTGGATTTGTAGGGTCGTGCTCTCGGTTCGGTATAGAATAAATATTTTGTACTGAAACACGCATTTAATTTGTACATCTTGTACAGCATAATAATATGAAAATGCTTATATCAAAAAATATTTTTAATTATTTTTGGCCGGGACTTTCACTGGCAGATAGCTAATATTATAAGGAATAACTTGACCTACTTTTTTTTAGAGTTCCGCGAAAAAATTCCACGCGGACGAAGTCGCACAACTAGTTGGTAATAAAATGTCAAAAAACAAAAGAACAACGATAATGTAGCTAGTTAATTGTGTAGCATTTAGAAGCTTTTCAAAGATATTGATTAATCGAATATTTTTCATTTATGCCACAGAGTATATTGTATATAAAGATTTATGCTCCTTCCATAATATATTAAATAGATAAATATATGTAATAAGGTAATTTTCAAGGCGAAAGGAATAACAAATTAAGTTCGCAAATGTTCCTATAAATTCTAAAATTATTTACATATAAAAGAACGTGTGGCAAACTGCCACAGTAATCTCTTTATTTCATAAAAACACGATAAAAAACATTTATATTACTCACTTTCCTGTTTCCTGCCATCAGAAGTGGGTATAACCTCGTATGGGACACGATTATTATTAACTTTTTTACTATTAATTCAACATTCACACCCTAGTTTTAAATCGATCACTATGCACACATGTTCAATATCCTTTTTTAGCGAATAATACATTTTTCAGCAAACTTTTGTATTAGCATTATGCATTACCTTATCACCGTCTAGCCTCAGTGTACACAAAACAGGATGGCTTGATAGGCTTGTACAGTATTATAAGCACTCTTTCTATGACGACGTCAAAAAAATAGCCCCCGTAGATGTTAATGGTAAGTTTACATTCATCTTTATACATGGCAATCTTTGTTATTTCGGTACTTACCGGTAGACACGCACCGACATTGTATATCTCCAGACTAAACACGCTTGTGTTATGGGTAACAACGGACCATTCTGGGATCGATCCTAGACACCCAGACCTTAGTAAATAATGGAAATGTTTACGAAATTTACCATGCCAAGAATTGAACCTGGAGCCGCTGCGCTCCAGTGAGGTGGGCCGGCTTAGATTTAGCCTGCCTAACCACAAAATCCGTCGATAGGTCGGAAATAATTCAAACAAATGTGTCTCAGAGGATTCCGTAGACGCAGAAGACGTCTTCTGTTTTTAGTATTACAATAGGAACCGAAAGAAAAAGCTTTCATTGAAAATACCTGGTGACTCAACAGCACTCAACGGATCGTGTTCAAATTATCTTAGATATTTTTATTGCTCTATTGCCCAGATATTTTAGATTGTTATTATTTTAAAAGAGCCATCTGAGGTAAAGACCTCAGATTCTCAGGTCAGGGGACCTGACCCTGATACGTACGTCTATGTAGACTGAAATAAATTCATCGCTTAGTTTACATGTATGACGACCACTCTCAATTTGTTTCGAATTTCACTACATTATTTTGTAGAGGCATGTAAAGTATAGTTTTCGTTAGACTGCATCCAAATGGACAAATCTACATGGCGACTTTATAACAGTTACGTTTCAGTCGAAATGGGTCCTCGCCACTAATAAGTACTTAGGCCGTGATCTACATATATATACATTATATGGTGGCCGTGCACAGCGTATGTGGGTCGCTTCAAGGTGCTGGAGAGACCACTCTAGTGCATTTTCATAATAAGCAATCGTTGGTCGCATGCAGTGTAATCCCGACGCGGCCGACGGCGTTAACGGCGGTCAGTACCTTGCGAATTTGAATCGAGTCAACTACTAACTGACTTTGTCCCATCATTTTTAGCAACAATCCAAAAAGCACCCCCAGGCTACATGGATTCACCAAACTGGACTTTCGAGACGGTCTCACACTTGTTAGTATTAATAAGCCAGAGTGAGACATCCAGACCGGTGTTCCAAAAGTTGCGAAGGATGCTGGGGCCAACTAGAAGGATTATGATGAGTCGATACAACAGCTTTAAAAACTTTCCTAGCTTAAGTAAGGTGAGGTCATCGAAGAAGAATGTAACGTAGAAATTACCTTGGTTCCATTTGCACTTTGCTATTTTGTTTTCATAGTTATTGTAGCAAAAACCGAACCCTGAAGTTTGCTATCTACGTAAGAAGTAAGTCGTACGTCATACGTAGTATTGACCGGTTTCTATATCTTAATAAGCGTTTATTTGTCTTACGAGTGGTTATAATTTGACGTTAGCTCTATAGAATAAATGTCAATTTTCTATCTATATATCGATGCAATGGTAAGCCAAGTGAATCAATAGTAAGATATAGGAACTGACCATGAATCGTTTTAGGCTAGTGTAAAGTTTGCTTGCATCTTACCTAGATAGGGACGAAACTGTATCCACATCTGCATGACGATATCGCACCATGGACACAGTTTCGTCGCTTTCTACGCGTGATGCAACCAAGTGACATACAAGTGTAAAATAACGATGTCGTGCGGCTTACGTGATTAGTAGGCCTTGGGTTATAAAAAACGCCTAGGCAGTGCACATATGATGACTTTATGTGGTTAAAATATTCCTGTAACCATTATAATATACGATTTTTTAGTACATCATAAACGACATATACTACGACACGGAGTCTGAGGAAGACCAACATACGGAACCGCCATTGATCATAGAGCAGCCAAAATACATAGAAGAGGACTTTTCCGCGATGGACGCCGTCATTGTGATCAGCAATCCAGTGGAGGCAAGGTTGCCCAGTGCTCAAATCAGCATCAATCTTCTGAAGTAATCTCCAATTGTTCTAGTCTTCTTCATTTTTTAAAGATACCGGATTTTTTTGTTGCATGAGTTCAGCAGACAGGCTGACGGCCCACCTGATGGGAAGCGCATCGCTTATAGAGAGTTGTAACACCAAAGGCACTACTAATGTACTGCCGCTTTCTAAAGAGAGACTGTAACCTGGCCACTAATGCCGGAACATACGTTGTTATGGCGACAAACTCTAAACTAGGGGTAGTAGCCATCCAGACGGGCAAATACCCTATCACCTGGCTGTGGGTCTTTTGTCGCCTCTTACGACAGGCCGCCCGGCCGCAGGAAGTCGTAATCTTTCTCCGTTCCTGCACGGATAGAAATAATAATAAATTGCTTTAGTTATTGTTTTCAGGCCTCTTACATATTTTTTATTTTATTTTAGAGACATATTAGACGCAAGAGCAATGGCCGGTCGAATAATGCCAAGCTCGACGAAATCTACTATGTAAGTAGTAATTAAATAAGGTATTTACAAAAACAATAACGTTATAGATGTGATATTGTAGTAATACTTGTATATAATAAAAATGCTTGACCTATATTAAATTTATATGCATACGTATCCATACGTGAATGGGGATTCACATGGAATTAAACTTGTGGCGAAACAAACCTTTTCGCCCACTGCTTGGCAGGCGATATTATTATAATGAAGATTTGTCAATTGTGATGTGACATTAGACACAGAGAAAAAAGTCGTCTACAAAATGTATATATTTTCATCCCTTTAAATCTCATTATATATTTAATTTTACCTCTTTCGGATATGTAAATATTATGTACGAAATTCCATATTTTATAAATGAACGGGTATTTATTTCTTCAACGACCCGTCATTAATGGTGACCCCGACGTGATTTGAACACGCAACCTTCTGATTGGCGTTTTGTTGTATACTGTTATATACCCTTCACACTGTCGGGACAACGGGAGAAAAAAATACACGAACCCGTTCTACAGTATTATTTCTCGTGGTATTATCGCAGTGATCTTGAGGGTATGTGGAGAGCCTTTCACGTAAAGCCTTAACCATCGTCTATGCTTTTCAGTCACTGGGTCACTACTACTAATAATAAGAATTCTACTGTCGCTGAAAATGGTGAGCATAATAATGTCCATTTTTTATCTATACTTTTATTGTTTATAAACACTGGATAATAGTCCTTCCATAGGCTGGTTTTCTTCTCATTTCTCTGACCAGCTTGAAAATAAAAATTTGTTTTATACTTTGTAAAGATAAACACTGAAAATCACTTTAAAGTAGATATAATTAAAATTTACAACATATTTTGTATTTTACCTACAATAATTAGTTAGTTATAGTTATAAGTTAAAAAAGTATTAAATATATCAGCATAGGACAGGGGTCGGCAACCTGCGGCTCGCGAGCCACATGTGGCTCTTTGGGTGTAGAGCTGCGGCTCTTTAGTTATACATCGAGGGCTTCATACCAAATGGGCGTACAGACAAAAGTGCAGTATTACACAATGCACAAAATTGTGAATAAAACAAAACTAGTTGATCGTATAAGGCTGAAATACGGAATACCCTTCTTCTTAGGTACACTTAAATACTGGTAAGACCTCCTAAATTGCAACATGCATATTTTTTGTAAACAAAAAAAATGAATTTTTGCGTATACCCCTATATATTATGAAGCTCTTGATATGCAAAAAAGACATGGTTTCCATTGAGTTCGTTTGCCCAATTGTTTGTTATTGAAGCACAAGTTAGTCTTGTAAGTTAATAAGATAATTGTTTTCATTCTTTTATTTAATAATAAGTAATTGTCTAATAGTGTCACGTAAATATTATCTTTTTGTGGTGCAAAACTAATTTATGCAAGTTATATTTATTATTGGCAAGAAAAAAATTTAGCTCTTTGAAAACTTTGAAATTTCGTAAATTATATTTTTGACTCTTCCGACCCAAATGGTTCCCGCCCCCTGGTTTAGGATACTTCACTCCGTCTATACCTCCTAAGTCATGAATACGGTCCCTATCTGTTTGCCTTCACAACGCCAATCTGGCTGATTCTTGAACTATTTCTTTATGCTCACTGCTCATCTCTAGTCTCCATATGTTTGTGCAGCTACTACTACAGCGGGTGCTGACGGCGCCGCCACCAGTCCAAGTTCTGACGCAAGTCCGTCAGCAGCAGGGGCTGCTGAGACATCTACTGGATCCCAAGATGGGTTGCCAACTGAAGACCAAAGTACACCAACTCCATAAACATAATAAAATATATTTTTACTTATTTATTATTTTGTTTAAAGAAAAAATACTAAGACTCCTTAATATCCATTTATCTTATCTTATCAGCAGTGACAAGTGAGTGCCATAGACCATTATTAGCAGTTCAGCTTAATATCCCAGTCATGCCAAGACATTTTTCACTACATAACTAGCGAGTTGTCGTAAAACTTGTAAAATATTAGAGTGTACTTAATTACTATTAACGCTACATGAAGGCTGCTAAAATAAAAAATATAGATATTTTTTAAACACCATTCATTCTGGAAATTGTACACATAAATTATGTAGGTACATTTTCACCTCTATTTTAATAAGTTTTTGGTTAAAGGGTCTAGTTAGGCTGAGAACAGTTTGACAAATTTCGCCAAATGTAACTTTCGACTATTTTAAAGTGCTTTCATAAAGACGAAACGGCCAATGGAGCAGATCCTTCTGTGGAAACCACATCTTAGCAAACATAGTTTAGAGCCTCATCTAGCCCAGCGGACTAACCATTTGTGTAGTTGACGCTAAATAAGGAGAGTGGAGGACTGCGATATGTGTCGATTGAAAAGGCCTAAGTCCAACAGCAAACAACCATAGGCTGATGACTAAGTTTAAAATTCTTTAGGTAACTTTATAGACCAGGGATAAATATAAACTACAAAGAAAATGCCAATTTCCGTAGAAGAGAAAATTTGAACCCTAATAACGGCTGAAACAAAGCCATAAAATTTTATTGAACAATTCTAAATAAATTGTTATGAATATGCCTGTTTTTGTACTCCTATAAGGCTTTGAATATTAACCAAGAATTACAAAATTTAATATATTAAATACCTATTGCACTTGTGTGGAATGCAACAATCTATATTTTTTCCGTGGTAATCGCATAAAAAAATTATATATCAATGTTACAGCAAGAACAAAACGTAATGTCAACGTCAATAATTTTTGTTGACATTTGACAGCATTTCGAGACTTATGCGAATTTGGGATTTGTTGCAAATTATAGCATCGTCTATTGTTTAGCTTTGTTTGGTTATGGTAATTAGAAAGGATAACGTAATACGAGTACATGATGCTTTGTTTTGTAACAAATAGTTCTGTAACACGGTTAAAATAGGACGTGTCGCTCTGTCTAACACCCGTCGTATATTTTTTTAGTTTATAAATTGAATTTGCATTACAATTAATTAAATAGGCAAGAAAAGAAGTTCTAGTATGATAATATATTATACAAGTACTTTATAATTATTCAAAATATCAAACATTTTGTAGAATTCAAATTGTAAACACTCGAAGTGAAACATAAACAAAGCACAAGTTTTTGCAAAAACAATGAGAAAAAACCTTGAAATTTAATCACTAGGCGTGAATGTTGGGTGTTAACTTGAAGGTTTTACGAACATTTAATAGAAAAAGGTGTAAAATGAGTGGTGTCAACCGCGAAGCACCAATAGGTATACAAATTGTTCAAATATTGTCGAACAAATTTTGCCCACGTCTGCAAATAAATAGGCTGCTATGGTGAGTTCGTAGTTTTACAGTACATTCTATTCTTTGTCCCCAATGTTATTCTTTCATAATTTGTGCCTGTTCATTAAATTTTCGCACAATTTATATTATTTAAATATTATATTGTTGTCAGACTAGATTTGTTTTAAACAAATAAGTATTTAATATATCTAAATCACCATATTTCCTATAATATATACTACTATTATTTTATGTAATAAAAAAATCTTATAATTATGACAAAAGATTAATTAACTTTTGATAGAGTCCTAAAAAAAGTTCCTAATATCCTAGCTCAAAGGCATTTTTGGTACATCCCTATCATCAATACCTAGTCTAGGTTAACATAGTATATAACCAGTGGACGAAAAACCTAAGCCTGAATATATAAAACAGAAAAATCATATGGGATATGCGATATAAGCTTGAGGACTAAATCCAACAGCAACTGCAGATCCTGGACTTTCTGAGAATGGCGCAAGAGGAAATAAGTCTTTTTTGGGATTACCAAATATGTACAACATTAAAGATATCAAATTATTTAAAAAAATTACAAAATCAAACTGGAATCATAATAAACTGGTCATTCTTTTTAAATTTATGATACACTAGAGTTCAACCAAGAGTTTAAGCAGGTGTTAATACAGATTACATTGTACAAATTTTTCATGTTAGTGCTATTTGCACTCGGAAGATCAATTCATTTTATATCGCAAACTATCCCAGCTCCCGGAATGAAAAGTGTTTATGTCCATTTTCCGTATTAAAACTACACCTAAACAAAGTTACAACAAAACCGATCCAGTATTCTTAGTAGTTTTCTGTGAAAACTTAATGGAAAGACATATCGAGCTACTATCGCACTTTATATAGACAATGAATTATTATAAACCTGAGAAATGATTGGTCTCATCCAAACTTTCATTCTTTATTTCAAACCATCCTAGTTATACTTATCTATCCCCGCCTATGTAAACTACATAATAGAAAAACATGATAATAATGACTAAAAGGACAAAAAAGACGAAAAGGATAAAAAGGACAACTTGCGCAAAATCTCCGACAGGGGCTGGATGAGAAAGATGAGAGATCGGGATATGTGGCTCATACTTGGGGAGGCCAAGTCCAGCAGTGGACAGAGATTGGCTTATAATTTAATACAGTCAAGCCACATTGTTTAAATTTGAATCATAAATAAGTATTTTATAACAAAGAATTACTTAAAAATGAGTCACAAATATCAATTTGTAATATGATATCCTTTAACAGATGTACTTTTTGTGCTATGAATCATTTAATAGATGGATTTGTGCATAACATTTTAGGTAGTATGTTGGGTTATGGGCTAAGGTCACTACCCTTTCATTTTATTTGCAGTAGCATACATGCTATAGAAATAAAACTTTCAAAAAAGAAATATTTCAAAGCAATTATGAATGGTTATATAACTTGGCAGCAACATATGCTCCAGAAATCAATTTGAAAACTTTGAAGTAGGTCAGCTGATAAGGTATATGCCCTTATAATTGATTCTATTGTCTAGTGCAAAAAAATTAGGCCAATGAAGTGTTATAAGATAAGTGTTTATTTGGGGCAAACCCGCCTTCCTATAGTAGTCTTACGAAAAGCCTTGGTATATGTTTATATATTGCATAACTTTTCAGTCCTCTATTTCATCCTTTCAAGATTATGTTTTTAAAACAATAGAATTGGATCTCGTTTTGAAACAATAACAGTAGATACTCTGCCCAGAGTATAATTCGATAGGAAGATGATTTTATATGCTACGACAGAAGATGTACTGAAGCTGGGATAAAATAAATATTAGGAATGGTCCTTATGCATATATTAACTTAAAGTATAACTTCATTATCCACAGATAATTTTTTATAATAAATTGTAGCCAAATGCTGATGCTAAAGAAAGGCGTGAAGTGACTTTGCTTCCCGCCATTATTATTAATTTTATTTGATTAGGTTACCTATGTAATTGTACACATATTATTTGAATAATACAATAGTGACAATTTTTGGCTAAATAAAATACGTTAAACATAATACTAAGTGCAATATGGAGACATCCACTTTTACAAACTTGAAGGCCTCTGTGGTTGAGTGAGCTAAGCCTTTGACGGCCTACCTCATTGCAGCCCGAGGTTCCGGGTTCGATTCCCGGTGTAGTAAATTTCGGAAACGTATTTTCTCCGTTATTTACCATGGTCTGGGTGTCTGGGATCGGCTGTATATTATCCATAACACAAGTGGTCCGTTGTATATTACCCATAACACAAGCGTAACTTGCTTAATTTGGGGATATGCAATGTGTGTGTTTGTCTGCCGATTATTATTATCATTGAGATGTTCTATACAAATGCACTGTTCTATACAAAACAGACAATACACAAACCAGTAGTAGTTTCAGAACAATTTACATATGAGAAAAAGTGGAACATAAATACTGCAAAACTCTTAAAAATCATTATATTTTGTTATATGAAGCTAATTAGGTGTTCAGTACTCTATAATGGCACGTGTTGCGCACGTGCGCAACGGAGGGTGTTTGTTCCACTTCATTGGTATTGTAATAGCGATAATGTAATACATGGTCGTATTAATTTACATTATGTCAATGATAACGCGGTTTACCTTATGTGAGACTAAAAATAGGTCGTAAGTATTAGACAAGGTTGATGACCGGATGGCGAAATTTTTTGTCTGGCACTAATTAAGAAGCCGTTGTAGCTTGTGATTGACGCACTCGCATCCCAAATTAAAAGGGAACAGGCTCTAATCCTGACTTGAAAGCATGCACCACTCGGACAGTTATCTGACCTATTGTGGATATTGTTACAACTGTCATATATTAATGATAAAGAAAAATAGTGATGAAAACTGCACATCGAGATAATCTGACAGGTATACTGTCAGTTCCCCAATGAATGGGTGGACTGAGCCCAGCAGTGGGACGTTAATAGGCTGTTATTATTACACAGATAGACAAAAAGACGAACATGGTTTTTGATTGGGTTCCGTTTCTACCAAAAAGGCTACGGAATCCAAATAATATTAACTTTTCTCAGTAAAACGTCTTATGAATTTGTAACATTGGTCGATCTCTTTGTCGGCACTTGTTATGTTATCACAACACATTAAATTATTATCTTATCTTACGTAAGATCGTAATTTATAAAAGAACAAGTTGTCTTTTACATTTTTAATTACATTTCACTGTTAACATACGACGTTAATTATTATATCACGTGGAAAGTTTTTTTTACTACCCCCACGGGAACTCGTTAATTTTTCGGGATCAAAAGTATCCTATATGTTGACCAGATATAAGCTACAACCTTACAAATTTCATTTAAATCAGACCATTCGTTTCGGATATTAGCCCGACAAACAGACAAATAGAGAAACATAAAATTTCGAAAAATCTAAATGCTATGCCATTTCTTACGGGGGTTCTAACTCGGTTTTTAGCTAATTTTTTTCAAGGTACAGAAATGCGCTCTCTACAGTTTTATTATAAGTATAGATGTAAGCTATCATTTTTGAGGAAACTTTTGGAAAAATACCCACGGGATCGCCGGGATAAAAACTGACTCATTATATTACATAAAATTTGGTATCCATCAATGAAAAAATCGCTTTGGAATATAATATTTTGTAAACTAGCATTTTAAATCATTCACAGAAAGAACGGGATTCCCGGCATTCGTGAGTTTTCCCGGTAAAAAGTAGCACAGATTTTAAGTCTAAGAATTTGCTGTCGATCAGCGAAAACCGCATCAATATCGGCCCAGTAGTTTTCGCGTGAATCTGGAACAAACGATTGAGTCGTTTATATAGTCTATTCCAATTGTTTTTTTAAATAGCTTTACTATACGAGTACACGGCATGTTTAGAATTTCATAATAATACATATATAGAATTTGATATTAATAACAATAAAATTTATCAAATGGGCGTCATTCCGTCCTGTTGTTTTTTCCGTTTTTTACCTATGGAATTATAATAAAGTATGAAATCAAAACTGGAGTACTTTTTATTTCATACTTTATTATCAAAAACTACTCACCGGTTCTTGTTCAAATTAATTTTCGTCGAAAGTATTTGAGGCAACCGTTTTACAAAAACGAACGGGAACCCTTGTGAAATTGTCATAACCAAACGGCGAGCTTAATCCTAAAAGAGTTTGCTTCCAGCAAACTTAAGAGTCTAGCGAGAAGGGGAGAAGCAAAAGGCAGGCTGTAACATAATATAATATAAACAGATTAACAAAAATAAAATAAATACAGGATAATTTAGGACAGATAGTGCTCTTTGACTTTTTTTGAAACTGCTCTGAACTACCTCGGATCGTATGTGGCAGGGCGTTCCATAATTTAACTGCGTGGACGGAGAAATAACCAATATAACATGCCGAGGAATGGGTGGGAGCTTTGAGAAGACGAGATTTACGAATTTAACAATGTTTGTCCGAAGGAACAAGAAAGGAGAAAGAGGGAGATTTGTAAGATTTTATACGAAAATGTAGCTACGTGAAGGTCCCGTCGACGACAAATTGATAGCCACTTAAGTTGCGGTCTAAATGCAAAACATGTCTAACTTTTGCAAACCAAAAATGAAGCGAATACATAAGTTTTCTCTAGTTACTTCATTCAAATTGAAATACAGAAGTGAAGCATAGAGTATCGACTTAACCATCATCTATGTTGTTTTCAGGTATCAAGTGACAGTTTTGATGTTGACTTACTTCACATACATGACATACCACCTGACTCGGAAGCCGATTTCGGTGGTCAAAAGCGCCTTACATCAGAACTGCTCCGACTTGAACCCACCCCCGAACGTGGACCCAAATGACGACCAGTGGTGTAATTGGCCGCCATTCAGTGAGTAATCCTTTATTAGCAGAACCCGGCAGAGAAGTGCATAAGCGCTAGTAGTTGCCTCGTGCCTGCGGTACGTGGGTGGCAGGAAAAGGGATCGATCATCGTGATAAGCGGCGCACTTTGCCACTCAACCGCCGACCATTGCGACTACTATTATTGAAAGATAAATAATAGAAAATATATTATAATAATAGGTGCTGTTGTAAGATTTACTCATTTTATCCACACTTCCTCGACACTTGGAAGTCGTCCACTCTACGTGGCGCGGTTTTCCCAGAGCGCTACAATGTGGGGCTCTTCAAAAAGGCCGTAAACAGATATTCAGTCTCAACGAGGTAGGCAACGCATCGGCCCCCTCAGTGTTGCAGATGTCCATGGGCGACGGTAGCCACTTGCCATCAAGTGGACCCATCTGCCAGTTTGCCTTTAAGCAAACATGAAAAAAAATAGTCGACAGTATTTTTATTTATTTAGTTTACCAACAATTATTTGCACTACTACTAAAGATGTACATACTACATGGCTTTATAAAAAAAAACATGTCAAATGCAGTATTTACTTATAGGCATAGGTAATCACTACATGCAATTTGATATTTTGTAATATAAAAAAAAAAATAATAATAATAATATAAAAAATGGACAAATTTCATAAATATTAATCACACGGCATTCACGCACGCAATAATAAGATATAAGATGTAATTTAAAGAAAAAATCTTACCAAAACGATAAATTTATTTTCTTGATATGATTGTTTGGTAACAACCAATCCTAATTAATTAATTTTAGTTGTATTGTTTTTGTGTTCTACTTATAATCACTTAACACTATAAGTAAAATAGAAAGCTTAGGTCAATCTTCTACGGGTAACGTGCCCAGAAGGCTAGTTGCGTCATCTCGCTACTTCGACATACTGTTTCTATGTCCGAGTTGTGAGGTTCGAGGTAGGCACCAGCCCTCTGATCACATAAAGAGTCGATTTGCTGTTTTGAGAGCTTTTTCAAGAGGCTCGTTGGATCTGGGGCTCACGTTCCAAACCTCTCAACATTAACCTGTCATTTACAGGTTTATTACAAATGTCACCTTGTCTGTTTGTAATTATATATTACAATCTTTCAGATACGAGCGATGCAAACACGCTGCTGGGAGCATTAGATTCGGCGTTTCTGTTCTCTTATGCGGGCGCCATGTTTGTCTCCGGTAATTTTATAATCTGTTAATTGTAATTAATCATATCTTGCCCTGCGCAAGTCCAACTCATAAGCGGACCCCTTATTATTAGGTTACATACACATTTGGACAAAAACAGGACCCTTGTGAGACGGTCAGGCCTGTTCACCCGTTTGTGTCTGTATACAGATGCACAGTCATTTTCCGTTCAAGTAATATCAAATTTGTACTAATGGTAGGGTAATAGAATTAACAGTAACATATAGAAATCATATTTTGCATACTGCCTAGCATAGTTAATAAACTTTTTTTTGTATGTCTTTGGCTTGTTATCAGCATTTTTAAATATTATATTCTTTTCAACACACTTGCTCATAAAGTGGCTCTATGGTCACCGCAATTAGGCACAGAATGACATCCATAATCAAACTGTGAGTAAAAAAATAACTCACTAGTGAGTTTTTTTTTTTTTTTTTTTTCTTGATATGGCTAGGCACGTTTTGTGCATTCGGCCAGAGTCACGTAGTAAATGTTTATTTGACTATCATAAAACGAGGGAAACAAATCACGAAAAATACAATATTAAAGCGAAAATTTTGAAAACATGTATCAGAATAATTAGTAAGTATATATAAAATTAAAGCTTTATTTGGTTATTTACAATAAATGAATTTAATACACTATATACATCAAATTTACAATCCATAAGTAATAGAGAAATACAAGTTGGAAGAGGAACAGAAAGGGAAATTAAAGATTCGTAAAGAGAAGTGTGATCGTACATAGGACAGGAAAGGAAAACATGGTTCATATCAGAGTAACTCTCACCGCATTCACAGGCAGGACTCGAGACAATTCCAAGCCTATGTAAATGAATTGGAACACAGAGATGTCCAAGACGCATGCGAATTAAAATAGAAGTAACAGTTTTACCAAACGAGAGTTTGGCAAACCATGGCTTCTTGGGAACGGTAGATTGCAAACCATAGAGGAAGCGACCCTTGATCCGACCACTCTCACTCCAGCACATGTTCCATGAATCATGGAGAAATGTACTAGGCAAAGAAGCAAGATCATGGCCAAAATTCCTATACGGATAAACATCCCCGCTCACAGTAGCATCGCTTGCCAAAGTATCAGCTCTGACATTTCCACTAATACCACAGTGACTAGGTATCCAGCAAAAGGATACTAAATAATTACTTAATTGGCAATGTAACAGCTTTCTCTTACATTCAAATATAGTATTAAAATATGGGTTAGCTTTTATTGAAAATTTAGCCAAGGCCTGTAAGGAACTTAAGGCATCAGAAAATATAACAGTTTTGCTTAATTTGAACGTAATAACATACTCAATGGCTCTTAAAAGACCAAAACATTCTCCAGTAAATACGGATGTTTCAGGAGGAAACTTAATTTTTTGCACTATATTGTACTGTTTATGAAATACACCGACGCCAACACATCCCGTAGAATGTTTTGACGCATCGGTATAAATATGATGCCAGTCTTGCCATTTATTATTAACTATAGATTTGAAAGTATTGTTGGCATTGGAATCAGTTTTTTTAATATCAAGAGAAAAGCAAATATCTGGGGAGAGAAGCAGAGATTCGTATGGACAGTTAAATAAAGGAAGTAACTGTAACGAATGTGTAGGTGCTTGTATCGTCTGGAACTTAAGAATACTTTTAACTAGACAGGGAGAAGACTTGTGAGACCAATATTTAGAAGAAGATATTTTTTGTGAAAGGAGTTTTAGTTTAGAAACGAGAGGATGGTTTGAAAACTGTACAATACGGAAAATGAATCTATCAGACAGGTACTGCCGTCTTAAATGTAAAGGGGGATCACAGCATTCAATTTGAAGAGCATTTATAGGACTGGACTTCATAGCTCCGGAAATAATTCTAAGGGCTCGTGATTGTACCAGGTCTAGTTTCTTAAACCCAGCCACACTACCCGGATCCAAGAAATAAGTACCAAAATCTAAGACACTTCTAATAACGGCATTGTAAACCCATCTCATTGTAGTCGGATGCGCACCCCACCAGACTCCACGTAAGCATCGGAGCATATTCAAATTTCGCTCACATTTTGACGCTATATAATCGCAATGGGGAAGGCCCGTCAGCTTAGAATCTAGTATAGTCCCTAAAAACTTAACTTGACTCCTGGCTGGTATAGGTGTGTTATTATAATTTATCGTTACAGGAGAGGGAATACGCGACCTAGTGAATACAACTGCTGCACTCTTAGAAGGTGATAAATGTAGGCCATTATCATCCATCCAACTTTTAATTAAACTCAGAGAAGATGAAAGGTGAAAACCAGCAGTGGTAATGCTTTTATCAGTAGCATACAGCACCAAGTCATCCGCGTACTGTAAAATACTGACAGCACCATCCACTGAGTTTTCTAGGTCATAGGTATATATGTTATATAACAAAGGGCTCAAAACAGACCCTTGTGGTAAGCCTTTCCATATCAGTCTACTTGGCGTATAGGAGTCACCTACATCTAAAGTTATTTTCCTCTCAGAAAGTAAATTTATAACAAAGTTTGTCAAAAGATAAGGAACATTTAACTTATCTAACTTTTTTTTAAGGACAGGAAGTAAAACGTTATCGTAAGCGGAATTGATGTCTAAAAAAGCGGCAACTACAGATTTGTTATCTGAAAAAGCATTGCGAATATCCGTAACCAGTATTCCTAAATTATCAGCAACACCTTTGCCTTTTCTAAAACCGAACTGAGTTTGGGACAAAAGCCCTTTATTTTCTATATACCACTCAAGACGATTTTTAACCAAATGTTCAGCAATTTTGGTAACAACAGAAGATAAAACGATTGGGCGATATGATTGAACGTCAGACGGAGTTTTATTTGGTTTTAAAAATGGCAACACTATTTGACTTTTCCAAGATGCGGGAATGTCACACGTTATAACGACCTTGTTTATAATATTGAGAAAATAATTTAGGCCATTTTCACCTAGATGCGTTAAAAATGAATAGGGTATCCCATCTTCACCAGGAGCGCTATCCTTCACATAAGCTAAGACCCCTTTCAACTCAACTAATGTAAAAGGCTGATTTAAAAGTGAAGAAGAATTGACTATTGTAGAAATTGGAGGGCATATTAAATCTTCATGTGGGGCAAAAGCGGGGGCTAAACGGTCAAGAAATTGATCAGCTAATGCAACTGGAAGGAGGGCTGTGCTAGAATGGTTAGTTGCAGTTCTAAATCTTTTGATGTTACGCCAAATAACAGTAGAAGGAGTGTCAGGCGTCAAAGCACTACAGAAAGTTCTCCAACCCTCGAATTTCTTCTTTTTGAATAATTTCCTTGTCTCCTTCTGTATAACCAACAAGGCGTCGTAATTTTCTGAAGACATGTTACTACTGTAATTCTTCTCAGCTGTTTTTCGTTTTCTAATAGCGCTAGTACATTCTTCATCCCACCATGGTGGGGAATGCAATTTATTATTACGCGGGGCTTTCTTAGAAAATACACTGTCAGCAGCTTGCAGTAAAATGCATTTAAAAGAATCGGAATTTATTTCAGAGGAATGTGCAAGCTTTTCCTCTACTGACACTTTATATTGCTCCCACTTTGAGTCAATTATTTTGTATTTTAACCGAGGATTTTGTATGATTGTTTTACTTTGATTTTTACAGGGAAAAGAAATAATTATAGGGTAGTGGTCACTATTGAAAGTTGAGCTTAAAGTAGACCAAGACAAAGATGAAGCTAAATCAGAAGTACAAATAGACAAATCAACGGCACTGACTGCCACATCAGGTTTAGTGAGACGAGTAGGGGAGCCTGAATTTAAAACACATAAATTGTGTAAATCTAAGATATCTAACAGTTCATCACCATGACTATTAGAAGTTGAACTGCCCCAAGATCTATGATGAGAGTTGAAATCACCAAGAATCAAGAAAGGTCTAGGAAGAAGAGAAATCAAATTTTTTATTTCATTGAAAATTTGCGAAGAAGGATGAGGGATATATACAGAAACAAAACATATATTATTTACAATGGCAGCGATAATGGAAAAAGAATCACTGTGTGGGGGAAGAGGAAAACGGGATATAGAAAAAGTATTCCTGCTGAGCAGGCATACACCACCATACCCATCAGCCCTGTCATCCCTTAAACAAGAATAACCAGGGATTTTAAATGTGAAATTTGGCTTAAGCCAAGTTTCAGACAGTGAAAGAATAAAGGGATTAAATTTATTTATAATGTAAACTAATTCATGTTTTTTATTAATTGCACTTCTGCAGTTCCATTGGATTATTTGGTCCATGTTGTCCATTTTGGTTGAGATTATTCAAAAAAGTATTTGTTAAAGTAGCTGCGTTGTTCGGTATAGGCATGTTGGTTTGTGATAACAATTTTATTAGAGACATGATTAGATCGGTAAGTGTTTGATTACAGTCATTTGAAGATGATTGTAGAGCACAACCATTTGATGGGGCAGGCATATTATAATTCCTAACTAAGTTATCATGAGCCTCACGGTCATAGCCTTTACTATGTCTAGGAGGAGATCGTGCTTTTACAAAAACTGATTTTTTGTATGAAGTTGTTCTTTGAGGTGGAGAGCCAGGAACTATTGTGTTTTTTTCATTTTGTGCAGATATGTTAGGAATAGAGCATAAAACATCTGCATAAGGCTTAGAAACTGCAGGATGTAATTTGGAAGCCTCCATGTAAGATATGCTATTTTCAGCCATTGTCATTTTTATTTGTTTTTGTCTCGAATATTCTGGACAATTTTTGCTAGAAGCAAAATGCAGCCCAGAACATAAGCAACAAGATCCACAATCCTCTTCGACATTGCAACTATCACCAGTGTGGCCCTGACCACACTTGTAACACCTTGGTTTTGAACGGCACTGTGTTTTGGTGTGTCCAAAACGACAGCAGTTGTAACACTGTATAGTGGGGTAAGTATATAACTCTACAGGCAAAGAATTGAAACACATAAAAACACGCTTGGGTAAAACTTGACCATCGAAAGTTAAGACTACAGTCTGTGATGGTTTCCATGTAGGAGAGCCCTCAATGATGACTTTATAGTTCAAACGCCTAATTTTAATTATGTTACCACAACCTATTGGTACATTCGTATTTTCCTTAACTTCTTCAGGAGACCAGTCGGCAGGAACTCCTCTAACTAGCCCCATTCTTGTTATATTAAAGGTAGGAATGAAAGCTTTAAGATTATTATTGGCTAAAGTATTTGAAGTGACAAAGCTGTTAGCATCGGAGAAGTGTTGGAAAGATAAGGATATTTTGTTTCTACCTATCCTTTTTAAACTGCCATTAACAATATTCTTGAAAGAATTTTTCTTTAAAAAATTTCCAAATACAATGGGATGTAAAGACGTTCCGTCGTCGGCAGATGTCTGAATCTTTTGAACATGAATTACAAAGGGACCATGATCATTTGGTTCATACTGAGATCTACCTATTTGTGTGGGAGGCTGAGGAAGAGTAGTATTTGTGCAAACAGAGACTGTTGGTAAAACTGGGGAGTCTACGGGCAAATTATCACTAAGACAGTGGCAATCTGAGTCCTTGGCAGGATTTGTGTTTGAACTATGTTTTCTCTTCTTTTTATTGCAATGCCTGCATATTTTGTATACTCGACCACGCTTCAGTGATCTTTTCGACGAAGAACAGTCCGTATCCATTCCAGACTCATTTGAAACGGTGACATAAGAACTCGCGGGGGGCACCAAGCCCCCCGGGTCCGGGGGCTCGTTCATAAAAACTTTTTTAAAAACTTACCCTAGGAAGAGAAGATTAATAACTAATAAATAAAAATATATAAAAGTACTAATATTTACAAAATATAACTATTCTGATTACTATTATCTAATAAATTAATTTATAAAACCAAATTATTTAAAAACTGCGCCCGCCAACTTCGAAGGTTTCCCGCGCTTTTCCACTAGTGAGTTATAGATTTTTTTTTTAAATTTTATTGGTTGAGTTGCTTTGTTCTTAAAAAAGTTTTTATTCAAAAAAAAGATCGTGTTCTATAGAACAAATAAATTAATGTTCCTATTGCTTGCTCATTTCATGCAACTTCTTATTTAAATAGATAATTTTAACTCGTATGTGTTTAATAAATAAAACTTTCACTCATATATAACTTTTTTTTCTCTGTAATAAAAGAGAACTTTAAATTCCCCATTTTGTACGTGGCAGAATAGGCGCAAAACCCTAGGCGCGGAAAATAAAAAAAAACCTCATCCCTTTAGTCTGTGGCCGATCGCAATGCGCGCGCATAGGAAAACTGATTATTTTTTCCCGCCATAGCGAAACGTTTTTCACAACTCGTTTTCACTGTTGAAATTATAGTTATTTATTAATTAAAATGTCTACAAGTACTAGTTACGAAGAAAATGATTTATGTTGTACACCGCCCGATGTAAGATGTGAAGCCCTTAACGTTATGGAAAGTTTACTACCTGAAAACTCCAAGGAAAAATATCTATTTTATCTACTAAATAAAATGAGTTTTTGATGTTATTTTATTCACAAGTGTGTTGAAAAACGTCGTATGACACACGTGTGTATTGATGATTACCGTCCTCGGCTTTCTTAAGACCCTCGCCTACGGCTCGAGTCTCAATGGCGCCTCGGCGGTAATCACCAATGTTACACACTAGTACCATAATGTACTATTACTTTATCTTATATGTATTGACTGACTGACACTGACAATAACGTAAACTATTCTAAAATAAAAGAAAAAAGAAATCATCATAATATACATATTTATTATTAATGTACATTATTTTTTATAGGTATGATAGCAGAACGTGTAGATTTAAGATATTTCTTGTCCCTCGGCATGCTGCTGTCGGCTTCCTTCTGTTATCTCTTCGGCATCGCAAGGACATATAATATACATAACATATCGTATTATCTATTGGTGCAGGTATGTTCGTCTATTTAAAAACCTTATTTTGTTTATATTCATCTCCATTGTATGATACCTTGGAGATAAATGAAAGAAAAAATATTTTATATCCCTAATGAAAGCCCACTTGAATATTTGTATGTTTTTGGCAGAGCATTATGAAAGCTTTTTTCTTACAAGGCAGGCGCCGGCGTCGCTCAGACCACTGGTTGGCCGGGGACAGTGGCCATTGTGGGGAAATGGTTCGGAAATTCGAAGAAGGGTCTCATTTTCGGCATTTGGAATTCACACACCTCGCTTGGGAATATATTAGGTAAGTGTCACACGAAATTTCAAAGCATTTATAAATTCTGTGGAGAAAGTATGTGACCTTAGGTATAACAACTTTAGTCAAACGATTGCTTTATAAGCGCATTTAAGCGAAAAAAATTGTCGTTCTCAAAATCACTTAGTCCAAGCATATCCCCAATCTCCAAGCATACCCCATTTATCAGCACAATATTCAACTAGAAGTGTCTACATTGTATAGCTGAAAAAAATAAAAACTTCGTTTAAAAAAACCGACTTCAAAAACTATAAAACTAAAAAGTATAAAATAACTTATTTCTAAATTATTATTAATATATATTATCTAAAACATCTTAAAGTCGGTGCTTAGTAATTTTCAAAATATAGTAGTTTTTATATTTTACTTTGCACCGACTTCAAGATGTTTTAGATAATATATGTTAATAATAATAGCTTTAGAAATAAGTTATTTTATATTTTTTAGTTTTTTAGTGTTTTAGTTTTTGAAGTCGGTTTTTTTAAACGAAGTTTTTATTTATTATTTGTTACTTTTTAGTATCTAGCTATGAATGTGTGGATATACGAATGGTGTCGCGCTTCTTAAAGAATATAGGTCCCAAGAAACGGGAACAAAAAAATGATCGTAAAATGAAAACTACTGGGCCAAACTATATTAAATTTTTAGGGGACCACATGACAGCTATTCCGCGTCGAACAAAAAAAGAATCACCTAAATGTAATCATAAATCTCAGAGTAATCGGTGTACATATGGAACGAAAAGGATTTTTTTTCATAAAAAAGGTTCATAAAATGAAAACTACTGGGCCAAACTATGTAAAATTTTTAGGGGACCAATTGGAAGCTATTCCGCGTCGAACAAAAAAAGAATCACGTAAATCGGATCATAAATCATGAACATACATAAAAAAAAACAGCGACGAGAGTTCCCGGATGGGAACACTACTACCACAGAAGAACGAATTAGTTTTGCTTAATC
The DNA here is from genome assembly GCA_012273795.1 of Dendrolimus punctatus. NCBI lineage: Eukaryota > Metazoa > Arthropoda > Insecta > Lepidoptera > Lasiocampidae > Dendrolimus > Dendrolimus punctatus. The sequence continues at coordinate 20,812,471 of CM022527.1, forward strand.
AGCGTGGTGGCGATACAAAGAAATTCCAAAAATGTTTTCCAAGAGTATAGTGTATAGTGCTGCAAAATTTTACACTTATACTTTTCTTGGCAACAGTATTAATTTTCAAATATATTTTGAAAATGTTTCAAATCAATATTTTAGGTACGCTAATGGCGGCTGAATTCGTAGACAAAGACTGGGCTATGTCCTTCATATACCCAGCGCTGGTGATGGGCATAGTGGGCTGCGTCGTGTGGCTGTTCCTGCCGCCGGAGCCCAGGTGCGTGGGTTTGAATACCGGGGACAGGGGCTCGGTGAGTTCACACATTTAAACATACATTCATAATTCACTCATTGACTTCGCACACTCAGTCACTCACTAATTCGTTCGTTCATTGACTCAGTTGTGCACTACTTAAATTTATAAATAAATAGACAAATATCTTACTATTCATTCACTTGCCTTACCATATTATTTGAATTTTGACATGGCTTGTATGAAGCTTTGTTTAATTTTAATCGATAGTAACGCAAATGTACGGTCGGTAAGATTTAGGAATGTAAGTTTGTATAGAGGAGAACTGCAGAAAGCTAATTGTTTTTGTATGGGTAGTTAACATATTACTACTACTGCTATTAAAAAAAAAATAGAATACTTTCTAAGCAATACATTAGGCGGGTCTCATAGCGATCACATTCAGGCAACCTAATTTTGTATAATATGTCTTAAAACACAATAAATTAAATAAATAGGCCATACAAATGAGATAGAGCATGGTATAAGGTCGATGTTAGAGTGAGATAGATAGAGCATTATTCACGGAGGTCAAAAGCACGTCGCTAAAGGCCTGGCGTCAATTGTGAAAGAAACAAATTTTTCTTATTTTAAACTTCATGTTCTACAGTTTCTTCGAAAGTTGTCAGATTTCGGCTACTAGCCGTTCGATAGTGTATATATATGTATGTAATATATAATATTGTTACGTGCGAGCGGGGGTACGCATTTAGGATTGGATGAAAACACCAGTTTATAATAAAAGCTTTTATTGACTTGCACAGCCGTACGCGATTCCGGTTGCTCCTACACGCGCAACGAATGACGCACTGTTTAAATTTTTTTTATTATTTTATAATAACAATACTACGGACTCGAGGTCCGTACCCTTTTTACAACTTGATTACTGATATTGATTTTTTGAATTTATACACGCTTATTATTCTTTTGTTATAGTGTGTGACATTGATTTTGTGGTTTTTATGTGGTGTTAAATGACTAACTAAACTAAACTAACTAAAATGACGCACTGTACCGACGATAAGATGTCCCACCCACAATACCATCGCCAAAATTGCGTAGACACATTTCCTGCCTCCGTATTTATTGCGCGTAGCTCACTTCTAGACCTTTTTTAAACTACGCGAAACTCCTCCCTCACTAAATTCACCACTAAACTCGTCACTGACTTCTATTAAACTCTTCTTGCAACTCTTCCGTATCGCACTTGTCGCTTCGCTGCCTTGAACTGAGTTCAACTCTAAACTGCCCGGTAGGCGCGCCTTACGCTGCTTATATACCCGGAAAAATCTTCTGGAACCCATAAGTTTGTTTTTCTTTTAGTTATTCTTTCATTTACTATCTGTCCCTTTCTAAACATCTATCTGTCTCTGCCTGGTCCTTCCCGAACCTTCTATTCCAGAACTTTCGTTTATCATCAATCCCTTTCTAACATCTGTCTATCTCTGTATTTTCCTGCCCAAATTTCTATTCTAGAACTTTCGTTCATCGTCTATCTCTTTCTAAAATATATTCGTCATTGTCTTTTCCTTCCACAATTTTCTAGCTTTTTCTAAAAGTTCTGAAACTAACTGGATGATTCCACCATCATTCGCCACAATATATTAAAAAAATATAAATAGCATTTGCATATCTATAACTTTGGAAGCCATAGCAGAATCATCACTAAAATAAGTATTATATTTTTTTCAGCCAAGTAGACAATCGACCAAATCCGATGAAGAGGATGAGTGCGAAGAAGAAGAGGCGACTTCTCAAGTTATCGTCGGAGATCAGGTTCCCTTATTATTATACATTAATTATCAGGAATTTGTAGTCACTTTGAAGAAAACAGAGTCCTTATGAAATTGTTATATTTGCCTTTGAAACATCACAGTTATTTTTCTTAGAAACTGGGGTTGTATATAGATGACATTTTGTAAGCATATTTCTGTCTATTTCTGTGCTGCTGTCATATATGTATATTTGAAACTTAGCATATTGGAAATATTGAAAAAGGTAAACATAGTCATACCCTCCCCCCTCTAATCTTCAAATTATAGTGTAGAGAGTCCTGAAAAATTTCAACGATTTAAAAATAATTTCAAGGAGAGTTTTATTTGAAGACAATCCGTTAGTAATTTTTGACGTATGGGAGATGTATAGCCCAAAGCTAAAAAACGGTAAACAATTGTCACTATTACGAGAACTTTCGTATGCCATAAGACAACCCTCTTATCCTAATTTTAATGTTTCTATTAACAGTATGTATTACAATTTTCCAGGCAGCAAGTTTAAGGACCAACAGACACTCTTCTAACGCACCTCCAGTGAGTTGCAAATTAATTTTACTATTTTTTTTAGAAATTGTAGAGGCATGTTTGAGTTATTATATTGATAACAGCTCTTGGGGCCACCTCAACTGTTGTGATACCACGCTCTGGCAGAATATCGGCGTGAAACGGTTAGCATTGTTTTGTGCGATGAGTGAGAAATTCGATGGCCCACCTCCCTTCTCTCTATTCCATTTCTCCTGTCTGATCCCTCTGTCGCGTATTTATTTCTTGCATAAGAATATACTATTTAGTCTCTCATCGTTTATTTAAATGACGGAGAACACGATGCATTTTTTTCAGATTTTTTGTCCATTTTTTCTGGATTCACGTAAAAACTACTGGGCCGATTTCGATGCAGTTTTCTCTGCTCGATAGCTAATTCTTAGACTTAAACTCTGCGCTACATTTTATCCTGGGAATTTTCGCGAATGATTTCAAATGGCCAAATTGAAAAAAATGACGAATTATGTGATTTTTACTGATTGATGGCAAATTTGATGTAATAAAATGAGTGATAATTTTTTTATCCCGGGAGCGGTTTGTAGTTGTTCGGGTGCGTAAAAATTAGCTTAAACCAAACGAAGCACAATTTCAACTTATGTCTTACATTCTTTTTCAAATGCTGTGGTATTTTGTGTCCCGGGAATTTCAAGTCAGGCGTAGAAGAAGCAGCGGGCATATCCTAGATCTTCTATGAAATGAGAGAGAGAGAGAGGGATAATTGCACTTTATTGCACACCAAAATATAAATTTCTTATCTGACTGCCCACTACCCTGTTGTCGTTCTTCTTTTATAGTGTCAACTAGCTTCTGCCCGCGACTTCGACTGCGTGGTGCGGTTTTTTTAACTATCCCACGGGAACTCTTTAATTTTTCAGGATCAAAAGTATCCCATATGTTGACCAGGGATATAAGCTATCACCATACAAAATTTCATGTAAATCGGTCCAGTCGTTTCGGAGATTAGCCTGTACAAACAGACAAACAGAGAAACAAAAAAATTTAAAAAGAAATCTATATTAGTTCTATTTCATTTCTTACATATCCCTGACTCGGTTTTTAGCATTTTTTTTCATTGTACAGAAATTCCACTTCTACAGTTTTATTATATGTATAGATGATTAATATTTTAAATGTGTCTTTCAGCAGCAAGAGGCGACGGAGTCCACTGCCCTCCTCCGCGCCCCCTCCTCTTCGTCCTCCTCGTCCGGCAGCGCGGTGTCCCTCTCTCGCGCGTTGGCCATTCCGGGAGTGCTCGAGTTCTCCTTCTCGCTCTTTTTCGCGAAGCTGGTCAGCTACACATTCCTGTTTTGGTTGCCGTTGTATATCAACACATCCAGTGAGTACTATACAATAACCTATAATGTAAGTAGTCTGTTAGGGGTGTCGAATTTGTACCTAACTTCCTAATTAACCACAACAGGTTAATTAGGAATAACGCTACTGTAGATAAAGATTCTATGCTATATTCCCCTAAAATATAGCTAAAGCCAATATTGGAGGGTTTATTTCTTTTTTCATTTTAGATGAATCCACCAAAGTGATACATATATTTGAATAATTCAGCCCTATTCTTTTAGTTCTGTGCCTTTCAGCCAAATTATTTCAATTTGGTTCATCCTCCTGACAGCATTATACTGCCGAGTGATCGATCAGCATCCATCGTGAACGGGTGTGTTGCACTTGCTCTAGTACGTGCTCGGGTAAAGCGCTGACGCAGCGAAATCAACGCCGCGCGAGCCGCTCACGGTCACCGCGATGACCCAGATTTTTACACGTGTGCATCATGTGTTTGTGTGAACATTATTAAGGCGAAGTAATATTTTATTATTAAATATGGCCACGCAAACTGTTAAAATTAAAACAAAAACAGAACAATTGTTATATCAGAGTTTACTGGATGAACGCGCTGAACGGAAAAAGCTAGAGAATTTAGTAAAAGACTTGAAGTCTTGTATTCAAGAACTTCAGAGAGAATTAAAAACCGTTCAAAACCCAAAGAAAAAAGATCCACCTAAAGAATCTCTGAGTGGTGAAAGATCCTCCGAATGTGTCGATTATGAGACGGATGAAGAGGAATTGGCTAAAGAAACGGAATGGGTACGTCAGCAGAGCCGCAAAAAAAGGAAGCTGAATTTATCACTAACCCCTCCACAAGACAGAGAAGCCGGGACAAGCTCTTCTCAAGAAAAAAAACATACATCGAAAGTTAAAAAAATTCCACAACCACCACCAGTTATTGTGGAAAACATAATAAACTACCAACAGTTTTATGATTTTCTTTCAGCAAATCTACCAAAAGATTCATTTCTGATCAAAATGAAAAATGGTGATAGTGTTAAGATTAATGTCAATAATGAAGAGACATACAGAAGTATTACCTCGCTATTGTTAGAAAACAATTGTACTTGGTACTCTTATGAAAACAAGCAGGATAGGCCGATAAGAGTAATCGCTAAAAAGTTATATGCATCTTGTGTGCCCAGTAGAATAGTAGAAGATCTATCTATCAAAGGGTATAAAGTCCAGGAAGCTGTAAACAAGCTCAGCTGGAAAAAAAAGGTACCGCTAAATATGTTTATACTTTCGTTCGACAAGAATGAAGATATAAACAAAATATATAATATTAAATCAATCCTTGGATGCCAAGTAACTATTGAGCCGCTAAAAACATCTAAGCTAATCCCACAATGCAAGAGATGTCAAGCATATGGCCACACACAAAGATATTGTCGTAAGGAGCCCAGATGCGTGAAATGTACTGGAAAGCATCTGACAAAAGACTGTGAAAAACCTGCAGAAACCAAACCAAAGTGTGTTCACTGTGGTGATTCCCACCCAGCAAACTATAGAGGTTGTATGGTAGCTAAAGAGTTACAACAAATAAAAAATAAAACACTAAAGAAAAAACAAGTCCCCAGGAACCTGACTCATGAAGATAAAAAGTATACTTCAAGCCAAGCTGTCACGGACAGTATATCTTTTGCTCAAATCACAAGAGGTGACAAACCCCAAACAAAAGTACTGCAAAGTACCCACAAAACATCTAGTATAGATGAAAAGTTGAGCAGCATATTAAATTTAATGACATCTTTTGATGAAAGATTAAAGAAGCTTGAACATAACGTTAAAATATAATAAAAATGAAACCTTCAATAAGAATATTTTCATGGAACGCTAATGGACTCCTTCGACATCAAAATGAATTGCAGGTAGTCCTTAACACAGAAAATATCGACGTATGCTTGATATCCGAATCTCATTTCACAAGGGAATCTTACATTAAAATTAAAGGGTATAAAGCATATCACTCTTTGCACCCAGATAACACATCCAGAGGTGGTAGTACAATACTTATTAAAGAAAACATAACCATTTTCAAGTACTTAAGTATGAAGAGAGGGAAATACAAGCTATTGCTTTATCTGTTAAAACCAAACGTTATCCAGTAATCATATCAGCCATATATTGCCCTCCAAGATATGCATTAAAAGTCACTCAATATCAGAGCCTTCTCAAACAACTTGGTAACAGGTTTATCTTAGGTGGAGATTTTAATGCGAAAAATACATATTGGGGATCGAGACTTACAACCACAAAAGGACGAGAACTTCTGTGTGCAATAAGACAAAATCATTGCGATGTTATATCAACAGGTAAGCCTACTTATTGGCCAACAGATCCTAATAAAATTCCCGATCTTATAGACTTTTTCATATACAAGAAAATATCACGAGATTTTATAAATATTGAAGAAGGCTACGATATGAGTTCAGACCACTCACCAATTATATTAACGCTGAACGAGGATATAGTTTTCAAAGAAAGACACTTAACTCTAGTCAATAAAAATACGGACTGGGACAGCTTTAGGCAAGATTTAGATTCGTTTGTAAACTTGAAAACGTCATTAAAAACACCCGAGGAATTAGAATTAGAAGCGAGAATATTGATAAACAATATTTAGAAATGCGCTTGGACAAACACGCGTGATATAAAAAGAAAGGTTAGGACTAATAGTTATCCTAATGACATTCTAAAACTCATATATGAGAAAAGAAAACTTAGGAAAAAATGGCAACTAACAAGATATCCACCAGATAAAACTCTGCTAAACAACCTAACACAAAAAATTAGTAGAGAAATCCAAAAATTTAAAGATCAATCTATGTATTCTTACCTCAGCGAGCTAAGTAGTGACCGAAAAACAGATTACTCACTATGGAAAGCAACTAAATCATTAAAACAACCTGTTACACATGTTCCTCCAATCAAGGAAGAAAATGGAAACTGGGCAATTAATAATTACCAAAAAGCAAATCGATTTGCACATCATCTGGAACAAATATTTCAACCTAATATAGCTGACGTTGAAGATCCAAATATTGTTGAACCAATATTACAAGAAAATAAAGAAATTAAGCTGGTTACTCCAAGTGAAGTAAAGAAAGAAATAAACAACCTAAAACTGAAAAAAAGTCCAGGATATGACCTTATAACTGCAGAAGTCCTCCGAAACTTGCCTAGAAAAGCGTTAGTAAAATTAACCACCATTATTAATGCTGCGTTTAGACTTAAATATGTCCCTGATGTATGGAAAGTAGCAGAAGTCATAATGGTACCTAAACCTGGTAAACCACCCCATGAAGTATCGTCATATAGACCGATTTCTCTTCTTCCAATTATGTCCAAACTATTTGAGAAGTTGTTACTGCAACGTCTTAAACCAATCATAGAAGATAAAAAGCTAATTCCTGACTACCAGTTTGGGTTCAGGGAAAAACACTCTACCATTGATCAAGTTCATAGAATAACAAGTATTATAGAAAAAGCTTTAGAGGAAAAAAAAGTGTGTACTACAGTTTTCCTAGACGTAGCACAAGCTTTTGATAAAGTATGGCATGAAGGACTGAAACATAAACTAAAGAAAATGTTACCTATACAATATACAGATATCTTAGAGTCATACATTTCTGACAGAATGTTTCGAGTAAGACAAGAAGATTCTTATTCAAATCTTAAAGAAATCAAAGCTGGAGTACCACAAGGAAGTGTTCTAGGCCCGGTCCTATACCTATTATACACATGTGATATTCCAGAACTGGAAAATAACACCATCGCTACCTTTGCAGATGACACTGCCATAATGGCCACAGGAGTCACACACGAGGAAGCTGTGGAAAAGGTACAAAATGCCGTTAGTGCAATATATAATTGGACCAAAAAATGGCGGATAAAACTTAACGAATCTAAGTCTATTCACATTGATTTTACAAACAAACAGCCTAACTATCATCCGGTATATATAAATGACCAAATTATACCATACGAAAATACAGCCAAATATTTGGGCATGACATTAGACGCTAAGCTTCGCTGGAAAGCCCACGTCAAAAAGAAACGTCAAGAGTTAGAGTTACGCTACAAAAAAATGTACTGGCTTCTCGGCAAATATTCTGCTTTGTCAGTACCTAATAAGATACTCCTGTACAAACAGATTCTAATGCCAGTATGGACCTATGGAATACAACTATGGGGCTGCACCAAGCCAACCAATTTAAACATAATACAAAGGTTCCAAAATAAAGTACTCAAGGACATGGTTAATGCTCCTTGGTACATAAGATCAGACGATCTCCATCGAGATTTAAAAGTGGATATCGTCATTAACGTAATAAAAAAATACGCTGAAGCCCATCAGAAACGGCTTCATCACCATGTAAATGTCGAGGCCATCCAGCTCCTTGATAATACAGATTTATTAAGAAGACTCAAGAGGACAAAACCGTATGAGTTAGTGTTATAATTCTCTTATAATAATAAAGTGTAGTGCTATGTGCTAAACATTAACAAAGAACACATGAACAAAGTGTCTTCTCCTTAATAAAGACAATAAGAAACGTGTTATTGGACACATTCTCAGTTTAAGTTATATCTAGTTATTTTAGGTCAGATTTAAATTACTCATTAGTCTTTTTTCCTAGATTAGATTGTAATTTTAATGTTGTATCACTAAGGTGCACCATTTATTTAAAAAAAAAAAAAAAAAAAAAAAATTATACTGCCTTCCAATAGATGTACGCTCGAATAAAAAGCGGATGATTTTTTATTTAACTGAACTACTTTATATTTAATTACCTTTTATTAAACTAGATCACATTTTACTTAACTAAGCCACCTCTTATTTAACTAGCCCATTGTTCATTTGTCGAGCCCACCTTTCATTTAACTAGCTCACTTTTCATTTGACTAGCCCGCCTTTTATTTAACTACCTTTCTGTCCACCTTTCATTTGACTATCCCGCCTTTCATTTGACTAGCCCACCTTTCATTTAACTAGCTCACTTTTCATTTGACTAGCCCGCCTTTTATTTAACTACCTTTCTGTCCACCTTTCATTTGACTATCCCGCCTTTCATTTGACTAGCCCACCTTTCATTTAACTAGCTCACTTTTCATTTAACTAGCCCATCTTTCATTTAACTAGTCCACCTTTCATTTGACTAGCCCGCCTTTCATTCGTCTAGCTCACCTTTCATTTGACTAGCCCGCCTTTCATTTGACTAGCCCATTGTTTATTTCACTGGCCCACCTTTTATTTATCTAGCCCACTGTTTATTTGTCTAGCTCACTGTTTATTTGTCTAGCTCACTGTTTATTTGTCTAGCCCACAGTTTATTTGTCTAGCCCACTGTTTATTTGACTAGTCCGCGTTTCATTGAACTAGCCCACCTGCCCGCCCGCCAGTCGGGCGAGCTGAGCACCGTGTTCGACGTGGGGGGCATATGCGGCGCGATCCTCGCGGGGCTGGTGGCCGACTGCACCGGCTGCCCGGCCATCGTGTGCGTCGTGTTCTACGCCCTGTGCGCGCCCGCGGTGAGCGCTCCTCTTTGCTAACCATACTGTTACGGGCTACAGGACTCGAATTAAAATGCCGATGGAATTACTGTAGAATTTATTAGAACTACAAGCACGTATAACACAGGTACAAATATAACTGGACACAACCAGTACAAACTGCGCGATCCAATAACACGCGCAAAGTCCGTCACTATATCGCTTATCGAATGTACTACACACGTCTTGCTCGTATCTTAATCGTCGCTTGACTGCCTCAAACCCTCGTTCGGGCTTCGTTTTATACTAAACTGCACAATACAACAATCGACCGCTTGGACTGAAGTTTCCGTAATATTATTGCTGGCTATTATCTAATTGCAAATTTTAATGCATGTATTGCGGGAATGCGTGAAAGGTAATAAACCAGGCGTGCATTCACTTTGTCGGCATGTAACAATACTATACTGACTGAACGAGCACTTTCTTGTATACACATTCTTAGTTAGGATCGCGTTTGTTATGACTCAGTGTATTCGCTTACAAAATCTTACAATACCATCTCTTCCTATCTACCGGAAATGTTGTGTGGTATTTTCTGAAAAAAAAGACTGCTACAAAGTTTCTCTTCGCGTATCAATACACAGACAATATGTTTTCAGCTGTTAATATATCAGACGTGGGGTGCGACCTCGTACTACATGAACGTGTTTCTGCTGATCATCACTGGCGTTCTGGTGAACGGGCCCTACGCGCTCATCACTACTGCCGTCAGCGCAGAGCTGGGTGAGTTGCTCATCACCTCCTATTCTAGACACAGAGATAACTCTTTATTGCACACCGAAACATACAATTACAAAACAGACCATATTTACAATATTTTCTAGGCGATACAATAGGCGGCCTTATCGCTCAAAGCGATCTCTTCCAGGAAACCTAGATCAAAAACAAACTTGAATTTGCTATGTAGGTGGTGCAGGAAGAAGGCAATGGACACAGAAATACTCAAACTAATTCAACTAATTTTCTAGTATGGTCGTTAGAGTTCATTAGGACATTAATTTATCGCTATTATTTCCAGACTGTGTAAATCACGGTTCAGTTTTACTTCAAACATGGCATATGATCTCTCTTGATACACGAATCATGAAAAATTACGAATGCTCTAAAAAAAAAACTAAACCGTGTTTAATCGTTAACATAAATTCGTTTTTTAACCGATCATTTTTATTGCGATTGGTCTTATCATTTGGCAATATACATACATTTAGTTATCTTAGGCTAGTGTGCATAGATGTGTAGCCGACGCTTAAAGTAAAATGATCGCTGTTTAGGCGTATATTTGTAGAGATTCTTTTATTTTAACCATCGGTTAAATGTCTGCGCACCAGCCTTAGAATAATTGTTAATTAATTGTTTGAGTAATTTTCTACATAAAGGAAAAGGTCACATTTAGAAACCGGAGTATAAATGTGAACATATTTCTTTAATCATTCAATAACTGATGCAAGTGTGCATGCGCTCTTATAGTCTCACTTTTTTGCCTGTCTGTGCGTCACAAATTATCTCTTAAGCTAAAAAGGTTAGAGATAAGAATTTAACACGCATTTAAAGTTGTGTGTCCACAAAAATTTATGACAGTAGTCTAAGTCTTGTATTGTTAATAATAAAGATACGTAAATAATTATATAATTTAATTTCAGGCACGCACAGTAGTTTAGCTGGCAATTCCCAAGCGCTGGCCACGGTGACAGCCATTATCGATGGCACCGGCAGCGTGGGTGAGTGAGTTATTCCAAGAATGGAGTGAAATTCAATTAATAGTATCTCAGCATTGCATAAACTCACTCAGAGAATTTGAAGGACAAACAAGTTAAAAGCAATCACGTTTTATCAAACTCACTTTGTTCTCAAATCTTGTTCACGTTGAGAATTATTTTAAAATATTTATCAACCGATTAAAATGAAATGAATATTTCGCTTCGCCCTAATCTTTTACGCTACCGAAAGACGCGTCTTAATTGGTTTTGGTCATTTGTAAAATTAAAGATAAATTTAGTCACTGCTACACTTCTTTGCATGCTATATAACCTATTATATCATTTTACTGCATTACAATATTTATCTAATAAAAACAAAAAAACTAATCAATTTACCATGAATATCAACAAATTCAATTACTATTACTTGCATCTTGATCGGTGCAACCAATGGTAATTCCCAGTCGCTTCTGCGTTTAGGTGCCGCGGTGGGTCCGATGCTGGCAGGCGTAGTCTCGTCCTCAGGGTCTTGGTCTCATGTCTTCTATATGCTGATCGTATGCAATTCCATGGCATTGTTCCTATTATTGAGGTATGTATATTTGTACCAGAGATTTGTTCTAAGTTTATTCTGAAATATCGTCATAATGGAAACAACTGCACTGTTCACAGAAACATCAACCAAATGTTCGTGTCAGTAAGATGGTTTCACAACCACCTTACTGATATCTATATATTTTACTTATTATCACTAATAGTCGTGTAAGCGGAAGAGAGCTAAGAATACACAGCAAGCAACACTGCAATTACCGCTTGCGAATAAAATTTAACATAGGAAACCGGTCTCCACTTTTCTGTGCAAACGAAAACTGCCTCTCGGAATTGTAAGTTGTGTAAAAATCATGGTTTTCATATTTTAACACGTAACATGGTGCATTATTGTTTTGACAGTAATTAAAATTATTTTATCATGATATTTCAAAAGGAAGATGATTATAAAGTATTTTAGAACCCTGCTTCAATATGAACAATTGAACATGTTTAGAATTTTTTGTTAAAACTATTCAACCCACTCGTCATTGACACTAGTCGTTTTTTTTTATACAGTTTGCAGTATTATTGACTTTTATTAATTTGTTACAGGATAGCTAAATCAGAATTAGCGAAATTCAGACAAGAGAGGCGCCTCGCTTCGCCCCCACGAGTTCGGATAGAATAATTATGGACAACCATCTGATTATTAATGGATTAAAAGATATTTAACACATATCCGAGGCGAATTAGCGGATTCCGCACATCGGAGATTTCGATGTGCATGTTTCATCGCGATGTTTTCCTTGTTTTCAGCACTGTATAATTTTAGTAGAATATGTATGACCAGACGTCCCACTGCTGGGCGCGAGCTTTCCAATTTGGGGAACGGACAATATACCCGCTATTCTTGTCCAGGATTTGACATATCGGTTATCACTATGTGCAAGTTTCGTCACGACGTTTTCTTCCTTTATATAAAGCAGTCTAATTATAACAATATGACATTTGATCAGAAATCTGCTTATGTGGTTCCCAGCCAGGTTCAAATCCAATACGGTAGTTGACAATTTGACAGGTTTATTTTGAGCCTTTTGGTCTATTTTAGCCAAAATATTAATATTTCAGCAAAAAAACAACATTAACATATTCAATTTAGCAATTTCATAAATATTTTGACATTTCGTCACAAAAACGCGTCAAGCTGTCATGGCGTCTCGCATGACGTCATAGTGTGCAAAACAAACATCTGTTTCATTTAAGTGTTATCTGAGAAGTCATTGATAACTTGTTGTGTTTTGCAGACTATGACGTTACGCGCTCTGATCGGCGTTCATTGTCACGGGGCTAATGGCTGCAATATAACAATTTTATTTCTCAAAAATATTATCTAATATTTTAGTTAAAACAATTTATTTTTGTCATATTAAGATCGTAAATTAAAATCAGCCTATATTTTTCAAACTGTCAACTACCGATTTCTCATTTGAAATGTGAGTAACTTGTGTATGACTCACTAAACTACTACAGTTTATATGACAATTCTATATCATGTAAACTAAAACTATTTTAAACGAATTATTTTCTTTATTTATGTTTTTGTTATAAATATGGGGGGGCGGCATCCACAATTGACGTCACACGGATTTCATGGTTTATGGCCCCCGTTCTTGTCACAGGTCACATTCATAGGACACCTCCCTCCCTAGTGTGACATCACATATTTTGTGAAATTATTAAATTAAAAAATCAATAATTAGTTTTATTTAATTTAAATTATTTTAAATAAATTAAACACTACTCATACGGATAGTGTTGGAAATATTTTGGTTTTTTGTTAATAGTTCAAATTTCGTGTTTCAAAGCTTGAATATATTAGATTTTGAAATGTGACGTCACGAAATTTAGGACTCCTCTCACCCCTTTTTACACTTCGTTGACACCCCTCCCCTTAACTTGTGACGTAATTTATGAATGGTCCTATTTATAACTCAAAGAATAATAATCAATCTACTTGCCACTAAAATCGTAAACTAGACGTTAAAAAGGCAATGTCTAGGTTATTATATTCTTATACAGATAAGAGATTATCGTTAATGAAATTACAAAGTTCCGTGGTGTTAAACGTTTACTGTTTTTGATTCTTGGCTACAGAACTATAAACTTGTGTTTAAGCATAGTTTTAATTTTTTATTTTAGTTTTCGCCAAATAGGTCATTCGTCACTTCACCATAGTATCAATTTATATATACCGGACCTATTATTACAAGACCTATGTATGGAACATTAATATTTAAATGAATCGGTTTTAAAATCCGTTAAAAATAGCTTTAGTTTATATTACTTACCTAATGTGACTTATTGTTTCTTAACAGACATTTTGACTTTTCTATGCATTTATGTGTGTGATTGTTATAAACATTTTGTATATAATTATAAATAATGTACAAAATAAATGTTTATATAGTAAATAAAACTATTTATTTATTTTCTTCATTTCTTTATTTATACAATTTATTAGTCAATTTCATAATTTATCTATAACATATATCGGAATAGTTATTTATAAAACATTAGAAAGGATATCGAGAGGTAACAAGCTATTTTGTTTTAGCGACATTTTGTGAGGGAAATAACATACGATTATTTTATCACTGCTTTGTCTCAAAACAAAAATATAAAAAATCTGGTATATTGTTGATATCTATTGGGTAATATCTTTTCTTGTTTGCATCATTAATTAATATTTAGTATTTTCAACATCGAAACTTCGACTTGTTGACAAGTTGTCACAATATCACACTCAGCAGCCATACAACCATATAATGTATGGGGTATATTTTATCACAGTGCTACACAACATTAATAAAAACTTGATTGACAAAATATTTCTGGTGTTGAAATTTTTATTAGCTTTCTACTCTGCAGTAGATGGCATAAATAGTAGCATGTTTCAAGGATGATTGGAAGTTGCTTCTCCCTAATTCTTTCCTTTTAAACCCTTAAAATAAATGTACAATCACCTTTTTCAGTGATTTTGATCCTCTGGACTGTTCTTGAAGAGCTCTTTAATGCCTTAGGATAAAAATTATCCTATTCCCTAAAAGATTTTAAATTTGTTTAGTATTTTTGAAATGATATACAGAAAGATAAGAAGTTTCAAATGTTTTCATACATGTTTAACATAGTCTCTCAAGTTTACTTTCTCATTTAAGCTTGTATTACAAACTCTATTCCTCATATTAATATATTAGATATAGATAACAAAGAAAGATTACTAGTTTTAGAAGCAGTATTCATGAACTTTCAAGTTTTAGAATAATTATCAAGCAAATGCCTCACCCAAATTAGACAGTTATATTGATGTCAAAAAATACCTATATTTATTGAAAAAAAAAACCAAACATTTCTTTGTTTAAAGCAATATCCTACAACTATTGTCCTCTTTTGACTAATAAATAGGTACTATATTTTTTAATAAAAAGGCACAGGAAATCATTCTTATACCAAAATTTTTTAAATGTAAATCATAATTTAATTATAGAAGAAGAATACTAAGAATAACATACTCTAGTAAAAACTTAATTTTTCAAAAGCATCTAAATCCTACATTTCCAGAGGATGTCACAACTCTGTCTTATATAGAAAAACACTACTAGATTACACTTTATTTTTCAAACCAAATCATTTAAAGCTTAAAATTGCAAATTTATACAAACAAAAATTTTCAGAGATGATCTAAAATTATAAAATTATAAATAAAATATAATTGATTACATAAGCTGTCACAAATATATAAATTGCAGAAAAAAATATAACGTGTATTCTTTTATTCCTATTAGAAAAACAGATGTCCATTTGGACATGCAACACAGACAATTTTTATTGTTCCCAGGTCATCTTATCATTACTAATACTGATCGGAAGTCTGGTGCTCTTTTTTTATACCTGAATGGGAGAGGAACAACTTGTGGTAATGTAGGACTGGCCATGTTTGTATATTCAATTATTATTTTCTACTTACCATTGGTAAAAGATTGATATTCATCATAATTATGTAGTTTGTTGTTTAACCAGTAGTAAGACAAATGGATGATTAGTAAGATATAGGAACCCTCGATTAGAGGCTTTTAACTGAGTAATTGTCATTCCTAGTAATTTTCTCTGCAAATTTACTAAAAATATTTAAATCTATTTTCTGTTATGCTCGTCCTAAAGGCACGATGAATGATAAAGCATCTCCAGTAGCACCCCAAGAGACTCTTTGCAACTGGAATATGGCCACCCATATACCAAGGATTGCCGTCCATACAAATGCACCTGTCCCACTCATTATTACATCTGAAAATGAACATGCTTATTTCAACATAAAAAGTTAAACGTCAAAGTACATATTACTTTTTTCAAAGGTTAATATTGCTTTAGAAGTGGTCCTACCACCACTTCCAAAGCAAAAGTTCAAAATTAACATTAAGCACAGAACACTTCAAATTTTTACTGTGGTGCAGCCTTTTACAGTAGATACACCTCAATGTCAGAATGTTAAAGACAGTATAAGCTGACATAATCATATTAAGTTTAACAAGATTGGTTACACCCCAATTAGATATTACAATTTCAATTCAATTTTAAACAATCAAATATGTCAAGCTGCTAAACCAGCTTTTATGCTACCTTGTACATATCATGTAGAAATTACAATCCTCAAACAACACACAGATTTGATTACGGCAACAGGAGTTGACATTTATAATATAATTAAGTTATCAAGCGTCGAACTTTTTATTGTGTTCAGACTTCGTCAAATTGGTCGAGTACAGTAATAAAATCAAGAATCATTGATATACTTACATTTCTTAATTTGTTTCTGTTCATCGTAAGGGGGCTTCACAAAAGCCTCTTTGAAGAACCAAACAGCATTCACAGCCCACACGAACGGTAAAAACAAACATCCAACTAGAAAATTATAATGCACATAGATATATGGCTTTTAAAGATTTTACTATTTATTTACTTTATTTACTTTACTATCTTAAAGATTGTAAACTATTTACCTTTGAAATACCATATACAGAGCTCTAACTTTTTGTCATTTGGAAGCCTGTTTAAGTCCATTTCTTAAATGAAATCTGTTCTTATTTCTTAAAGTTAATTAATTTATTTTATATAGTCACAAAACCTTGTCAAATAGAGGTGAGTAACTCCTGAGTGATTAACTCAAAAGATATATATCCGACGTGAAGAGTGATTAGATCCGTATATCACTTACGTTCAAAATGTATCTTTATGTCTTTAACTCTTTAGTTCATTCCTGTTCCACGCGATGAGAGAGAAAGATTGGCCCGCACACTGCGCATGCGTAGTGAGTGAACGAGGAAACCGAATATAATTGCAAGCCAAAATAAATCTTAAATTTGTAGTTTTATGGTTTAATTTAGTTTTAATTTAATTAATTTTTGGCTTTGTTTATATTTTTTGGCGTTGCCACAGGTACGCGTATCGGCTCTGCCAGTATATCACTCACAGATAATAACTCATCTTGTCTGCAATTGACACTGACACTATTCACTGTAAAGATAAAGATATGAAAGAGGGATATATATCTTTGTATCAAAAAGATATATATCACTCTTTTCTTTTTGGTGAGTGATTTTTCCATGACTATTGTCAAATATTTTGTTTTTTTTAGTAGAATTCGCCACAAAGGCAGGCAAAGGAATCTTAGTCTATACAGCCAAGTCTGATGTATAAATCTTCGTATTGTAGCGCAGCTGTATTGTAGGCTATAGGCTACAACCCACGTCATTCAACGGAGTTCTTGTGAAAACTCGAAAGACCACACTCGACTATACAGTTAACATTTCTCACAAAAACACATAATTATTACTCAAAAACTATCAATATCCTACAACTATTGTTCATTTTAGAGTATTTTTACACATTTTTAGAAAATAAAACTGCACAGCGCAACGTCCCCTTTCAGTTCCCGCCAAAAACTTCTATCTTATGTCAAATATGAGTTGACAGTTGACTAGCATCAAGCACCAGAGCAGCGTTGCCAAATGGGGGATTCCCTGCAAATTCGGGGATTTTTTGCCTTTAGGGGGGGAAATTTGGGGGTGAAGATTCTTTCGGGGGACTTTCGGGGAAAAATTGAATTGAGAGAAATTTTAGAGGATTTTTAATTACAGATAATTTATCTATAATCGTTCATTTTAACAATTCAACCCATTGTAAACTCATGTGGTAAGGTTATTGAACCCACTACTGATATGTGTCGTGCGTGAGTGAAAATGATGACTTCATTAGTGACGTTTTCGCCACGACCGTAACGACCGCGGTCGCCTTGTGGAACGGCAGACGGAGTATTTTAGGCGTTCTAAGATACCAAAGGAACGCGCCCTATAGTACAAGTGTGTGTGTGTGTGTGTGTGTGTGTGTGTGTGTGTGTGTGTGTGTGTGTGTGTGTGTGTTGTGTGTGCGTGTGTGTTGTGTGTGCGTGTGGGTGCGTGCGTGCGTCTGTGTGTGTGTGTGTGTGTGTGTGTGTGTGTGTGTGTGTGTGTGTGTGTGTGTGTGTGTGTGTGTGTGTGTGTGTGTGTGTGTGTGTGTGTGTGTGTGTGTGTGCGTGTGCTTAGTGCTACTCGTCTCTTCTATGCCGATCCAATTCCAATTGCCAATGCGTTTCATTCGTGCTTGGTTATTGGTTTAATTTTGATGTCGTAAATAACTTATTTTCGTGTCATATTGTTCATTTAGTTTTCTTCTTACGAATTGTTTAAAGCTTAAGCAAAATGTCGAAATCTAACAAGTCATATGTAAGAACATACCGGAAAAACTGGGAAGACGAAGCGGTATTTTCGGGTTAGTAAATGATGTTTTTACATACTATCGTAGGTCGTTTTATCGTATTTTACTATAAGTAGGTATGTTCTATATAGTACCAGGTTACTATTATAAAAACATTACACGGTATTAAAAATCTAAAGTCCAATAATTACGATATTATCGTTAATATCGTAATTATTGGACCTTAGAATATTTAAAAGAATAATAGTGTCACTGTCTAGACATACTATTCATATATAGCTATTTGCTCAGCAAACTTAGTACATTTTATTTTTATTAAACAGATCGTCCTGTTCATGGTGATCAGTTCATCATAATACGTAAGTGCACAAACTAATATAGATACTACGTATCAGACGGTTCACTTCGAACATTTTTGTTACTAGCTGATCTGCAAAAGCATACATTCATTGTTTTTTTTTTTAATTTTTTTTTTTTTTAAATATTGATATCAAGAAGCTTACGCATTTTTTAACAGACGAAGGCGATCGAAACCATAATACACTTTGCTTTTTTTTTAAATACATTATTCATAGAGGCTAAGATACTTAATACAGACTACACAATGATCTAGCTAGCTTTTTGTTAGAAACTATATTTTATAAATTTCTAGTGTTTGAAGTAAAAAAAACAACAAGTATTTTAAAAAATCATTTTATTTATTTTTTAATCTTTTTTGTATTTATTTAAAGCTTTATTTTGCATTTTAGGTAAAGATACTTCGAGACGTTTAATGTCAACCCCTTTCAAAATTCTATTTATTCCGCTGCACCAGTTCATAACACACAATTTCACTGCAATACTTAAAAAATGTTCAAGAATTACAATTTTATGTTCTTCACATTTAAGGAAGTCGAACGAATACTTGGGTTTTATAATTTTAAATAAAATTACTTTCTGAGTCATTTCCAAGTATTCGTTCGCTTCCTTTGCAATATTTCCAAAACTCCTCACAGCATTTTCAGTGGGATAGGTGAGCTTTTGAGAGTTTTTAAAACCTTCGAATTCTCTGTGCGATATCCATTTATGAGTTGAAGACGATCCTTCCTATTCCTATCCTTTTGGGATAAACATTTTGAACATTTTTTACAATTATTCACATATTTCAAACATTTTCTTATCACCCATTCCACTGTGTATGCTTGTAAGTGTACATTTAGTCTCTCTTTACGAACTTCTGCTTGAATATTTTTAATGTGAACAGGAGGCAAAGTCTTCTTGATAAAAGATGATGGTAAAGAGAGATCTTGTGGTTCTAAATATATCTCTTTGCCATCATCTTCTAAAACTGTTTGCGTTAAATTTTGTAATTTTAATACTTGCTCTCCTGTATGTAACAGGAGAAGGTTACAACTTCACAATTGTAACCTTCTGAGTGAAACTTGATTAATCTTGTGATGAGCAGTGAGCGGAATATTTGCTTAAATGCCTGGCATGTGGGATTATTATTTCTATAACTATAGGCCTTCACTTGTCCGAAAAAGTTTTCTATTGGATCCGAATTAAAATATCGAGGGCGCATATATTAAATTTTTTTATTTAAAAAAATCCCACAACCGTTACAAACTTCTTAAAGTTATAATTAAAAAAAAATGAGAGGGGACTTGATTTACTTTATTTTCTCTATCTGTAAATCTTATAATTTCTAACTTTTTGATGGCCGATATCCAGAAAGCTCTATGCTGGCTACCCTGATGGACTGCTGCCCTTAAAGGTTTGCTTCTTACATTCTTAAGTGTAGAAGAACCATTACATGAATCAAACAGGTCATCCAAGAAAGATATTAGTTCAGATGTTTTTATTTTTTATTTGTTACTTTTTAGTGTCTTGCTATGAATGGGTGGACTAACGAATGATGTCGCGCTTCTTAAAAAATATAGGTCCCAAGAAACAAGAACAAATTTTTTTTTGTAAAATGAAAACTACTGAGCCAAACTATGTAAAATTTTTAGGGCACCAATTGGAAACTATTCCACGTTGAACAAAAAAAGAATTACGTAAATCAAATCATAAACCACGGAGTAATCGGCGAACATACATAAAAAAAAAGATCCCAATGAATTGAGAACCTCCTCTTTTTTCGAAGTCGGTTAAAAAGTAGCGCAGATTTAAAGTCCAAAAATTTGCTTTTGAACCATATCAAAATAGGCTCAGTAGTTTAACGTGAATCCTGAACAAACAGAGAAGAGCTTTAAAAATGCATCGTGTTCTCGTCGTTTATATAGTTTATTCAATTGTTTTTCTTTAAATAGCTTTGATGTACAGACGCGGCATAGATACAGACTGTTTCACACAGATGTTTCGATGGATGCAATACGTTATTTGTGATGTGAATTGTCTGTAATTGTTAATGACATACATACTGACAGATAACAGATGTGTATATACTAATGTGGCTATTCGATAACGGCGTTATTTTGAACGCTTTAAATCATTCTCATTCGGCCATAGTCAATATCTTTAACATTATCGCAAATTATAAACTTACAGAATTGAGATGTGTAAGCCCAAATAGTATATTGAATATATGGAGATGTAAACCAATGCTGCTGCAACTGTTTTACTGAAAACGCGCGTGCAATTTATGACCTGTAACAAAAGCAAATTATGAAAAGACCTTAAATAACGTAATTCACAATTTAATTCAAAATGAACCTGTGAATTCGATAATACTTTCTCAATTGCCTTCTGTTATATTCTTGAATGATGAGTAAATATATATACCTACCCTAAGCATTACTCCTAGATCTAGTATTTTATCATTTTTAAGCCAAAAGTAGATGGGATCATCTTTCTTTTCTTTTTTATATAGAATTACATACATACATAACTTCACGCCAGGTCCCTTGCGGGGTAGGCACGAACAATAGAGTTCCATAGAGGCTTATTATTACACACCTTACTTGCTTCTTTGACATACATAGCTCTTGTCATGCACCCTTCTCTGTTCTTAAGGCTCCTGACATCACCTTCTGCTAGTACACCAACCCAGCACTGGGTCTTTGATGAAGGACATTAAGGGTGTGCTTTACATATAGGTCCCCGGAATTATAAGTAATGGGGGGGCGAGGGGGGAGGGAGGGAGGAAACCTTACTCCTTCTGCAACTCCTATGGCACGGAAATATTTACTTACTGAGTTATTAATGTTTTTGCCAATCTAACCTCACTTCTGTTTTTCACGAATATGTAAGATAAATAGTGAATAGTTACCAGTCGGTTCTGGCACTCGCCGGCCGCTGCCGCGGCACGCTCGCATCGCTCGCTCAGCTCGTGCACTTTAGTCTACATAAAACCTAACCTAACTGACTGTTTAAAACTCCACATATTTAAATTTTCGGATACATACAGTCTACTATTTCGATAAATCCCGTCAAAAAACGTCTCGGCGACAAAATTACCAGATCATTGTCGTGAATTTCAAACTTCGATAATTAATTGAATATGTATTTTTTCCACTCAAAACCAATTTCAGTTGTTATAAATAAGTCTTACATATATTCCTAAACACATTAACCATTAAAATCATCCAGGAAATCAACCGGGGATATATGTAAACTCAACTTGACATTAATAAGAATTCCGTTTTCTTTTTTAAACTCTTATATTATCCGATTTATATTGTTCACTCTTGATAAAAAATTGCATGAGGCTTCCTATACATATTTGCTAGATATAATTGCACTCTCACTCACTATTATTACATATTATTTACTCCTAATTGGTGCCTA
The DNA here is from genome assembly GCA_012273795.1 of Dendrolimus punctatus. Lineage (NCBI taxonomy): Eukaryota > Metazoa > Arthropoda > Insecta > Lepidoptera > Lasiocampidae > Dendrolimus > Dendrolimus punctatus. The sequence continues at coordinate 20,834,766 of CM022527.1, forward strand.
GTTTACACAGCTGTATGATGGAATTTATGTATCATTTTGATGCGATATTGATATCTGTGCAGCAACGATAAAAAAAGAAAAGAATTGAGTGACAATTCTTAAAACTTACCATAATCAAAGTTTTCTTTTATTTCTCTCAATGGTATAAGATGCCGCTTGAAGTATGTGTGATCATTATGCATCTCTCTTGAGTAAGTATGATCAATAAGTGGCCGTTGAAAGTTTTCTGTAACAAATAAATTAGGTAACTGCGTCATAAGCCATGTATACAGGTGGTCGTCTATTTTCCTTATTTGTTAATGATTCGAGAAAAAGCATTTAATCAAACATACCCCAGGACATGGTACGACACATTTATTTATTACTTGAAATATAAAATTAACTTTGGGAGGTTATAAAAAAAATAACTATGAAAGCCTTCTAACTTATATTATAAAAGTTCGTATCGTATCTCTTCAAAATATATAAATATGCCGTATAACTATACCCTAACCACCTTACAGTAGTTTAAAGAGTCAAATAGCGCATTATTAAATTATTATTGTTGAAAAGTAATTAAAAAACAAATACCACTTACCAAAGTTTGCAAATGCATGAGGAATTCCGGCTTCAATTTCTTCCTTGGTAAATTAAGAAGGGTAAGCATATCTATGCAAATATTTGCCACTAGTAAGGCTCTTTTCAAAATGTTTATGACACAAAAACATTTTCTGAAGCTCACTGACACTTAAGTTATTAAAATAATCCACATTAATGCACTGCACCCACTTTTCGAGTCCTATCTCAGTCTTTGGAAATTTATGTAACTTGTTATCTTTCCGAGTACTTGAGCCACCCGGAAAAGAACACCGCCAAAACATATTAAGCACAAGGAGATATTACAATTTTAAAGGAGAGGATAACCACGGAGTATGTCTCGACGCAAGTTCACTCAATCAACAATAAAACTGTAATCACAAACTAATATTATGGATACTACGTAGTAATGGGGGTCGTTGGTGGACGGTGATTAAAAGATCGGCCAAACGTCAAAAGGCTACACGTCAAATTATGAAATTGACATTGACGGGAGGAGAAGTGGGAGTGAATGGTAATTAATCTTGTTTCTAACGTTGCAAAGTACTTAACAGAAAATTGTATGGACTGAAACGGCCGTGCGTAAGTGTGGCGGTGGTAGTTGTACGTCCTCATAAAGAAATGTCCGTAAAGTTGGTGGGGCAAATTAAAAACTATGTTTGCATGGCTTTATTTTATTTTGTGATTTAATTATGTGTGGCTGGGTTTTGGTCAGTGAGTTGTGATACAATCTTAATTCATTGGAATGCACTAAATAATTGAGTATTGGTGTTGGTTAAACAAGACGTGTAAATTAACAAATAATGTTTAAGTGTGTCTGGTTTTCTGCACTCCTGCATCCTGCAGGAAAGGCCGGCAGAGCAGAAACCAGAAAGTCTCTAAATTAGTTATGGATTACACTTCATAAAATGAATAGTGAAGCAGTGACTGAAAGTGTATTTTATCTATGACAGAAAGCCAGACAGACAGCAGGCGTCGGCAGGCGAGCAGAAGTTCTGTTTTACTGGGGTTGCCATTTTATTTGTTTCCCTATTTTCAGGTTGGCTAAAAGCTTGTATTGGTGACGACACTAAAGCATGGTGTAAAGCCTGCAAATGCACACTAAAAGCTCATAAAAAAGATTTGATTGAACATTCCAAGACAAAAAAACATGAACAGTCTATAAAACGGTCTGTTATCGTTGGACATTCGAGTAAAATGAGTGATCACTTTGAAGTACCTATAAAAGAACCTCGAAAAATTGCAGAGTTAAAAATTGCTGCTTATGCTGCTGAACATTCCAGTATGAATGCGGTTGATCATTTAAGAGTATTACTAAAAGATTTAGATCCTGCTTCAACTATTTTGCGAGACATACAGTTACATAGGACCAAATGTACTGCGTTAATAAAAAATGTCATGGCACCCTGTTTTCTTAAAGAATTGTTAGAAGAGGTAGGAGATAGTCATTATTCAATTATAATTGATGAATCAACAGCAGTTGATACCAAGAAAATAATGTGCATGATTATAAGATTTTTTAGTCAAAAACAAAATAAAATAATTACACAGTTATATAGGCTTATAGAAATTGAGACAGCAGATGCAACTTCACTGACCACTGCGTTTAAAACACAGCTGATTGCTGATGGTCTAACCTTAGACAAACTTTTGGGAATAGGTGTGGATGGTGCTAATGTGATGATAGGCGAACACCATTCGATCTCGTCTATTTTGAAAGACCAAAACCCCGAATTGGTAACCATCAAATGTGTGTGTCATTCTCTTCACCTAGCTGCTGAATATGCATTTAAAAAACTTCCTCGATTTTTAGATTTCTTAATTAAAGAGACTCATAACTGGTTTTCGAACAGCACTAAAACACAGTCTGAATATAAAGAAATTTATGGACTTTTAACTGATGGAAAAAAACCACTCAAAATTAATAAATTAGCTGGAACCAGATGCTTATCTCGCTATGAGGCTTTAACAAAAATTTTAGAACAATGGGATGCATTAAAATTACATTTTAATATAGTAAAAGACAAAGAACGGTGCTATACAGCAGATCAATGTTAAAATGCAAAACCAATTTATTATATATGGGTTTTCTTGGCACATATTTGAAACCAATCACAAACGTGAATAAAATGTTTCAAGCTACTGATGATGCTGATCCCTTAAAGTTATTAGAAGAAATAAACAATTTACTATACACATATCTGACCGTATTAGTGCCACCAATGCAATTGGAAAAAACTAGAAAGCAATGCATATCTGAGTTTCAATTTGAAAAATATACCATGGACCCAAGCTATATGAATTTTGGACACACATTTAACGAACAGTCCCAAGGCATTAGAAAAGAAGATTTAGAAGAAGTGAAGAAGAGCTGCAAAGACTTCTTGGTGGAAATTTGTAAGGGAATACAAAAGCGATTGCCTAATAATATGAAAATCTTGGAAAGTTGCAAACTGATGAGCCCAAAAAATGCAAAAAGCCAAGTTAAACCAGACATAGCAAATTTGGCGAAGTCTTTTAAGTCCGTCTGTGGCAATGTCGATTATGCTGTTGAAGAATGGAACTCACTTCATAGAACCATTTGGACATGTACAGATCAAACGGAGGGATTCTGGATTGAAGTTTATAATATGAAAAATGCAGTAGGTGAAAGGTGTTATAGTCATATTGCTAAACTGGCTATTGGTATCTTGTCCCTTCCATTTTCGAATGCAATTGTCGAAAAAGCATTTTAGCAAGTAAATATTATAAAGGACAAGTTACGCAACCGAATGGCAATAGAAACTGCCGAAGCGGTTCTCAGGATACGTTATTCAGTACCAAACGGTTGCATAAATTTTGTTCCAACATCGGAAATGCTAAAAATGTTTAACTCCGAAAACATATACACTTTAAACAATACAAACAAAAGTGGATGTGATAATCATTGTTTAGAGATGGTCGAAGCTATGGGAGTGTTTGATTAAAAAATAAAAGAATACTTTTGTTTTTTATTTCTCCTTTAAAATATGAAAACCTGTTTTGGGGGATTTTTTTTTAAAAAGCTTATTTTCGGGGGTTTTGGAAAACATTTGGGGGTTAATTCACATACTCATCTGGCAACACTGCACCAGAGACCCGTATTATATAAGCTGAGAAACTTGGCACTAACAACATTTTGAGAAAGTCTTAAAATAATAATATTTTACTATGATTCCCAAGAACACTTTGTTTTACTTAAAGTATTTTATCTTTGTACGTGATAATATTAAATTGATTAAATGTCTTACTATATAAAAAATATTATCCCTAAGTTTTGAAGTCGTCAAAATAAGCTACATTTCTTATTAATTGTTGAGAAACTAAATATAATTGCTGGAGCTAGAACGCAATGGCAAACATCATTTTTGGCATATTCGTTTCTTAATAGGCTATATAATTATTAGGGAACAGGAGGTTAACTCGTTAACTCATACTGCCTTATGTTGTTATTTGTGGTATAATATTAAAGTATGTGGGTTAAACAATAGCTTTTTTAAATGCTATGATATTTTGTGTCCCAGGAATCCCGCAGGAATTTCAAGTCAAGTGTGGAGGAAGTCGTGCGCATATCCTAGTCTTGTATGTAGTTATAATGATTAAAACCTTAAAACGTAGATTTATTATGCATACAAGTCGCGAAAACTTAAGAAAATATATTACTGTTGTGTTTAAAATCTATATAAATAGGTATCATAAAAGTACTATTTGTAATTTAGGTATATATTAATGTAAAATAAATATTTAACAATAATAAAATGTTTAGATATATTTATACCATAAAGATTTTGTGCATTAATTAATTAATTCTCTTTATTCATTTAGAACTTTGGCCTAACGCGCCTTGTACAGCCTGCATGCCTGCTTGCAAAGCATTCAGAATTTGAGGTCCTGTTTCTGATAGCATTTTGTTCGCTTCATCGAGGGTTTTTTTCTTTTCTTCGGCTAATTTTGTCACAGCTTCTTTGAATTTTGCTAATTCAACGTTCTTGGCATCTTTTACACCATCGAAGACTTTACGCGCTTGTATTTCAGCTTCTTTTGATGTTTCTATTAGTTTTGCTTTTATGAAACAGAAATTGTATAATTTTATAATTATATAAAAGTAACCTGTATAATTTGGCTGGTATAATAGATTGAAAATTTTAATTCAATTTAAACCATATACTAGCGTAGGGGTTTAAAAGTTATTAGAAAGATAAACTTCAATTGTGTTTGTTACGAACTCTTTCGTATTTATTTTTAAATATATTCTGTTAGATAGGAGTTTGACGTTTTTGTTTAACTTAGTTACAAAATAGGTGTACAATATGTATTTTTCACCATCGTTGACCAGCGTATTATTTCAATATATTCTTACTAAATTCATACAGTCACTAACATTTTGGTCCTTCTACCGTTTTTAATAACAAAGATGGTGAATACGCGATCACATAAAATAACGACCGACTCCAACCTCCCGTTGGGTGAGGCTCAGGATTCTCGGGCGGCCCATTCGTCGTCGACCACAAACATCGACGCGTCGCCGGGAACCCACGACGAGCCATGGCCGAGGAATGGACGTCACACTGCGTCGCATTATACAAATAGATCATCCAATACAGGGAGTACTAAAATTTCTATCGCTAAAGTTGAAGTTGAGCATATATATAGCCGACATAGAACGCCGGCAAATAGAGTTGAAAGCCCGCCGAAGCCAAGTTAGCTTTAGAGAAAAAAGTCGCGGAAGCAGAGTTACGGGCCGAGCTTGTCGCTATAAAAAAAAGTGGAAGCCGCAGTTCACGGAGCCATAAGGTTGAGTCGTGGCTTCAAAGCCATGATAACTTTGATGGTAATTTGGCAATGGGGCCGCTTAACCGGCAGTCCAAGGTTAGCACTCCTGTGCTTGCTGAGCCACCGTCCAAAGAACCATGTAACGGTAATTCTTTTTACCTTCCCAATAACGACTATAAAAATAGTATAAATTTAACCAAAGAAATAGAAAGTATTAAGAAAGATCAACCGCTTTTAAGAAAAAGCAAGCTCTTGCATCTTAGGACTATTGCAGAAGATCACCTTCTTAGGCTAAAGGGCAGAACTGATCACACATCTCATATTGCCCAAGAAACCAAACGACCGACATTCTTGGATTCAAGAGATAAAACTGTTGAACTGCTTATCACTCATTATCATATAAAGGCTGCACGTGGAAAAACTGAGATGGTAGTCAACGAATTAAGGCAATTTTACTGGATTGTTCATCTACGCAGCACTGTACGATCCATTTCATTTCAGTGCAGAATATGTCGCATAAGAAGAGTGCAACTATTCGATCCACCAGTGGGCGATCTCCATATGGCACGATTAGGGCATCATAAGAGAGCGTTCACATACGCTGGCTTGGATTATTTTGGCCCAATACAAGTATCTGTCGGCCGTCGTCGAGAAAAGCGCTATGTTGCACTTTTTACATGTCTAGAGACGAGAGCAGTACATTTGGAATTGGTGTATAGCCTGAGCACCGACGCTGCTTTGATGGGTCTGCGAAGATTTATTGCTCGAAGGGGAGTATCTACGGAAATTTGGTCGAACAATGGTACGGCGTTGGTTGGCGTTAGCCGTTTGTTAAGATCGTTGTACGGTGAAGCCATAGAAGAATTTGCAGCTAATGAGAGAATATCCTGGAAGTTTATACCACCCTCAGCTCCGTTTATGGGTGGAGCATAGGAGAGACTGGTTAGATCCATAAAAACTGCGCTAAAGGTTACTCTCAAAGAACGCAACCCTTCGGACGAAGTTTTAAGTACTCTGCTCTTTGAAGCAGAAGCTTTAGTGAACTCTCGCCCTTTAACACACGTTTCATTCGATCCCAGACAGGAAGAAGCGTTGACACCGTTTCACTTCATATTAGGAACTTCTTCTGGAAAGTCAATTCCGACGACTTTAGATGACTCAGACCTGGTCAGCCGAAGCAGTTGGAAGAAATCAGTACGACTTGCTGATCACTTTTGGTCAAGATGGCTAAAAGAATATCTGCCGACTTTACTCCCCAGACGTGCACGAGGTTCAGTTCCAGAGCTTAAAGTCGGAGACCTTGTAATTATTGTCGATGACCAACTTCCACGAGGAACCTGGCCAAAAGGAAGAGTTATTTGTGTACACCCTGGCCAAGATGGAGTCATTCGAGTAACGGATGTACAAACATCTGCTGGATTATTTGGTCGACCATTGAGAAAGCTGGTGCCTCTCCCCATTTGAAGAAAAATGGGAGAATGTTACGAACTCTTTCGTATTTATTTTTAAATATGTTCTGTTAGATAGGAGTTTGACGTTTTTGTTTAACTTAGTTACAAAATATACATGTATTTTTCACCATCGTTGACCAGCGTATTATTTCAATATATTCTTACCAAATTCATACAGTCCCTAACAGTGTTAAAGGTATTTTGATATACCTAGCGGCTTTGGTCTGCTACCAAACCCACTAGAGAGAGAGAGATATTATTTCTTTTTTAACACCATCGCTTTTGCAATTAGCCAATTAAGGTAAAAGAAATGGTTTAATTGTATTTTAAGGTATTAGGTAACGGGGGTGAATACAGGATACATTTAATTCCGAAAAATCATTATTATCACTGGATTAGCATTTGAAATTAACAAGCAATGTGAAAAGTTCTAGACAATGTTACTTACAATCCTGTAACCATTTTACTAAATTATCCACGGTATTCTTTCCATCCTTCTTGAGTTTTTCAAACGCTTCATCCATTTTTTGCTTTAATTCATTTATTAACGTTTATTTTCGCAACGTAAATGACATTTCATTACGTTAGTACAAATGTCAAGTATAATACCAATGTATTAAAAACTTTAAAGAGGAAAAGAAGGCCAAGTGCGTTCGACCCATGCACTAAAGGGATTCCGTAATAACCGACCCATCCACTAAAGGGGTTCCGTAATAATCGATATTGACATATTTTTTAGCTAGGAAAAACCGCCATTTTAGTTTTTGCAATCATTCTATATCGCAAAAGCTTCCAAACTGGTTCAAAAAAAATCTTTAATGAAAGTACTACTTCAATAAGTTATGTATTGCTATTTGATATATCATCAGACAAACTTTGTAACTTGCAGACAGGCAGACGGCCCACTTGATGGAAAGCGGTTACCATTGCCTTTGGACATTTGCAACACCAAAGTTTATTTATAGTGTGTTTATTTTGTGTATTCATAGTGAAGAGTAGAATTAACACGCATTCAAAATCATGTGTGTTCTGAGAACACTGTTCTTTCCCTCTAACTTTTGAATTATGAAGTAGAAAATTGTGAAAAAATCGAGGTGATACAGCTTAAAAATACTTATAACAAAACTTAGTGTGATTAAGATTCGTTGAGTAATTTTTGTACGGTTTCAACAAGTCAAATTTCGTAGCTGAATGACTAAAACAATGGACGATTTAATCTCTACGGAACCTTTCAATATCCGTCTAACACGCACTTAACCAATTTAGTTATTATCTTTGAGCTCATATCGGGAGGTCGAATAAAACGCTGTTTAAAATATTTGGAATCATTTATTTTACTTCTTGACTAGAATTAGTAAACATTAATCAATAATTATAACGAAATGGTAATTCAACTAAACTATCATCTAAATTATTATTACTATTTATAACACTATAATTATTATTATACTAATAGTGCAAGGATAACTATTGTTATTTAAATAGGTTATCATCATTTTTGTATGATTTTTATGTTTCTTAAAAAGTAGTGTAAATTATGTTATATAATATACAAATTTTAGGTTTTAAGTCCAATTTTATTTGATCTAAATACATGTTCTCAATAATAAAACTACAAAAAAAAATTACAAGGACCTGTTGCTCCATCACGTCTTTGTATGTTTCAGAAGCTTTCCAAACCTATTTTTTACGGGAGACTCAATTATCCAGTTCAATACTAAGAAGTGAAAAACAAAAGTTTTCTAGCAAAGACCCGAACTTAACTAAAAAGCATACAATAATATCTAATATTTTCTGCAACATTTGTTTTCTATGTTTTACTTGGCGCAGGCTTCAAAATATTACAGAAAATAATTATTTAATGCTTTTTAGTTATTTTTGATGTCGGTAACTTTTATGCTCGTAAACTTTTATTTTTCACTTTTAAGTTACGTAAATTGCATCAAAAAAGAATCAAATTCATCAGAAACTATCCTGAAGCTGTAGAGAATTCAACGGTGAAGTGTAACATTTTGTAACAAGGGGTAATTTCGTGAAGTAACATTTCAAAATCTAAAATTCAAAATATTTCTAATTCTGTCTGCATGAGTAGTGTTTGAATTATTAAAACATAATTTATATGAAAATAAAACTATTTACGGAATTGCTGTTTTAATTTAATAATGGCTTGATGAAAAATTGCAAATATGTGATTTCAGACTAACTAGGGAGGAGTGTCACGAATGTGACTAGTTGTGACAAAGACAAGGGGAGGTGTCAAAAATAATGAAATTCGTGTGACTTAATTTGTGACCCCTTAGCTGGGTCATATGCGTGTTTGGCAATAAAAAAATATAATGTTTAGATTTCAAATCTGATTCAATAATACATTATTCCTCACGTTCACTACTATATCATAGTAACTAATAAATCTATCTAATCATGCTAGATTTCATTTACTAGGCTAGCCACACGGTTTTATTTACGTTGTTGTACCTTTTTATCGATTTAACGCGGAAACTATCCCTATTTTTACAATAAACGAGCTTACTCGAAAAGCCTTATTTGCAATCGAAATTATACGTATACCAAATTTCATAATAATCAGTTTATACCCAAGGACTTAATCTAATATTGGATTTATTTTATTTTTGCCCCTTTCAACCAAATTGGTTCAGGTCGGTTGATCCGTACAACTAAGTTTTGAAATGAAACACTTTCGGTTAATTCTATTAGTTATAAACATTTGCTGTGACTTTTTCAAGTAGCTCTTGAAGTGTCAGGGCTCTAGCCAGGCGTCTTCTAAAATCCTGAAACAAACCAAACAAATATTAGCTTTTTGTCATTGTTATACTTTTGTTTCAAAGACTCCGTCATATTTTTTGGGATTTCGTAGCCAATCTGTCAGAAACGGAAGACATTTTTATGTCTGTTTGTACATCTATCCCAGTGATGCGCCAAGCATCGTTTGCGCTGCCGCGTAACGCGATACACGCACGACAAACACGTGCATTGAGCCAAAATAACCCATTTAAATCATAAACAACTTTACTGGACATTCATCTTTCAAATGTACACTTAAATGCTAGATTACTTAGTCGTTTTGAAGGGTTTAGAAAGTTTGGGGAACTGACCTGATGAAGCATAATGCCGTTATGTGGTACTCTGGCTGCGAACATCTCTTTGTTCATAAGGCATAAGGCTTTGCCGTTCATCGGGAATCGTTCGGGCAGGCCCCCTCTCTGGGCCACCCATCTTCCAACGTCTGCCCGGTTCCAAGTTCTAGGATCTGCAAAGGGTGCGATACTTTATAAAATATATAACAACGTATTTTTTTAATATAATGGTTATTACTAATCGTTTCGAAATTCTGGCCCGCGACATAGTCTCTGTGGCTGCGACGCGGTCTCTCAGCACTAGCTCTACCATCTAAACTGCTGTTCATAAAGTGGTTTCTAAATCTTGTTTCATCCATTCTATATAGAAGTCCAAACCAGCTTAATAATGTTATCCATATGGCATCCCAACAACAACAAAGAACATGGCAACAACAGACTATAAATTATAGATGTGTTTTTTAAAAATAAATATTTCCATTTTCATAGTTTTCTCTGTTATTATTACATATATGTTGAGTCAGTTTCATATCGTTTAACTTAATTTCACATAACTGCATATATGCATGACTCTTTAAAGCTGCATTTATCCTACTGTGACGAATACGTGTAGCAGAATTTCTTCCCCTTAAGAGCATGTAGCGTATGCTGCGCCCATTGAGATATATGTTTTTTTATATATCAATGGCTGTGCCTTAACAATAAGACGGTAGAATATTTCATTTTTTTTCTATTCTTAGAAACAAGGTAACATGAAGGTAGGCCGTAGGATAGAGGTAGATCACTAGACAATTGCTAGACCCCGTTCTAGCAATTGTCTAGTTCTAACGAAACAATGAAAATTAGTAATGGGTTGAAAACGGAAACTTTTTGGGTAGAAGACGGAAAAAAATATTATATTTATTTTTGTAGGTACAAAACGGAATATTTTGAGTTGAAAGCGGAAAAACATTTTTGGGTAATTAAAGTGGATAGAAAACGGAAGACCCTCTAGAACGAGTATTCGGGAAGAAAATGGTATAAGCATGCAGTTTTCTAGAAATAAGTGACAAGGACGGTAATATTTCGTGGATAAAGATAGATATACAATTGAATGACGTAATAGGGAACATTCTAGAATGTCGAACGGGTGTACAAGCGCGACAATCTGCGCACGGAGGCTTGAGATTTTTTTTAAGGCGGGGGAATTTCTGTTTACGAACAATACTGGGTCCTTTGCAAGGGATTAGACCGGTGTCGCATACGAGGGGATTACCGTAGTAATCCGCCCGTAATTGACCAGCATGTGTGGTGACTCAGAGAAGCTGGACGGCCAGCAACCAATACCCACTCAAATCACCCTCCTCCCATGTGCCCCGCGCTTTTGTGTAGGAAAGGCTGACACTTAGAACGTAGTTACGCCCAGTCCGATCCTAGTGCAAAAAGTGCCAGAATATGCCCCGGGAATCAGAGCATATCCACTTCGACGACAGGGGTGACAAATCCTCTGTTCCCTTGATAGCTAGCCTGAAGCGGTATTAATCAGGGTTGTAGACTTGTACGGACTAGCGAAGCGTAAAGAAGGAGAAGAGTGCAAAGGGATCAAAAGGATCTTGACTGTGCGACTATATGGCGGTACAGTAAGATAGTGAAGCTTCAGGGCTACTCAGTCGCGAGACAACGGAACGTCAGTCGAATGGATCGGAACGTGCGTCAATCGAGACAAGCGTGTGCATAATTCGAAAAGGTATTTTCATTTAATCAATTTTTAATTCAGCGTCACTATTCATCATTTAATCATTATACCTCCTGTTTCTAAGACGGTTAAGGAACATTCTACCTTGCTATTATTAAGGCGTAACAAACCCTCTTTACTATTAAGATGAGAAATTCTGCTACGCGTATCCGACACACTACTTTTATGTTGATCTGTCATACCATAAAAGAAAGTATAATAATATCTAATTTTCGCTGTCATTTTATGTTGGCGCTAACACCCCTTGATGACTTACATTTATATGAAATGGATATTAGTTCGTCAATTTATGGCTGTATTACCTAATGGCAAATCGTCCTCCTGCAGGACCCTGAGGTCCATTGGGCCCCACTTGCTGTCATGCGGCGGGGGCACGCGTTCGCATCGGGCTTGGGTCGGCATGTTACCAGATGGAAAGGTCTGTAAAAAAGGATTATATATAATATTTTCTCAAGTTTTCGCGACTTGTACACATAATAAAACTACGTTTTAACGGTTTTAAGCGCGGTAATTTATTTTATTTAGGTTTATCCGACGTTTCGGCCGCTTTTCAGTTGCCGTGGTCACGGAAGACAAAGATGACATTTGTCGAACGTGTATTGTCAAAGTCCTTCCACTCATTTTAATATTATATAAAAAATTTAGAACTAGGCATGTTTGCTGAAGAGTTGCTTGCGCCGCTTTTTCTCTTCAAGCCACAACATGTTGTGAAGCGGTGGTAAATTAGATTAGGCTCCCATAGAGTAAATAATATCCATAAACAAAATTAAAACTAAATAATTAAAATGAACAAGTTGGCGGTAGGCTGAATAAAAACTTTGACAATACACGTTCGACAAATGTCATCTTTGTCTTCCGTGACCACGGCAACTAAAAAGCGGCCGAAACGTCGGATAAACCTAAATAAAATAAATTACCGCGCTTAAAACCGTTAAGGATTATATACTTAGTTCACATTCAATAATACATAAAGTAAGCCTGTAAGGCTCATCTTCATTTTTCTTAGCCACCTTAGAGATTTTAAAGTAACTCCTAGCTGAGAATTCCTCACAGGGCTGCGTTTTCTAAAACTCTATAAAAGGAGAATAATAGAAATGACAATTACTAGTACAGTCTTATTGCCCGATTTTTAATATTGGAATTGTCTCATTCATAGAATGTTTTTCATGGTTTAAAATAAACAAATAATTTAATTTTATCAGATTTAAGATAAATTATGGAATGATCTCATACTGCGGTTTTCCTAGAGCACTAGTTATGTATATGTGGCTCTTCGAAAAGGGCATCAACAGATACCTAGTCTCAACAATGTAGGCAACACATCGGCTCTCTTGGTGTTGCGACGGTAACCACTTGTAATCGGCAATCGGATGGATCTCGCATTTAGCAAGCTGGTGTTATGTTTAGTACAGTTTAAAGTGCGAGTTACCGTATCGTAATAAATAAATGGCGGAAACCGAACAAAAATCGGGAAATATATTGTGTAACTGTCACAAAAGGAGTTTTATTAAACCGACAAATGATCGTATTAGCCGGAAACGGATGATTTTGTACAAAAATCCGTCGGCCATATTGCTAACCGGAAACCGGATGCGGGACGCAGTTTGTTCGCTATTTAAAAACTATTTTGTTTGCGGAACTTTGTTATTTATTTCCTTTTTAGACTTTGTATAATGCGTCTTATTAAGTTGTCGAGAGTTGCTGCTAGGATTGAAACAATTTTGATAGCCCTAGATTTATGCATTATATGTATTTGCACTTTTAAGTTTAATATATTTATTATTATGCATTAGAGTGCTAATGGACACATTCTCAGATATCATTTAATTTGTATTATAAAATTAATTTATTTATTAGTGTCTCGCCTAGATCCTAATACTTAGTAAAGTAGATATCGAATTATTTTTGGATATAAAAAAATGCAATGTATCATCCGATCCGAGTTCAGTCGTTAAGGACCGAGTATAATTTTTGGTCTTTTGAACTGTTTTTTTTAATCTTTATAACTTGATGAAAATTTGCAATGGTAACTTGTCTCCCAACTATATACTCCCAAATTGGAAAAACTTAGACTAACTAATTTTTTATTATTAAAAATTGGAAAGTTAATAGCAACTAAGCAAATAGTTTCAAATTAAAGAAGTCTTCATAAGAGTACGTTTTCAAGTTGCAAAAGAAAATAATAATACGAATACGCTTATCAGATCGAGGAGTCTGGACTCGTACTTTACGTGCTCTTACAACTATGAACAAAAATATTATTAAATTAAAGATGTTTAACTTAGGACACTTCGTTTAAAAGGCGTATAAAAACAAATTAGTACGCATGAAACTTACATAATGAAGTTAATAAAAAGTTAAGATATATGTTAGGCATATCTAATATGTTTCTTAACTTTAACATGTCTAAGAAATAATGACCGAGCTACATATAGTTCGGTCATTGTTTCTTAGACATTATTTACCTACTGTGTACACAGTATATAAATAATGACAAAAACTGCTTTAAGTGGACAGAAATAGTAGTCACGGACTTAAGCTCAGTGTGAGAAAACCAGGCCAAATTCCTGATTAATTATTATTGTTCTAAATTCAAACGTCTTCCCGCCATTGTGAACACCGGAAGCGGATGTGAGCGCGGGAAATGCGTAATGGCGGGAAAGAGACATAGACAATGACCGCCAATTACTAGTATTTTGACGTTTTTGTAAGATAATAACTGATTATTGCTTCCTTCCATTGTTTTGTGGGAAAATCTCGGCTTGTCTGCAACTTCTTGGATTATTACCGTTTTTAGAAGTAAAATGCTTTGAACTTTTCCTTATCCTAACAATATTTTAGAACCGAGAGTAGGGAGGACATTTTGTTTTAGGAACAGTATCTTTTGTTTCATCAATAAGGTATTTGCTACACCTAGTACACCTAGGTATAAAAACATAATTAAGTGTTTATATAGGTAAAATAGAGCTAGGTACTTAATAGTGTTTAGGGAAAACTCTAGTACCATATCTATACCTAGAATATGATAAAATTTCAAACATGCCGTGTCTGCGCAATGATAACTGCACATTGAAGCTATTAAAGAAAATAACTGGAATAGACTATATAAACGATGAAGAGCACGATGCATTTTTTTATATTTATTGTCTGTTTGTTCGGGATTCACGTAAAAATTAGTGGGCCAATTTCGATGCGGTTTTCGCTGGTCGATAGCAAATTCCTAAACATAAAATGTGTGTTGCTGTTTATCCCGGGAAGCCCGTGGATTTTTTTCTGGAAATAATTTAAAATGGCCAGATTGAAAAAAAAATGGAAATTAAATTTGATTTTTTCACTAATCGATACATAATTTAATGTAATAAAATGTGTGATATTTCTTATCCCTAGACTCCCTCGGGTATTTTCCGGAAGCGGGTCGAAGTTGTTCGGGTGCATAAAAATTAGCTTATTCCCAAACAATTTTCACCAAAACTATAGCTTACATTATTTTTTAAACGCTGCGATAGTTTACGCCCCGCTAATACCGCGTAAATTTCATGTTAAGCGTGGACGAAGTCGCGGGCATATCTTAAGTAATAAAATTTCTCATTACGAATCGAATTAATGTATTTTAGTATAACATGAATATATAGCAATAAATGGCGAGGCACGTTTTATGTCGACGTGAAATTCAGATTACGCACAACCCATTACTTGGAAATCTGCAGCAAGATAATATTTGCCTTTGCCTGTTTTGCCTGTAACTGGCTACGCTGCTATACCTATACCCGGTGTCCTACCATTCACTATAAGCTAGGGATATATATTAACTATAGCTAGGGACGCGAGAATAAAGACATTGCCAACACTGAGATTCCAGCTGACGTCAATCACGCTTCTTGGACGATCGAGGTTCACCGTTGAGTGAATGTCTACGCGTCAGCGCGTCTCAGAGGTTTAGGATTATCCTTATGGACTAGCACCTGTGACCGTACGTCTACGGCAGTCAAAATAGGTAAGCATGTTTATATGAAAAAGACCTGATTTTTTCACACAAATAATCTTTCTGATTTTGATTAATTATTGAAAAGTAAAACTAATAATCGGCAGACAAACACACACATTGTATATCCCCAAATTAAGCAAGTTACGCTTGTGTCATGGGTAGTATACAACGGACCACTCTGGGACCGATCCCAGACACCCACACCATGGTAAATAACGGAGAAAATACGTTTTCGAAATTTACTATACCGGGAATCGAACCCGGAGCCTCTGGGTTGTAGCGAGGTAGGCCGGCAAAGGCTTAGCCCGCTTTAAACATATTTAGCAGCAAATTTTGCGTTGTGCAAGACGCTAATCGTATTTAAGGGTGTTAAATGCGTTTTGTTTTCTTAAATGAATTTAAGCAACATCATGCAAGCGGCCCTGTTTACGCCCTTTTTGAAGCACCCTATAATTATTATAGCGCTCTATGAAAACTGTGACAATTTCCCCCTTATGCCACAACTTGCATTAAAGAGCGAGCATCACGCATTATTGACTACCATTACCACCACCAAATGTCGATTGTGTGGATGAATTCTGAGTAGCCCTAGTATGGAATTAAATGAGTTAGGGTTTAAAAACAATCACGCGTGGATCAACACGCACTTGCTGAGATGGATGGATCGATGGTCGATGGATCATACAGTCTGTTGTATTATGATTTGCTTGTATACATAACTCAAAACAGATAAGTGTTTTGTAGTCTATATTATGACTAATAGACCATCGCATCAAGTTTGTTATCTCAAAACAAGTAGTCTATTATCATTGCCATATTCGTAAACATAACAAAGGAAGCGCACGCGTCATTCATTACGTCTCAAACATGGCGGATGAAAAAAATTTAATAACCGACAATGTGTTCCTTTTTTGAACACGCCGGAAGTGTCGATTTCGATTATGGAACGTCCGTCCGTTTGGCGGGAATACGGCACAAGCGCTTCCCATTCGGTTTTCAAATGTCGCTTAAAAATTGTTCATCTTCACTAACGAGTAGGTCTGCTCTTTAGGGTTCCGTTGCTATTTTGATAAAATAAAAACCTTATAATAAATCCTTTAAAGTAGCTCATCCTTACTAGTTGTTAAATATTAACTTAGGTTTAAGCTTAATTAACAAATAGATATAAAACAAATTGAGTAATTCTTTTATATCTAAAATCTAACACCAGGTCTGTAAGAGGAATAAAGTTGCCGACATAATTAACGTAAATCCCAAAATCTCTACGTTATTGTTGTCGGTAGCCCTATTAAAAAAAACTATCATATTTTTAGATCTGAGATTTTCCTTTTTCCTGCAATTTATGTCATAATATTATACATTTTATAAATAAATATTATTTTATCATAATATCTTTCGTTTACATAATGTATTGTTGTTCAATCTAGTGCCCAAATAGTTTTATTATTAGACGAATTAGAATTTTTTTACTAATGTCAGTTTAGAAATGGAGCTGCTATAGTCTAGTTAGGACTCACATGGTCAGTACAAGAAGGAGCAGACGAATCCTAAAGTGTAGAGAATGAAGATTTCATATTGGTAAACGTAGTGTAGAACGACAGCTGATGTTTACCGGTAGGTATATTAGTACTATATCAGGTAATTTTTAAATTCTCAGTCAGTGTACATACATGTGGACACTGACAGAGATCGATGGAGCAGACGAATCCTGGTGTGGCGATCGCATCACGGTTAACAGTGTAACACGACCTCCGGACAGGTGAAAATATGACATTCCCGAAGTCACCGGTGCGGTGGAGGCTGGATAAGGCAGCCTGAATATAATATTATAAGGTATAATGTAACAAAGTGTATGATGGTTTTGATGTAAATACATCAGGTTTATTTTAAATTTGTAGAGCATTTACTTAAATAAAAGTCTATTATTATACTATTAGCCAAAATTCTTGACACAAAAATATTAAACATTTATTTTGAGACGTAGGTTGACTAATTTATAAAAACAAATTTAGAAACACGTACCATTAATTGATTCCAATATTTCCGAACAAAACAATCCTCTTCTTAAACAAATTATAACTTGATTTCACAGCGCGTTTTTTTATTACTAATTATTCACACAAATTCACATAAACTAGTACTGATAAAATTAAATTTTCTTCTGCATTCTAATTTTATAATATTTTTAAAAGGTCTATCAAATGTCTCTTTATTATAAGTTAAAATTGTTAATTTTTTACGGTTGACTCACAAGGACGACTACACCAAACGAAATCTTTTTTACGACTGATTCTCAATTTTGTCGATTCTGAACTAACCAGCTAACCGCCAAGTTTTAGTAGATGTATGAATGAATGCAGATGTTCCTTCAAACAGATAGTTTCAGAACGCCATATGTTCTAATATTTGTGTTATATTTTGATCTTTATTTTTTACAGCATTGGGTTTGATTCTGCTTTTATTAGTATACATTTTACACTTCATTCTTAGAATAGTGAATACAAAAGGCTTGCATAACAAAATGTGGTAAAAGAAAGTAGACAAAAACATAATATGATATTTATTACCATTGTCATAAGAGTCATTATATCTTGTTGTCATTCGTCGATTTTATATAAATGAACTTTTTGGATATATAAATAATAAGTTATTATTAAATACAATAATTAAAGTATTTTTTTTTTCTAAGATCTAAACAGTTAAAAAATAAGCTTTATAAAAATAATTTCAAGTTTGAACGTAAACATAGTGTTTTCTCCAAAAATAAAACATATTCAGGCAAGGAAAATCGAAATTGCAATATCAGTTTGAATGCGGTTAGGTATGCTATTTCTTTTTCTCTCTATAGATTGTACGTACCAGAAAGAGAAAAAATAATAGGGCTTTTACAAAATCGATAATGAATTTCTCGCATCCTGCCTGTCATCGTGTGCTTCAGAAACTAATCGTTTCCTTGTCAACTATTCGTTTCAGAAAGGTATTAAGTTATTGAGAGCATGAATCTGAAATCAGCCTTCAGCATTAGAAGTTAGAATGTAATTTCGATAACATCAAACTGCTTAGTTATGTAGGACTGTAGTAAATAAGCAAAATAATTAGGGACGCGCGTTTCCGTCGCTATTTCTGGTTTCCCGCGCAAATTTATTTTCAGTTAACAAATGGATGGCAATTTGCTTTTTTATGTTTGAAGCAATTATTGAAAGATGGCTGTTCAGTTTTAGACAGTAGAAAAGTAAATTACTTGCGAATTGAAATAAAACATTTTTAGGGATCTGATACCTGAAGGTACATTGGCCAAGTGCGTACAGTTCATTATTATTGTTATTAATTTAGGTTTATGGCTTGGCAGCTAGGCCTTTAAGCCAGATCTTAGTTTACAATATAGTTTCTTCATTTTCTTAAGCACAGCTGAACTGTAGGTAATCAGCTAATGCCATTCAACGGAGTTCTTGTGACAACTCGAAAGGCCACATTTGACTATATAGTTCACATATCTCACAAAACCGCATAATTACTATTCAAAATTATCAATATCCTACAACTATTGTTCATTTTAGAGTATTTTTACACATTTTTAGAAAATAAAACTGCACAGCACAACATCCCCTTTCAGTTCCCGCCAAAAACTCCTGCGTACAGTTCAAGAATGGTGAAGGCATAGATAATACACTATATAAAGGTGAAGGATTCTCAAGATGTAAAATAATGTATTTTTATCAACTCTATGCTATCAACTCTACTCTAAAAAAAAAGCATTTAATCTAACTTAACCCATATCTTAAAAACAATAAAAATCGTTTTAATTCTAATACCACCTTGCACTTGTTTTTAGAATTTTTCACTGTGTTTTATAACCTTGGGAAGGAATATCTTGCTACTCTCTCTCTATTCAGAATTTACAATTGTGGTCGAGATTTGGGGTTGGCACAATAAGTCTTTTTCTCTCATAGGCCTGTATTCTGATAGTTCACATACGTCCTCTCACATCACAAATCATCATGTCACCCTTCACAAGTTCCATTAATCACTTTTTAACGTAGACCATGTTTACGCTTATACTTAGTCGGGTCATAAGTTCTGTCAAAACCTTATTATTAAAAATTTTCGAATACTGGCTAGGTGAACTTCACCAATTTTAAAAATAGAACATTTGCGCTTGCCGAAAATAAAATAGACATTAATTTTCACTCATTTTCAAATTTGTAGTGGTCGAAGAAAGAAGATAGAGTAGCGGTGATCGCGTTGCACCGCTGCGGTTACGCGCCAAAAGAGATTTTCAATATTCTACAAAAATTGAAAATAACCCTACGATTTGTTTATTACACTATCAAACGATTCACTGAAGATTCAAGCTTCGAAGATCGTAAGAGAACTGGCCGACCTCGTACAGTTAGGATACCCGCGATCATCAAAGCAGTGAAGACGCGAATCCAACGAAATCCTGTTCGTAAACAAAAAATCTTACCTCTTCAGATGGGCCTAAGCAGAACCATGGTCAAAAGAGTGGTAAATGAAGACCTGGGACTACGAGCTTACCGTAAGAAGACCGGACATTTTTTGAATGAGCTTTTGAAAAAAATTAGGCTGGATAGATCCCGCGCTCTGTTACGGCGGTACGCGGGAAAAAAAATCCGCGAAATTTTGTTTTCGGATGAAAAAACTTGAACATCGAAGAAAGTTATAATAAACAAATTGATAAGGTGTATGCCCACAGCAGTGAAGAAGCAAGCACGCGTATTCCGAGGGTTCAACGAGGACATTATCCTTCATCACTCATGGTTTGGTTTGGAATCTCATATTCAGGCTTAACTGAGGTGTTTTTCTATGAAAAAGGTGTAAAAACCAGTGCCGAGGTGTACCAAAATACCGTCCTAACAAACATAGTGGAACCTCTTTCTCAAACAATATTCAAAAACAGACATTGGATATTCTAACAAGACTCTGCACCAGCTCATAGGGCACGAAGCACGCAAAACTGGTTGACCGCCAGTGGAATTGACTTTACGATGTGACTATTTGTACGGGTGCTGGACGAATAAATTATATTTATTCGTACAGTTATTCAATTATTTAAAAAAAAATTAAGAATGAATTGGATGATTAGCTTGTTTTTTAATTAGGTTAGGTTAGGTTTTTTTTAATGACATGTTTTAAAGAATTATTGAAAACATGAAAATAAAAATAAATAAATAAATTCTAAAATGAGGGTGGGGTATAGATACACGGCACATTTATTTATTATGAACAAATCGGAACATTTTTAATATAGGTTAGAATGGTATTTTTTTTTATAACCACCCAAAAATAATTTTCCGACACATACACGATTAGTCCCTATGTGTACTGCCGCTGTACATTACGGAACAAGATCTGCTTATATGTTACTACAAAGTATACGCGAGTATTTGCGTACTGCTCTTGTATAGATTGGAAGAACTTCGTAAAATACTTATTTTCAATCTTTAATTAGGTAAGGTTAGGTTTTTTTGTTGGCCGAGCCTTTTTAAGAACATTTTCAGTACCCGTATTAATAATTATAAATTGTTCGTACACTACCCGTATTAATAGACTCAGCCTTGACTTTATCGGACATGAGGACTGGCCTGGCCCTCTTCTAGTCCAGATTTAAACTCACTGGATTACAAGATATGGCAACATTTGCAGGAGAAAGTCTGCGCTAAACCTCATCAGAATTTGGAATCTCTCCGAGCATCTTTGGCTAAAGCAGGGGTAGAAATAGATATGAATGTGGTGCGTGCTGCTATTGATGATTAGCCGCGTCGATTAAGGGCATGTATTCAAAATAGGGGAGGGCATTTTGAATAATGTAAACAAAACTGCATTGTAAATTACCTTTCATTTCATATATAATTTCTATATAATTATCAAAAAGTGTATCATTACTTTTATAAAAAGTTTTTGACAGAACTTATGACCTGACTAAGTATTTATATCCACTAACATTAACTAACATTGTCGGGGCGAAAGTAAGGAAAGGAATGCTCTGGTGGTTCGGGCATGTGGAAAGAATGAATGATGGAAGAATGACTAAACAGATATATAATGCAAAAGTGGATGAATGCAGAAGTCGCGGAAGGCCACGACACACCTTCCATGATCAAATTGATCGTGTACTAGCGAAAGGTGATGTCAGGAGCCTTAAGAACAGACGAGCGTGCATGACAAGAGCTATGAATGTCAAAGAAGTAAGTGAGGTGTGTAAGAATAAGCCTAAATGGCGTTCTGTTGTTTGTGCCTACCCCGCAAGGGACCTGGCGTGAAGTTATGTATGTATGCCACATATATGAATTTCCTGCTTCTTCAATACATGCTTACACTACGTTCCTCTTAATTGTTCAGTCACGGATGCATCTTTCAAGAAACCTCTCATGCAGTACTAAATATTCTATGTTGCCATCTACTGATGTAATAACAATTGATTGATTGATTGATGTATTACAAACAATTTGTCGTGATTTTACACCATTATGTGGCGATAGTACCAGTATATGCCTTGTTCAATTTCAACCATGTGGACTAAAATTTAAAATGGCTATGGAACCCTACAAAATGACTATAAAACATGATTATGTCTATCTAGAGCTGTCTATAAAGAACATAACGGATGCGTCCCTCTCTCTTACTAGTTGTTATTATATCAACACAGGAATAAATAAATTTACGTAAACTGATTGAACGCATTCCTATTTGTAAGAGATATCTATAGAATCTTATATTTTTAAGTAAAAAGATTAATCTGCATGATTAATGTATTTCGCCAGTGTCAAGCGTCAAGTTATAGTATATACATAATCTTCAAGCAAAAGCCTCAGCCAACTTGTAGCTGTTTGATTGATGTCTAAAGAGATTGTTTGCAGTCGTTGTTATCTAATCGCAATCCACTTATGGACATAGCCCTTTCCAAGACTGCGCCACACATCGCAGTCCTCCGCCTTCGGCACTCAGTGAAATTAACGGCGACCTCACGCAGGTCAGTCCATCCGGCTATAACAGGTCCGAGACTCAGTCACTACTCTAGGACTTGGCTGCTTCATCTGCCATCGGTCTTGCGACAAACATGACCGACCCATACTATCTATAAGAGATACATGAGATTTCCTATGACAACTTGTAAGCACATTTCAGTAAACAGTTGATGTTTTCTTTACAAATATAATTCCAAACAATCGATACCCTTCAACTATTATTCAATATATTAACAATACTTACACATTTTTAAAAACAAAATTGTTATTCCTTCAGCACCCTTCCAGCTCCTGCCAAAAACTATAGCCATCTTCCTTCTTATTATTCATCTAAGGAACTGTACATAATACGAATAATCCCGTAGATATTGAATAAGTTAAAAAAAAAACACGTATTTTATATCACCGAACCTCGACCGTCACTTAGAGAGATACAGCACTCTAGGACCAGTGAGCTTGTTGTTACTATAAGATCATTGTCTAGGACACTGTAAGAATTGCGAGGAAGTTCCTGTCTTTGGAGCCCTAACCACCGGCAGTTTGGACCCCAAGCCCCACGGCCGACCTACCTCGTAAGTTTTATATTTTTTAATGAATCTTTTACTTTATTCTTTGTATTATTTAAAAAAAAATATTTTCTACTATCTTCAAAAAAAAATATGTAAAATCTTTTAAGAAAATGCAGAAAGTATATTGTAAATTAAGATCTGGCTTAAAGGCCTAGCTGCCAAGCCATAAACATATAAAATATAACATGTTATTTACTCTCCACCTGTTATTTACTTTTATTAAAGTTGTAAGAAACATCCTTCGTTTTTTTAGATCTAACTAATGATACCCCATACAATTATTGTATACTGAAAACTAATTCTTTATCGTTTACATATAATTTATTGTATTATTCATGTATATTAAGCCTATGTGTAGCACAGCTACACATAAGGCTGTCTGTGAACTGTAGGTTATAAGCTAAAATAAAAAAAACTGCACAGCACAATATCTCCTTTCAGTTCCCGCCAAAAACTCCTAAATAACATGTTCGATTTTTAAAATGACTAGAAATGCCCCCCAATTCTGAAATGAAAACAAAGTGGTAGAACTAATAAACACTTTTCACAAAAATTGGTTTAGTAGTGTTTGAGACATGGGTGATTTTCGAACCAATATTTTTTAGGGTCCGGCAAATAACAACAACTTTATTATCTATATGGAACCCTTTCATTGTGAGCGATTTGATGAGTACTTGTCTATACTTTATTACTTCCTATAGAACCATAAAACGTCCTTCCTTGCTTTTATTTAAATTACAAAGGCTTTAAAATATTAAACAGGGCGGAACTATGGCATAAAGATGAACAGACATCCTGGTTACATAAATTCAAATAGTTTTATTCAGACTAAAACCTGATGAAAAACATTTTTCGAGGGTTTAATCGTAAGTTAAAATTGATTTAAGTATACAGACTTATTACTATGTACTTATTTCAAAAACGTCTCAACGCATATTTAAATCATATTTTGTTGACAGTATTTTTTTAGTTAAATATTTGTGGCGGAAGGCCATAATATAATAAGAATCATCAACATATAAATATTAGAAGGGGTGTAATCTTCAACACTCCAGTAGCTAAAATTTTGTCATGTATTGCTCTACCTCTACCTATAAAGGTATTTTTTTAATTTCTGTTTGATATTTCTTTCTTTAATTTTGTTTTTAAATATAACTCAAGTAATGAAATATAAAAAATTATTACTTTTAAAATAAAATTTAACAGACCATATTGTTGATACCTTGATGAAGTTTTGAATTTGAACTATTTTCTTTGTCGAGCCCGTTTCAATATTTAAAAAGAAGAAGAAGAAAATTTAGCACTTTATATTTATAGATAGTGTATCTATTAATAACATCTCTCATTCTCACATCTGTCTGTTTGTGTCACAGTTGATTAAATTAGGAATTATTAAAGCTGAGGAAAAATTATCAGAACCCTAAAATTTTTAACGAAAAGTTATGTTTTGTCTCAAACTTCAACGTATAATTTTACAAAAGAAGCCATTATTCATTTAAATAAAAAAGGTTTCCTGTTAAACGTAATAAGCCATGATCAGCCTTCGCACACGTTCTCTGAAAAAAATAACAACTGTCACTTTAAGGAAACGGAGGGATTTTGTAACATGACCTTTTTTTGTTACACTTTTTTGGACAATGCCATCTTAAATAGGATCCTATTTAAGAAATAAATGCCGCGTAAAGCCGGTATTTTTGTTTAACAGCTATATTTTGGCGGCAAAAATGATAAATTGCCGACATCCGTTGCGGTTAATTTTGTTATGGATTGACAGGTCCGTCCCGGGTACCCGGATAGTGCAATATAGGCAGGGCCCTTCAACTTTCAGTGGACTTAATTATTATACTTTATTAACTCACGTTACTTTATAATTACTACTCATAGTCACAGACTAGTATTGTACTCATAGTGTAATAAGTTGTAATTATATTTCGTTGTAATGTTTTTGTACACGCTATCTCATAAAATCAATTATGTGGTACACATCTGTGTAATGATAATTCTATAATAGTAGAAATATTAAATTTCAAAGCAGTATCATGGAAAAAAACGTGGCAGTATGAATTTAAAAAAACGTGTGCGTCTTGGGACGCCCGATAGAAGTGATAACTTAAACTAATCTAATTTGAACTATTTAATATTGAAATTGTTTAACTTGGGAAAAGCTTAGGTTATTACTTAAATTTTATGTACATTAACATGATAATGTAAGGAAAGGTTATTTATTAATAAAATCTTTTATTGATTATAAAATATATTTTATTATTAGTTACAATTCTTGAATATGTACGAGTACATTAGAATTTTGTGTATGTACACTATTAGTATCATTATTTAATCTAATTACCGAAATACGGCTAGCGCTGTGGGTTAGGGTGAGAGAGGAGGAGCCTGCCGTATGCGTGAGAGAAAGGGAAGCCAGACAGACTGTCGCCGTAACGCGTTACGTATACGGTTTACCCTCCCATAAAATGTTATCACTTCAATAAATGGAAAGAACGACATAAACGAACATAATGAAACTAATGTGTACCATACTGTTTATCACACCTTGGAAATGTCTTGTGCTTCACAAATTGCAGATAAGGCCGTACAGAGTGCTATTTTCTCACCTGTAAGCTGGGGTACTTCCTTACCAGATTCATCAATGTAAATGATCTTATACTTAAAATGGTCTAAATTCATTTGGGGTTCAGAAAAAAATCGTGTCTCCCTGTGTTTTACCGTCTGTAAGATAGGGTATGTTCTTAGGAACTATGAACTGTGCTCTTTCTACCACCACTTCTTTGAACATTGTGGGAATTGCGGGGTTAGGGGACTGTCCAACGAAATAATCCTCTTGTTTGACGTTCCATTTATTACTAAAACCAATCACCATAGTCCATACCACAATTAAATTAGTTAGCTTTCATTTTAGTGCGTTTTCTACAACTTTGGTTACTGTCGTCAGATCTAAAAATGAACTAGCTTATACCGATTGTGAACACCTGACTTCCGTTTTGTCGGCGCATACGCACCGGGCCTATGCCTCGCAGCGGCTGCACGTGGCGACGATCACGGCATCCCACCAAATTAAACACAGCTTTGCTATTGTAAAATTATAGTGACGAATTGAAGGACGCAACATGCGATTTCAATTTTTAATCTTTTACATTTCTTTTTTAAATGGTGGACACACAGATGATACAGACATTGCACTAATATCTAATTTATGATTATACATCACCAAGCCAAGTAAGTTACACTTGTGTTATGTGTGATATTATACAAGGGACAGCTTTCATTCTGGGTCCAATACCAGACATCCAGACACTCTTGAGATTAGACATAAACAGTGATAAACAACAGTTTATTGTTCACCATAACAAAAATTACAAAAATGCAAATAGTTACTTGGTAAAACAAAACGCGGCCTTAACGCTAAAAGCGATCTCTTCCAGGCAACCTGAATCATAGGAAATACTTAAATTATCTGTGATGATTATGCAACGAAGAAAAAGGAAACAAATATATAAATAAAAAGTACATACATGGACAGGAGATTACAGAGAAAATACCAAAACCAATATTTAAAATGTAAATTACTGATCTTTAACATTGAAAAATTTAAGCTTATTTTTGTACACCTATGAACCCTGGCTAAATGCTCAAATAAACCGAAATCCCAGGATGGCTGAACTTTTTTTTAAATGACGAATAGAAACGAAAGTTATATTATATTTAAAACCAACATTTGAAAAAAGAAACTGACCATCCCCGTACGTGACTTCAAAAGGTTTACAACATCCTAACGAAAATGGTTTCGAATGAAAACAACAATGCAAAAAGGATTTCCATTTATTTTTTTTGTATGACGGAAGTCCGGGAGACATACAAAAGAACGGACGTGCTTGTAAAATATAGTAAATTGGTGTATTTTAGGGGTTTAGTTCGGACATCACACAATACATTGACGTAGCAAGTATTCATTCTATAGGTAAAGTTTGTGACTGCTTGTAATAAGCGATATAATCTTGTACTTTACAGACACTTTTTAAAATATAATAATCTAGCGGTCCCGACAGATGTTGTCCTGCTGTAAAAAAATTAAAATCTAGGACTGATTGTGAATGTAAACCATCCGAGGGCCAAAGACACAAAACATTTCATCCAAATCGCTAGTCGTTCTCAAGTTATGTAAATACATTTGTACGATTCATTTTAATTTATATAGATTAATGTACCTAAGTACTAAACAACATAGGTAATAAACACACTAACTATGTTCCTATCTATTGAATTCATTAAAAAGGTCATTAAAGGAATACTTATTACGTTTTTATTTTTCAAGATCTGACTTACTTCACGACCCGATTGTACTATATCAAAAAATATTTTTCAACCCTTATAGTTCCATGTATAATGGACATAGCAAATCTTTATTGTTTTCAAGATTTCACTACATAGCTCTGTACCGCTACAGGCTAAATGTTTCTATGTCATTTCATGACTTAAACCTAATAGTTTCTGTGTAATAAAACTACGATGACGGCCGAACATGTATAAGGGCTCTGTTTTTCCAAAATGATATGAATATGCTATGATATTCTAAATTGCTCTACATGCGTGTGTGTCTTCAAAAGTATACGTTATGATTAAAATCATCAATTAATATATTCCTTGTACAAGGAAACAATTATCTTCCCGGATGTGCAGACAAGCAGACAACGTATGGGATATCCTTTTTATTATTACGGAAACGGGAACAGGGGGCGGTCGACGCCGGGACCTTTAATATGTTTAGCATATCATATCCTGTTGGAAGTAAATAACAATTTTAATTGATGTTTTATTAATGAACTAGGTACTTCTTGGGGTTTGCTCACTATAATCACCTATATTAGAATAACAGCCGATAAATGCGTCAATGTTGGGCTCGGGCATCCCATAGAAACGGACATTATAATCTTCACGTTTGATCAAGGCGGTTTGTCGGGTTTGATACGCAGGTTTTATCAGCACGTGGTCATTGTAATAATGCACTTGGGTCATAATATTGCCCAAGTGGTGCATGCATCTCGGCCAGGTATAGGTAGGTAATACACGTAATTTGAAACGACTCTCCAACATCCATGAGCTCTGTCTGATACGGACAGACATACTTATCTTCTTTCTTAAAAATAAAAATCATTGTTTGTGTATTTGTCCTAGATGGGCTCCTAAGCCATTGGTCAGATTATGGTAAAACTTTGGTAGAATATTCTAATAACGCACGAAAAGGTTTCTGGTTCAAAAAATCTATAGAAATAAACATCAATGTAATACTTTTCAATAACAAAGATATTGAAGCTAAAATACACTATGTAGCAGACCACAGTCAACGGGGAGCGTGACCAGAAGGTTGGCTGCATTGCCGCGCTGTATAGCAATGCTTATTTGTTGTGTGAAATATGAGCTAGCCCTCTGATCACGGATAGTGTCAGTTTCTTCATATAAATGTTTATCCAATATTATGCGTTCCTAAACCATTCATCGGTTTGTAATAAAACTTTGGTAGCGATTTGGGATTAAAAATTATATAAAATAAAAATCAATGTTTGTGTGTACCTTCAATGTGTTCCTAAAGCATTGATCAGATTCTGTTGAAACTTTAGTAGGGTGTTCTGAGGACGCCCACGAGGGTGTCTAACCCACAAGTCTTCTGTTTATGTATGTCACTGAATTCTTCCTAAACGATTGAATCGATTATGGTAACATTTTTGTGGGTGTTCACGTGAGCCCCGGGATGGTTTAGATTTACGATTGGACCCGATAAGTTGGGCTGTTAAACTCCTAAACGGTGAGACCAATTTAGATGAAATATTTTCTTTATTCAAGCGGATTCGAGAATGGCTTAGATTAACGTTTGTTCCTGGCAGATGGTACTGCAATAGGTTTCTAGATTTTTATTTTTTAAGCAGGACGACATCTGCCGTGTACAACTAATAATATTATCACGAAAAGCCGTTTGTATCTAACCCTGTGAACTGTACATAAAATATAGAGATAGAAACCAAAATAAAACCACTTTTTAAACATAATTGGAATCGGAAATTTATTTTTAATATAATATTTTAATATTTACATTATATCAATTATTTTGATAACATGGCTCTTACTTTACTTATGGCGTTACTTAAATTAGAATCCTATTCATTTATATAAACATATTATGTTAATTTAAATGTACATTTCACCTATAAGTAACAAAGTCAGTATTCATGCTTATCTTTTCACTAAGATTGGTCTAAGTTGTGAATGCTATAATGTAACAAAAAAAGTTCCTAAATACATGTCTATATGGTGCCACATGTAATTCCCTACCATTCTATGACCTTTTATTATTTAAAACATCTTGTTTAAAAGAAACTTATTAAAGCTTTCATTTTAGTCTGAATTCTTCAAACAACACGTTTTAAAAATAAAACTAGAAATAAGTTATAGTCATGTGCACAGAACATAGAAGTTCGCCGCGCCGAAATTTTCTGTGGTCATGTGATTTACAAATTTAAACTTACATTTAGTGATTTCGAATAACTGATTTAAGTCATTTTCTGCATAGTTATTAAAAATAAATTCACAACTTGGACCGAGAATAACGAACACACAAGCATCCATACGAACTTTTTTTCTTATTAATTTACGTAATTTACGTACGGAATATCGTCCAACTTCGGGCTATTACTTCCGGCTTGTCTTAAATAACGTCTATACCGAAATATATATAGTTATTTTTTGTTGCAAATTTTATTTAAACTATAATTTTGTTTTCATACTGTACATTTTTATTTCACTAACGTTTAATGAAACAAAATAGTAACCTAAAACATGATCTGTAACACAACTACTGTTTGGTTACAAGTGTCGTTTAAGATAAGTTTGCGGTAAGGGCTAGATTTATTCTCATATATCATAAAAATTTACGTAATCATAACCGAATAAATTCTGTTTTCCATTTTTGACACAAAAAATAATTATCGTTTGGTGTAATTTTCCGATGTGGCTCACTGGTTAAAGGTACCTCTTTACAATAGTACTGATAAGAAACTTGACAGAGGATCACTTACAGTATTCTCTGGTCAGATGTTTGTATTATCACAATTACTAACGGCAAGTTTTTAAATACTATTATATATTCCTTTGCCTTACTACAGATTAAAGACGCAAATTCCATATCAATAATGTCAATTTTAAAATGATAAACTAAAACAATGGATAGTAAGATATAGGAAATAAGCGCGAGGATAACACTTACCTAACACATGGAGATTATCGACGTTGAAACTCGCCAATCCCTATTGGACAGGCGTGTCGAGTAATACCCGTTTGATACTGTAATGTTTATTATTACTTGTAAACGTGGGTAGTTTGTCAAATATAATTTAATAGTGGAAATAAAGATGTTAATGTCTGGATATCTTTCAGGTACCATAGAAACATAGACTCAATCTTAGTACTTGTAACCTTTTATGAAAAATATAGAATGAGAATCGCTTAGTGAAAAATGCAACTAAAAACATCAAAATAGTTCATGGCTGGATGGCGTCACATAGAATTAAAATAATAGATATTTTATTTACAGAAAATGAGACAGAAAATGATTTACTGGTAAAATTTCTGTAATCGCCCAGCAATGTTGCCAGTGCTTGGAGTTGCAGCAAAATGCCAATGATCGCCGTAATTGTTGCCCAATGTCGACGGCAACTTGACGAATGAATGATTGCAGTGGGAGATTGCCGCAAAACTAGCGCGTCTACCTGCGCTAAGACTTTTTGTTTAAAAAGTATGTTTTAAATGAAAAGGCGTACAAAAATAGTAAAATGTCACGCCATCTAGTTTATGAAGGATTTACGTTTTCAAAGTTTTGTTATTAGCCGATATTATTAGTCTCTATTTTTCTTTTATATTGCTATTTTATACAAAAAATATGTCATAAATAATATATAATTTGTTATAATCTAGCAAGTAAAAACATTTTCCTTCTTTTAAAAAGGAATTTCAGACTAATTGGAAACTAATTTAAAATTATTACATTGCACCTATACTTATTAAATTACAACATTAATTATGTACAAAGCATTCGATATCGCATTATTAATCTAAAATATCACTTACGTATAATATTTATCATGTATTCAAAGATTATAAGCATTGTTTGAGAAATAATTACCAACATTGGGAAGTGAATAGCTTAATGTTATTTATTGAAATTTTAAAAAAGTAAAAAGTTATTTCTCAAACTAACTCTTTTCACTGTATTAGAAATATAAAGTAGAATGGAATTATTCTAGAAATAACAAATTATTACAAAGTGATTTATTTATTAAATAATTAATATTAATTTTTGGAATAAATATTATTGAATTATCAATCATGAAGTATTTTATACATTTATGTGCAATTAACTAATTATAAAGGTGTAAAACAGGCGAATCTGTATATCAAAGGTTACTTAATAAACGCAAATGAATTTATTGATGTCAACCGTTTGGTTTAGTCTGGATGCCTCTAGACTCTAGATTTTTCCGTACTATATATTACAGATACCAGACGTTTCCTAAATAATTTAATTAGATTAGGAATATTAGAAATTGGGGAAGGCCGTCAAGCTTGTTTATACCTAAACTCTTATTTTTGGGAAGCTATAATTCATGAATGCATCGTTTTCATATCAACGTATCATTTTATTTATTTGTTCTAAATTGTCAATTGTCTAAATAATTATAAAACATTCACAAAAAACGATAATAATACATCAATAAAGGAATGGAATAGAATAATAGTTTTATGTATCGTACATAGGGTCACGCGGCTTTACTTGTTGTACATTGATTAAATGTATTCGATGTTCATCCTAATTATTGAAAATTCAAATAAGAATAAATACATACTGGCGGCTGGTAGTAGAGCTTTTTAGCAACATTAGTAAGTCTTAACGATTTTCCACGGGAATGTAGAAAAAGAAAACACGGACAGAAACATCTTGGAAAAGATAGACTATGAACAGAATTAAGGTATTGAATAGATCCATGGCTCCTACTTTTAACTAATTTTACGTATTTCTACTTTTTGGTGGTTTTGGTCATCAGATCTTATTTACCAACCTCGACCACAAAATGTTTATAATCACGAACGGTTTCGAACATTATTTGGCGTATACTTGTGCAAGTTTTCTTACGACTTATACCGAGGCAGCAAGCCAGCAGAAAATTCACGAGAGTACAGCGCACGAAAATGTCTACATCACTTGTTCGAAAATGTCTACACCATGTGTTATTATCAGAAACGTCTATATACTTTAAAAAAATAAAAGTTACCGATTTCAGAACGATAATAATAAAAAAACACACGTTTTGAAGTAAACGTTGAACTCTTAGCCAAATACCGTACTAGTATACAACTAGTGTACATTTACTGTTAGTTAAGTAAGACTATGTATGACTCCACTGGTGTATAACCAGTCGACTACAAAATATCTGAAACTAAATAAAACAGGTTTACTATTCCAATACCCAATACATCACATACACAGATAAAATAGTTAGTTATAAAAAAACAAACTGGAAAAATCAAGAGATCTAGTAATAAAACTAGAAAAGTTATAAACTATTTATTTTGGACACGCTCTCCTGTAAACTGAGAATTTTGCACTTGACTCACTGTTCGTAGGAGCCATCGAGATATCCTTGTCATTTTATATATTTTAATTACGAAGAATATTTAATGCTGCAAAAACACTCAGTGAATGTTTTAAATAATAAAACATTGGTCAAAAGTTAAGTGACGTTTTTCTATACTAAAATGCGTGAGAAGAATAACTTGTGGCGCCATCTAGAAATGTACGGCTTAATTCAAATTACATTGAAAACTTGTAATCCCAGAAAACGCAAGCTCCCGCGGGATAAAACGCCATTTGCTAAAAAACGACCTAGAAGGAAATAAATAATAATCTTTCATTAGTTTAAAAGTCAAAAGGTCATTTGTTAGTATTAATTTAATAAATGCAATAATTCGATTATAATATTATGTATATGTACATAAAATAAAGATTGTTAGAATCCTAAAATTTAATTATATTAACGGAAAATATATTTTTGAACATCACGGAAGAATGCTAAGGAATGAGAACAGACCAGTGAAAAGGTCGTAAATCGGAACACACGGGCCGTTTTAGTTTTCACACTAAAAATTTCCGTCTTAATCTAATCAATTAAAAACATATTAAAACGATCGCAAAATTAAATTCAGCTAGCTTTTCAATGTCACAATTGAAAAGTATATTTTAAACGTAAGTAACGAAAAGTATATTTTTGAAATCGAAGAGAAGCTTATTAGAACTTCATTATCGATTATACCGATACAATTTTAAACATAATCAAGCAAGACGTTGATTTAAAGAATTAGTTGATAGTTTCTATAAAAACTAGACGGAAAGACAAAAGACCTGGTGTGCTATGAATTCAGTCTTTTACTGGTAGATTGTCATTCCTTATGGCCGGTTCCTATATATCACCGACCGTTCATTTGTCTTACTACCGGTTCAAATTTGACATAAGCTCTATATAAGTAATGTTAAAATTCAACCGACGGTAAGGCAAGTGAAT
Source organism: Dendrolimus punctatus (assembly GCA_012273795.1). Taxonomy (NCBI): domain Eukaryota; kingdom Metazoa; phylum Arthropoda; class Insecta; order Lepidoptera; family Lasiocampidae; genus Dendrolimus; species Dendrolimus punctatus. The sequence goes on from CM022527.1 coordinate 20,868,576, forward strand.
GAATAGTAAGATATAGAGTTAGTATTCTTCCTCCATGTTTAATATTTCAAACAAACCTCGTGGTTTCATTGAAATATATTTAATTTTTATTGCATCGTCCCGATTACTCACATATTTTGCGATAGTATAAAATAGTAGAAAAAAAATCGTTCATTACATTTTAATATAGTTTGCATGTATCTTTGTTAAAAGAGGTGGATAAATTAGGGGTTGATTTTTATGCTTTTATAGCACTTTTATACTCTTTTCGACTGCTTCAAAGCTTGCTTTAATCATACGTATAGCTTAATATATAATCATATTGAGGGCTAAAAGGTTATTTAGTTTAAGGGACATTTTAATTACTTTCGTTGCACAAATGAGAAGCTTCAAACCTAAAAAAACTATTCTATAGCTATCAATACATAATAATTATGGTTATTTATATTTTCAAAACTCTGAAATGCAACTATGAATAAATTATACGCTGTTACGTGTTTCTCAAAATGTCGCTTAAAGCAAATAACTATTTAGTCTTCGATATGTGTATAGAATTACGAGACATGCTTTTTCAAAAACAATCAAATACTATTGCTGGAAACAATTTCATATATTTGATTTATTAATATGTACTTCAAAATTTAAATGGCATTTCATAAAAAAATATTTTAGCTACTGTAATATTTAGAAAATTTAATCGGATTAGTAATGAGGCCCTACTCTTACTGATATTTTTTGACTCTTAATCCTGTTATTTTAATAAAGGATCTGATCGCCTGCCCGATATATATCTCGATATAATAACGTGTCGACTTATGTCAATTATCTTTATATAATTAAATACACCATCTAATCGCTAAAATGTTATCGTACCTGCGATAAGATTTTAAAAAAGCCGCAAACTTAAGTTAAAAAATGCGATTAATAATCGTGCCCGCGACTGATAATCGCATTTGCTTTACTCCCATACCAACTACTCTGACACCTATACTGTGAGGCTAGTTATTAATTGCTCGCAAAGCTTCCCATACTCTCTCTGATCTCCTGATATCCTTCTCATTTTCAAACCCTTCTTTTCCATAGCCTTATTTTCGCAGACAACCAATTCAATCTGGATACCTCCAGAATATTCTAGGTTCAAATAACCGGTCAATTCATCGCTTTGATCGGTCTCAACGAAAATATTTTGTGGCGGAACGCGACTATTAATCGCATCTTTTAACAACTCTACGATACGACTCGCGTCTAACTGCGAACAGAACGTCGAGAGTGTAACTTCGTAATACTCCTGGACACAAGAAACTTTCTGAGGGCTAAGCAGTATCGGGATACTTTCTTTCGGTCTACAGATCTCCGTCAATCGTAAATCCATAGTAGACCTTTGCAATTTCTCAATCTCCTCGCTTTGAGGCAGTTCTACACATTTCTCAAGTCTATCCCGACACATGTAAACATCTTCGCAATACTCCTTGACCTCGCCCAAAATTCCCTGTGCAGAAAACGATGTTCTGGGAGTCTCTCCTTTTTCGGAAAAACTGCCCCTTCCGAAGTCGCTTCTTTCGGAGAAGCTGGATCTGTTGTAATCCCCGCGTTCAGAGAAGCTACCACGGTCGGAGAATGAGAAAGATTCTCGATGATCCGAAAAACTTCCCCTATTTTCGCTAAAACCCGAACTAATTGAGACAATATTCGAATAAATGGACTGTATGTTCTGTTCACAGTTGGGAGATGCATTCGCAGAGTCGTTACTCAGGGAATCATCACTGAACCCTAAACTCTTGTCACTACCTCTTCTGGGATATTTTGAATCTTCCCCCATTAGTTTTTGATCTTCGGGGGTTTGCATCTCGCTGTCCTTTTCTTCCACAATGTGCTCGACTTCTTGACTAACTTTTCGACCGATCCCTTTGGTGATCGAAGGTCGATCGTCCAGATCCGATGGTTCGGAAATTACGAACTGTGGTAGAGGATATTTGGTATTTTCCAGGCTGTCCATACTATCTTCTGAACTCGACGCAACTAATGTTATTTCGGAACCTAGACAATCTGTTAAACTAATCTGCGGGTGCGTGGTGGTAGTTACGACGAATCTTTCTTGGTATTTCTCGTGAGACCCGTTCCCAATTTCCTCCTGGATCATATCTAAAGGTGATCCAGGATTGGATATTGGAGAGTTATTTAAAGATCTGTGGGTAACCATATGTAACTGGGGGTGGACCATTGGGATTAATTGAGGTTCGACGTTACTTCTTAAGTCTAAAGGTGTGGCAGAAGGTTGGGGAGTTCCTCGGGTTATGGATCCTGTGTGGAGATAACTAAGGCCTTCCGTTATTTGGTGAAGGGGAGACCCTGGGCTAGCAGGGGAGGCATGGCCGGATAACAAAGTGTAGTTGAAGGCGTGGATGGCCTTCATCAGCTCTTGTGATACATTCACATGAGGAAGGTAGAGTGTGTGTAGATTCACGCCGATTTTCAACGCCGTGTCCTGAAAATATATGATTAGTTCAATCTTTGTAACTGAATAAGTGATTATGTTGACATTATATATTACTGACAAAATGTGTTTATAACCGTGTAGATGGAAGAGTTGGTGTCGGTAGTCTGTGACTTACAATGATCGACTGACAGAAATTTAGGAGAAAGTTCAGGTAAATCGCACCCCATACATGCACGTGTGTTGGACAAGTGCATGTATGAAGGTAAAAAGGGATGTAGCAAAGCAAGAGGAGATAATACATTGTTTTGCCTATCTCTATTGAAAATAGACGTGATAATATGTATGTATGTATTAGTCATTAATTTTGGGTAGACATAAAATAAATACATCAATATACCTGAGACAAGAGTAGCGTTCTATGAAGATCAGTGGCGGCTGCGTCCTGAAGGACTCCCCTCGCAGCCAAAAGCACTGCCCTCGCAGCTTCCGGGCTCACAGAGTTCAAGTCCAAAGAGGGAGGGGAGGCCACGCATGCGTGGATCGGGGAACCTGTCGATACAAATATCGTTCGCATTTATTATATTGTTACGAGTGCGGGACTCGAATTAAAAATGCCATTTGGAATTACTATAGAATTTATTACAACTGGACACAACCAGTACAAACTGCACGATTCAATACACGCGCAAAATCCGTCACTATATCTATACTATCGAATGTACACGTCTTTCTCGTATCGTAATCGTCGCTTGACTGCCCCACCCTTCCGTTAGGACATTGTTTTATACTAAACTGTACAATACAACAATCGACCGCGTGGACTAAAATTCCAAGAAAACGTACTGCAACGTACTGAAACTGCACACCTGCGGCCATAAACGAGTACAATAACAATGGGATGTTTTCCTAACTACAAATTTTAGCACAAAGTAAACAAAAGTCCAAATGCGGAAAAGGTAGGAAGGAAGAAAAACTGCAAGTGTGCATTCACTTTGTCGGCCTGTATCAATATCACATAACTTCACTATTGCGGACGCTAGTATTCAACAATACGAAAAATAGTAAAAACCATAAGTTCAATAGGGTAGTAGATGACTCAAAACAAAAGATACCTTTTACTATGTGACAAAAACATCACAGCCTCATAGATATTGCACGAATGTAACAATTTATGACGTTATCATAACCTCGTCACTGAGCCGATTTCGATGCGGTTTTCATTGATCGATGGTGAATTCCCCGACTTAAAATCTACGGTACTTTATATCCAGATCGTACGGGAATTTTGTCGGGAGAGGATTAAAGTGGAAAAATTTCCGATACCAAATTTTCACTGATCGATAAGATCTTTAGTAAAACAATTGTAGTTGTGTATCGCTTTATTAACATTACTACCGACTTCTTACGGGAATTATCCGGAATTCATGTGTTTTCATATTAAAAAATCCATTACACTGCTGAAGATAACCTTTGATTTTATATTTAGCAAAATAACTGTAATTTTTGTTACCTGTCCAAAGTTGACAAAATCGCAGGCAAATGCTAGCACTACTATAAGTCTGAAGTCAAGGGGTCGTAAGACTTTTTATTCAACTTTTTGTTTTTTTTGTGCATAGCGACATAAAATCGCTGAGAAACATAACGCTTAGGTAATGATCTAAAAAATGTTAAAAGAGCTCAAACATTTAGCTGAAAGTGAAGGGTATGAAGGAGACTTACCAGGCATGGAAGTGACAGGCGTATGGAGTCTCCCGTCGGGTGTGGACGGTGACACGGCGGAGTTGCCACTACTACGCCGCTCCAAACCACGCTAAATGACAAAGTAACAGTAATCAGTGATAACGAAAACAATGAGTAATGTCATACACGACTACATAATCTTGTCAAATTCAATCATATAGAACCAGTATGTTGTTTCAAATAAAAAAAAAACGGTGTGCGTCTCGGGACGCCCGACAGAAATGATAGCTTAAACTAATCTAACGCGAGAGAAAGGCAAGCTAGACAAATTGGCGCCGTAACGAAGCGGTTTACCCTTCCACAAGAAGTTGTCACTTCAAAAATACTGTGCCGTACAAAGGCAGATGAAACGACGTACATCACGATTTCATAAGGCTTCCGTCTTTATCAACATGACCACGGAACTCTAAAAGTAAAGAGAGAATTAAAAAATAAACTTTTGACGGCTTTCTTCGGCCAATCGGTAACGTTAATCTAATACGGCGGTGAAAGACAATAATACGAGTATGTAGCCAGTTGGCTACATTACGCCCATTTCCGCGAAGATAATAGGTATCTCGAGCATAAAAACACAACACTCGATTACCACGCTCGTCGCTTGTTGTCGGTTCTTCTTGCGGAAGTCAAAAAACGGGCAGCGCGACCGCGGTTACGTGTTTACATACCGCTTTCATGTTCACTTATCGCAGAGCGGTGGGAATCAAACACTTATGAACTTACAATGTTCTATTACAATGATTGATATCATCTTCTTCCGCGATAGCGAGGCGATTTTTCTTTTTTGTATGATATAATTATTTCAAACATTGAAATAATTATATGAACAAACTGTTTCGACGTTTTTCGAGGCTCACAGTCAAGTGTGAAGTGAACATGCTGGCTGTCTGCGACACTGCCGTAGAAGTAATTTCAGTACTGCGAGCGGCAGCGGCAAAACGTAAACTAGGCGTTACATCATGATGCCGCCAACTTGTTTTTTTTTACACATAATATAGCATGGTCGAATAGACCACACAAATATAATCTACTAGTAGCATTGTAAAATATTAATTGATTACACGTTATATAATATCAAATTATTTTCATCATAAACATTTCAACATTGAAATCTAAGGAGAATTTGTAATAGCAGTACTAAAGTAGACACCCACTTGCAACTGCTGGTACTCCAATCGCGCCGAAGCAATATCGGGGGTCGCCCTTGGAGGAGAGCACTCGGCACGTCGCACCGGCGAGTAACGCTCCGCGTGTTCACGCGCTATCGGAACCACATATTTCTATGTTTAAACATTCAACATCTACTGCATTTGATTCTTATTGCTAAAATGTACGAAGAAAATTATATTCAGCTAGAAATATTAATAATCGGCCAGAAAAACACACTTTATTTATATCCATGTTATGGATAACATACAATTCTGGCTCCGATCCCAGACCATAGTAACTGTTTAATTACTGTCGAACTCGCTACGTATATAGGTATCTACTGTGGATGTTAGTTCTGATTTTCGGGCCAATCGTAAGCTCGTATTTGTTTTACGTAACGTATTATATCAAGGAATGTGCCATCACCCTTCAGAAAAATTAAAACGAGAATAAATATTTGTAGGTTATGATATTTTGAGGGTTTATGGAACGTTCACTTACGAAATTTACCATGCCACAGAAATTGAACCTGAGGCCAGCGTGTTCTAATGAGCTAGATGGGCAAAAGTTTAGACCAATAATAAGTTTGTTTTAAAATTTCTAATCTGAATTTGTAGTATGAAATGCGAAAATTATAAAAACTTAATTGATATTTTTGAATGGTGGTTAAAGTGCGTAAATAAAATGAGCACAACAATGAGATATCGATGGGATACTATGCCAAATTTCTACAATTGTTCACACACAACAAACTACTACATAATGCGAAAAAACACACAACACAAACAGTTATATTCCAAAACAACATACATGCATGCAAATTAAAGGCAAAAGTAATTAATATAATTTACATATCGTAGACCTTGGAAAAAGTTTAAAAATTATTTCACTAAATCTAATGTCTGGTTTTAAAACGAATAAGTTTTGTTAATCATTGATGATGATGGTTGATCACCAGTTAATGAAAGATGATGAAATGTTTTTGATAATTGCCTTATACCAGGTATTTAAGAAACACGATACCAGCATATGAAGGCCGATGAAGTTAGATTACCACCATTAGACTAAATAATTGTAAGGGTTATTATGAAAATGATATTACTTTGTACAATTAATTTTGAATCATGATGATGAAATTAATTGCCCATCACCTTCATGTTTTTTTATTATTATATTATAGATGATGAATTAGGAAGTGAAGGTGAAGAATAATAATGAAAGATGATGATAAACTTTACCACCCCCTAGTAAACTAAAAAAAAAACAATTACCCATTTCTTGTACAGTTGCTAGCATTTGCAATTTAACTCTTTGTGGTCCGGAATATTTTCTTTGTCTCGAATATGTGCCTGATGGACCTGGAGAACCAGTAAACGCCCCAGCAGCTGTCCCAGCAGGTGGAACCGGAGTCCCAGCTGTTATAGACCCGCCGGGAACTTGGGTATTTTTAGTATTCTGATTTTGAAATGTACCGTGACTACCTATTGTCGAACCGGCAGATATTGAACCAAAACTACTCGTACTAGAACTGCCTCCTTGTATATTCTGATTTGTATAGCTATTTATATGTGTTCCAGTATTTGTTGCATTATAATTTCCTGAATTTTGATTTGGTATAGAAGTGGATAAAGCAAAGTTCGGTGTACTGGTAGAAATATGACCACCTGCATAATTACTTAGCGGTGTCATTGAACCATGACTAGCAACATTGTCCAAGCTCTGCATGCTTTGGTTATTAAAATTGCATATAGGTACTCCGAAATTTTGAGTATAGCTAACAATTTGTATGATTGCTTCACTGGATATAGATCCAAAGTTACTTGTGCTATGCTCAGATTGATTTGTTATCATAGGAGTGCCAGAAGTGATTGATCCAAGTTGATTCAGTGTTTGTACTTGCATAGGTGTACCGGTAGATATTGAGCCAAAGTTACTCGAATTACTAGATTTTCTTTCTTCTCTTTGATTCATAATCGGGGTGCCTGTCGTGATAGATCCAAGATGACTCTGTGGAGCTTGCATAGTTGTAGTGGTGGATATTGAACCGAAACTACTTGAGTTACTAGACTTTCGTTCTTCTCTTTGATTCATAATAGGCGTGCCTGTAGTGATTGATCCAAGTTGATTCTGTGTTTGAACTTGCATAGGTGTACCCGTAGATATCGAACCGAAATTACTTGAATTACTAGACTTTCTTTGTTCTATTTGGTTCACAATTGGCGTACCTGTTTTAATCGAACCATAATTCGCGGTAGTATTTTGACTAGAATAATTATTTATAGGTGTGCCGCTAGTTATAGATCCGAAATTTCCCATCTGTTGTTGATTATATGTGTTGAAATTTGTCGAATAGCTACTGTTGTTCCCTTGGATAGGCGTACCGGCAGAGATTGAACCAAAACTACTTTGACTTTGTGAGTAATTAATTTGATAGTTCGTGTTGCTATATGTTCCAGTACATATAGGAGTACCAGATATGATAGACCCTTGATTGTTCATAACAGCTCCACTATTTATAGCTCTTTCATTTTGGCCAACTGTACCATGAGGTGGCGTATATTGACCCATAGTTGGAGTGAATTGGGATACCATTTGACTTGGAGTACCAGACATAATTGATCCTTTGTTTGCCATCATAGTTCCTTGGGGGATAGTTTCCAAAGATGGTTTCATAGATTTTTGATTATTTTGTTGCGAGTAATTTGCGTTGTGAGTCATATTTGTTGGACTTTGAGGGATTTGGGTGGCAGATGGCGTTGGGGGGCTTGGGTATCCCTGATACTGTATAGAAGGGGGTAAATAGTTCCTTTTCATTCTTGCTTCGACCTCCATAACTAATTCTGGACTAATAACTAAAAATTGTAAAACAAAATTGTAATTAGCAAAAATACAACAACAAAAGTGCTATTAGCTAAAACATGCTATTACTGAAATACTTTAAAAACTACTGTCAACATAAACTTGAATGTATTTAAAAAAAACAAACACATTACATTTTGAACGAAAGCTAAAAACAAGCAAAAAGCTAATTAAACATTATATTAAAAAAATTTACCGAGATTTTCCAAAAACGTATAATACTTTTGTCTTTTCAAAGAAAACATATTTTACTTTTATGTCATATAAAATAATAATGCTGGTGTGCACCAACATTTAACCGACGGTTAAAATACAATAATCGCTGTTTACGTATACAGTTTGGTGAATTATTTTATTTTAACCACCGGTTAAATGTCTGTGAACAACCAGTCTTAGAATCTTTTTTTTAATAAAAACACCACAGAAGAAATATAAGAAATCAAAATCGGCCATTCAAAAACGTAACTTTAAAAAACTTCTAAACTAGAAAACGCTTTCAAATGAATCTGATCTAAAGAATATGTTTAAAATAATAAAACTATAAACAGCGAGAGAAACGAGTACCCGTGGCACCATCTAGTCTAGACTGAGAAGCTTTTTAAATTACGTTTCTACTAAGCTATTGTCATTCCTAGATTTTTTCTCACGAACTTTGTATTCATTTGTATCACAAAATAATGTAGCTGAAAATGAATGTAATTCAAAAAACTAACAACACAAAGAAAAGTCTTATTTACGTTTTTGAAAAATGCTTTTATTATGTATATAAATTAATAAATAATATACAAAGCACAATAAAATGTAGTTTACTCACCAGGCGGCCTCTCGGTGACGGTCAGCAGACCGGTTCTTCTCACTCTGATGCTGGTAGTAGAAGACGGGGACGTACTAGCCTGAGAGAGATGAATACAAATCTTTTTACCAGGTGAATCAATTATTTTTTTTTATTTTAATAAGGATCACCAACAGTTTTTTACATTTAATCAGTTACTAGACTTATGACTAAGGTTTACAATGCAATGTAAAACTAATTATAGGTGACACAACTTGCAGTATAATTTCTCACTGTTATTTACCTATTTACTTAGATTCTAATAATAAATGTAACAAAAATGTGTAGGGTATTGAAATTAGTCTGTCCGTCAGTCTGTCTGTAATGAGTGTCCTGTTGGGCTAAACAAATCTTTTTATAAAATGAACTTTTGGAGTCAAAGTGAGTGTCAGTAAGATCACTGCTGCTGTTGAGAATTCTACACATTCTAGAGATAGGGGAGTTAGCACCTAGTACTGTAGTTCTTAATGGGAGAAAGAGCGGGGTTATAAGTTGTCGAGGGGGTTTCGAAGGGACTCTAAAGTGAAATTGGCTTAACAATTATAATTTAACATTATGTGCTTGCCCATTAACTTACGGAATATGAGGCGAAAAATTAAAAAAAAACAACTTAAAATGTTACATACATTTAAGAAATATTTTGTAAGCCCTTGATGCTGTGTCGACTGATGAGTACAATACTTAACTGATTTTTAAAATTTTTGATTCCTTCCTCTTATAATAATCAATTTTTATTTGTATTACTATATACAATTATAACTATTATCTATACTATAGCGATTATTTATTAGTATATTACAGTATACTTAATTTTTATGTGCTAGCAATAGTTATGTTATTTTTGTGTATGGAAGTGGTGGTTGAATATGTGTACAGTAATTTAATTTTTTGAGTGTGTTAAAATTATTACCATAGTAGTGTTAAGGGTGGTGACAGCAGAAGCAGCGTCCTCGGGAGTCGCCATTGTGTGCCTTTTACTGCTGCCGCGATTCAACATGTACCTTTGAACAATAGTATCACATTAAAATAAATAATATCCCTTTTATTAAGTTTACTTTAATTGATTAGTTGCGCACACATTATTAGAAATATAGTCACACAAACATTTTGAACCATTATTTGAAGCCAATTTAAGAGTAGCCTTAGTTGATATCCAGTAGTGTGACATTATTTTACTCAAATTTGAATGGTCTGTTCTCCACCATTTTAGTTCTCTAGTTGTTTGCCGCATTCGAACGAAAAAGTTTGTGAGTATGTATGAAGGCTTGTTTTGAATTTCAAGCAAAAACAATTACTTGATTGATTTTTATGAAACTTTACAGTGTTATGGCTTATACATCAGGACGGTTAAGGATAAGCAATAACTTTATCTGTGCAATAGTTTTATATGCATAATGTAATTATCTGTGCAGGATCGGAGAAAACATAAAATTTCCTGCGGCCGGGTGGCCCGTCGTAAGAGGCGACAAAACAACCACAGCCAGGTGGTAGAGCATTTGCTCGACTGGATGGCTACCACCCCTGGTTTAAGGTATGTCGCCATAACAACCTAGAGTTGTGTTCCGGCATCAGTGACGGTTCCAGTCTCCTCTTTAAGAGAGCAGCAGCGCATTTGTAGCATCTTTGGTGTTGCAAATGTATGGACATGGACATGGAAAGCGGTTACCATCGCCTCCATAGGCGATGGTAACCGCTTTCCATCGCGTGGGCCGTCTGCCTGTCTGCTGAACTACTGCAGTAAAAAAAACTTTATAACTACATATAAAGTCTAAATTGGGGAAAATATAACGATGAGTGTTAAGTAGAAACAACGCCGCTATGATTCATGTCATCGTGTATGGCGACACGCACTGCGGGAGGGACCCGAAGGCGGGAAGGCGTCTGAGGGTGTGAACGTGGTTTCCAGGAAAATCGTAGACAAAGCCGCGGCAGCCACTAGTGAATTATAGTTGCAGATATTGACTAATTCTTTAAGTGTGATTTTTTTATTTTTGCTAAACATTTTCAATTGCCTAATGTACCTTTTTGAATCTGGCTGATATACTATATTTTTCTTAAAGTGAGCAAACTGAGAGAAATGCAAAATGAACAGTTTTCTAATAACTTACCGGCAGAGGTTGGTATTATACGAGGAATCGGTGGACTGTTCTTCCGTTTGTTCGCCATCGTCCGCCCTTGCTGGGGTTCCACTGTCTGAAACCTGAAAAAAAGTCACATTCTTAAAACATTGCTACCGGTATGACAAGTAGCATAATTATAATATATTATAATACATATTAATCAGATGAAAGTCTATTATAAGTTTCGAGTGATATTTTAAAAGATGGCAGAAAAGTTTAATACATTAAATAAACCGGAAAAGGGACATCATGTTTATATTCTTACGTGAACACAAGATTCTATATATCTCTTAAGTCGAGACATTAGGGTGAGAAAAACCTATTGTATTAAGTTTCTCACAAAATGTCGCTGAAAACAAATAGCCTTTCATCCCCCGATATAAAATATAGTCGAGTAAAATTAAATGCCAAGCAAGCATAAAATAAAATCAAAATGTATGTAGTAACACTAGATACCACTGTGTAACACAAATACATTCACATTGATTTTTTGTACTGGACGATTGTCGTTCCATCTGCCAATTTCTTTACTGGACGAAATATTCTACATTTTTTAAGAAATACTTACATAAAACTACAAAATACACATTTATTAAAAAAAGACACGAGCACACCGGCAGCGGGGCCTGGGGTCCAAACCATCGGTGATTAGGGCTCAAAAGACAGGAACCTCTTCACAATTCGTGCCGTGTCCAAGAGTGCTGCCTCTGCATCTGGCCCTTCACCCAGCTCCCTAATGAGAGTCTCTCTAGGTGACCGTCGAGGCTCTTTACTATAAGACCGTTGACGGTAACAACTATCAGGACAATGACGGTTGCCTCTAGACGCCACCTAGGGTAACCTCGTGAGCAAGATCTAAATATTTACTTATTGCTTATTATTATTATACCAATTTATTATTTGCAACTTTTTTGGTTTTTAAATGAAGCTGTAAATATTTTTAGTACAGGCATGGACGAACAATATTTTAGTCTTGTATACACTATGATATAGTTATATTTTAGTTTTTTGTTTATGTGATTGTAAATGATAATTGGTAAATATCGAATAAACCATTTAATAAATGGTTCTTGAAATTGGTAAACTAGAACTTCTCGGGTTCTCGGTATTTTATATTTCAGACAATGAATCATATAAATATCAACTCACGTGATGCGTAGGCGCAGAATGGCAGCAAGCCCCCCGATCTCTTCCCCTCGGCACGTGCGCGCCTCCATCCGAAGCGCGACGACCAAACGTGGAGGCTATGATCGAAAGAGGTATTTTCATTAATAAATCCCGTATTATAAAGTTCTAAGCCCACAATGACATTGAAATGGCCAAAGACCCCGCTTTTGCCCTAGAGATGTTGAAAAACCATCGTTATGCATCAATTGGGCGTCGCAACGTGCCTTGTGTTGTTGAGAAATATCGATGTTTTAGCACGCAGAAATAAAATTTATATGCGTACTTGAAGTTCGTACACGCCATTGCGCAGAAAAAAATTAATTAAAATTTAGTTATTTTGTAATCTACTGACCGTGCGTCTGCATCGCATGAGGCGGCTTAAGCAAATGCTGGTCCTTCACGCTGAAGTATCGCGGCGGCTGATTTTGAACTGCGGGTAGTTTCGCCGCCAAATTCGTATTGGGGAGAAGGGACACGTTCGGCGATGCCTGTTGCTGAAGTTTATCAATTAATTTAATTTTTTCACTATGACGTACCTATGAAATATTACAATAAATATTTTTATGCTACTAACGTTGAAATGCGCCGAGCTGTATAACGGGGAAGGTCTAAGGTCTGCCGAAGCTGCGCCGCAGACGCCCAACTCGCCACCCTAAAACACATTCATGTTATTATTTATTTAGTTTATGGCTTGGCAGCTAGGCCTTTAAACCAGATCTTAGTTTACAATATAGTTTCTTCATTTTCTTAATCCTATATATAGCACAGCTGAACTGTAGTTAATCAGCTACTGGCATTCAACGGAGTTCTTGTGACAACTCAAAAGATCATATTTGACTATACAGTTTACATTTCTCACAAAACACATAATTGTTACTCAAAAACTATCAATATCCTACAACTATTATTCATTTTAGAGTAATTGTACACATTTTTAGAAAATAAAACTGTACAGCACAACTTCTTTCAGATCCCGCCAAAAACTTCCACATTCATATGTAGGAAGCACAATTCGTAAGTGACACTCAAAGTTCGGAGCCCGCCGCTCGGGGACCACGAGAGTATCACGTTCATAATGTATGTTCTATTATACTAAAGTAAACAATATAAATCTGTGTTTTATTAGAGGGGATTTGTTTATAAATAATAACGAACTTATATTTCTGATCTAGGCTGATTTGTATTAGTTAAGTACTTAATTGCCTTGCAAATTTGATTAACTTAACTAAAACTTCTTATCACTGTTTAGACAGAATCATTCCAATTAAATAGTAAGCTATAGATTTACTGCTTACCTATTGTCTTTTGCACAGACAGTACATTTGCAACCAAACTTTCAATCAGACATGTGCACTTTCACAATGTGCAATATACACGCTTATCGTTCAAAAAGCCCACTGGTGTACATGGATTGCAAGAGCAAATCATCAAGCAACAAAGTATAATTATAGATGTATTGAAGTATCTAATTATAGGAAATTGTCTACAAAACAATACCTGCGTATGTCTGCAGTCTCCAGGACCGACGGTATGTCTCCTTGTGGCGTGAGGTTCTTGAGACTGCGCTTGCTGGTGGGGAAGTGGTTCCTCGCACACCGAGGGGGCGCCTTCACCAAACTGCAGGGAAAAAATACCTCACTAAGACAAGCCTTCCTATATCTTATTATTCATTTATTTGCCTTACACAACCAGTTAAAATGTGACATCAACTCAATACAAGTAATACCAATGCTAACTAAAATAATGAATATTAGATACCCAGTAGTAATAACATTTGGGCTTAAGATTCTCTATTTGTTGCTTAATGTTTGAGGCGTCCGGATTCCTTCTTGTTGATTCCGACCTTGATTTTTTATATTACATAGAGAAATTCCATCGGTGTCATTGTCAGCCACTACAGGACAGATATTTGCTTAAATTTGCGTTATACATCGCGATCTTGCGCAAGGTCCTTCGAGCCGGACGTCGTCCTACACTGTGTTTGTAGTGGAACATTTACAAGCAATAGGTGGCGCTATGTAATAACTGAAGGCACAAATCATCCCCGACACGTGCAAAGAATATATAAAATTTCCGACTATAAGAGTGACATTAGCCTCGGCAGAATCTCTTTGTTTGAGACGAAGGAGCTTGAGCTTCCATCTCGCTCTTCCACCCTAGTCGGCTCGTTCCTAAGCTTGTGACCCCCGAGTAGCGAAAACGCAAGCTTCTTTTTTTACAGGAGAAGTCCGATTAAGGAGGACCATAGGCCGCCCGAGGGTGAAAGGTCGCGGCCTGAGTGTAGGATTCGCCAGGTGGGGTTGCACTAGCACCTCACATATGACGTGCTATTGCCACGCTGTAGTTAGGGATACCCATTAAAAGCCTTGTCCAATCACCACCTTCTGCCGAAAACTTTTCAGAGGGTACCTGAGGCGTTCAGATACTTCGAACTGTATTTGGCCACCTATCCGCATGCAAACAGGACATGGGCATCTGTTTCTTCAGCCTCCAGGCAAGCTCTGCAAAGTGACACGTATCCCCATCGGCCATAATTCTAAGACTTATCATCATATTATTATCAGACTTTTGGCTACTTTGCTCAGTTATTTGAAATCTTTTATGGTTATTCACTTTCAGATTTTATTCAAAGACGATAAACCAAGCTTAGTTCATTTTATATTTTGATGAATAATTTGGAATTAGTGAAACCTTGGCGTCAACATTCATGGCTTCAGAGAAACTACACAAAATCCATATAAATCTAAAAGTGAGTACTTACCTTCTCCAAGCTATCCGGCCTGTCGGTGAGGTAGTCAGCAGACAAACTAGAGACCGACACGAGACAGTCTTGAGACATAGATTCCTCAGCTTCCATCTGCTCCTCGTCAGAATTCTATGAAAGAGAACAACAAAATAAATAACATTCAATTATAAGGTTTCATAGTCATTACAGCTAAAACGGAACTTTGGAAGTAAAGGAGGAAATTTTGGAAAAATCCAGATTTTTAAGCTTCAAAAAGATTTTTAGTAGAATTGTTTAATATTCTAGGTATATGAAATATGTGGTGTTTTCGATTAAATGCTCTTTACGGTTCTGTATACATATACTTACCCAATTCTATTACTTTGCAGTTTTCCCCCTTATATGGGGCGCATGCTTCTTAATACTATTTATGTCTTTAAATTGTGAAGTGAAGTCCCTTACGCAGTATTCCCAGATACCTCCAAAATGGGGCTAACAAACAAATGGGCGTAAACAGATATTTCAAATCACAATGAGTTACGCGACACACCGGCTCTTTATGTTTACTTTTTTAAGATAGACAGTATTTGTTCAAAGACAAATTCAAAAGTAATTTTATTTTGTTTGAATCATGGAATTTTACAACGTTGCATTTTCCAAGATTCTTAAACGTCAGTAATACACTGTATTACTGCATTCAAAGCGACTGAAGTTGGGAGTAAAAGCTATTTATTAATAAAACTGACCTTACAACTAGTGAGATCGAGTGGTTGGCCCGTAGTCGAATCTAAGGAATCTGAAACAAAACAGAAACTTATGTAAACACGTTATATTCAAGTGATTTTAAAGTGACACTGTTTTAGGGGTTACTTTGAGGATATGATATTAATTATCTACAAAAACACAAAATATTATCTATTAGAACCGTAATTATGGACATGTAATTTATCTAATTTTAATACATTAATGTAAAAGAAAGTACCTCCTAAAATATAGCCACAGGCATTGAGGACACATGACAAGAAGAAAGTTAAAAGTGTGAAGGTTGTAAGGACCCTATTCACCCATGCTCCATAAAAGCGTCAAGTATGAACTTACTATCACTATCAGGAATTGAACTGGTTGATTTTGAAAAAACAAATACACGTATTGTAATGTATTATTATACTAAATCATAGTCTATCTTGTCAGTATCAATTTCTATGAAGGACTGTCAACGGAAACCAAGGAAAAGGTTGTTTTTGGACAAAATATTCTATTTACCATACCTAAATTAAACATCACCTCATGGTAGTCAATATGGAAATGATGAATATAAATTAATGTTCGAAAAGTACGTTATTTTACCCCAATCAATCAAAACAGTCTATGGGTAAATATTGATTGCATTCGAATGACGTGAGGTCAAATGATCGGCGTATTTTCATGTTTGATCAATGTATGGAAAATAGAATATTTTGTTCAAAAACAACCATTTCCCTTAGTCTGTCGTTTGACAAATTGAAATTGATCCTAACAAGTTACATTATAATGTATACTTTTCGTCTAAATCGGCCTCGAGACTCCTATGAGTATTTTTCTCTAATCAGTATAGTTTATGAAATGGCCCTGAAGGCCCTTTTAAAGAACCACCTCTAAAGTTTCTGAAATTATATATTTAGTGATTTCAATTCAATTTATAGTTGAGTCAACTACCCTAGGCTATCTTTTCATATCGGTAAAGATATGGAAGGCAGGCAGTGTTACTTCATTGGGTCGCAATACTGATTGCGCGAGGTAGGCTGGATCACCTGACGTGTCGATGCTCAAGTTCTTCGAAAGCCCTTTATTTAGGATCAAGTTCTCAAGGTCCAAGCTCAAATATTTTATTTCTTACTTGTAAATACGACCGATGAGTCGTGGCCGTCTGAACATAGGCCTTGCAAACTTTGTCGCATCTACACAAGTGATTGTACTCGAGAGAGTGATAGCGACA
This sequence comes from Dendrolimus punctatus, assembly GCA_012273795.1. Lineage (NCBI taxonomy): Eukaryota > Metazoa > Arthropoda > Insecta > Lepidoptera > Lasiocampidae > Dendrolimus > Dendrolimus punctatus. The sequence goes on from CM022527.1 coordinate 20,885,556, forward strand.
CGACCAATGCTGACGTGTGACTAAGACGGAATACCTCGTAGTTCGTTCCGAATACTGCCGAATAATTATGAAGCAACAAAAAGAGATTTCCATGGTCGTGCTGTTTAATCCATAATTATTCAAATGGAGAATAATTAAGAAATACAAATACATTTATTTCCTATATTATAACAAAGTTTCAATTTTCTCCAAGTAGAGTATTAAAATTAATATAAATTTTGTTTATTTAAGGTAAAAAGTAACATTTTTCATCATATATCAATTAATGTCGTTATTAACCTTTAACCTCTACATTTGATTTAAATAATTCTATTTAAAATAATCGATTATAAAATTTATCCGCATAAGCGGTTGAATTTGCCTACATTAAATACATGTCTAGTTGAGACGTTTTGTGTTTGATTCGTAAAATATGTTTTGCGCAACCACTTGGCGCTAACTTCAGACTGGCCACGACTCAGCGGCCGTACTGTAACAGCAATTGGTGACAGGCTGGGTAACGAAACTGTCATTTGTCGATGTCATGTCAACTGTTATGTCATGATAAAACGAAATTCGCAGGATTTTTCGTTACTATTACACCTAGTATAATATATAAACTGATTTTAACCGAATATACTTAACCAACCTCTGTGTTGGAGGCTGTTCCTTGCGCTTGTCCTCTGCTGCAATTTGTCCATGAGGAGATGGTATATCGCTGATATGTGGTCGAAGCGCTCCTCTTCCACCGCCTAAGTAGTAAGTTAAACTTAAATCATTGAAAGAAATAAGAAAAACATTATAAATCATACATATAGAAACATACTGCACATTAAATATATTTTTTAATTCAAGATTATATTCTTCTTGTGTGTATACTGGTTTATTATTAATATTATAGATATAGAGTAAATAATAACCATAAACAAAATTAAAATGAACAAGCTGACGGTAGGCTAAATAAAACATTTACAATAATCATTGCCGCGTAACATCTTTGTCTTCTGTAATCACAGCTACTGAAAAGTGGTTAGATTACTGTTTTCTTATAATAAACTAGCTGTGCCCGCGACGCGGTCCGCGTGAAATTTGTTTTCAAAGCAAATTTTGAAATCTTTTTCATTGCTGCTCCGCTCCTATGCCTATAGCCTTCCTGGATAAATGGGCTATCCAACACTAAAAGAATTTTTCAAACAAGACCAGTAGTTCCTGAGATTAGCGCGTTTAAACAAACAAACAAACTGTTCAGCTTTATATTATAAATATTAGTATAAGATTTAATAAGCGATGTTAAGTGTTGTTTCCTTCTCACCTGTTGTATATGATGGTGCGTGAGGTTGGGCAATGTGAGCATCCTCGCGACGACCGTGTCGTGGGCCGCGCAGCCCCCTCCCCGCCACCCGCCCTCGTGGCACGCGCACTCGCCCACGGACGCGTCTGCGATTAATATCAAGGCTGTATGTTACGTGTGGGATTCATTTTCATGTGTGTGGTGTGTGGATGATTCGATGAGATTGACGTCCCACTGGCGAGAGCCCAGCGCTCCATCGCCGCGGGAGCGTATATATAATACTAGCTCTCCCGCCAGACGTCGTCCTGACCGGTAAAAAATAGGGGTTGATCGTAGAAGGTTGAAAATTTAGGGTTTATGTATTTTTTAATAATAATAATAATAATAACGCAGGGGGGCTTTGTGGCGAAGCCTTAGGTGAGTAGCGACACCTCGTACCTGACTCCGGGGGCCAAGGCAAGGCCCCCGCCTCCGTGCTTGCCTTAACCAGCCGGCACGGAGTGGAGATCGCTAGAGCTAAGACTTAAGCTCCAGGGGTGGGAGTGATAAATGGCATCACGTCAGAAGTAGCTTCGGTAAACCTGCAGCCCACCTCTCGACACCCCTTAGCCACTCACACCCATGTTGCCCCTGTCTTTTATGGCATTTTTAGGGTCCCATGCAGGGAGTGGCGAGTCACCGTCTGCCCATTTTACCATGTTCCCTGAACATTGCGACGGGCAGACGCCATAGTCCCCATATTCCCAGATCCCTAGTACCACTAGTAGCTCACCCCAATAGCCCGGTTCTTTTTGTCCTAATTTCCCACAATAGTCCTACACTGGCCGGGGCTTGTCCTTGGGTGCATTTGTCAAGGGGCCTCTACGTGTTAGCCTCCCCATGGCCCCACGCAAGCCCTCCAAAAGTCCAGGCCATTTTTATGGCCCAAGGTCTTCAAGACATACAAGATAATAATAAACTTTATTTCGGACCGGGGTCCATATTTAGTTAGTGTGTTAGTTACAATTATCTTTAAAATAATGTTAGTAGTGTTAGTAATATTATATTTTACACAATTTTAAACCTTATAGCCACTTATTTTAAGCCATTGACTACCACTATCCAATGTTCTTGGAAGGGACAGTCAAATCTAGGTGCAATAGCCTTCAGAAGACTGTTGGTGCTGCCGCGCAAACGCTGCATCAGTGTAGCGGATTTTTTGCGGGGATAATCGCCTTAAAACCGTCTGTGCGGGCCTCCGCAAACATCCCAGACGCACTACAGTGTCGCGGCAACCCCAACAGCATTCTGAATACATTATTATATTGTACTTGTAGGGCGTTGATGGCTCGTTGCGTATAGTCACCCACAGGCCGCTCGAGTAAAATGACTGACAGTAAGCTTTGAACAGAGTAGTCTTTACTTCAACTGTGCTTCGAGCAAACCTGCGAGCCAACATGTTGCCCCGAAATTAATGCTGTATCTTAAAAAATAATATAAAAATTAAAAAGAAATTAGGGATGGACTACCCTATTAATTTAGGGGGATGAGAAATAGATCTTGTCCGATTCTCAGACCTACCCAATATGCACACAAAATTTCATGAGAATCGGTCAAACCATTTCAGAGGAGTACGATAACTAACATTGTTACACGAGAATTTTATATATAAGATTTTATCGTAGCCTCATTGATTTGCCAAGACCATACCTATTTATGATGTCATAAGTAGATATTATCCCCGCAAATTGCTACTGCGCCTGGCCGCCATTTTGGTGACGTAACCGTAGCCGAACACTCAGTACTGTTAGCATCACTGGCCGGCGAGTAAGCGTATGTATTGAGTTGCGGATGATGTCACGTGGATGTTAATTTGACAAGGTTCCGGCGCATTAGTAATTTGCGGGGATAATACAAGTAAAAGATGTCAAAGAGCACTAATTTTGTTTGAAAACTAATTATAATTATATCTGTCAAATTTTAAAAGTAAAATGATTAGGTGTCATTTTAACGTGTTCTTTATATGTAAACTAGCTGACCCGTGCCTACTTGGCTGGGCATCAAAAAAACATTAAAAAAGAATTATTATTTAATGCAATCAAATATACCCTATGTCACTCAGGACTAAGGTAGCTTTCCACTAGTGAAAGAATTTTCAAAATCGGTTTAGTAAATCCAGAGATTACCTCCTACAACGTCACAAACTTTACCTCTTTATAATATTAGTATAGATGATTTTAGACCCGCGTACTAGGAAGGGCTCTACTGTGCCATACCTAGTTGATCCGCTAAATTAAAGGAACCTCAAGAAGAGAAGAGAGGATCAAAAAGAAAACGGTAACTGCTTTACAAATCCCGCAGCGATTTTAGCGTGGCACTTACCTCTCTCTTTCCATCTCTTTACAGATAGGCAGAGATGATGGTTCTCCACTATATATGATTATGGCACACACTTTTATCTTTCATTCACATTAATCAATCTCTTCATACATACATGATTATTAACTAGACGTAAATAATTAAATTGAATTGGAAACACTTTTCTTTGTCAGACACTGACCTGGCTGGGGTGGCCCGGGGCCCGGTTGGTGGGCGGTCAGCCACGGTGCCTGGCAACACCGCGCAACGACAACCGTTTCTCAGGCTCCACAACCAACATGTGTCGTATTAGGTTTTCACATTCTGCAGAAAAACCAACATTATTACTTAGTTCACATTGACACAAAGAAGGCAAAGGAGCAAGGAGATTTCGTGGGAACTTATTTCAATAAGAAGGTGGAGATATATTATAAAACGTCCTTATTTTTCGGCGTATGTCCCATGTCCGGTCTATAGGCTCGTTCGTGCATTCATTTCTAGCCCGAATGTAGATAGTAGCTCCGAAACTCATTAAAGTTGTATTTCTCCTTTCTAAATATTAAACATTGGAGTGCATAACTGATTAAAAAAAAAAATCTAAGCAGATTTTGTTGCACAAAGTCAAGACTTGCTCCTCCTCTGTATTCAAGCATACTTTAAAGACGGTTCGTATATGTTTTTGATGAAATATTTATGGCGGCTACTTGAAACGCACCCTGTGACATGAAGTAAGGTATCCGGAACTTGCCACTGAGGACCACGGTCCGCAACTCGTGCAGCGTCCCGCCGTCGAAGGGCAACGCGCCGCATACCAACACGTATAGCACCACACCTAGTGACTGAAAAGAGGAGAGAAAAAAACAAAGACTTTTATTTTTTGAATAAGAATATTTGAAGACGTTTACGACAAATGCGATGCGAAATAAACATGCGCTTATTTCGCATCGCATTTGTCTGATAGTGATTCAAATAAATGCACTAGAGCTCGTCCGAAAATTAAAATGTTTAATAAATTAATAATTTTGAAAATATTATCTATATACACAGGTATCTCCGCAATCTTATACTAATTTGTCATTTGCAAAACATCAAAAACTGTCTAAGGCCATAGACATGCCTAAAATTTAAATAACAACAAGTCTATTGACTTGTTATTATCAAAGTTTTAGCATGCCCACATAAATAATAAGAATGTCACAAAATAAAGATTTTATATTTATTTATAGGACAACATTTCATTATCCTTTGTGTTTACAAATATTGGAATCTAAATTAAATTAGTAATTATAAGAAGTAAGAAAATGTATAATTATCACATTCATTAGGTTCAAAATGTAATAAAAATAATATTAATCCCAGGTATCTCAATCTTACTATACTTACAATTCATTTGAAATGAAGATTTGCATAAATTTATGTAAAATTTTACCCGTAATAACGCAAATTCGTGGATAGTAAAAGGATATAGAAATCTCGCATCAGACGCACAAACACGCACTGTCATTAAACCTAACTAAATAATAAATGAGTTAACTCACCCATATATCAGCTCTTGGTCCATCATACTGTCTCCCTTCGAAGAGTTCGGGGCCGCGTAAGGCGGGCTCCCACACCACGTGGCCAAGGGAGACCCCGCTGTATATTCATTGCTGAACCCAAAGTCTGCTAACTGGAAAGGATGAACCAAAATTTGGAGGTGAGTGGGAATTTGGGGGAATACGGCACCAAAAATTGCCCAAGTAATATTTTCACTTTACAATCTTATTATAATTCTTCATGCTACAATTACAAAGTGCTGACGGTGAAGAGAAACATTGCGATGAAACTTGCACATCGAGATAACCGATGAGGCAAAACTGCCATTGGATAACCTTGGCGGGTATACTGTTTCAAAATGGGGAAGCTGGAGCCGAGTAGAGTGGGACATTGACGGGCTGTTATTATTGTTATACTAAAGCTCTAATGGAAAAAATAATCACTTCTAAGAATTCAAAACGAAAATGAACAATATTAGATTAGTTAATAATATCTTAGTCGTAGGTAGGTAATAAACACAAAAGTAAGGGTTGATTGATGATAAAAGTTTTCGTATTTCGAAAATTAGCGCAAGTCGCAAATAGACAGCAGCGGACAAATAAGGCGAAATATAAAAATAGATAATTCAAACGACAAAGGTAATAAAACAGGTGTAGGTTGTCAGAATGGGCTAGGTGTAATAATATTTTTACAAGTTTCGAGACACGAATTAAAATGTCGTTAGAATTAATGTAGTTTATTAGAACTATACAAACACGTGTAACACAGGTACAAATATAACCGAACACAAAAAGTCCACAAGTCCAAACGTAAGTTGTAAATCCATAAAACGCGCAAACCTCGTCACTAAAAGATTCCCGATTGTAGTACACGTCTTGCTTCGCTCATGGTTATCGCTCAACTGCCTAGTCCCTTAATCGAGGCATTTTTTAAACTGCATAGATGCAATATATATATATATATATATATATATATATATATATATATATGACTGACTGGCCGCGTGGACCGATTTTCCTAGAATCAGTTTGTACTTTAAATCCGAAACACTTGGCTAATGAATCGACTGCAACGGCCATAAACGAGTACAATAATACAACGGACTGTTCTCTATAATAAACGCATGCCAATAAATAAGTAACAAAAAATCCAAATGCCGAAAGGTGTTTGTTACAAATGTCCCTAAGTAATAGTAACCACTTTCCATCCGATAGGCCGTCTGCCTGTCTGCTGAACTCATGCAATAAAAAATGAGTGAGTATACAATGTGTCTGACAATTAGATTATTTTTACAATTTTAATGATGAAATTATATAAATATGTATGGAAATCGGCTTACTTTGATATTCATGTCCCTATCAAGCAGCAGGTTTTCAGCCTTGAGGTCCCGGTGCACCACACCATTCACGTGACAGTACCCTACTGCTGCGATCATTTGGGCGAAGGCCCTCGCGGCCTCTGGTTCCGACATCCTACCGCGGGATACCAGGTGATCTAAAAATTAAAAAATAATATCAAATATCCACAAACATACGGGCTTTCAAAAAGATGCCCCGAACGCAACAGGTATTTAATGCTAGGATGATGATGATGATAAACGGCCCACTCGAGTTTGACTGAAGTTTGGACTGTACTAATGAGAGCAAGCAATCTAAACGTCCAAACATTGTCTACATAATTTCAACTTTTTGAACTCCTAGGGCGGATAAGTTTAAGCGTGTTCTCATTATTTTTTTGCTGTGCAGTTATATTTATAATTGTTATAGAATACTGATTAAAGAAGAAATACGCCTCATCGAACTGCCCAAGTACTCCCTCGTTTCTGGCCATTGTTTGGTGCCAGTTTGCTAGAACATTACTTTGAAGCTTCAATATTCATGAATACTTGACAAACGCATCCAGGGACCTCGACCACGACGATAAGGTCCGTATCTTCCCGTGCCTTCAAAGTCCCAGACATTAATTTTATATTATTATCCTGCTAAATAATTAGAATACTTAGGTGCTTTTTTGTAATTTTTCCACAGAATATTATGCTGCGATATAGAAAAACAAACCAACTAGGTTTTAGAATAAGTTAAAAAAAGTCAATAATGTGTCAAGTGTGTGTATTTCCAATTGTTCCTCAATAACTCTCTTAATTAACATTTGGGAAATTCTCTAATGACACTTATTTTCATCATAAAAGCAAGTTACTCAACACGTTTGCTCAAAAATATTTTTATTTATGATGCTAGTGCGCTAAGTTGGTTTTTACAAACAAGTAGACCAAGCTCGAGACGAAGTCGAGGAATCCCACCATATTACGAGTTTATAACAACCAACAACCGCACGTGTGTCATACAAAGTTTTTCAAGACATTTGCGAGAAAATAGTACAACAAGTAATGAAATATCAGTCAGTTCCTACTTTTTGTTGCAAATATTACTCTTATATGCTCTTGCAGAAATGATAAACAATCCTTTGAACGATTATTAATGAAGTTGCGAGTTGTATTGCATCATTGAGTTTTGTTAGTTTTAATTATATACTTCCTTCATTTTTCCCCATGAATAAGAGATCTCTTAACAGTACTGGGTCTCATATTTTTAGGGTAAATTGTTTACAAAACCACATTACGGCTGTCGTATGCTGACGCAGCGACGGTCCATCTATAGGTTCGTTGCGTCCATGCATTCCGAACCACGACATACGGTTATTTCCGCCTCGGAGCGGGCATCTGAATTTGTCGCGTAGAGCAGACAGACAAGAGAGACCAGGGCCTAAGATGTCATTGGCGGCCCTAAAATGTCGGTGATGCCAAAAAGACAAAATCTATAAATCCTACTATTACGCAATTATTGATTAATTTGGTTTGTAACAAGAAAAAAGATATAAAGTGTTAAGAGCTACAGATGACTCGAATTAAAATCCCATTGGAATTACTATAAGTTTATTAGAGCTGTACAAACACGTATAAAAGAGGCACAATTATGACTGGATACGACCAGTAACACTGCACGATTCAATAACACGCGCAGTCCGTCACTTATCGCTCTTCGAATGTACTACACACGGCTTGCTAGTATCGTAATCGTCGCTTGACTGCCGCACCCCTCCGTTCGGGCATTGTTTTATACTAAACTGTATAATTCCGACAAAGGGCCGCGTTCACTGAGGTAATCCGCACATCAACAAAGATTAGTTCGACACTAATGATGGCCATAAAACAAGTACGATAACAATAGGACGTTTTTCTTAATCGCAAACAAAAGAACACCGAATGTAGGAAAGGTAATAAACTGCGTTTTACGAGAGCAAGGTGTGCGCAATTCTTTGTCGGTATGTAACAAAAGGAATTATTTCTGGCGCCATCTAGCATTCAGGAAACTTTGTAAGCTTTCTTACCAGCCAATTGTCATGGTAGTATTAATTTCATGTTGTATGACAGAAAACTGAAATTGTGTGTGATATGAATAATAATTAACTAATAGCTATACTTTAGTACTTTACTTACCAAATATTTCACCGTTGGGCGCGTATTCTGTAACTAAGTATATAGTATGACTGCTTTCCATAACCTGGAATAAAAGAATAATAATTTCAATATATTAATTACCTAACTGATTTACAATTTTATTAGTTTAAAAAGTAGTTAACTTAAAAAACTAGCGAGTTAACCCTTTTCATCGTCTGGACTGAAATTTTCTAGTTAAGCAGTAAGTTGACCATTGACCGCGTTCAATTGCATCCCACCCGTGGGTCTCTTGACTAATAAGTGATTGGACAAGACACTTCAGTACTTCCATTAGCAAGCAATTGAATCCGTTCCGTTTTTGCCAAAATGGTCACGTAATCCTAAAAAAAGAGGAAAAATACACACCTGATACAATCTAACTATGTGCGGATGCCTCAGTCTTTTCATTATTTCTATTTCCCTGAATGTTTTCTTAAGGTTGTCTTCATCTAGGCGAGATTTGTCTATTATTTTTATTGCAACCTGCGGACAAACAGATGGACACAGATTAATTCCTTATTCTAAAGATAATACGGCTTGAGACAATAACTTATGACAAATGTAAAAAGCACTACAATAAGACGTGCAAATAAAATACCGCGCTTAAAACCGTTAAAATATAGTCTTATTATATATGTACTAGTGTGCCAAGACAGTACCATAAGGATATCCATCGTCTCAGCCTATCCCTATATGAAATCGGGGTGAATGTAAGTGTTTTTCTTTCTCCGTTTTCCTCGCGCCGCCTCCACTGGCGACTTTAAGGCGCTGGTCCTTCGGACCTTATCACGTTCCACATTACGTTTATTATAGATGCGGTTTCCACTTCAGGACTTGTCTTATGTCAGTTACCTTAATTCCTTTACAGTAATCCTCATTTCGGATTTAAATCGTAAGAGAAACAGAATATAAAACTTAATTGTTTACTCTCGAAAGCCTAAATAGAGCTCTAGTATCGAGCCGATACGATGTAAGGAGGAAAACGAGCTGGCACTCCGAGTCCTTGATCCAAAAAGGTCACGACGCGACCTTAAAACAGCGTGCATTCGTTTTCACCGCTGAAATTGTACATTCCTATCCAATTTGCACGGTGTTTTGTGAAATTCCCCATATTGGCAGACAAAGATACTTGTAACAAAATTCATGCTATTGTATAATTATAAGAACCGTCAGTTTACAATAAAATTAATGATATTGTAAACTGTCGATAGATAACACTTTATTGCACACCAAAATAAGAAAATACAAAAAAATTATAGATTGTGAACGGATATAAAAATTTGCAATTTAAAACAACTAAATCTAGTGAATAAAATTGCTACAGGAAAAAAAAACAGGTCATTCAACCAATCAGCGCGCACTTGACGGATATTTATGGTTGGTTTATAATCTAGCGAACATTAAAGCGTTAGATTGCATTTTTTTATATCCATTAAAATCTATAGCAGCGCCCTACGACTTACAGGGTCCAATTGTGGAATCTAAACCTTTCCGTGACCGAATTGAACAAACACAAAAAATCATCACAATCAGTACAACCATTTAGGAGGAGTTCAGTGACATACAGACGAACAGAAGAATTGTTTGTATAAAGATATCTGACGGTTTTTACAATCGTGACATTCACACGCTGAATAACGAGCGTTCTGTAGAGGTGACAAACATCACCTAATTTTGTTATTTAGCTACTACTAACAAACACAAACATTTCATCGAAAATACCCAAGATCTTAAAACTACTCAACTTATAGTGTCCAAAATGTTTATATTTTATAAGAACTTTTCACTACGTTGAAAAGATAGAGCCGGAGACTTTTATAGCTAATATTAGGGATGATAATAGACTTCATTAAAATCGTAAAAGTTTTCAAATTTGACGAGCGATTGACACAATTATGAAAATTTAATTTTTTTAAACCCTTAGTTACACGTATGGAGTCCATCTCTAGTCTATATTTTATCAATGTAGACCCAATGGTATCCGAGAAAAACGACTGTGACATATACGAACAGACATGACTTTTATACAAGGGCATGGTTTTTGTCAAAAAGGGGTCCCGTGGGGCTCTACAAAGAGCTTTGCGACGGAGCTCTAAAGAGGCTAGTGACAGATATCCCATTTCCTTCATCTAGAGCAACTCTCTAAGTAGAGTAAACGCCGACTATAGCACTACAAAAAATGCTACTTGCCAACGATTCTCAATTGTAACAACAATAAAACACGAAACAAAGAGAAACCTTTAAAAGTAAAAACAGAACTTTGCAGAAACCGAGCAGAATAATATACTTCACAGCTACTCGCAGTTAGTATTTATGTGAATATACATATAACCTTTAGAAAAATGTAAACGGGGACATTTTTTTGAGTTTCGTAGCCATTTTGGTAAAAATGGAAATCATTGTCAAATCGCCATGTCCGTCATAAACGCAAATATTTGACACGACAAATTTTTCTTCCGCGTTCGTGATCACAGCAAAAGTGGCCGAAACGTCGAAATAAAAATCAAATAAAATGACGCGCTTGAAATTGAATTGAATTGAATGCGCGCGTATAATACGGCCGGCGTAACTTGGCCAATGTGAACATAGGCTCTGCGAACTTTAGAGCATGTACACTCGTGTGATGAGTGGGGATACGACTCGTCAGTGAATACAATTGATCGCCCTTCATCCCTGTATTTTTTCCTTGCTTTGTACTAGTTGGTCACTGTATTTTCTTCATGAGTTTACATGCGCTAAAGTTCGCAGAGCCTATGTTCACATTCGCCAAGTTACGACGGCCGTATTATATGGTATGGTAACATAATTTATGGAATGACAAAATAAATCGGCAGATAAACACACACATTGTACGTCCCCAGGCCAAGCAAGTTACGCTTGTGTTATGGGTAAAATACAATCAAACCCGGAGCCTCATTAGCAGTGAGTTCGGCCGGCAAAGGCTTAGTCCGCTCAACCACAGAGGCCGTCATAATACTTAGCGTAAGTATATGTCCATTCCCATAAATCTATTCTATTCGTTTAGCACTAAAGCCACTTGTCTACAGAGCCGACCGCCTATTAACTTAGGTCCGATACCTATATCTTACCGAACATTCATTTGCCTTACTATCGGTCCAAATTGGACATAATATAATGTCGAAATTCAACTGATGGTAAGACAAGTCACTGAATAGATAATATATAGGAACCGGTCATTAAATAACAAAGTCATTAACGAGCATGGTTAATAATTTTCAAGATTAAAACTCCGATAAAATTAACATAAAAAACGCGACGGACAGCCATGACGATCTTATATTATGGGTTTTTCGCAATATTGCTTAATCCTTAATATATAAATAAATAGGTAACAAACTGGATACATTTTTACTATTTAGGAACACTCGAAAATAAGGACGTTTAAATATTAAGGTTAATGTACTACGTACTAGAACCGGCGGCTTTACGGTGGATGCAATCAGGCCACAGCTGGAGGAATGGGTCAACCGCACCAGCGGAACCCTGACCTTCAGGACGACACAGATACTGACCGGACACGGTTGTTTCGATCAGTATCTGTTTCGCATTGTGGGCTGCTTGCCTTCTCCGGATTGCCGACAGTGTGGCGCACCCGATACGGCGTTTCATACGCTTGTCGAGTGCGCTGCCTGGACGCCGCAGCGTTTCGAGCTCGAGACAAAAGTAGGAGCCGTCGGATCGCTCGGCGACTTGGTAACGGCCATGTTGCAGAACGACGACCGCTGGGATGCTGCGGTTTCTTTTTGTGAGGCAGTAATGTCTCTGAAAGAGGCCGCAGAAAGGGATAGGGAGCGAAGTCCTTCGGCGCGTACTACGGTCTCTTCTCGAGGTCGCCGGCCTTCAGCCGGCACTCGGAGAGGCAGGTACGCGCATTACTTCCCTCCCTGAGTTAGGATCCGGAAGGATGGGTGCCCTTAGCTACTAGGTAAAGCAAGGGATTTAACAACTACCCCCGTTTCGTAGTGGAGTGTGTTCTCCCAGGGCACACTTCAAGCACTTTATTGCGCTGGATCGACTGTTGCGTAACTATGTTCTATATTCCATTAGTCTTTCCAACACACAAAAGCGCAGGGCCGCGTAGGGAGGAGGGGGTTTTTAGTGGGTATTGAGGTTGCTCGCCCGTGCGGCATCACTCGGAGTCTCCACACTCCTCTGTGTAATCCATAGCGGACGGAACGCAAAATAAAGCATACAATTGCTAGCGTTACCGCCCCCCGTGGATTCGTGCCGTTTCCTAGTGACGGCCCAGAGAGTGCGTAAATCGGTTAGTCATTTTCCCTCGCCTCAAAAAAAAAAAAAAAACTACGTACTAGAAATGTCATCCGAAACTAGCTTATTTGAGCACTCGTTATGGTCCATGGACTATGACTCGTTTAGTCTGCGCCGAACTGTTCTCGATACTACGTGTTTGAGTTAAAAGTAACTATTAAAAAAATGCCTTCATGTGTACTAAGATAATGTTTACACCACTCAAGAAACTCAAATAAATGTCAAGGGGCGACTTTTCATCGGTAAGTTTGTTGTATTCTCAATAAAGCGTCTTTTTTAATTAAATTTTATCAACTTTGACGCGTCATCGCAGCGGCCATGTTAGGCGAATTTCAAAGAGTAACAATTTGTGCTTACGCAGATAGACAATTGTTTTATTTCCTATGAATTGTTTGTTTTATGTAATGCACAATTTATCCGACTATGCAAAGTGAACGATTGGGTTTTTTTTATGACGTATTATTTTATTATGATCTTTTTTTTATGGCAGGAGTTCAGCAGACAGGCAGACGGCCCACTTGATGGAAGCGGTTACCATCGCCTATGGACATTTGCAACACCAAAGGTGCTATAAATGCGCTGCTACTCTCTTAAGGGGGACTGGAACCTGTTCACTAATGCCGGAACACAACACAAGGTTGTTATGGCGACATACTTTAGACCAGGGGTGGTAGCCATCCAGTCGGGCAAATGCCCTACCACCTGGCTGCGGGTTGTTTTGTCGGCTCTTACGACAGGCCGCCCGGCCGCAGGGAATTGTATTCTTTCTCCGTTCCTGCACGGATAAAAATCTGATCTGTTTGGATTTCAAGGTTTCCTGATGAAAAGCAAGAGCAATGGATTAAATTTGTTCAAACGAATCGCAGCAAGGAACGTGGTTACCTTCTGAGCATACACACATATGTTGCATGCATTATAAGGATGACAAATACAACACTAAAACAGGACGAGTTTACTTAAAAAAATACTGCAACAAAAACTAACAAAGGATTTTTTTAGTGAATATTAAAGATATTTGCGTATTGATATGTTTGTTGTTTCCATCCAGAAAAAAAAATTAAATATATGAATGAAACTAAGATATTCATTAATTATTTCTTTACTAAATTGGCACTCATAGACGCTAAAGTGCACACTTAATCCTTCAAATGTACCAATTTATTTGGTTTTTTATTTAACTTGATTTTAAATTATTGTTAACATTAAATACGTTAAACTTAAATAAACGCATAACAATTGATTTTCTTAGTTTTATACTTTGCCATTGTTTATTTATTTAACTACCTATTTTTAATATACATTTTGAAATAAAGTATGAATTCTAAGGAAGTTTTGTAGGTACAAAAGCTGTGAAAGATCACTTCTGCGGTGTATAATCTATACCGCATGAGTCCATGGGCACTGTCGCCCCGCGCAGGCGCCCACTTTCATCAAGTTCGAACTTTTTTGTTTTGAATAGCTTCTCTAGTACAGTAGTTACATATAACTCAATGCGTTTAATGCAATGTTCCGACAAACAACGCTATTACAATTTTTTTTTAATTGTACATACTTCATTTATTTTGATAAAACAAGGACGTTTCTTGACGAGGTATTAATTAGCTACCAAAATTATGATAATTATATCCCCTCCCTACTTCAACTAAAGTGAGTTGGAAGTTTTGAGAAAAATTAATCTTTAAAAATTCTTTCCCTGAAAATTACACAATAACTGTTGAATATTTTTTCAAATATAGGTTATTTTCGATTAAATATATTTTTATGATTCCATAACCAAATGACGAAAATAGATTTGACACCTCTACTGCTACCTTTGTTCGTGGACTACCCTCCCAAAATACTGATTGTTGAAGGGTTACATAAAATATTATCTTAAAATTTTGGAGAATTATTTGAAAGTGTAATATATTAAAGTTTATAACCCGTTTTTAGAAGTTTATACAATAAAATTAACATTAAATCCAATATGGACGAAGACAGAAAAAACACATAGAAAAAGTAATAATTTACGTGTATTTTTTGTTATTTTCCACAAGGCCGCAACAGAGAGGTCGTCGTCATTACAAATGTATTATATTATAAAGTTCTAAACATGCCGTGTCTGTACATTGAATAGGATAGATATAGGACTTTTCATCCCGGAAGAAAGGATAGATTTTGGGTTAAAATTATGATTTGTTATCCCAGAAAGTAGGATGATTTTCAGTGATTTGTCATTTTCGTAATTTTGGTCATTTTTTAATTTAATCATTTTGTAATTAACAGATGATAGACGAGGCTTGACACATAGTCTACTACATTTTATCGCAAGAATAAAACTAGAATGAGTTGAAATAAGGGATGAAAGTTTGTACGGGAGACCAATCATTTCTCAACTATATCTATAATATAAAAATTTATCATCTATAAAAAATGGGATAGTAACTCGGTCTGTCTGGCTATTAAGCTTTCACAGAAAAATTACTAGAGTACTGAATCGGTTTTGCTGTAATTTTGTGCATAAGTAGTTTTAGACCAAAAATGGCCATAGATACTTTTCGTCCTGGGAGATGGAATAGTGTGCGATCTAAAATAGTACCTACAAACATAAAAATATAATACAATGTAACCTGTATTAATGCTTGCTCTTTAAACAGGAGCCATACAAGGGGGTCTGTTCCGCGGCGCAGCCGCAGGGAAACCTCTAAGTAGACTATCAACGACGGAGAACACGGTGTAATTTCTTTTAAATTTCTTGTCTGTTTCTTCGGGATTCATGTAAAAATTACAGGGCCGATTTCGTTGCGGTTTTCGCTGATCGACAGCTAGTTCTCAGATTTAAAATCTGCGCTACATTTTATCCCGGGAATCCTGCAGGAATTATTTAAAATGGCCAGAATAAAAAAAAATAGAATTCCAATGTGATTTTTTCACTGATCGGTAGCAAATTTTAGATAATAAAATGTGTGATATTTTTTTTCCCGGGTATTCTAGGGAAAATTTCCTGGGAACCGTTTGTAGTAGACGTCAAGATGTTATAGATTTTTTTATTTTACACGTATAAGTTACATATATGGTATCCCTAATAACTTAAGATAGCTGCTCGAATATGGAAACGATAGTTAATGAAACGGAAGAGTAGAAAACGTCGTTGAACACCTTTAGAGATGCTCTCAACGACGTTACCGTAGAGGTTCTTATTATAAAGTGTAAATTATGTATATGCACTGAAGTACATCTTATAAGTGCCGTCAAATTGAAATTAATAAAGTACCGCTAGGATATTCTGGTCAGTTAATAAATGTATATCAATTGGTTCTGGCACTCGACGGCCGCTGCTGCAACGCGGCTCATCCATTGTGCTTGGCGCGACCTGTAAGTACTTGACGAAAATTGTTTAATTAATTGATTATTTATACTCATCATCTGGTGTTACCAGGAAGCATTTTCGTTTGAATCTCAACTCCATTCGTCAAGGTTTTCTAAATACAACGGATCTCATAACTCAATTTACGCGGTCATGCAGTTTATCGTTATCGATTTCCATTGTACACTTTCCTAGTCCTAGTCGAGATTAGTACAGCACGCTGTGGATCTCTAATAGGTACTACTTGTTTTAGAATTGTCAGTAGTTTTCAATACGTTTTCTATTTGATTTTGAGATATTTTTTCTGCTATATCTTACGAACCCAGGGACTAATAGCAATTACATTTATACGGTACTATTCCGAAGTTATACTTAACCCAATGGACAAAGAATGACAAAAAACGGTTCAGAAACAAAAAGTTCTGATTGACATAGGTACTTCAAAAATCACACATTTTACCCGATTTTAACAATTTATTTGCTACATCTTCGAAACCCAAAATCCAATAACAATGACATTTATATCAGACTACTATTAAAATACTCTGACTCGAACGCAAAAGAAATCATAAAAATTGGTTCAGAAACAAAAACGGTACAGATGTCAATCACTACAACGTTTTCTACTTTATTTTATGACTTTATTGCTGTATCTTTGGAACTCAAAATCTAATACCAATGAAATTTATATATGATCATTAAAAAACTATAATGAATCAAACGCAAAAAGAATCCAACCCAAATCGGTTCACAAACAAAAAAGTTATGGATAAATATATAATTTAAATAATTTCGCAATAATTTCACATTTCAACCTGATTTGAACCTTGAATCTCCGAGCAATAAATTTTATATGGGACCTTTAGGTCATATACTATAAACGTCTAACACATGAATTGCAAAAAAGGGCCATAAAAGGTGGACTAAATTTGGTGCACTTGCTCCCCATAGATGATAGTGTCGTTTTGACTACTTTAGCGGTTAGAGGTCTCGCATTAAAAATCGTTACGCCGTCCTGCTCTATTAAAATGTATCGGAACTATTTTAAAAGAGGAAAGGATAAGATGTCATTAATTCATCGGCAAGTTTAATACTTTCTCATGTTTTCTTTATGAAAACATAACATTGAAATTTAATTTTCAAAAATCAAATGTTATCGAATTAATTGATGTTGTCATGTGATAAATGGGAGCAAGGTTCCAAAATTTGGGACCTTTTGTTATGATTTTTGAAATGAAAAATCTTTAGAATCGCCGTGACGCTATGAAACGAAAAAGCGACACTAAAAAGAGTTAACATATAAATTTAATACACATATATACATATCTATCTATAGGACTAAGCCTGTGAGAGAATGAGCTATGCTTGT
The DNA here is from genome assembly GCA_012273795.1 of Dendrolimus punctatus. Classification (NCBI taxonomy): domain Eukaryota; kingdom Metazoa; phylum Arthropoda; class Insecta; order Lepidoptera; family Lasiocampidae; genus Dendrolimus; species Dendrolimus punctatus. The sequence continues at coordinate 20,903,200 of CM022527.1, forward strand.
ACAGATACATAGATAGATACAGTTGGAAATGTTTTAGAAAATATGCTATGTATATAATAATAATATTTAAATTATTTACATTACATGTAATTATTTCGCCATTTCTTCTTTTTTTTATTGCAGGAGCTCAGCAGACAGGCAGACGGTCCACTTGATGGAATGCAGTTACCATCGCCTATGGACATTTGAAACACCAAAGGTGCTACAAATGCGCTGCTGCTCTCTTAAGGAGACTGGAACCTAGTCACTAATGTCGGAACACAACTCAAGGTTGTTATGGCGACATACTTTAGACCAGGGGTGGTAGCCATCCAGTCGGGCAAACGCCTTACCACCTGGCTGTGGGTTATTTAATCGTCTCTTACGACAGGCCGCCCGGCCGCAGGAAATTGTATTCTTTCCCGTTCCTGCACGGTTAAAATCTTCTTCTTTCTTCCTTTTCAATTTTTGCGTTAATACTTCGAATTTCTTGTTTTAAAGCTTAGGGGCCGCTTGCATAACGTTTCTAAAATTTATTTAAGAAGCACTAAACGTATTTAACACCCTTAAATACAATTAGCGTCTTGCACAACCCAAAAATTGTCGCTAAATATGTTTACAGAACTGTCAATACATTTTGTGTAAAACGTATTTAGGCAGTTTAATATGATTAACTAATGTTATTTAAAGGCGATCGTTATGCAAGCGACCCTAAATAACGATATACATATACATAACGATATATGAAATGTGACGTCACGAAATTAAGAATCCTCCCACCCCTTGTCCCACTTTGTTTTACTTCTACTGCGTCTAAACGTCACACACACGCATCATTTTAATTTTTTTATTTGGATTACACCTAACGCCCAGTATGAACCCATCAAATCGTTCCAAGTCCATTATCACAACTGCTTGAACTGACTTTTAGCTTGGGATACTCTTTGGGGCATAACTAGTCTACTAATCATTTGTTAACTAGTTGGGTAAATACAAAAATAATTTTTCAAAATAATTATTACATTAGTATTGGTACACAGACTTATAAATACAAACATTCTAATATAAATTAAAATGACTAGTATATATACTAAAACTCAATTGTCCATATACTTTATTTTCTATGGCTTGTTCCAAGACACACAACTTAAATAAGTAATAAATATTTTTTTTTTAATTATAAAACCTCCAAGTAATATTAAAATTATAACTCATAAAGCGATTTTTATTTAAACTTTCACTTATATAAAAAAATATTTAAATATAAAAAATAGGGTATTTTTTTAGCTGATATCCCCAAAACGCGCACACACTGATAGTTTTCGGAGAGTGAATATAGTAACGCTTCGCGTTTTTGATACCGTTTTTTGCGGTGTTATTTGATAGCCTTTAGCAATTCTCTCTCTAGACATGTTTATATCTCAATGATGGGACCATTTCGAAGCTTTGCTAAATCGAACTCCAAAAGAATAATCAAAATCGATTCAGAACGACAAAGTTATGGCTGAACATACATAAAAAATATTTAGTACACGACGAATTGAGCACCCCCCCCCCTTTTTTTTAAGTCGGTTAAAAATTAGCTTACTCTGACACAGATTTCACAAAAGCGATAGCTTACATCTTTTTTAAAATATTGCGGAAATTTCAAGTCGAGTGTGGACGAAGATATAACGGGCAAGTGCCAGGAGTTCACAAAATATAAAAGGTTCCGTAGAGGTTTCAAATGTCCATTGTTTTTGTAATTTTTCTACGGAACTATAAAATACTATAAAAGTCATTTAATCGAGAATATCCTATATCTCAAATCTCCTATATATTTCTAGACTTAAGTAGCTCTCGAATGAGAGGCAGAAATGAGCTTGTTCCCGTTGCATTATATCTTATTCGCTCAGTAACTTAATAGTTCGACAGTTCAATTTGCTCACTACTCAGTTGCAGACACAGCAGTGTCGTCAATATGTACATTGTACACTGTAAACAACTCTTTGTGCCCATAAAATAAAGTTGAGAATACTGAGTTACTAAATACATGTTTTTATATTATATTATGGAACTATGTTCTGTTTCCCAATGGCTGGGTGGTTTAATTGGAGTACCTACTTTATCAGTGATTATCTTTTATAATATTATATTTATTCTAATTCTAACCGAGTAAGCAGCTTTAGAGTATGACAAGAAATATAAAGAAAAGCCATTTTTAGTTATACATGTTGCTGGGGAATTTCTTGCCGCTTCTTCTCCTTAACAGCAATAACATGTTGCGAAGCGGTATACATACGACTAGGAAGTAACATTAAATTTTAACCTGTATGTATGACCTTCAAAAACTGGAACTTATTTTAAATAAAAACTTTTGAACTTGAGAGCTTTGAGTATCCCTGTGGATAAACCTCAATAAACAGCAAAATAAAAATGTCTTTGTCTGTCGATTCCAGGAATAAATAAAGGTACATAATTGAATAACCATTTTTATTTCTTTGGGAGTAAAAACAAAAATAATTAATAATTTCACTATTTGTATTAAAACACAGCTCGCTGGAGCCCTTTAGGCTTCAGGCATCGTTCGAATTTGTTTTCTGTGACTGTTTTGTTTACTGACCTAAAAGACTTATACATTTCTTCTAAGCTAAAGAGCTACATGATTCTTTTTCTTTTCAGAGAGCCGTTTCACACAAATCTAATATTCATATTAATTTTTTAAATGTATTTTTGAAGATCTACAACCTTAACTTTTGCCAGTTGATGGTTTAATGGTTTGAAGGATACACAGCTTTACAGCTTTGGAAAAAATATCTAATTAAATTTACTTAAAGCCATTAAAGACCAATTGAATAATTTTTTTATGTCTTTTTTTAAATTCATGACTTCAACCGACAGGCAGACAGCCCACCTGATGGAAAGTGGTTACCATCGCCTATAGACATTTGCACCTCCAAAGATGCTACAAATGCGCTAGTGTTCTCTAAAGGGAGACTGGAGCCTGGCCACTAATGCCAGAAACAACTCTAGGTTGTTATGGTGGCATACTCTAGACCAGGGGTGTCTAATGATACTGTACACAATTTTTTAAAACTCAGTTACATGTATGACAGCCATCCTAATCATTACTTTTCTCATGATCTTACTTACAACATTCATTCAAATACCCTGTAGTTTCCAAGGAAAATGACTGTGACATACAAATATGATGTTTTCATATAAAAGTCATCCATTAAAAAGCAGAAATTGTTTATTAATTATTGGAGATATGTACAAATAAGCAAACAACCCATTCACCATCTTCAGTAGACATCTATAACATTATAGGTTTTCCCTATAAATGTGATACCCATATTGAGATGTTAGTTGTTTAGTCTCCTTGTCAGTAACTTGCCTGCCTAGTTTCCCTCTTTCCAGAATACAGTGAAATTGTTTAGCAGAAGATATAATAAGCAGGACCTATGCAGATGGGCTTCTCACATAACTCTACCAAAGTTGAAGGTATATATTTTATCCAAACTATATATATTTCAAAAACTTCCTTTTCAATTAAATGTCATAAAAGAGAGATCAATCAAAATATCTTGAGTAAATAAACACAAGGTACTTTTCTAATGCCAAAGAAAACAATATTTTCTCCATAAATATTGTTACATGTGGCCATAAAGATAACATAGGGAAAATGTGGATAAATTCATGGAAGATTTTCAATATACATTTCCTGTCCTGAATTATCTCTTTATAGTTTGCACACCTGTTGCTTTTTGGAGTTCACTAGTTAAATGGCAGAAACAGGACCCATACAAAGTTATCTTGTCTGTCTATATATCCGCAAAGTACATTATGTTCCTGTTTTACCTTCTCTCCTTTTGAGTCTGCAGTATCCCTAATAATCCCTCACAATTGTGAAGTCATTGGTATGCATGTTATGTATGGCTGGAAATTTATTTCCCGCACAATAAGGGGTTCTGTAAAACAGGACCTAGCATAGGCTAATCTCTCGGAGGAGAAAGAAAGAAAATTATTATTTCTATTATTTATTATTATTTATTTATTATTATTTATTATTTATTAATATATATATTATATAGAACTATTTTTTTTATATATTGTTTATATATTCTCAATAATTACGTTTAGGTCAACTTATATTATAATAATAATAAATAAATAAATATATGCTTATTCTACTTTGAATATGGTATATTCTTTTTACATTACACATATATTTATGTATATACTTTTATTAACTTCAATTCTTATCATTACATATTATTTTTTAAAATTGTTACATTTATTTATATATCTCTTTAAAATGTATCTGTGTAGGTGAACTTATAATAGTATTATTTATCTGGACTATAGGATATGTTTATTTGTTGTTAGTATTTAAGTAAAATTGCTTTGAATTTGATTCAAAAGGGCAATAAGAAGGTATTTGTTTGGGTCACTTCTGATTTGATGAAGGCTGGTACTGAAAATCAGCGCTGTGTCAGTTCTTGACACAGCATAATGCTGAGTTGCCAGCCTTATTGTCGTGAGTGCTATGTACATTTATATTTTAAAGCTGTATATTTTATAAAAGTTTAATGGCTTTGTTTTATGAGTACGTATATAGTGTTAATTTAGTTTATGTTTTAGTATTATGTGCATTCATTCGCGATAATAAATATTTTTTCTTTCTATTTTTCTTTCTTTTCTAAAAATATAATTTATAATTGACTCTATAGAGATTTGACATTTGAATAGTAGATAGCTTCCAAATACCACCACAGAGAGATTACAATGTTATGTAGGTGCAAACTATATTTTTTTATGAAACTTATTCCAAAATATATGATACCCTAACAAAGGTTTGTGTGAAAACAAAAATTCTGTAGTTGAGCATTATTTCTTACTTAGACTGACCCCAAACACCTAAACATAGTAAAATATGTTCATTGAATTAAAAATATCAAACCCAGAACCTCTACATTCTACTGAGCTATGCAGGCCTAAATACTCAAAATACAGAAGCCATCAATATGAAATTGTAAAACAAAATGAATACAGTTTTATAGTTTCATTTGACAATACCTGGAACTCTTTAATCGAGGTTACTATGAAATATGTTCTTGTATACAGTATTATTCTCTCAACAATTATGTAAAATATTTTATAATTTTAGTATTATGTGGAATATTTTGACCTGTATCACTCACATCCTATGAAAACCATAAGCGATATATCCCAATGTTTACTAGAATATGACCTGTCCTTAGCCATTTTTTAACAGTATGTCAGATAAGATAATCCAATTTGCACCTTACGTTTTTTATATACTGTTTATATAATAATACAGTTATATACCTAGCATAGAAACAACATTTTCCACTCAAAAAGTTATTTTCATGTATAAAAGTAGTGTTAACAAGTATTTAATATAAACAAAATTATGTAATGTGTAATAATAGTGGTTACTGAACACAAAATTAATGTTTTTATTGTAATAAATTTAGTGTGTGATTAAAAAAATGATTTTACATTTATATCACATAAAATTATGAGTGTTTGAGTTTTTGTCTCAGTCAGTCTTACGTAACTAAAAAAAGATATAAGATAGTGACAAATGAGTAAATAGTTTGAAGATAAAAGGACCCATAACAAGCACATCCATAATTGAAAGATCTCAATGAATGAACTCTCAATTGACTATAATTGTCGTGAAAAAAATGTACTTGTTTACCCTTCAAAGGTCAATCGTAACAATTAATTAATTCGCGCCTTTTTCCGCCGTATAAAAAATAAATGACGATTTAAAAGCGATTTCGAGATATTCACGAAAAATTTCGATGTTATTAACCGACTGAATAAAGTTGGCCGTTAATGTAGCCAAATTTGTATGGTAAACAATGGTACTACAAACTGGTCGGATTTTGTTATTTTTTTTAACAAAACACGTTCTCGCCCCACATCCATCAGTCAGCCAGTGAATATGAATAAACGAGTTATTTGGAAGTGCATGGCAAACCTGCCGGAGAGTAGACCCTCCGCTAATGGAAAAAACCTACACAAACACAACAGTACATCACTGTAATGCACTCACAGGAACACTCAGAAACTCAAAACAGGCGTAATAAAATACTTTTTAAAGTGATAAATCACGAAACCACTCAAAATATACGGCGAAATGACGATATGTACGCACCTTGCTTTTAGTTATAACATGTGTAGCTAGTTTTACAACAGCGAAATTGCCCGTGCCAATCGTCTTTTCCAATTCGTAATTACCGACGCACACTAGTTGGTCTATAGGGAAATGCTTCGTTTTGTGTATTGACTTGATATTGCTGGCCATTTTCGCGTGATATACGTGAAAATTTTGGCCCGGAGTCGCGTATCGGCCAAGCGAATTTCGTGCACTGGTTAATTCAGCTTTTTTGTCACTGCAGCGCCACTGTCACTCACGTCATTCGCTGAGGGATGATCATATTCGACCTCGACGTTTCATTAACAAACTTGTTATAATAAATTAATATAGTTAATAATTGCGCATTAGTTTTAATTTTAAATATTTATATTTTATAAACACAGACTTATGACTCATATATCATGCGCAACTGACATGTAAATTGGGATCTTATCAGTACTTTTCTTATCAATACATAAGGTTGTGTTGAACATCACTCGGTCATGAAAAAAGAGCTCGATTCACAACCTTTACGCGTAGTGTGTCGTCTCTGTTGTCGCCATTCATTTTGGGTTGTATAGAGCGAGATAGGACGATGGTTTTCGTCAAGCGGGTTGGCGGTGACGTCAGAAGCAACAACTGACGTCACCCGCGGCGGATTCGAAGTTAAGAGTACGTCAGACAGGAATAACGATTTTCCAAGTTTTCATCAAAGATCGCATTCAAGCTGAACATACTTACATACGTATGGTGATACAATACATGTAATATTGTCTATTCACACGTTTGATTCTTGAATCAATCATTTGTGTTTTGCGATACAATTTTAGATCAGTGTAACAATTTCTCGTCATATAATTCGAGTATTGTAAGTTACCTAAGATTAAACAGATTAAAACAATTGAAAAAGAACGGATAAATTATATTAGTTACATCTTATATATAAAATTCTCGTGTCGCGGTGTGTGCAGTTAAACTCCTCCGAAACGGCTTGACCGATTCTCATGAAATTTTGTATGCATATTGGGTAGGTCTGAGAATCGGACATCTATTTTTCATCCCCCTAAATGTTAAGGGTAGTCCGCCCCTATTTTTTTTAATATTTAGATATTTTCTTTATGATACAGCATTAAAAAATACATACAACCCTAAATTTTCAACACTCTACGATCAACCCCTATTTTTTATTTGTTAATTATAAACTTTAATGCTGTCGGCATATTGATTGAAGCTTCTCCGGGCAGGACGACGTCTGCCCGGGGACAGCTAGTATTATTATATGATACTGATACCATTTTATCCTCGACTTCCTCCATGTTGGAAAGCTAACATAGATCAAAGTGTTTTTGTTAATATACAAATTAAAGGCTGTTCTAGCAGGGCAATAAGATTTTTGTATGAAAATACATTAATCCTAAGAAAGTTCGGATTTGTTCATAATAAATAAATGTGCCGTGTATCTATACCCCACCCATAAATTAATTAAATTTACCACGCTTAATTTTTTGCAATATTTAGCCATGTGATTGGTTTTGAGAAAAAAAGGGAAATTCTAGGGACAAAAGTAACGGAGCATTTAGAAAAAGTTATTATAACTTGTTCTAGTAAAATCGTATCATTTAACCACTCGTAAAAAAATCCCGCGGGATCCTCGAGATGGAAATTACCGCAGTATTTAAAAAAGAAAGTAAGCTATTGTTTTAGTGGAAATAGTATTAGAATTAGCTAATATTTGTGCGCTCTAACCACTTTAAACTACTCTCGACAAAAATCCCCTGGGCTTTGATTATATATAGATTATATAGAGATTTCTAACCTCTATATAATCTATATAATCAAAGCTCCTGGAGCTCCTAGGATGGAAAGTACCGTTGTATGTAGACTAAACGCGATTGTTCAATTATTGTAACTCGCAAATTTTTATGCATCCTAACCATTGTTTTTGTAAACTGCTTTTGGGAAAAGTTTGGTACTCCAGGGATATAAACTTAGATCATAGAAACATGTTATACCTCAATGGATATAAAGTATCGCAGATTTTATAATGATCATAAAATAAAAAGCCCGATTTGACAGTTCTCATTACAACATATTTAGAGATTGAAACTTACATATTTTTAAATATTTTTTTTGAGGCGAGGGAAAATGCTACCGATTTACGCATAAACTGGGTCGTTGCCTGGGAACGACACACGTCGGTCGGGGGCGATATCACTGCAGCAATAGTATGCTCTTGACAGTGATCCGTCCGCGATCGACTCAGAATAGTGTGGAAAGACTCCGAGGAAGCTGCATACGGGCAAGCAACCACGATACCCACTAAAAACCCCCTCCTCCCTGTCGATCCTGCGCTTTAGTTTGTGAAGGAAAGGATGAGACTTAGAACATAGTACGCCCAGCCGATCCAGCGCAACAAAGTGCCTGGAGTGTGCCCTGGGCGAACACACCCCACTTCGTTAGGCGGGAGTCGATGGTCCCTTGCTTATCTAGCTAGCTAAGGGCCCCCCGTAACGGAACCTAACTCAGGGTAGGAAGTAGTGCGCGTACCTGCCTCTCCGGGTGCCAGCTGAAGGCCGGCGACCTCGAGTAGACGCATTAGCACGCGCTGCAGACTCCTCTCCCTATCGCGTTCTGGAGGAACAAGGAGGCCTCCTTGAGAGACATTACTGCCTCGCAAAAAGTAACCGCAGCCCCCCAATTGTCGCTGCTCTGCAACATGGCCTTAACCAGGTCGCAGAGCGAGTCGACCGGACCTACTTGCGTCTCAAGGTCGAAACGCTGCGGCACCTATGCGGCGCACTCGACTAGCGTATGAAGAGCCGTGTCGGGTGCGCCGCACTGGCGACAGTCCGGGGAAGGCAAGCAGCCCACAATGCGAAGCAGATACTTATCGAAACATCCGTGTCCGGTAAGTATCTGCGTCGTCCTGAAGGTCAGGGTGCCGCTGGTGCGGTTGACCCATTCCGTCAGCTGTGGCCTAATTGCATCCACCGTGTAGTCGCCGGCCACAGGGCTCTCGAGCTCTTGAGACCAGATGGCGATCATGGAAGCGGTTTCCCGCTTCTTGATCGCCTCGATTTCGACCTGACAGAAGGTCAGGCTTCTAGATTGAAACCTTCATGTCGCTATCCAGGTTAACCGAATCACGAAACATTGATTTAAAATTATGAGACTTTGTAATACTTGGTATTTTAAGTTAATTACTTTTTGTGTCACAAGTCACACAAATACTTCACAAAATCGATATGGAGCGCGAAAGTTTTATTTTACTTTGCCTTTCGCGTACCGCATACATTTATTACGCATCATCATTTTGTTTTTATATAGTATTGTTAGTTTAGTTTAATATTGTTTTGGAATAAATACATAAATAATGTAAGAGTATTTGTTCCGAGAAATGTTTTGAATCTATAGTGAGAGAAGTACTCCTGGTTTTGCACTTTAATCGTAAGTGATGCCTCCTATAGCGTTGTTACTGTTTTAAGCACAGGAACACAGGGATGCTTAGTTTTATTGTCTTACTAGAGTTTACCCCGCGGCTGCGCCGCGGGTTTCTGGGTGCTTTTTAGCATAAGACGTTTGTACATAAGTAATATAATTTAGTCTTTAAGTTCAGATGACTGTGACGGATAGAGATCGCTTTTTAGCCGAATAAGACCGCCCTGTTGATACTATACAGTAGATCATAATTCTTAGTCTATCTAAGTTCATGATCTGATATCTGAGTGCTATACCAATAAAGTGTTATCTATCTATTATCTACTATCATCTATCTTCTAACAAACAGAAAGACAAATATATTTTTATCCCGGAAACTATCCCACTTTTCGGGATAAAAAGTATCCTATGTTCATTCTCGGTATCGAAAACAGATATATACTGAGTTTCAGCCAAATCGGTCCAGTAGTTTTTACGTGAAAACGGAACAGACAGACAGAGTTACTTCCGCATTTATAATATTAATAGGATAATAGGGATAACGGCGGTTTTCATGCCGTTCACAAGCCACTTGCGAAACCTCATTTTGCTTTTCTTTTTAAAATTGCAAATGGTATGAAAAATAAACTTAAAATTAAAAACTAGAACTAAATAAAAAAAATATAGATAAAATAATAGTCCCAAACCATTGTCACTTACTGGGAACGTTTGAATAGTTTTTGATTTTAGGTTTATTTTATACTATAGTTTAGTTTTAGTATTTAATTGTATTTTAGAATGTATTATAATAAGTTTAAATAAAAAAAATTGAAAAAATGTTTTTTTAATTATTAAAATAAAAATATATATTCTTTCCGATATCACGGACCATCTAATTCCTAAAGGGAGGGAAATAGTGATAAGTTTATTCGTTATCACATTGTGAATTCTTCATAATTGTGCTGAATAGTTGGATCATCGATAAATCTCCTGACACCGGGTTGCCTGGAAGAGATCGCTATAAGCGATAAGGCCGCCCATTTTCTAAAACAAATGTATCCATATCGTCTAAATTTAAGTTTATGGTGAACAATAAAGAGTTTTCATTCATTCATTCATCTTCGGACTGGACCGGGTTAGGAAGCAAGGTATTTAATTAGATAAACAGTTGAGTATTGCATGTAATCTAATTTGGACGAAATACTGTCCACAATCTCAAGAATTCTCAGCTACAAACTAAAAGTTGATTTAAAGCTACCCTCTTTTTAGATATTATTACCATATTTTGTCTAAAAATGAATGAAAAAGAAAAGAACAATTGCAACAGCTTTACTACAAAATTGTTTATTGCAACTTTCTATTTGCCAATAAAAACAAATGGACACGTAAAAAACTGAGTGGTACCCCAGAGACGCTAAAGGGCGCCGAGGAAGACAATACAAGAGGTGGGAGGGCAATTTTAAACAAACTACAGGAACATTGGGGTCCAGAACCTGGAAAGACAGTAAAAAATCGGCAGCAAATAGCTTGAGGGAGGGAGGCCTTTGTCGAAGGACAAGGTAAAAAGGCGGCAAAACTAGGTACCACTTAGCGGATTAGGTTTTTATTTGTCTTATATTGTGGAATAGGGTACCCACTATGTTATGCTACCTTGTCTTGTTACAATAATACATTGATAGTCGGTGTGCATAGATTATATATCTTTCTCATTGAAATTTATTGAGTAAGATTTACATAATAACCCTATTCGTCATCGTAGGCAACAACACAATAAGCGGCACACAACGCCTTTAAAATGCGATCCAAAACGATGTATGCGCCGAATTATGCTGCGGTTTAAATGCAAATCTACATTATACAACAATATTCTCAAATAATATAATAATTGTTCGAAACTGAAAATACAATGAAAGGTTCTGTAAAATATTTACATACGCACATGACACGCATATATATATATATATATATATATATATATATATATATATATTTATATATGTATTTTTAATTACCTTCTGCAGTTGTATATAAAAAGGGGAAGGGGGTGACATGCGTCCTTTCAATGAATAGGCATAAATTGAATAATAAAAAACAATATAGGCGTAACTTGTCTAAAGATTTTAAATTATTCCCGATTTTTTGTGGTCCGAATATTCTATTTTGTCAAAGTACCTCCTTACGTTGACTCGAAGTGCCTATCCTTGCACTGGCTGAACAAACTTCACCGAGTCTGTGGAAGTTCCGGAGATATGGTCCGATACTTGTTAGGCGCGTAGCTACCGCCTTATCAGCCTTATCACTGATACGGGGCCCCAAGCTACAGGTGCCTCGAAAGTGTGAAAGCAAATGTTCCCAAAATGTCATCCAGATTCTTTTTATAGATTAATAACATTTTTGAGAATAACTGCTAGGCCAACAGGAACGATTATCAGACTTGTCATTATTGTTGATAGTTGATACAGGCAGAAAATCTGAAACCTTCTTCAGCTATGGATGATTTCATAAATACGCTTGCCAAACATTAATTTAATTCAATTCGAGAATTTTTTGTTTCTTTTATATAAAACTTTATCTTTCCTTCAACACATTTTGATACAGGGCCCATGTAAGGCTACGCCACTGGTAGTGATAGGTACAACTTGTTGCAAGCTACACGAAACATTTCGTTAGCAGAGCATTAATCATTAATTAATTAATCTTTATCCGTGCCGGAACGGAGAAAAGATACAATTTCCTGCGACCGGGCGGCCTGTTGTAAGAGGCGACAAAACAGCCCTCAGCCAGGTGGTAGAGGTGGTAGGGCATTTGCCCGACTGGATGGCTGCCACCCCTGGTCTAAAGTATGTTGCCATAGCAACTTTGAGTTGTGTTTCGGCATTGGTGACCAGGTTTCAGTCTCCCTTAAGAGTGCAGCTGCACATTTGTGGCACCTTTGGTGTTGCAAATGTTCATAGGCGATGGTAACCGTTTTCAATCAAGTGAGTTCAATCTGCCTGTCTGCTGAAGTCCGGCAATAAAAAATAAAAAAAAGTGAGCAGACAGCGTGTATTCCTTCCTGTCGCGTATTTTGAATGCATCTTTCGCTTGATATAATTATTCAACTGGTGCGCGTCATTTTAAATACGTTTTTAATCAATGATTGATTTAAAGCAATACATTAAATTAATGTCTTCAACGTCTTGGTATATGATATAGGAAATAAACCTCAATGCTAATACTAATTGAGTTGAAGTACCTATCGATAGTTTACTGGTTAGACAATCGACTTTAACAAACCAGTGCAAGTTAAGTCACTACAACTTGTTGGATGAATAATCTGAAAAAAAAAAAAAAAAAAAAAAAAAAAAAAAAAAAAAAAAATGAATAATCTGAATAACTAAGTGGGAACGTAATATTCCACTTGGACTAAATACTAATATGGACGCTCGCAACATCAGAGGTGATACCAACACGCTGCCGGCCTCGAAGAAATTTTACGACACCATTTTTAAAAAACCCCATATTGTAGCGCTTTGGGAAAACCACAACCGGGAGCTCATTCCAAATCCTCACGGTGCGCATAAAAAAACCGTTCTAGAGAACCGTTGCATACATGAGCGAAGCGGCTCTAGGAAGTGGGGATGAATCCCCAGCCGATGGCGTGCGGTGCGGTGGTAAAAGAAGACAAAAGCACCATTCTAAACAGTTCCTTTTGCGGCTTTTGTCACTATACTTTTTGTATTGTTACATAAAGGTAATCTAAGATCTCGATACATTGTAGCTGGGTAATTTTCGACAAGCACCTGCAAGTTGTACTTTGCACCTACGACATTTATGTCTCAAGTATTTCAGTGGTATTTGAACACCAAGAACTTAATGTATATTTTAATTCAAGCGCCAGTATATGGGTGTAGCAGGGGTAGTAAATGTAAATACATTGTCCCTGTAAGATTTGAAGTACCTATCACTACATTTTGGTTGGTATTTTTTTTGTTTGATTGTGAACCTAGTCTGGTGGAGATTAGGTAATTTTAGAGAGCGTGCTTTTCGACGTTCCTAGACATATCTCAGACCAACATCAGGCCATATCATGCTGGTGAAATGCAAACCTGAACTGTAATAGTATAGTTTTAGCACAATGCCCCGAGTTACTGCAGATAATTGGAATACTAAATACAAATAGAATATGCTTGCTAGATTCGAACGCCTATCACTAAATTCCTAGTTCCCAACTAGGAATGTACTGATAGGCAATCAAACTTCAATGTGTCTGTGCGGGTTTTGGCACATTGCCTCTAGCTTCGTCTGGGCATAATTTTGAACACTTAATGGAAAAATATAATGTCCTTGTCGGAGGTGAAGTGTGATTAGACACTTTTATAGTATGCATTTTAGAATAGAAAACATGCTGAAATTCCTGCCCTCTTGAAACTAGGCATATATTGGCCAGAATATTGAAAACTTTTGATCCTGCTATATGAAAACGTTAGGGTTAACTAGGAAGAGGCAGTAATGTCTCAAAAGGAAGCAGGTCAACGAGAGGGAGAGAGGTGCGCATGCGTCGCGAGGGTACCTACGTAATTCCGCTACAGGGCTCCTCCAGCATCTGAGGAGCGAAGGATCAAACCCTTGTTGACTGAATGAGTTTGCCACTCCCGTGGTATTTATTCTCAAGTACTGATGCGCAGGATTAGCGTGGGCGATCAACGTTCTAAGTCTCACGCTTTTCCTACCATTAACGCGGGGCACATGGAAGGAAGCGGGTTTTTACTGGATTATTAGTCCATGGATTACTTCTTTAATAGGGATACTTTGTTGAGTCTCCACATAAGTCAGCAATCGATTCTGTTATCTGTGCATCTTCAGTGGATAACTCTCATTGCTTTGGTCCACAGAGTACTTTATATATTCTGGTACTTTGGTCTAATCCTAGTAAAAGACCCGGTAGTATAAGAAATTTATTTCTCCCAGCCTAAAAAAGGGTTAACTAGGAAATCAAATACATAGTAATATGCACGTAGGTAAGGACGAAAACATTTGTAAATAAAACATAATTCATTTGCAATAATACGTATTTATTATTATGAATTTTCCAACATGTTTATTGTAATCTTGCAATACTTTACCGATCATTTCAAAACTATAAAAAACGCCAACTTATTACGTTAAATTAATTGAATCTTAAAGACTGTCGTTACACATGAATAAGATATTACAATATTTATTTTATTGACCTCCAATGACTGCTACGGAGGGCAGAGGTAATTAACGTCCATATAATGGTCTTTCTTTCCTCTACTTAGCTATTTTTCTGAGATTATAGCCCCATATAATTACCAATCGCACATATTACTAAATTCTGGCCAGGCACGGATATTTTAAATAGGCAAAATTAAATAATACATTTCAATTGCCTTGTAAGTAAATCTTCCCTAAATTCTCCGATTGGCGTAAGACATCTTTGGTATTAAAAATAAAACAATGTAAAATGGCGATATTTTAATTATTGGTTAAAAACAAAAATCAACAGCAGATAAATATTAATATAATATTACAAAACACAATAAAAAATGATAAAAACAATAATGTTGATTGAAGTATAACAATTTGATGACATTTAGTTAACTTTGGCTTTGAATAATGGCATGGAAGAAGAATGCTAAGAATTAATAACAAACCTCAATAAAACGCGTACTTAATTATAAAAAGTTTCCAAATACTACAGGAATAGATGGCTCCACAGGTCATGTTCATCTTGCTTTTTACGTTTTATTATTTAAAACCGCATTATGTTTATAACAATATCATATAGGTATGAATATGACATATGTAAATATAGCCTTGCTACTTTGACGTAAGATAGCATGGTTTTGTTCCACCTTTGGACCTGCTACCTGAAAAACGGCCCCGCTTTCAGCTCAGCGAGTATCCATTCCTTTCTAAGTTTATGTTTAACTACCGATCCTAAAAATTTCATCTTCCCTAAAATCACGTAAGTATGGGGGCCTGGGGTGACTGGGATCTTTGACTAACACCTTATTACTACACATTCTTTCAACTTACCGTTCGTAAAAAAATTATTACTGGTATGAGTTTGTGTGAAATATTAACCAATAGTGAGGTAAGTAACCATTTACTTTATATACCATTACATTAATAGGCTATTAATCATCGAACCAAAAACGTCAAGAGAGAAAAACATAACCTGTCATGACCTCTAGTAGCTTTTAGAGATACTTTTATTAATAAACAAATGTCACACTCGGACATAGTATTATTTTTCTATGATATACTTACATATTTTTAATTGTGGAGAAGATTGAAATTTAAAAGTAGGAAAGCTCGACTACAAAGTCATTTTAAAACATATATGAATTAGAAGCGAAAGGACTTAATCCAGGAAACGACTAGAATCGAGTTAAATATACCAATGAGATCGTCTAGCGATACTTTGGTTTCTTTCTTCTCTAAATAGCGACTCGATTACATTTTCATCGGCATAATAAAAGAACCCACATGCAAACGTCAATTTCGGCTGATCTTATTAAGATACTCTCATAAAAAGAAAAGTACTGGAATCCTTAAATTCCTGAATAACATGGCAAACGTGGAAATAACCCTAATATAAAAAAATGATACATACAATAATTTCAGTATTTTTCAGTACTTTAAACTATACTATTTCGAAACTTAATTTGTATTGATTCCTTTTCGCTTAGCTATGTATAATTCGAAACGAAGAATCCAAACAAAGAACCACATTTTTTAACAATTTAATAACGTAAATATGTCAAAATTTTGATCAATTTGCATAATTATTAATGTCTTCTTCCATTAATAAATATATAAATTTGTTACGTGTACGCAAAGGTTAGCATAACGAAAATGTAATTTTTACTTGATTTTCTATTTTAATCTGACATTTCAGTCACTCCTCAGTTGTTCTGATTATTTTTTTAATGCATTTATGGCTTGGCAACTAGGCCTTTAAGCCAGTTGCTCTGATTACTTATGATGATTGAGCAAAGACACTCAGCCATAATAACTAGCTCTGATATTATTTTCTTCACTCTCAACTCTGTTCTTCTTTTAGAAATTAGAATACAATATTTGCACTATTTGTGTATCCAGCCAGTGTCAAGTATTGAAGAATATCCAATTTTAGAATAATGTACCAGCAAATAAATAGTAGGCGAAAACAGGCGCGTTTTCGCCTACTATTTATTAGTATTTGTTAGGGCGTATTAACAGGAAGTCTGAAAAAAATGTACGTCTTTGGCGTTAGTCAAAAATGTGTAATTTGCTGAGGCGTTTGTTTCAAGGTGAAAACTTGAAATTTGATGTATACTGGACAGTGAACTAGATACACAAATTGTGAAAACCCATATTAAAAATGAAAGACGTTATGGTTTGAAGCCCTTATCTCTATCATTAGAATAGGACAGACTGCTGTCATTATCTTTGTGTGCTTGTTTGATTAGTGCCATTTTAACGCCGCTAACCAAGACGCTGACTGTGACAATCCCGATGAACTAAAAGTATAATATTTCAGACCCGGCGCAATCGGCGCTTCAATCTTAAACAAAATAGGCTTGTTAATTAAATACAGCAGCCAAATCGAATAAAAAAAAGTTTAAAAAAGTAACAAATCGAGAGAAGAATGAAAGACACGTACGATTTAAAAGCCTTTCAGAGTAACTTTGAAATTGGCTATGTTCATTAAATTCTTCTTAAAGAGATCGATGGATTTTATGAAGGATGATACGATGATTGGTTATGTGATAGAGGAAGTACATATGCTAGAATGGACGAATATGCCTATAACAAAAACATATATTGTGTCGACCCCAAACGATTGGGAAAAGGTAAAAGAACAGAGAGCGATTTAAATGCGCCAGCCATCAGAGTGGTAACAAAAGATATCAGTGCTGGAAGCAATGGAACTACAGAAAAATGACTAAACTGACTAATATATAAAGACTAACTGAATAACCGTTAAAACGTAGTTTTAAATAAATGTATAAAGCAAGCATTTGTATTCATTCAAGCATTTCTCATCTAATTATAATAATTTAATATATTATTTATTTATATATAATAATATAAATTTCTACATGTTTGAACACACTCAACTTATATTTTTAGGGTTGACAAATTCTATATCTTATGGCAGATCTAAATAAAAAAACTTTTGCTTTGTTGAATAAAGTTATTAATTAAATATTTATTTAAAGATATTTTAAAATAACCATAGTTGTCTGTAGTGATTGGAATAAGTAAGGGTAAATTTTTGTTTAGTTTAGCGAGAATGGCATGGAGTGGTTAACATCCCTAATAAATTATTATTATTGCTTTCAAAGTCAAAATATTAAGTTTACCCATTCTTACTGTGTTGTCGCTGTTTTATAAATAAACAGCATTTTTTTCCATTTTAATTGCCGTCTTTTTTTAAGTTAATTATTACATACTTTATAATATAAGCTCTTCGAGAATTGTACTGTATTTTGCAAGAAGACCAAGTTTTCCTATTCTCCTGGATCGAGGTGACTGCGAAAGCGATGTTATAACATGAAAGAATACTAAAATGACAATTGCCCAGTAAAAAACGTAACTATTAGGAGTTCTTTTGTAATCTAGCCTTTTATCTCTTACGACTATGGCACCACAGGTTGTACTGCATTCACTTTTTGAGTTTTTTTTAAATAAATATATTTTTTCTTGTCCAAATCAGATGCCAATATGTTTATACATCAAAAATTGAGAGAAGAATGAACGGTCTGTGGTGCTATCTAGATCTTTCAGAGTAAATTATGCTCAGTAAAGGCCATAAAGGGTTCTGCATTTGACAAAAGCTCATTATTGTCGTCATTTCACTGTGGAACCATAGAAATTATTTATTCAATAATATCATATATTACAACATTTAATCAACGATTGTTAGGCTGCGACTTAACAATCCGGTACACAAATTTTAAGTAGTGGGTGGGCGTAGTGGGTAGGGGGGAGGTATACTTACCCCCACTACAACCCCTAAGGTCCGGAAGTTTTAATTTTTAAACGTAACCTCACTTATTTTTGTTGTAAAATTGTGTCACTTTTGATAATAACAAAGCGTGATTTGAGTTTCTGAATGTACTCACGAATTGTTTATGAATGTACTCACAAATTACATATAATCACCAGAACTTTTTGTAAAATTAAAATTGTTTTTAATGTAGAAATGATACGTCGGCCGCTGTGCCGCGCCAGCGACATGCCAGTACCGACTGGTTACCATTTACTATTTATTTTATACACACAAACAGTACGAAGCCTTGTCTCATATGAAACATTTGTTTTATTTATCAATTTACGACGATTAGCACTTTGCTTTTTTAATATCACAATAAATCAATATATTAATTATATAAATTTTTAAGTACATTGCAGATTTTTTTTCTTTAACATTGGTTAAATATAATAAATGGGATTACTTGAAAAATCGTCTTCATTGGTCGCCATTTTGAATTGGTACTCTTGTGGTATATGTGAATGTGCTCTATTGTGTTTTTCTTCACTTTTATCCAATTAAACTGGTTTTTGGTTCTTTTTATGTTGATTACTGACTTTTTTTGGACTTTGAAAAGATTTTTCAACTTTGGACTTATAATAGAAGTGCAATATTAGCGAAAAAATAAGTGAGGTTACGTTTATTAAAAACAAAAAAAAACAAGGTCTCCGGACCTCGGGGGTTATAGTAAAGGTAAGTATGCCTCTTCCCCTCCCATTTCACCACCCTGCTACTTAAAATTCGTGTATCGGAAAGCTAAACATTTACCTATTTAAGCCAATGACAGACATAAGATTTCGTAAAGATTGTTTGTGTGTGATTGTCGAAATACCTTTTTTGGATTCTTGAATGCAAAAATAACTGGTTGTTTTAACCACTCTATATCGTATCTCGTTTGTAATAATTAAACTTTACCTATTCCGACCTTTAACTATGAATTTGGTTAAAAATCTTTGAATTACAATTGATTTTGTATACTCCAAAACTTGTTAAGATTTGCTGCCTGGATATTCAAGCCTAATCAGATGATAGATATGCAATTTAGTGTACTTGCGCTTGCTCGCACGTCTATCGCTCACTTTATACTATCAACACCACTGACCTCTATTAGCAAAATACCACTGAATAGGAGGGGGAGCGTATAGTCAAATCAACTGAGATACTTTACAGTACGTTCTAGCCTCGTAGATTTCATAGGAGCATAGCTATCTATCACGTCGTAAGCGGGTACAAGTAAATGGGGTCAATTGCATTAATTATTGTTTGAAAAATAATCAAAATTATTTTGTCATGATATTTTAAAAGTAAATAATAAGATGTTATTTTAACACCAGTCTTTTATTTATAAAAATATCAACCTTTATTGTTATATATGTCCGCATCCGTATTAATGGGTAGTACGTTATAGGGAGCCAGCATAACTCGCGTTAATAGCAGATTCGTAACTTGCTCGCCTGTGTTACTGCCATTTTAAAGTATTAATTACTATCCAATCCATTTTACAGTATACATGATCATACTCGGATCGTGTAAAAGCGGCTTTATTTAGGTCCAGTATTGTCCAAACAAACACAACTGGGAGTTCCTCCACACTTCCTTAACACCTGGAAGTTATCCACTGTACGTGGCGCTCGCCCCTTAATTCCATACGTAAGCAAGCTGTGGAATGATCTCCTTCCCGCGGTTTTCCCAGAGCGCTACAATATGGGGCTCTTCAAAAAGGCCACAAACAGATATTTAAAGTCTCAACGAGGTAGGCAACGCGTCGGCTCCTTAGTGTTGCAGATGTCCATGGGCGACCACTTGCCATCAAGTGGACCCGTCTGCCAGTTTGCCTATAAGCAAACATAAAATAAATCAATAATTAATGCGTTATTCGATTCCTTTTACTTGTGACGTCATAAGTAGGTATTTTATACGCTCGTACAAAACTTAGGGAGCGGAAACGTTCTGTAAGTATATAAAAGTATACTCAGTTGATTTAACAGCCAGCTAACTTATTAGGGATGTGGAAGCATCTTACAATAACTTATAACATTATTTACATATAATGGAACAGGCGTTAAAAATAACATCTTATAATTTTGCTTATAATATAACGATAAAAATAATTTTCATCACTATCTAAACAATTAATGCGCGACTCTGTTTGGTTGTACAAACCAATGACGTCATAAGTTTATAAAGCTGGTACAAAGTTTCTGAGGCTGCGACGTTTTAAGACACGATAAAAAGTATCTAGTTGTTTTGACTGTGCACTCCCCTTTCAAATTATCACTGTTTAAAATTTGTCATAAAACTCAATACATGTAATGTCAATTTTCTACCAATGCTAGGAAAAAAGAATGCATACTAATATGTGAAAACCTGGCATTAACCGGTAAATAGTATCAAGTTAGTTTTATTGTGTATTAAAAGAAATAAGACATATTGAAAACAAAACATTTATTATTCAAAGATTTTTAAGCCATGAATATATTATATATTAATAAATACATAACAATAAGCTTCCTCACACAATATATACATTTTTTAAAGGCGGACGCGTGACTTTTTAAGATCTATCTATCTATTAGTATTTTAAATCAAATATATCTTTAATATTACAATTTTATCTATCTACAAATAAATAAATAGTGATAATATTGTGGTTGATAGAAAATAAATAGTAATGTCGTTTAGAAAATTAAATCTTCGAAAATTATTCACGGATTCGTTTTTCAGAGCTACTTTTGTAATATTATCCCCTGATCTTCCGATTTAGCAATACAAGGGCAATTTCACATAATCATTTGTCCGATAGATTAGATTAGTAGGCAGTCAAGTGACTGCTTTGCCTACTAATCTCAACCTCAGAGTTCGATTTTAAAAGGTTTATTTCGCCATTTTAAATGATTTAAAGAACCTGTTTAGTTCATGACTAGCTTTATATTAACACCAATGTGGCATTCGATTTAACAGCGCCCTGTACATATAGACGTGTAAATTTTAGATGCGTCCTTGAAGTTCGTACAAGTGATTGCGCAGAATACAATTATAAGGTTTAGCACCAGTACGTATGACGTATGCATGTGCGCATGTGTATGTATGTACGCATGTCGAGCTCTCATTCGTCTACTATCTAGACTCTTACTGCATCTCTTTCGCACTTCTCATAGTCAGTGGTAATAAACCTTATGAATTGACACGACCTGCGCAGTCGCGGAGCTAACTTCCGTCGAGGCGCATTAAAGTTTTGCGCGTGCTGTATGTATTTGATGTATTATTGATTCTCACTTGGGTAGTTAAATGTTGTATGTTCTAGTCGTAAACGCGTCCGCCTTAGTCAAAAAAAGATTTTACAATAAAAAAAGATCTCTTTTCTATTTTGTATAATATAACAACAATTAGTTTTAGTTTCACTCTTTAAATTTTTGCTTTGTGGTATTTTTAATTATAAATTAAAATAATTTATTAATATATTAATTATTAAATAATAATTATTAATAATATCTATAATCTTAATATTCTGCAACAGTTGTTTTTTCTTAAAATGGCTGAGGCAAGGTGGCGTATCTGCAAATTAAAACACCGTCTTACAAAATTAACTATTTATCGTTTCCTCACTTCATAAATATTCGTACATTTCCGGCTAGTTTCAATATCTTACAGGATTACACAACTAATAATTTCACTCGATGTACCTGCGCAGTGGACCAATTTTAACACAAGCGACAATCGTGCAAAAGGGACAGAGCTAAGTATGCATAAGAAGCAATACTCTACTCTTCGATCTTGCAAATAAATTTCATTATAAATTACTAACATTTCGGAAACTGATCCGCCTTATCAGCACAAACGAAAACTGCCGATCGAAATTATAAATTGTGTAATACATAATACTATACTACGCATTAAATTAGAAAAATGGCTGTGATATATATACATACATAGATAGACGGACGGACACAAATACAGGTTACAATTTTTATATTAATATGACTTAAGAACACTTAAGATTCACGGCATGAAATATGGAGCCGCTTTCTTGTCCGAAGTGTAATCACAATATATCACTGGTTTAAATGTGTTACAGGATTTAAAACAAAATCTGCAAATTGTATTGTTATTCGAGTTGTTGTATGAGGCCCCCGTAGACTATATGGGAAATAATGTGTGATAAATGGAAATAAAATGTGTTCCTTTATAAACCCTTGGAAACATACCTGTACTACGTGTAGTGGAACATTTACAAGCCCACATACCCATACTATGTTTACCAACTTTTGTATCAATTTTTTCTCAATGAATAAAGAAGTTAGAAACGCTATTTTCTAGGTGCATTACATTGAAGGGAGATTACGTAGAAAAATTGAATATTTTTGTTTACATTTTTGCATGTTTAATATTGACTCCAAGAACTTTTTCATTCACCCTCGTATATACTATTCATAACAGTACGTAGGTCAACTTGCTCGATAACAGCATTGCACTATACATTATTATTGTTAATTTTCAATCAGTTGACGTCCCGGCATATAGACATCATCAGTGTTGCTACCTGTGAGTTTAAAAAGCGCTGAACGCTGCGCGTCATCTATACATATAAATAAAATTGGAGTGTCTGTTTGTAATATTGAAATCACCGCCTTTTACTACTTGCATATGAATATATATACGGTACATACACCAAAATAACATTTTTTTCGATTTTTTCTGTCTGTCTGTTTGTTTTGGCTAATCTCTGAAATAGCTGGACCGATTTCGACGGGACTGTTATTGGCAGGTGATGTAATAAAGAGTAACTTAGGCTACTTTTGTTTTAGAAAATTCTTTTATTTTGGAATTGACGATTTTCAATTACCAGGCGGGAGAGACCGCAAGGTGCAGGTAGTATTTAAATATAACTCGAAAAATCACGAGAATTCCCTAAAGAATATTAACTACGTGACGAAAACTTAAGTCTACCCCCCCCCCGTGACCAAGCGTGGTGTTTTTAAGACCCGAGAACGAGTCACGTAGTGTGGGTACGTTTTCCTACTATACTAATATAATTAATTGAAGAAAAAATAATTGTTATAAAATTTGTTTAGACAGCAACGGATCTGAGTTATATTATTTTTTACATATATTTGAAATGTGGGATTTTTGGGACATAAACATAAATAGTGCATACCAGACACACGGTGTGCGCGTCCCTCCCCGGATGCTACGTGTGCGCCCCCCCGCGGGCCAACTCGTAGAACAACACGTATGCCTCCGAGGAGACCACCTGCCGGGGACTTATAGGGGTCACCCTGAAACATTAAAAATACACCTGTTATTTTTATAATGCATGATTTCTGCAGACAGACGGTCCACCTGATGGAAAGTGGTTACAATCGCCTATGGACATTTGCAACACCAAAGGTGCTACAAATGCGCTGCTGCCCTCTTAAGCGAGACTGGAACCTGGTCACTGATGCCGGAACACAACTCAAGGTTGTTATGGCAACATATCTTAGACCAGAGGTGGTAGCCATCCCTGTTTTATCTCCTCTGCGAAAGGCAGGCCGCTCGGCCGCAGGAAATGTGTGATATTTTTTTTAAATTTTTATCCCGGGAATCACGCGAAAAATTTCCCGGGTGCTGTTTGTAGTTGTTCGGGTGGGTTCGATAGCCTACATTCTTTTTTAAATGTTGCGAATGATTATGTCCTGGGAATCCAGCAGGGATTTTAAATCTAGTGTGGACAAAGCCGCGGGAATTTCCTAGTTAATAATAAAAATTAAAATAATCACAATAATAATATAAATAAATTAGGATAAACTATGCCATTATTGAAATCCCTACGCAGCCGAGAATGGCACTTTGTCAATTTATTCAAGATATTTTTTTTATTTTTTAGCCATACAATAATAACAAAAAAAAAAGTGCGATTTCTAAATGTTTTGAATAAATTATATACTAGGGTACCAATCCTTAAAAAGAGGAAGGGTTATTTCTAAGAATGGTATCGATAATCCATATCACGGTTTATCTTTTTATCTGCACTGTCTCTTGCGGGGGCTATTGTGCTGTCACCTATAAATAATTAATGCACGCTCTCTATATGCAGTCCAACATATGGGTTTTTAAGCCATTCGCTGGAGGCATTTTTATTGGAATTTAAAAAACCCTATCGTCATTCCGGGAACGCTTTCTAATATCGAATATGGCCTTAAAGTTTTACACAACTAATAATCCCACCAGACATACATACAGTAGATTAATTTTAGGAGCGAGGGAAACTTCGAATCGTGTAAGCGGAACAGAGCTAAGAATAACACTCTTACCATTTCCGCTTGCAAATAAGTTTAACATAAGAAACCTCTGCACTTTTTTGCGCAAACGAAAACTACCGATCGGAATTATAAGTTGTGTAAAACTTTAAAGACTTATTCCATGTAAAATCTAGTTCTGTGTATTTACCTTGAATCATTATATTCGTGCCATTCGCCTGTATAGGGGTGTTTACAATACGCTGTGTAGTGGCCGGAATATGTCGTACCTGAAACATATTATTACTAAGATCTAAACAAATGTATAATAAAAGTTCATCATTTGTATGTATTGTCTACATACGATTGCAAAACTCTAAAAGTAGTCAGTTGATGTTTGACTTGAAATTCTACATTACATAGAATAGTGTATACTTTTCATTTCGAAATGCTCGTGAGCGGGAAATTCCATCCCTTTTGAATTTGAAAACGAAAATGACAAATGTAAAATAGATCATTATCATTAAAAACAAAGAGATGAGACGGATCAAAAAGATTTTCAATTAAATTAAAAGACAAACTTAAAAATAATTTTATCGGTAAATCTGTGTCTGCTGGAATACTTTTATTGACTTTCCTAATTATTATCAGACTGAGCTACAGCGAAGTGAGGCCGACTTTAGGCCACATAAAATATTAATAACAACAATTTTATAATCATTATTATCATACGAGTTTAATCGTTGTGTACTCTTCTTCTCCACAACTTTTTAGATATGTTTTTTAATTATTCGAAGTTTGCTTGTTAAAAAAATAGATTCTTTGTTTGCCACATAGAAAAAGATTGCATTGTTTTAATTTTTCCATTAAAACACATTTATTAGCCACAAAGCTTATAATTTCACGGGTTGTCTCCGCACCATTTAGCACTAGCCAAAGTAAGAATAGGATCCAAGTTGGCAAGTCTCACCCGAATGGTTGCTGACCGCGTACAGGTTGTACAGTTGCTGGGAGCCCCTCTGCGCGGCGTACGGCGACATGTCCAGGCCGTTGAGGGGGAACTCCACCAACACGTTCAACTTTCCACGGAACCTCTCCAACGGTGAGAACCTGGAACAAAAAACTTCTTAATCAAAACACTTTATTCACAACTCATAAACATTAGATATATAACATTCTCTCGGCCTGTGGTTGAGCGGGCTAAGCCTTTGACGGCTTACCTCACTGCAACGCAGAGGCTCCTGGTTCGATTACTGGCATTGTAAATTTCGGAAATGGTTTGGGTGTCTGGGATCGGCCCCAGAGTTATTCGTTGTCCCATAACACAAGCGGTGCTTAATTTGGGGAGAAACAATATGTGTGTTTGTGTGCCGATTATTATTATTTCTTTTAATTGTGAAGCTCACAAAGAAGCTGACGGCCCAGTTTATCCGAAGTAGATATCTGTGTCCGTAGACGTTTACAACACCAAGGGCGAAGCCAAAGCGTTGCGCGCTTTTAGGGTAGGATAATGAGGACGGGGTACATAGATAAAAAATACTTTATTATTAGGTCATATTGTTATACTAAAATAGAGGTCCTAGCACACGTAGTTCTGACCTGAAAAATAAAGAACTCGGTACCGATCCCAGCGCCACCGACCGGTTCGCATTGTAAATCTAAATAATCCGGGGACCCACTCAAGCACGTACAAAGATAAAACATCAAAATCTGTGAAGTCGTTGTCAAGCCATGCACGTACATACATTTCTATTTCTATAGTAGATCATTTACTTCGTGCGTATTCGCTGAACAACCAAATACTCATAAAATAAATAATTTGCAATTATAAGGGTGACCTGATCGCTTTAGAGCGATCTCTTCCACACAACCCGGACTGTAGGTTGTGTGGAAGGAATCGAGAGTGTATGGCAGTGGTGTGCAAATATATGTAAATAATAGGATACATACATATTACACAATTAAGATAAATAAAAACAGAACAGACAATAATAACTGATTATAGCCCTAGACCAGCTGTTATCTCTTAATTACCTTTTCAGATGAAGCACTAACACTTGCGGGAACTTCTGCACAGTGAACCACTTCAGGCATTTACGGCGGACGCCGCACTTTGAACACGTCTGCAAATGATTAATAGAGATTAGTGCAAACTGTGACCGCATGGGACATAATACGTAAGTTATAGTATAATATTGTAATTACAACGAAAGAAGCATGTGGCAAGTTTTTACAAAATACCTTTTCTAACTATTATTCTAAATACGAAGATTCTAGAGAATTTCTTTACAATACCACCACGTATTTTGGCGTGCAGGCGGCCTTTCGATATAGTACTGTGGCAAGTGATTGTGGAATAATCTAGTTGATTTAAGACTTTTAGAGAAAGGTAGAAAACTCTGAAAGGAAAAGACAAAGACGGTTACATTTTAGAAAGGGATAGACGATTAACGAATGTGTTAGAATAGAGTTCAAAAAGGAAAAGATAGAGATAGATAGATGTTAGAAAGGGATATGATGATAAACGAAAGTTCTGGAATAGAAGATTAGGGCAGGAAAAAACAGAGATAGGTTGATGTTTGGAAAGGATAGATAGTAAATAAAAGAATATCAAAATTATGGCTTCTAGAAGATTCTTCCGGGTATATAAGCAACGTAAGGCACGCCTAGCGTGCAGTTTCAGAGTTGAGTTTAGATCAAGACAGCGAATCGATAAGTGCGATAAGGAAGAGAAGTTTAATAGAAGACAGTGACGAGTTGAGTGGTGAATTTAGTGGAAAGTTTAGTGGACAGTTAAATGAAGGAGGAGGGTAGCGTAGTTTGAGAGAAGATCCAGAAGCAAGCTATACTCGGCAATATCGGAGGTGAGCACTGTAGTAGCAGGAGGTGGTCTACGCAATATCGGCGACGGTATTGTGAGTGAAATATTTCATCGTCGGGACAGTGCATCGTTAGTCGTGCGTATTACGTACGGCTGTTTAAGTCAATAAGTTTTTTTAAGTTAAGACTAGTGTTTTCTTCCAATCCTAAATGCATACCCCCACTTGCACGTAACAGTACGAATAAATGAGGCAATTTTGACAATGGACAGTCATGTGTCGGATGCGATCGAAGCATCAACAAGTAAATTCAGAGTGATAATATTTTAACTAGCGAGCGTTTCCGGTTTCGATTGCTTTGTAACTCACCGGCTTCTCGTCTCCATCCATCTCCTCCTCTTTGGTGAAGTGTTGGAGACACTGCTGCAGCTTCAGGTTCCCGGTGCGACTTGGGATCGGCAGGCTGTAAAGGGGAATATTTATTTTTCAATATAACAAAACAACGCTTTATTTGAAGAGACGAGAGAGACGAAATAAAATTCCAAAAGATCTTTTTACTGCATAACCAACAAAAATGCGCTACTTAATCTGACCAATTGTACATATTGTTACAATTACGGTACTATGGTACAAGAATATAAGGGATTTTTTATTGCAGTGTATTTTGTAGAGTTGTCGCAATAACGGTACCAGGGTATCAAAAATCGGTAGACGCTCCTCACTGTAGTGTGAAAATAAACATAGATCATTGTAGATGGTAATAGGATAGCAAAGTTTATCCGTCCATAAACGGAGAAAGGATACTACTACTACTAATTCCTGCGGTCAAGCGTCCTATCGTAAGAGGCGACAAAACAACCCATAGCCACGTGGTAGTTAGGGCATTTGCCTGTCTGCATGGCTGCCACCCCTGGTCTAGAGCATGTTTTCATAATAACCTTGACTTGTGTTCTGGCAATAGTGGACAGGTTTCACTCCCATCTACGAGTCCAGCAGTACCTTTAGTGTAGCAGATATTCATAGACGACGCTAACCACTTTCCATCACAGTTGGGCCCTCAGCCTGTCTGCTATGCTCCGGCAATAAACAAAAATAATAAAGAGCCCTTACCTCAAATCCCAAAACGGGTCAAAGGTTACGCTGTCGTGGTGGCAATGGGTACACCGCAACGTGGACTTGAGTTGACCCACGAAGATATCCCCAACTCGACTGTCCTCCATCCGAAGGTAGCGGCTCCACGCCTCAGCTGCTTTGGCTGAATCGCTGCAATATTACAATACCATAATAACTAATAAGATAGATGCATTGACACCTATTATTGCCACAGCAGCTATCATTTTATTTTTGTGCCTGTTTGATTGGCGCCATTCTGGTGCTAAAAATGGAACTACCTTAATGAACTAAACATTTGTGACATTTTACTTGCTTTCCTGTTACTTAATTTTTCCACTATACTCATATTCTATATTCATTATAACGAATTGTCAGTAAGTCAATAAATAATCCAATATATAAAACACATACAGTCGACTCTCGAATTTGGCATTCGTCAATTTGAATCACTCTAAATATTTTTTTCCGGTCCATTGAAAAATTGCATAAAATCAATATTAATTGGTTCCCTCGTTAATTGGAAGTTGAAGGAATAGCATCTTCTTTATAATTTGTAGTGCTACTGCTAGGCCTCGAAACCGAAACGAGTGACAACTTTTTGTCACGACTATCAAAAATTCATTGGAAAGTGATAGACTCAGTCGCTCACTAAACAGAATATTACGGACTTCTTTTCAAAATGTGAATAATTGTAAAAATGTTTATAATAATAATAAATCATGAATTTTGATCAAACTCATTTACTTCATTATTTCCTCCCTCCCTCTTGTTTATATACATATTCATAGGAATATGTATGTAACATTATATAATATAATGGACCAGATAAAAAAATCAAATTATCAAAAGTTTTAAATAATAGTATTTAAAACTCTTGATAATTTGTTTTTTTTTATCTGGTCCATTAAGTAGTGTCAAATTATCAAGAGTCAACTGTATATATAAATTAGGAATCACTTCAAATGATTTGTTTACTTTGGCAACTACTTACGCTATTAGTCAGGAGACTGACACAGTGTTTCAAATTGGCACAAAAATATGCTTGTTATTTATGTCCAACAGCCAGTCCAGAGGCTAGTGCCTCTGGAGGTCATTGATTCCAGTGCTGTGCTATAGTATCAATCAATTTAGTCTTTGTTCCCCATTCTCATAGTACATACCTCAAACTCTCATCGATCTCCGTGAGAATCGGCTTTGGCTTCACCGTAACCCTGTTGACGTCCTCGTGCAAACCCTCCAATAAGTAACGGAGGAACTCCTGGAAATTAAAAACATATCTTTTATGGATCTTAACACTTTTAACCTGAGTTTCTTAAAAGGGAAGAACGACTATCTTGAAATCTTTAGAGAGCCCTTTTTAAGTCAGTTTATCTATTAAATCACTGTATCAAAGACGTGCAACACATGTAAGGTGGCATCGTTCTTAAAAAAGGCCATAAGATTAAAATAAAAACAATAGGCCAATTTTTACTGGTGAGTCACGCCTTAACTAATTTTTAAGAATTTTCACAGATCCTCACATAAGAAGACCTTACTAGAAGTCTAGAGCAGGCTAGGTGTCGTAAGATTATTTTACAATATATAGAGCCTGTATGTTGTTCAGCAGATTATATATAGGCGTTCCACTAGTAACGCACAACGCCCAAATGCTCAGTTAGCCGTTCCACAGGCGACGCGAGCGTTGCGGTCGTGGCGAAAACGTCACTAATGACGTCATCATTTCGATCACATAACGCTCACAACCACCATATCAAAAGTGGTCGGAGTGGCGTTGACCACAGAGCATTAATTCTCGTTGTTAAATATGTTGACAAATTTTGAAACAAAGATGGCGAATGAGAAAATATCTTTCTTTATAAATTTTGTAAAATTAATTTTAATGTAATTTGAACAGCCATCTATCATTTTCCTTTATTTGTTATTAACATTTTATTTACATAATTGATTTCTAATCAGTTTTCATTATCGTTGACTTGAATATAACTATATAATTAATGAGAAATTCGTTGTTTGTAGACATAGCTTTTGCTGCAGAATTATACTCAGAATGCAGAATTATAGATAGACAGATAGATAACTAAATGTATTTTTTGAAAGTCTAAAGTGGCTTTTAAATTCTTCATCTGAATAACGATCGACTACATTTTCATATTGTGTAATACGTGGCCGGAGATCACGTTTTTTAGTATTACATTTTTCTAAAATTATCCCCCCACTCTTCATCTGAGCTAAACGAATTGCTTTCCTCTGAATCATTGCCGCGATGACGTAGTCGATACCCAATTGAACCAATTAAGAACATTTTATTTTAATATCTGAAATAATATGTCTTTTAACATAAATCAGTCAACCCTACACTTTGAAAAAGGCGCGATTTTCACATCAACCAATGACATTGCGTATGACATTAATGACATCAACGCCCATAACCCGTTCCACTAGCTTTTAGATTGTAACGTCCGCAAGCAAGTGGAACGGGAAAAATCGCGGTCGTGAACGTGGTCGTTGTGAGTCCCTAATGGAACGCCCTGATAGTAGACCGAGGAGTATAACAGCTGTGTATAGCGTTTATGAACATGAAAAAGGCTCCTCCTCATCAAGTTTTAGGCTGTTCTGCAGTCTCTTCACTAGCAATAAGGTTGAGGTACTGGCACAAAGATGTTCATTCAGATCAGATCTAAGACCCAAGGGTGAAACCGATTTTTATATAATGCCAAAAGAGACAGGTAGATCCCTTATACAATCTATCTTAAAGTTATGCAGGAATGAGAATCTTAGACAAATTCTAAATAGAGAACTTCGAGGACAAGCCAATAGGAGCATTCAGATAAAATAGGCGGTTCTCTATAAAATTAGTCAAGTCTATTTACCAATCATTTCAAGCATACGAAAGTTTCTTATTTTTCAGCCAGTCCATGCTCATTGTTCAATTTAGCCTTTCCCAAATATGTGCCACAATATTTCGATTCTTCGGTTCCATTTTGCTTGCCGTCGGTTCAACGGGCTGTAGCCTGGAGGGCCTCTACTTCAGGACTGCGGGTTCTAGTGTGCCTATACCTAATTCACCCATGAAAATTCCTACTCTCAATTATTAATTCATACTATCTAAACTACATATTTGTAAAAAAATCTATATTTGTTTAGTAGCACTTGCCTGCGCATCCTGTTGACTGTACCCCATGAACCTGGGCGCGAACCGCTGAACCTGAGACTTCAGACTTGTCGTGTTGACAACCGAGTCACGTTCACCGCTGCGCCACAGCTCCTTTATCACGCTCGCAAAAGCTGGAATTAATGTTATATGCATTATAGTAAAACAAATAGCAGTGTTTTTCTTGTAACATTACCTAACTCTTTGAATTCCTTAGTGTCGCTTCAATTCTAGGGATAGAATCATCATTTATTTATTTTGTTTTTCATCACATTTCTTCATTTTTATTTCGGGAGATGTTATCTCTTTTGTTTACTATTTTTTTACCGTTATTATTTTTTATCTCTTTACTGCTTATTCCAACTTAAGCTAATTTTGAATTAATATTTTTGATGTTGTCATTAACACTTGTTATTTGCGTGCGTACCTTTAATGAGAGCTCCTTTCATACAGGACAGCGTGGTGTTCGTATCATCGGCGTATTTGTCCTCCACCAGATACTCGAGGAGCGGCTTCGTGTTGGACAGGCACTGGACGACGCTGTTCATGAAACATGTGTTGCCTATGTTGCGTAGGCCGTTGAGGCCTGGACAAACCAAACACATCAATATGTAACGAGATATAAATAAATGTTCGAGGGTTATTTTTTTTATTGCAGGAGTTCAGCAGACAGGCAGACGGACCACTTGATGGAAAGCGGTTACCATCACCTATGGACGTTTGCAACGCCAAAGTGGCTACAAATACGCTGCTGCTCTGTTAGGGAGATTGGAACCTGGTCACTAATGCCCGAACACAACTCAAGGTTGTTATGGCGACATACTTTAGAACAGGGGTGGTAGCCATCCAGTCGGGCAAATGCCCTACGACCTGGCTGTGGGTTGTTTTCTGCCTCTTACGACAGGCAGCCCGACCGCAGGAATTTGTATTCTTTCTCCGTTCCTGCACAGATAGGTTTTCGTTTGTATTATGCGCATCAAAGAAAATTATGAAAGTTAAAACGAGATTTTACTTAGTAATGCTCTTCTTGTATCTAAATATGGCATCATTTGTGCATGTAGCCAGTGTCAAGTATACATGAGTATTCAAGCTTAGGAATAAACTTTAAGGCAATAGACTTAGTCAAATTGTAGGTCTTGGACTGAAAACAGCACAGCAAAATATTACCCTTCAAGTTCCCGTCAAACAGAGTTACAGAGACATACTAACCGCTTGTTTGACTAGATTTTTCTGTTCTTCCATCGCTTATTGATTCAGATCTCTCGCTGCTTCGCCTTAGGCCGCTCGGACCGCTCTTACCACCCGCCAACTCCTGAAAAACGGATAACCAATGGCGCCGTAATTAGAGCGAGACACCGACTTTTAATCGCAGGTGCGCAGGTTAAGGTACAGGTAGGAGAAAAGGATCGTTGAGCTGTAAGTACACGCAAAACTGAAATGCGCTTCGAGTGAAGTTAGTACCTTGGGTTTGCGCAGGACCAATTAAATGCAACGTTTATAACACCTTGTTGTGTGAAAGAGATGGCACGCGAGTCCAGATAGTGGCAGAGTGCAAAATTCTCTCTTTTCAACTCTGTCTATGAACCTAATAACTGTGTTCTGCGCAATGACGCTTACGTACTGAACTTCAAAGACGCATTTAATTTTTGCTCATACTATACTCGCCCATCTATCACCCGCTTACGTCATAATTGTGATCCTTAACTGCAAGGCCGACACTTACTGTCACAGCCGGTGCCTGTACCTTACTATCTATTAATTTGTCTTATAATGTTGATTTTCTATTACGCAACGGTCAAAATAATAGATAGTAAGATATATAATTGATTTCAATCGCAACTACGCCTTCAAATCGTAAGACTGATTTGAATTGGAATGCAACAATAAATCGCACGTAAAATTTTTAGTCATCACCTTGAAAACCTCATCGTTTACTTATTTGATTCATAACTTTTTAGAATTATACATACTGTCTTATTCAAAAATGTCTATAATTCCACATATAAAACATAAAATAGATACGGCGATTCACTTAAAAACCAAATCAAATTTACTATTCAATTCATAAATACTGTTGTATACTGTCTTAAGACGAAATGATAAAAAAAACTTTTCACTTTTATATTAATTAATGTGAATTACAGAAGTTTTATAAAAACTAAATTTCAACTATTATCACACTCATAGTGTGGTAGTTATCTATCATTTTAAATAAAATATAAAATTAAATTTACTTGATATTTATCGAAAGTAAATAGACACTCTGGAATAAGCTTTAAATTTAGAAATCAGTTGCTCCAAGATGCGACGACTAAAAATCTCAACTACAGAATGAAATAAATATGAGTGATAATAAAAACATAACCATGCAAGTAAAACAACTAAGCACAACTAAATAAAAATTAACAAAATAAAGACGTATACAAACTATGCGATGATAAAGCAGCTAATACTGCATCCACACCTGTATCGCAATGTATAAATAAAATGGGCCATGTGTTTACGTGCAACTCAGCATTTGTCGTATAGACTGAACGGTTAACAGATGTGGACGCCTAAGTTTTAATAAAATAATACAAGCATGATGAAATTCTAAGCAAACACTTACCCTATAGGAAGTACTATAAACATAAAATATCACAAATACTTTAAGTTCCTTTACTCGAAAAGTTAACTTTTAAAAATAAAAACACAAGATTCTTAGTCCACATTAGAACGGAAACAAGTCTTGGAACTCGAGAAATTACAAAATTGCAATGTCACAACGCAAAGATGTGTATTAACTGAAATATTGAATATTTAGGACTAAAATTTTAATTCGAGACAAATAACTGAAACCTACTTAGTCTTTCCAATCAGTGTTGGTTCGTTCACACTTAACAACAGGACAGAGCGATTAAAAATTATAAATTTCATAAGCGCAATGGAGGCCGTCAGCGCTAAAGCGCCCTAACCCTCAATTTATTATATTCGGAGATAAATACTGGAAATTATGTAAAACTAAGGAAATGCAAAAAAAGTCTTTGGAACGCCATCTATTATCAAGTGACAAAACCAAAGATAGGCCATTCTTGCATTATATTTTAGCACGTTTTACATAATTTCCAGTATTTATCTCCGAATATAATAAATTGAGGGTTAGGCCGCTTTAGCGCTGACGGCCTCAATTGATGTAGGTATATTGTAAAGTTACAATTTATATGTTTGATCTCCGATCACAATCTGCGTCTCTGAGGTAAGGCTTACCAGATGCGAATTTAAGTTAATATATAATCACAAATAACACCTCATAAAGACGTAAAGCTCTAGGTAAAAAAACAAACTCAATTCTAATTTTTATTTGGGTTGACAAATTTTCTATGATGAAACGCCACTCAAAATATAAGCCTCATTTAACTATATGAAATGTCGACCTATGTACAGGAGTATAATATATGAAATACTACAAATTCAATTCAATTTTTTAATAAGAATTTATACAAATATTTTTACACATACTGTACTCTTTGGAAAGTAACAACTCGTCATCAAGTTATAATTAATCTCTGCATATACAATTCGTGTTTATGGTAACGAACGATTTATGTGGGAATGTGAGAGCATCCTATTCTATAAAAGTTGGTGAAACAGTCTTGAATTAAAACTTCTTGCAGTATTACTCTTGGCCATTATTCATGCGACTCGAGCCTCATAACCCTTCATATACAGTCGCTGAATGAAAATATTCGTCACCTTGAAGTCGTAACTATTAAATACTGTCATCATTTTAATAAATATTACGTTTTTAAAATATAGAAACATGGAAAAAGAAAATTGCAATGTTGACAATGACAGACGCTGAGATTAACAATACGAAACGAAGAGGATATATAATAATCACTGCGCTTAACATAAATTTTAAAACCAATAAAAACGTTTTACACGTCTAAGCAATCTTCTTAGACAAAACAGAAAATAAAACAACTTTAATCTAAGTAATTTTAAACTTTATTGTCAAACAGTTAAATAACATAGCATGTGCTCGCAGAACGTTAAATAAATCAATTTGAAGACTGGCGAACATTTTCATACCACGACTGTACATTATGCCGGTTTTCACGGCAGCAAGCAGAACAGTGGCGAGGGAAGTTGTTAGCGCGAGTAATATGTTCAAATAAGTTGTGTTTATGTACTCATACTGTACATTTGTTTTTCCGTTTTCCTGTATGCTGACGTGGAAATGGCTAAACGAGGGATAATCGTAAGGAGACTGATTTTAAAATATGTAAATTTTGAGTGACTTTTCATATTCACTCGAAAACAAAACTTCAAATTGCAGTAAGTATTATAAAAAAGTACATATTCCCATCATACCATTCGCGCAAGCGTCACCGCGGCAAGTTGTACCGCATAGCGACTATGCTCACGACCGCCGACGACGATACGACGCGCAACGCGACTACCAGCGACTCTTTGTCGCGGGGTATGCGATAGCTCTAACGTTGAAAGCATACGTTAAAATTCGAAATTTATAGTTTTCCAGTTAAAGGACAGTCGCCTCTCATTTATAAATTATCAATAATAATCAAATTTTGAGGGATCTTTGAAAGTATGTATATAATTTAGAGATAAATATTTTTATTAAGATGACCATTTTGTACCTAGTTTTGACTAAACTATAGATATACTAATATATAAATTTACGATCTAAAGCAATTAATTATTTGTAGGTGAGTGAGTGACGGACTATTATTTTATACTAGAGACGGGCGATTTCAATATTTTTAACTTAACCCACAATGACCATCAAATTCTAATTAACTAATAAAAAATGAATGTACATTAAAATATCAATATAGAGCATCACATTGACCTGGTGGAAAGTATTGACACCATATGTCCTTAGGTGCAGCGCAGGGGGCTGTCGCGGGCAGTTCGCGGGCCGCTGCGGCGCGGTGGTGCGCGGCTGCGGGTCGAAGCACCGCCGACAACCACACCTCATGCCTCAGCGCGGCGAGAATGCTGGTCGTGACACATGCCAATATCACTAGCACTTCGTAGTAACTCATATAAACGGTCTTAGTAGACCCCCCGTGTGTACGCCGAGTTGTAGCAGTTCGGAAAGTCCGTGTATTCAATAAAAAGGGTTTCACTATGTAGAAAATTCCGTGCGATAATCAACTGTTTCACTGGGGTGAAAAGACCGAGTGATTAAAAAAGTTTCACTGGGGTTAAAAATCTGCCCGATTAACAAAGAGCTTTTCAGTAATTATAAGTTTACGCGATTGACAAAAATGTTCTCATTACATGAAAAGACCGCACTATTAATAAATATGGTCTCTGAGGTGAAAAGTTCGTGCAATAAATATTTCACTGGAGTGCACAGTCCACAGCACACAGCGATTAGCGAGTGTTTTTCACTGGGATGACAATTCCGCGCGATTAAAATAGTTTCACTGGGGTGAAAAATCTGCTTAATTAACTAAGAGTTTCAGTAGTATAAAATATTCGCCCGATTAATAAACATATTTTCACTAGAGTGACAAGTCCGCGTGGTTATTTTTTTTTGTGTAACTGAAGTGACAATCCCGTGCGATATATAAAGGTTTCACTGGGATAAAAAGTCCGCGAAATTAACAAAAATGTTTCACAAGGGCCAGAAGTCTGCGTAATTGAAAAAAAGATGGTTTCAATAAGGTAAAAAGTCCACGTGAATAAAAAGAGGGTTTCACCAGGTTATAAAGATAATGTGATTAATTAAAGAATACTTTTAATTCATATGAAATATTTCGCAGATCTATATCATCAGCTGTACAGTATTTTCAAAAAAACCAAGTGCTTAATTTCAGTTTTTTCTATTTAAACTTTCAGAAGGCTTTGAGTCATAAAAAAAAACAAGTTTAAAGTAACCATTCAATTGCTAAGCTACTTTTATATGTAACAATTGTATGTCATTGTAAATATTCCTAAACATGCCTATATTCTGGCATTTGAAAAATTTACCTTGATAAAAAATATCATAAAAATTATAAACGAAAAAATGGTCAAAAGCAAATATTAATTCTATTGTTAGTTCGTTAAGTTTATGACAAAAAGTATTTTTGCCATGCAGTGTCAGATTTAATATTCACTGTTTGCACCATAAGGAGTTTTAATGTTTTTTCTTTGCTAACGAAATTATTAATAATGGCAATAAAAATACACTGGTTTTGATTTAAAGTTGACAATCTTCATAATATTTTTCGATAGCACATTACTATCATTTCCAGATTACACGGTATGTCCACAAACGAGTTCACATTTTCACAACCCTATAAGAAAATCACTAGACGTTCTAAAAAAACAAAACGTTCCAAATACAAAGTTCACATCGTGAGTTAAGTTCGGATCAATTTATAGAAACAAAAAAAACTGGCTGTTAACTCTCAATGTGACAGTTTCGTAAGTGGGAACCCAACATGGCAAACTCGAAACTACTACGCGTATTTTTAGTATTATGTATAAAATTATGAATCTATCACTGCGATTTATTGTGTTGTTAGTTAGTTACTGACGCGGCGCCGCTCCTAACTAAGCCAAATCTGTTTGCCAAATTTCGTAACAGTGCACTAGTGTTTCTATTATATTATATACAACAAGATTGTTATTTTCAATACAGTTTTTATCGCGGCTTTGTTCAGGTAAAATTAACTGCAAAAAGACCAGTCATTATTTTATGATAACCCTTAGTTACAAGTATGGTGTTCACTTGTAATTTTTAGCGCAATGTTTATTACCACGCCATAGTATAGCACTATATTACCGACTACACCATCCTCTTAAATTTCATCCATATAAATCCAATAGCCTTTTAGAAAAACGACTGTGATACACAAAGACATACGAATGAAAATGACAAAAACATACGCGTTTTGTATTTCTCAAAATAGCAGTGGAATACTAAAAACTAAGCCGCTTAAACTTGGCTAATAGAGACAGATAACACAGAAGCACGCACGCCTTATAAATTAACCATCACCCTTAAAATGTAATAACAATACATACCAACAATGGATAATGCGTACGTACTGTAAGAAGGACTCACAAAGTAAAAGAACTCAACACCGAATAGTTCGTAAATCTTACAAATCAAAAGGTCTCACGTCATTCTTCTCTCAATTTATGAATTAAATTTATTTTCTTCCACTGAATTACTACTAATTCACTTTAAGTCAAATGTCCTGTGGCGTTATCTGGCCATGTAGGAGCTAATAATCAGTTACGTTTTTTTTCAGACCGATTGTAATAGCTAGGATCTTGCCAGCTTTTTGCAGGTAAATATATTGGAACTAACTGCAAGCTGTAAGATTAAGGTTTCTTATAAGTGTACATTTTTTAAAAAGTGTAAGCTTTTTTGCAAGTAAATGTAAGCAACATACTTGGTGGTATTTGGCTATGTTGTTTAACACTGTCATTTTATGAGGATACACTGTCAAAAGTTTGCAAAACTGCATTTTAGCAATGTCACTGTCACAAAACTAATTAGTTATTTACATTTTGTAAGTTCAGTTTTTTTATTTGTTCGCTGATAAAATAAATTGTCTTTAATGCTCCATACATTTTAAATGTACAATTACTTATATTTGACTATAGTCGACAAATACTGCGCAGTAACTGTTACGTATTATAGTTAATCCTTTTCGTAATCGATTTGTTTCCGCAACTTGCCGTCGCTTATATATATCGATATATTTTATGAGCAATATTGCATCCCTAGTCGCACATTAAGCTATATAATTATATTTTACACTGTAATGTATATACTATTAGTTATCACGTAGTTTATAAATAATTTAATATGAGCGTGCTAAACTTTACTGTTTTAGCACCCCAAAAAATTTCCAAAAGGTAAATAGGAACACCTGTTTTATTATTGATACATTGAACTGGCTGTCTAAGTTATTTTTCATAATACTGAAGCCAAAAGTTCTTTGAATGAAAATTGGTTTGAACATATTCCGTTGACTATTTTTTGAGATGTGGGATATTTTCGATTAAATGATTTTCTAGGAATCTACATATATATACAAAGTATTATAGATAACAGAAACAGTGAACGTTCTTTACGTTTACAGAGCCCATTCCTGTACGGGGGCCCAACTCGGCCCAATTCGTCCGATTTTTACAATTATTTTATTTTAGAAAAACATTCCTTTAACTAAAAACATAAAATAATAACATTTAAATAAACTGAATAATCACATAGAGTAGTATGTTATTTATACTATAATAAATCTATAGGTTCGAGTTTGTAAAATGAGTTTAAAAACGTGTAAAAAGTCAGAGGGGCTAATTTGGACTAGCAGATTCGGAAAATGCAATGTTTAGAATTTTTGTCTGTCTGTTAGAGCATCACGTGAAAATTACTGAACCGATTAAATGAAATTGACACAACTAGCTAGCTATCCGAATCAACACTTAGAATTTATTCCCGATAAATAACGTAATTTCGGTGCCATTGACAAATATAGACGCGGCGCTGCGTTCGCGCTTTTTTATCGATGCGATTGCATTTCATTAACAAAAAATCGTCATTATGGCAACGCCAACGAAGTTTCGTAGGCACATGCAAGTTTTGTAGTTATAAATTAAACTTCATTTATTCAAAAATGACATGTGGTCGTCACTTCGTGTTGGCGAAACTTGGACTTCATAATAATTATCTTCGGGATCCTGCAGGGTATCAAAATGGAACGTACCTACCTCCACGAAAATGTTACATAACACTCTTGCTTTAATCCCTAACATTTTCGTTAAAACCTGTCAAGCCGTTTTTGAGCTTATTCGAGACAATCTTTCATATAGAAACGGATTTTTTTTTTGAAAACTGTTGTCAGATTTAGTTTGAAATTATTCCTGTTGTAGAGAAGCACTTGATTATTAAATATTTTTAAATAGTAACAGTTTTTATATTTTCACAAAGACAAGCATTTACAATATTTTAGTAGTTTTTATTTATTTGTGTGTAAAAATTTAGATCACTTATTTATCCTTCTTTTTTTAAACATTGCTTATATTATAATCACTTCTATAAAAATAGTTTCTTCCGTCACGTAATACTGTGACGTTATTCAACATGTTCGTGTTACATAATGTCAGTTTGTACGTCTCGCGATCATTTCTTGTACTGAGGTGTTAAACAATTTCAATACCACGTTATCTTGCAATATCATAGATAAAAAAATGTTAGCTTCCTCCGAGTAATTTATCAAAAATGTCACAATTCAATAATCTGTATATCCTCACTACAGAAGAATTCTGGGAATGTCCATCACTCAGTAAAAACGTAACTTTCAAAACCTCCCAAAATGCACATGACTGGACTGCACCACAGGTCATTCTTGAAAACAAATTTATCGCCTTTCAGTTCTTTTTTTTTGCATGACTGCGGCAGATAGGCAGGCGACTCACCTGATGGAAAACGATTACTTATTGGCATTTGTAACACTAAAGGTGCTGCCAGTGTGCTGCCGCTCTCTAAAGGGTGACTAGAACCTGGCCACTAATGCCGGAACACAACTCATGGTTGTTATGGCGGCATGCCCTAGACCAGGGGTGGTAGCCATCTAGACGGGCAAATACCCTACCACCTGGCTACTGGCCATTCTTGATTGATTCTCTGGTGGTGTGGACTACGTTTGGTATAGCTTCTCACCGAAGTAAACGTTGGCCGCATACCATTTGCCAAATAAGGCTAGTTGTGCTAAGTAGTGGCGGAACGCGGGAGCGTGAGCGGACGTATTTGCTCCGCTCCCGTCAAAGATGGAGGCGCCGACGCTTGGAGGCGGGATTCGACCTTTGGCCACCGTAAGCGGGTGCGCGGGTGGGGGCATAGGGGTTCTCACTCACCTGCACATGCCTTCCAGATGAGAGCGCGACTGTTCCGCGTGCGCTCGACTCTCCTCCCGTGGAGCGCGTTGCAAACCGCCCCACGCTCGAATTAGACCTAGACAATGCCGGGGGACAAAAGATGTCCCTCGGCAATGAAAGAGGCGAGGCCCACGCCTGCCAGACCACGCGTAGTTGGGAGTCCCGTTTACCCGTAGCCCTGGTATAAGGCGCAGGACGGAATAGTGGGTATCCCTAACTGGGGAGTGACAATAGCATGGCACCAGTTCTGATTGGGCATGCTAGTGCCCCCAGGCTTCTGTGCCTGTGGCGGCTTAGGTCCTCATACGGATTTCCCTTGTTTAAAATAAGGCAGTGGCGGAACCTCTATGGGACATGGAAGCCAGGGTCCTCGGGTCGCTATATCAGTGGCGCAAAAAGAAACTGGCGAAGGGCACCAGACCCGCGCCACGCGACATTGAGGCGTATCGGTCAGAGCTCCGGCAGGTCGCCGAAGGGGTTTGGGAAGATCGCCTAAGATGCTCTAGCGCAGGCTCCGACACCATTGAGGCGACGAGGCCGGCAAAACACGGCACTCTGACATTCCGGCTGACACAGGTACTCTATGGGCACAGCTGGGTGCTGGCTGGTCAGGATGCCATCATTGCGAAAAACGCGACGAGGATACGGCGCAGCACACACTCCAGGAGTGTCCTGCATGGACCGAGCAGCGCCGAGACCTCGTCGAGAGTTACCTGATTATGCCGTACGCTAATGAAACGCTTGGACCGTGGGATCTAGAGTCTTAGTAAAAAGATATCAAAACGCCTAATTGATTTTCCAGATTGTCATTTGGCTGGTGATTGCCTCAGAGGTAATGTAGCCAATCTTCTGGTCTCCCATAAAGTGACCTAGGCATAGTATTCCACTTACAGTCTTAAGAGAGCATAGGTAGAATTAATATTACTAATTTTAAATAATTAGATTTGGTTAAGGATACGTTTTATATTAGTTTATAATTTATGGATATTATGATTTAATTAATACTTAAATTGAATATATTCAGATCAATATCTATTTGTCTAATACCTGTCAAATAAATCCAGTTTGTTTATCAAATCACGCATATTTAACAGATTATAACACAAACATGATTTTATATACGTTTCTCCAAAAAATTATCACAAAAATAAATATAATTAGAAGTAATTAGCAAACACTAGTAAAACAAGACGTATTTTTAAAATGAAACTCGAAATGTAAACACACGCAATATTTTGACAGTTTTTGATAGAACACTGACGTTTATGTTTTCAAAGTTTGAAATTTCATTCAACGATTTCTTAACTGCCAGTTAGGTACTGAATTGATATACATTGATACTCTTTATTTTACACCATCATAATAAAAGAAAAACATTGTAACTTAAATACTGGAACTACTACGGGAGGCTTTAAATATGGACATGAATTATATCTATAATATTATAAAGTTCTAAACTAGGCCTGTGTGTACATTCAAGCTATTAAAAAAATACTAGGTTAGACTATATAAACGAAGGATTTTTTTAAATTCCTTGTCTGTTTGTTCGGGAACATGTAAAAACTAGTGG
The DNA here is from genome assembly GCA_012273795.1 of Dendrolimus punctatus. Taxonomy (NCBI): domain Eukaryota; kingdom Metazoa; phylum Arthropoda; class Insecta; order Lepidoptera; family Lasiocampidae; genus Dendrolimus; species Dendrolimus punctatus. The sequence continues at coordinate 20,946,534 of CM022527.1, forward strand.
GCCGATTTCGATGCGGTTTTTCGGTGCGCTACTTTTTACCATAGGAATCCCGCGACAATTTTTTTGAGTATTATTTAAAATGGCCTTATTGAAAAAAAATCGAATTCCTATGCAATTTTTTACACTGATTGTTGATATTTTTGATCCCGGGAATTCTCCCGGGAGCGCTTTAAAGTTGTTCGGGTGCATAAAAATTAGCTAATTTCGACACAGTTTTCACTAAAACCATAGCTTACATTCATTTTTTCAAAGTTGCGGGCATATCCTAGTGATAATAATATATGTGGTACTACTGTTTCATTTGTAATCGAAAGTATTTTTATCTATAAAAAAAATCTGCGGAGAAAATACAATTCAATAGACATAATTTATCGAGTCTAAATTAGTAAGACATTTAATTGGCTGAATAATAAAAAAGTATCAACGCATATATTAACCCAGTACCTAACTAATACATTTTAAAAACTATACTTCGTAACAACCTTGGACAGACAGATGTATATATCTACGAAAAATCAACTAACGTCGGGTTTCTATTTATTACTATCCATTCATTTGCCTTCATACTGGTTAAGTAAAAAAAACTATGCAAGTAATGTTAACTCGTTACTAATGATAAAAATCATAAAAGAATGCACAATAAGATATAGAAACACGACAGAAATTTACTGGATCATAGATTTAAAAAAAATATTTCGACCTCTTTCAAACTCACGTGGCGATAGAGAAAAGTAAAACTAGAGACACAGCCAACTGTGAATAGGTTATGTTGTCAAATTTCGCGCGCTATTGGCGAATTAGCAAGATGGCCGGCGCGAACACGTGGCGAATGCTACTTAAATAATGTTGCCAAGTCTAATGTTTAAAAAGTCACGAAGAAATATTTGGATACATACCAATTTAAAAAAATCTACTTTCTGTAGGTTCTTAAAGGAAAGAAAACTAAAACTAAACTTAGATGTTTTATTAAACTTATTAGATTCATTGTTAATTCTTTAAACATAATATAATTTATTTATGGTCAGACACAGCCCGCCGAAATTAAAAATTAATGTCAAATTGATGGCGGGTCTTAAGGGGTTTGCATGTTTGTTAGCAAACGTTAAAGAATTGGGACATCCTAAGAAAACACTTTCATATGGCAACACAATTCAGATCTCAGACACATCGAAGTTCATTCCAAAGTTATTTTAGTACACATTTCGCGCTGCCGTGATATAAATAGACAATACACTAATTTTTTGTACGAGTGCCGGCATAGAAAGTGGGACGAACGTTTACAGTGAAAAGTTGGAAATTTTATTTCACGCCGTTACGAGTACAATAGAAAATAAAATTAATGGTATAGGAGTAAACGTTGGAAGACCACTCTTTATTATAAAATTATTGAAATAGTTTGCGATTACACCAAAAAATTAAGTGCGAGTGGAACGATGCATTTTAAAGGGTTCTGTAAAGTTGATAAACTTCCACTATTCTCGTCATCTGGCTACGAACCGAAAAAAGTATCTATGCCGCGTTTCTATGTTATATCCTCTCAATTCATCTAGCTTACATACCATTGGTAAAAACTTGACATAATTATTTGTATGGAGTTTATAGCCAAATTTTAACCAATAGGAAGACAAATGAATGGACAATCGACTCATTTGCTTTTGCCCGAGGCTTCGCTCGCTTTAATGTTATCCCACGGGAACCGTAGATTTTTTCGGGATAAAAAGTAGCCTATGTGCCTTTCTACACCATAAGCTACCTCTATGCCATTTCCTCAAGATCCGTTCAGCTGTGTTGACATGAATAACAAACATCCATCCAAACTTTTGCATTTATAATAAACAGTATATAAATTATAGAGTATAGATATAGACTTTCGATTAAACGTGTTTGTAGAATTGTTACTAAATGAAATAAACAGTTAACATTCGTTACTTTTATGGGACCATTAAATGTGCAGCCAACACGCACTTGGCCGATTTTTTATCCATCTTAAACACGCAATGTCGATTATTCCTGACGTATGACTCGAGAGAACGCTAGCCAAACACCTACATAAGGTATAAATATAAAAAGACGACTGGAGTTCGTTAGCATTTAATTTTCACTATTTGGGCCATTTATTTGTGTGCATTCTATATCTGTATATTGATGACCTTTTCTTTGCGTGTGTGGATTTGTATGACCGCTTCTTCGTTTGTTGATTGCATTCTTCTTTTCTTTCACCTTCTCCCAATTATTTAGAGTCGGCATAATGCCGTTTTATTATGTGTGCATATTCTTTTTTCTTCCATATTCCTTTGTACGTCATCTGTCACACCACAAAACATGTTAATCTTCACACAATCCATTCATTGCTTTTTGGTCTAGTTTTACACAAACACATATCTATTATTCTTGAGTTGACATTACTTTCATCCTTTAATCTACTTCCTTTCAGTTTTTTAGTCAAAGCCCTTATTTTGCTTACATCACATTATTCATGCTTTCACCACCACACAACCATTTCCATCTCCTTTCCACTAAGAGGGTCTTTGGTCTATCAATTTATTGACCCCACATTCAGACCCGTGCAACACGTACTCTTGATTGTTATTGTCCGAATAACTTAACGCAGATTGCATTTTACTATATGGGCCGTTTATTTGTATGTGTTCTAGTATATTTATTGTTGGATTGACCTTGTGTTTGTGTGAATGTATTTGAATGAGCTCTTCGATTGTAGGAAGCATAAAAGATCATAACTATGAGGTCAGTCTAACGCTTGAGAGTTACTACTGTTCGCGTAACCTAAGCACCTCTTAGATTATAACTGATTTTGTGTGACAAAGAGGCCAAGTGCGAACCTTCCACAGATATAACGAGCTTCCACCGTTCTGTGGTCCACTGAATCTTAATACTAAATGTGGTCAAAATAATTTTTGTGAAGGGTATTTATTTAACTTTCAAAAATTTCCAAAAATAGAAAGTCCCTTAGACAATTAAAGTAGGTCCGTAGGCTTCTTTAAGGTTCTTAAAGAAACCTACAAAGTAACTAACTCAATATGAATAAAACCGAGTTTTTAGGGAGTTTACGTAACTATATGACTCGGTCCACTACTATTTTATTCCTCAGTTATAAGCATAGCGGCCAACCTTAATATTTTTTTAGGATTACACTACACCACGTAGCATTATATGGATTACATTTTCCTGACAAATTCCATCCGTATAGAGGTGTGACTCAAAAAATTAATAGAGAGTAATGACAACTTTGTAGGGCTTTGTAATAGCTATGGAACTCTAAAAATCATCTGATGCAAGACTATCTCTTGCTACATACATTTGCTATATATATTTGGCTTACATTATAAGTTCTAGTAACTCGTTGACTGTGACATCCGCAGCATACACCACTTGGACAGTTTCTTTTCAATATTCGTTGATAATTACTGAATGCATTTAAAAACTATTGAAAAGCTTGCCAAAAATTTGTGATTTTACATAGCTTTCAGGACGTTTTCGTCGACCTTTATATATTTCCATTTATATTACAACTTAGGCAGTATAGGAGCACTTTCTTAGTTTTAACATCATATAATAATGAAGTTACTATCTCGTTTCAACATTATAAAATTAAGAAGTCAGTTTATATTGAAATAATTTGCTTGAAAAACAACACTGTAAAATGAAATAACTACACTGACGGACTCATAAACTGCATCAAAGTAATAGACGACTTTGAAATAAATATTTAAACCAAGTATGCAAACTTTCTATACAGATTTAAATTGAAACCTCTAGATTGGTTCGTGAACTTTAAAACAGCGTAGGGTCATATCCTTAAGTTTAAGTTTGTGTACTGGAAAGGACCTTAAGACTTTTTTTGAAGAAAAAACAGAAATTTAAGAAAAATTGATTTAATTAAAAAATTGGTTTTAACAATAGACACAAACTTTATGCAAGGGTTTATTTATGTTTTAATAAGGTGCATTACCTCCACGTGCCCTTATTATGGATTCTAATCGGTTCCGCATAGATTTTATTAGGGTTATTAAAAGATCTTGCGGAATATTGTCCCATTCTTCTGAAAGTGCTGTTCTTAGTGCTGCCACTGTCGTGGGCAAAGGGTTTCTCGCATATACAGCTCTTTTTAAATTGTCCCAAACATGCTTAATGGGATTAAGATCCGGGCTGCGTGCTGGCCAATTCTTTGTACGTATCCCAACCTCTTCGCAATATTGTCGAACTTGTGCAGCAGCGTGCGGCCGGGCATTATCCTGCATTAAAGTAAAATTTTCGCCTATGAATCCCATGTAAGGCACCACGTGATCTTCTAAGATCTCTGTTATGTAGCGATGTGCAGTCAAACCCCCTCTATTACCGTTTTGACGGACCATGTCTATGAACACAAGTACTGTTCGCCCGTTCATCGATATGCCACCCCAGACCATACATGAACCGTCTCCAAAAGGAACACGCTCCTCAATGCAACTTTGAGCATATCGCTCCCCACGTCGACGATAGACTCTTCTGCGACCATCTGCACCATTTTAACATGTCCTACACTCGTCCGTGAACAATACGGAGGTCCATTGCTCTTCTGTCCAATTCAGGTGATCACGCGCAAATCTTAAGCGAGCTTGTCTGTGAGTTACAGACAACTTTGGACCATTTGCTGGTCTAAAAGGGGTGATATCCGCTTCCTTTAACCTTCTTCTTATTGTTCGTGCACTCACGTTTACTCCACGCACTTCATTAAGCTCTGTTTTGATGTTAACAGACGTGAGGAAACGATTTCGCAGGGAAGTTGTAACAATAAATCGGTCATCACGACCGGTGGTTGCTCGAGTCCTGCCTGTACCACGTCTCCTTCTGTAAGAACCTGTCTCCACAAACCTTCTGTATATTCTAGAAACCGTAGACTGGTTTAAATTTAAATTTCTACCAATCGTTCGTTGATCCAAGTCCTCCCGCACCAATGTTACTGTGGTGTACTATCAAAACTCTTTGCTACTTTCATAGAGATGTTTAGAAATAACATAATATAAGTAATCATTGTTATTCATACTGCAAATTTTAATGAAATAAAACCAATTATTCTTGGTTTGTCGCTTATTTATTATGTCAATTTATTTCATTAATAAAAACGCAGTAAAAACAAAATGTCTTCATTAGCGCGATTACTTAGACCAGAAAAGTTTGACACGGATCCTGGTACTCCGGGCGCAGATTTAAAATACCGTCACTGGAAAGAGACGTTCGAGAACTATCTTGCTATTGAGAATAAGGATGAAAAGGTAACCGATAGCACTAAACTGAAGATATTGCTTAACAATATATCTCCAAATATATACTCATTCGTAAGAGAAAATAAAGAGTACGCGAAAGCCATAAACATATTAGACGACATTTACATAAAGCCTAAAAATGAAATTCATGCTAGATTCTTGTTGACTTCTGCCAAGCAAAAACCCGAAGCGACAGTGGGGGATTTCTTACGCAATTTACAACAATTATCCTTCAACTGTAGTTTTAAATCTGTCACTGCCGAAGAATATAAAAACGAATATGTGCGTGATGCTTTTATCGCTGGTATACATTCTCAAAGAATTCGACAAAGGTTGCTGGAAAACCTAGAAATAAGTTTAGAAGAGGCTTGTAATCAGGCGATGTCGCTTGAAATGGCTGAGAAGAATTCGAATGATTTCAAAAGCAACCCTACACATTCTGCTATGGACCTTAATCAGCTTGAAGATATCAGTCTACGGAGTAACAGTCCCAATCTAGCTGCAACACCATCACGCAAACGCTGCTTTTTCTGTGGTGGAATCGTTCACCAAAGAATTAAATGCCCAGCATTCCGTGCCACTTGCCAAATTTGCGAAAAAAGGTCACTTTGCAAAAGTTTGCAGAAGCAGCGGTACGACAATTAAGCCAGTCAATAATGCCATAGTAGAATCATGCGATGAAAATCTGTCAGCAATTTTGGCTGCATCGCCAGCTAGTCTGCAAAGAAGTACGGTATCTATTACTGTCAATAACCATAAAGCTGATGCTTTGATAGACAGCGGAAGTGCAACGAGTTTTATCAACAAGGATTTTGCTCACTTACTAAGTCTAAGACGCTATCCCTGGAAAGAAACAGTAACTTTAGCTTCAAAGAAAAATTCTACACATGTGGATGGATATTGCACTGCCACTATAAAACTGAATGAACACATCTACAAACATAAGCCTTTATATATCTTAGACGATCTCTGCGCTGACGTCATTATTGGACACGATATTTTACAGAGTCATTCGTTTGTAGAGATAGAGTTTGGTGGCCCAGCTAAAACTTTAAAAATTTGTAATGTTGCGGCGGCTATGGTGCCCCCAGTTTCACTTTTTTCCAACCTTTCATCGAATGTGAAACCCGTTGCTATAAAATCAAGAAAATATTCTGAATCTGACAGTCAATTTATAAAAGAAGACGTCGCTAAACTTTTGAAAGATCATGTCATTGAACCTAGTAACTCACCTTGGAGAGCTCAAGTTTTGGTCACTGGGGGTACGACACATCGTAAACGTCTCGTCATTGACTATTCGTTAACGATTAACAGGTTTACCGAACTGGATGCATATCCATTGCCTAACATAGAATCAATAGTTTCGAAGGTAGCAGAGCATAATTTTTTCAGCCAAATCGATCTAAAAAGTGCTTACCACCAGGTTCCAATTTTGACAAGTGAAAGGAAATACACAGCCTTTGAAGCATGTGGAAATTTGTATGAATTTACTCGGATACCATTTGGAGTTACCAACGGAGTTGCTGCTTTCCAAAGAACACTACAGCATATTATTTCCGAAGAAAAATTGATGGGTACTTATGCGTACCTCGATGACGTCACAGTCTGTGGTAAAAACAAAGGATGAACATGACCACAACCTAAAACAATTTAAAGACGCTGCAACGAAGTATAACCTCACACTTAATGAAGAGAAATGTGTATACGGGTAAGAATCCGTCAAATTGCTCGGCTATAAAATTGCTGATAACTCAATTCAACCAGACGAAGAACGCCTACGTCCCCTAATGAGTTTACCAATTCCTACAGATTCACAATCTCTTAAACGAGCTCTCGGCATGTTTGCACACTATTCTGAATGGATTAAAAATTTCTCGGGAAAGATCAACCCTCTTACAAGAGTGACCGAGTTCCCTTTGAATGAAACTGCAATTAACTGTTTTCAAAAATTAAAGTCAGATATACTGAAATCAGCTTTAACTGTCATTAATCCGAATGAGACATTCACCGTAGAGACTGACGCCTCTGAGCTTCTATCGCGGCTTCTCTCTCACAGAACGGTCGTCCGGTAGCTTTCTTCTCCCGTTCCCTAAATGACTCAGAACGTCGACATTCCTCAATTGAAAAGGAAGCGTGCGCTGTAGTAGAATCCTTGAGGAAATGGCGACACTATCTCATCGGGAACATTTTCTGTTAATAACAGACCAGCGGTCAGTTTCATTCTGTTTAACCAGTCTCATAATAGTAAGATTAAAAACGAAAAATAGAAAGGTGGCGCCTCGAGCTATCAAATTACAAATATGATATAATATATCGTCCGGGTAAGCAAACGTTACAGCTGATGCTTTATCCCGTGTATGTTCGAGCCCTACCACAAGAAGTCTAAACGAACTACATAATATTTAGACACCCCGGTATAGTGCGGATGACACATTGGGTACGTTCCAAAAATCTACCATACTCGGTAGATGACATTAAACGAATGACATCAGATTGTCGTATATGTGCCGAAATCAAACCTAGATTTGTCAGAAATCATGGAACTCTTATTAAAGCCACTGCACCTTTCGAACGACTTAATATTGATTTTAAAGGGCCCCTACCTTCTACTACTAGCACACGCTACATTTTAACGATGATAGATGAGTATTCAAGATTCCCATTCGCCTATCCATGTAAGGATTTGTCAGCAGCCACAGTCATAAAATGCCTAAAGGATTTATTCCTTACTTTCGGTGCTCCTCAATATATTCATTCGGACCGCGGATCTGCTTTTATGTCCAATGAATTGCGATCTTACTTGGTATCAAATGGTATTGCTTGTAGTCGTACTACGCCATATAATCCACAAGGAAATGGTCAAGTGGAACGCCTTAACGGTACCTTATGGAAAACAATTAAATTATGTTTGAAGACGAAGAATCTTGACGTCACCTACTGGGAACATATTCTATCGCCAGCTCTTCATTCTGTCAGATCATTATTATGTACAACTACTAATGCTACTCCGCATGAAAGATTTTTTAAGCATCCTCGACGAACGGTCGATGGAGAATCGTTACCGACGTGGCTATTGCAGCCCGGTCCGGTATCAATGCGAAACAATCAGAGGCAAACAAAATACGATCCTGAGGTGGAAGAAGTGGAGCTTTTAGAAGCTAACCCTTCTTACTCACATGTGAGATTATCAGATGGACGGGAAACTACAGTGTCAAATAGACAACTCGCTCCTCTTCCACCATTAGGAGAGGAACACCTTGAATCTCAGGATCGCTCTGAGGCTACAGAGGGAGATGCAACTTTACAAACGGACCACGAAAATGCAACGACCCCTCCTCGACGGTCGTCGAGGGAAAGGAGAGCCCCAGTTTGGTTTAGAGATTATGAAACCTGACGACTGGGTGAATGTGGTGTACTATCAAAACTCTTTGCTACTTTCATAGAGATGTTTAGAAATAACATAATATAAGTAATTCTGACATTGTTATTCATACTGCAAATTTTAATGAAATAAAACCAATTATTCTTGGCTTGTCGCTTATTTATTATGTCAGTTACAATTTGAGTCGCTTGTTGGGATGAAGTATTCATATTATGGTTCAAAAACTCTCGATGAGATAAAAAGCTAACCCAACAATTCTGCTGGTAACAATAATTCAATTGACAAAAGAATCAAAACTCAATGAGAATCAATTTAAAACTTTGCTATAAATAACACGCAAATCTGATACTACGAGTAAATTTTCTTTTCCCGGCTATATTCATTTGTTTTACTGCAGTTCTATTTTTAAATTTTCCTTTTTTTGAGATTAAGAGCCAGTCTCTCCATATTTATATAATTTAATCTTAACTTAATCCTGAACTTTGATGCAGTTTATGAGTCCGTCAGTTTATAATATTTCCTTAAGTTTTCGCGACTTGTACACATAATAAAACTAGGTTTTAACGGTTTTAAGCGCGGTAATTTATTTGATTTTTGTTATTCCGACTTTTCGGCCACTTTTAGTGGCCATGATCACGGGAGACAAAGATTTCAAGTGTTAAAGTTTTATTTAGCCTACCACCAACTTGTTCATGTTAGTTATTTAGTTTTAATTTTGTTTATGGTTATTATTTACTCTATGGGAGCCTAATCTTATTTACAACCGTTGCGTACAGGTTGCGAAGCGGCGGTATTACATTAAGCTGCCATAGAGTAATAAATAACCAAAAACCAAAATTAAATCGAAATAATTAAAACGAGCAAGTTAGCGGTATGCTAAATAAAACTTTAACGTTAAGACGTAGTTTTATTATGAAACAACTATGATTTAAAACTAAATTCCAATGAATAAATGTCAGATATAATGTAGGATCATTTACGAAAAAAGCGAGATAAAAAGACTAATCGTGAAACACGACCTAAATCAATTAAGACAATATTAACATAAGTACAAATTCGATTTTTTTTAGAAAAAAAACGAAATAGTAAAGACTCATAATATATTAAGGTGCGTAAATATTCTTCAACAAACGTAAATAGTACTATCATTGATTAATCAAATGAATGAACTATAGAAGATTACTTCTGAATTCAAAACATATAACAAAGAAGATTAAACATACGCGAGAAATTAGACGCCATTAGCAAGCCTTATCCTCTATAATTTGCGCGTGACTCCTTTCTACTTTCAGTATTTTATTAGAAAATTCGGCGTTGTTAGAAGTCTGAGCATAAGGGCCATTAAAGCTCTGTACCTGTAGCTAGTGTGACGAACATGACTGCAGCAAGATTCTTTCCTCTGGGCTATCTATCGATACGCAGTACAATGGATGGGGGACGAAACGCTTTGGCATTGATATGGGCCCAATTGAGACTTTAGAAACCTAACAAAACTATATTTAATAAAAAATGACAATGTTCACCGTAACTAATACTACAATACAACATCGCTTAACGCTTGTTGGTATAGTAATTAAACGCGAATAGAAATTTTGTATGAATGAAAGCTAACTCGAAGAATATCGTATAGATAAAACAAATTTCGTACGCAAGATGACAAAAATATAATTATGTCAACTTCCCAAATGCGCCAAAAATCACAGAAAAAAGAGATAAAATGTACATTATAAACAATGCAATTAAAAATTCTCTAGTAAACAGAATAAGACAAAAATAATGAGATGCTTTTCCACTTAACGGGTATTGCTTTGACTTTTGTTGTAAAGTATCAAATAAACTGAGTTTGATAATTTCAAAGGCAACTCAAATTTATAATATTATAAACATGACGGGTCTGTACATTGAAGCCATTTAAAAAAACACCTGGAATGGAATATATAAACAAAGGAGAATACGATGCAATTTTTTTTAGATTTCTTGTCTGTTTGTTCGAGATTCACGTAAAAACTACTGAGCCGATTTCGATGCGGTTTTCCTTGATCGATAACTTAGCCTTACTTGGGTCTCTGCGCTAATTGTTATTCTGGGAATCCCGCGGGAATTTGTCTAGCAATGATTTAAAATTACCAGTTTAAAAAAAAACTAATTCCAATGTGATGTTTTACTGATCCATAGCAAAATTTAATGTGTGATTTTTTCTTTCGGGAATCCCACGGGAATTTTCCCGGAAAGCGCTTTGAAATTGTTCGGATGCATAAAATTAGCTTATTCCGACATAGTTTCCACTGAAACGATAGTTTCCATTATTTTTTTTAAATGCCAAGATAGTTTATGTCTCGGAAATTTCAAGTCAAGCATGGACAAAGTCGCGAGCATATCCTAGTGTAATAATAATATGAATGTAATGCTATGTGTGTAAATATGATTATAAATGCTAGCTTGAACTGTCTTAGAATTTATCAAACCTATTAAAAACATAAGCAGAAATATAATATACGTAATTATAATAATATATCGTCCAAAGCAAAAAAAAAAATGGATAAAATATTGGCACATATTTGTTAGATAAGGGCGTTTAGAGTATTACTATATTGCCTTGTGTTATATAAGCTTTGAGTAGAAAAAATCAAATTAAACCCGCTAAGTAAAAATGAATGAATTACTTACCGCCTTAATATCTTCATAATCCTTAACATCTAATATTCTTCTCCTTGCCGAAGGAGTTTCAGGGCTGGAGTCTTCTGTTGCCTCACTCAATGTACTCTCTGTGCTCGTCTCCATTGATTTAACACCATTCTCTTCAATTTTATCATCTTCTTTTTCGGTACGACGTTTTAAGAAGTTCTCATGTTCAAACGTTTTATTTTCAAAACCAGTACTACTTGGAGATTCAACGTCATTGTTTAATAGTAAATTGTCTTGTTCTGAATCTATGTATTTAATATTCACCTTACATTTAGTAGCTTTTGGTTCTTTCTCTTTGGGTGATTCCTCTATAGAGTTTACTTCGTGCTTTTTCGACGTTGCCGTTGATGACACGGGCTGTGAAATTTGTATGTATGAAGCGAAATTAGATGTATGTTTTGGCGTATTTACTTGTTTTTCTATATCATTTTTAATATTTTTAACACTAACTTCTGGACTAGTTTTGACTTTTTTATTAACATCGCCATTCTCTGCTTTCATACAAGTAGAATTCTCTAAAATCTTCCCTATAGGGTTGTTTGGGTCTAACTGACTTTTGATGCTGGCTAAGCGTTCTGCTGGTAACTTTGACGTCAGAGACATTGACATTGTATTATTCTTTTCCACAGACGGTTTTGAAAGACAAACCGGTTCTGAAATGGTTTTGCTGATGGAAAAATCGTTTTTTGCATCCCATTTGCTGACACCATTCTTATCTACATAAGGCAAGTGTACTGGAACTGGTTTATCATCTTTAGCTAGTATTTTTGTGTAACCAACGGTACCATTCTCACAATCTTTGAGTTGATTCAAATACTGTTCAACACTGCTTTTAGCATAGCGGCTTTCATTTGCTGGAAGTTTAGTTACAGTCATTTTTGGATCAAACCTTTTCCTAATCTCAGAAAAGGAAGGTAGTTCGTTTCCGTTATTGTCTTTTACACCATTGGCCATTGAGTTTCTTTTACTGTAACTTGGTGTAGGCGAGCTCTCTTTATATCTTCTTCCTTCCGGTCTCTGCTTTCGCCGAAAAATTTATATTTTTCTTTTTGCAATGAAAACATGTGTGTGAGCGTGTGAGTGTGTTAGTTCAACATTTAGACATGCTTTGTAGTAATACTTAGGTATTTAATTGTGCATTGCCTTTAACAAATATATGAGATTTTCATGTGTTATTTTAACATATCTTTTTCATAAAACTAAATACCTTTTAACCCAGTAAGTGGCAATAGTAAACATTTGAAGCAATACACAGTTGAATCGCAATTAATAATTCAGGCACTTATGCATGAATTATTATACTACAAAGTATTACTAGCAAATATGCGTCTATGTGTTACTACTGAAGTTGAGGATGCGATGTTTTGTTAATGCTAAATAAGTAATCATTGAACCACTGATATGAATCTTATCTACTAATTAAGATAAACCAATTAAAACTAATACAATTGTAATGAATAACTATGTTGATGCATTGAAAGATAAGAAAAAAAAACAAAACATCGCATTTCCAAACATTATCTAACTGTTGAAATCTGAAGCTAAAAAATGGCTGCTGCAGCATTGTTATGTCCATTGACTAATGAACACAAAGTGCTGGATACAGTTAATAAACGCACAAACACACGCACACATTTTGATGTTGTTTTACAATGTACGTTGATCAATAGTGATCAACTTACTCCATTTATTTCCACTTGCAGCAGTATACTTCAGAAAATCTTAATTCTTTCTTAATTGTGTCCAAGAAAGAATTCAGTATTTCTACCTATAGGTTAAATAGGCAGAAATGACTGAAGCATTTGCTTTTCGATCTGAGATAAATAGAGTTCCATTATATAGGACATTCATAAATTACTTCATAATCTACAGTAACGAAAATAAAAATAAAAATTTCGGATACCGCATTTCGTATGATTTAATATGAGATCTAGTCGGCAAATATAATTTTTTTACTATCCAAATATTATTGGAGTATATCAGTATGGTCACATGACTTTATTTAATGCAATAGACTTTCTTTATGCCAAATTGAAGTTTCTGATTTGTTTTGTATAATAATCTGAAAAAATTTATGAATGTAAATAAAGAAAATATCGTTGTCGTAAATTATGATAGTTCAAGCTTTTTGAAATTCTGGTAATGGTAAATGATCTTTTAACTTGTCACGAATCAAAAAAAATATAGAGGTGTCAGATTTATACGAATAAATTAATATTTGTGAAGTAATATCAAAACTTGAGCACACCATAATAAAATATCTACCTAAATAATAATTAATTGCGTGCCTGCGAAATAAATATTTCTTATTTGTCATTTATATATGACTTTAAGTTATTTGGTCAATGAATAAATGATTATGAATGGAATATGAGTATGTTTTAAATATATGAAGATAAATCTAGTTTTTCATACATATCAAAGGGTGTAGCTTTGCTTCTATTTCTTGAGGTAGGTTCTGCGTTAGTTAGACGTAAATAGTCTGATCACGTTGTCGCTTTTCAGTGTTATGTTATTTAGGGCGATTGTCATTTATATTAAGTTCTTCAATGATTATACTGTTTTGTATAATTTTTAAAATGGACATGGGTTTTTAAATTAACTTTTATCCAAATACTCTTCTCAGGAATAGTTTAGACGTTGGTTGTAGCCTGGCAACATTTAATATTTGGTTGGATTTTGATGTACGATGTTTATGGAGCCATTTATAGCAATTTAACCAGAAATAAATACTTTTGAAGGGAGCCGATGCATCGCCTACCTCGTTGGGACATTAAGGATCTGTTTATGCCATTTTTGAGGAGCTCTATATAATAGCGCCCTGAAAAAACTGCTGAGGGGACCTTATTCTATAATTTACAGACGTATGGCATAAAGGACCGGGCGCCACGTGCGGTGGAGGACTGCCAATTGTCGAAGAATTGTAGATAAGCCTCACTAGCCAGGAGGCCACTGAGTAGTGCGGTAGTAGAATGAGAATGTGGTCTCATATCGAAATTTAAAGATATGATCATGTAAAAATAATGAATGAACACATGGAATTGTTAAGATAACTTGGTTGCAAAAGAGACTTGAATATGATAATGGCATCATGCTAATTTAGACGAGCAATCTGTCAAGGGGGGTCTGATACCCGCGATACCAACACACTGGTAACGTGCTTCAATTTATTTTAGTGATTTATAAAACAAACCGATCTGACGGATCTTTCTTGCCAGATTTTTTGTAACTATTTATCCGAAAGGTAAAGTCAATCGTTAGATTCAAACTGTTTAGTGTATTTCTGTATATTATTTTAATTGTACTGTTTTATTGTAAACAATGGTTATTACTGTAATACTGGTAGACGGGGCATCAATTTTACTATAATCCAAGCCAGTACTGTAAATTAGACCCAAACACTATTATTATTACACGTAGCTATTTCTAAAAGAGCTATATAAAGAAATACTTATTATCGTCTAGAATGTATTTGAAATGTTCAACAAAGAATTGTGAAAGTTTTTGATGTCACAAAAACATCAGGTATGTATGTATATGTATTAGAAATTTCGCAGACACTCAAATGATTTAGAAACAAAATTGTACATTTTAGCCATTAGCGCCACGGACGATATTGATAATACCTTTTGGATGCAAGTGTATAATAGAAGATAAAGCACGAACGTACGTAAATTGAAAATAATAGAAAAGTATGCAAGACTATGAATACGGCTCTGAAAAATAACCATGAAACAACTACAGTTTAGTTACTCGGCCACAATTTTGATACCAAAGCTTTCAGACTTATTGAAAGGTAGATAAGACCTCTATTACTGCTATTAGCAAAATATATCCTGTTCAACATATATTATAAAGTAAGTGAGATTTTGAAGGTGTTTTTCAATTAACGGCTTTGTTATTAAATCCAGGAAAAAGGAAATATTTGAGATCAAAAGGCTTCAAAATTGCATCCAAAAGGCATCACAATACTTAACACTCACCTCAGTTATAGTGGCTGCCGTTGAATTTCTAGTCTTTCTAGCAATCCTTGATGGATCAGCTGCAGGCGGTCGACCTATATCATTAGAGATAGATTTAGATCTTGATATCTCTCCATAGCTATTGGCTGCAGCTTGCTGAATCCTCTGAGTTAACGGCACATAGTTTGAAGGCGAATATTTATTATACAACTCCGCTGGGGACATAGTGAGAGCTGCAGATGATAAAGAGCTTCTCTTACTCCTTGTCAGCGGTTCGCTTGCAGTCTTACTGCTTTCGCTCCTAGTGGTTGATATATCTCTACCTCTCGATTCGCTTCTTTC
The DNA here is from genome assembly GCA_012273795.1 of Dendrolimus punctatus. NCBI lineage: Eukaryota > Metazoa > Arthropoda > Insecta > Lepidoptera > Lasiocampidae > Dendrolimus > Dendrolimus punctatus. The sequence goes on from CM022527.1 coordinate 20,962,169, forward strand.
TGTTCTGTATCGAGAAGAGATTCCACTATCGGAGTCGGTAATACTAGGAGCTCTTGATGTTCTAGTATACTCAACAAGAGACGCTTTCCTTTCTCTTTTACCGTCGACATCTGAATATCTTGATCGGTACTCAGTAGTTCTATCACCAAAGTTATTTCTTATAGATGATGTTACATATGTCCCAGAACTAGTTCGATAATAAGGCTTGTCTAAACTAGTTGAAGACGTCAGAGTGGATCGGTAGGATCCAGACAGACTAGACGATGTGGTCGTATACCTAGATGGCGAAACGACAGGCATTTTGATTGATTATCACTAATAATCTAAGTTGTAGAAAATATTAAATTTACATTTGCTTCTTAAATGTAGCTTAGTTTAATAGATTTTTGTTGGTTTATATCTGGACGGTGGTTGTTTTTTTTGCATTTTCTTGCCTAGTAATATCTGGAACAACAAAAATAAGCTTTTAGGCATTTCGTTGTCTATTTACAAAACCTACATCTCGTAACGGATTCTATTGACTATTATTATTTTGTTAAAGAGAAAGTTTGTGATGATGATTATGATGAGAGATAGATTAAACTTGATAGAGAGATTGATGAAACTTTATAGTACATAAAATATTTTTTTACATAAGAATAACTTAGGCTATATTTATATATAAAATTCTTCTGTTCATGTGTATTTCACTGAAGTCCTCCCAAGTCTGACCGATTTTGATAAAAAAAATTGTGTGTGTTCAAATGGGTCCGGGATGGTTTTACATTACATTCACAATTGGACCCGGTAGGTGGCGCTCCAACCGAGTTTTATATTTTTCTCTAAGGCAGGACAACATCTGCTGGGCCCGTTTGTACTTTATAAAGATATTCTTTAAATTAGCCAAATTAAAAGATATGTGCAAAATACAAAAATGTCCACTATGTCCACAATGATACGATTGTCTCCAGCGGCGCGCAATGCGGGCGGAACGAGATAAATAACACGGGTCATTATCGGATGCCCGATCCGAAGGCGGGCAACTTTGTTTACGTTTATTATTAGTACATGTAATACAATAAAAATATTTCGTGAATATATTTATGGCAACGACACTCCCGTTCCATTTTACGCAAGATATTTGGCTAGTAAACGAGCGTTATCTAGTCTGCTATGGGGTCAATAAACTGGCATCCTTACATGTCTATATTGCTTGCCAGTTTGATATAGGTCATTATGGGGTCGATTTCTGGGTTTATACAAATATGTAGCTAAACAGCAAAAACCCTTATTAAGACCTAGTTCCTATATTTTAATATCTATTTATAGGACTTATGTTATCATTATGTCCAACCATCTGTCTTTGTAGGACATGGTCATTTTCCTCACTTATTGGGTCTATATATGTAGACGAAATTTGACAGTAATCACTATATTGGGGCTGTTTTAATTTTGCATCCTGGCACATTTGATAGTTAATTTTTTATATTTATTTAAAACAGATTCTGATATTGAACTTGATGAGAAGTCATGTTTTATGTTTGAGACTATGTTAAATATTTTTCAAATCTAGACAGATTATGCAAGACAAGTTTAGTATGTGAAGATAGATACATGGTCGTCGCCTGTTCCCAGATCCCTGCGCCGGAGGCACCCCTGGGTAAAGACAAACGGCCCTGATTTCAATAATTGTATTGTATATTCATGGCAAAAAGGGGTAACACGTGTATCTCAATTAGGTGTAATAATTTTAAGAATATTCTGCTCGAAACACCATAAATAATAAAAAAAGTTTAAAACGTCTGCTTTTCCTACAAAATTATATATTTTTTAAATTAGAAATAGCCAAAGTTGTATACTTTTATCCCGAAAAATGGGATAGTTGTCGGGATAAAAATACATTTGTCTCTTTGTCTGTTATGCTTTTAAGAAAAAACTACGGGACTGATTTGGCTGTAATTTGGTACATATGTAACTTAAGTATCGAGGGTGGATAAGGGATACTTTTTATCCCATATAATGGAATAGATTTATGTAAAGGTTAGAAAGCAGGATAGGTTTTCTGTGATTTAAAATTTTGGTTATTTTGGTCAATTTGGTCATTTTTGGTATTTTTGTCATTTATGTACTTTAAACGCCCGACTGGATGGCTACCACCCCTGGTCTAGAGTATGTCGCCATAACAACCTTGAGTTGTGTTCCGGCATTAGTGACCAGGTTCCAGGCTCCCTAAAGAGAGCAGCAGCGCATTCGTAGCACCTTTGGTGTTGCAAGTGTCCATAGGCGATGGTAACCGCTGTCCATCAAGTGGGCCGTCTGCCTGTCTGCTGATCTCCTGCAATAAAAAAAAAATAAAAAATAAAAAAAAAACAGATAGACGGGGGATAGATAAGTAAAACTAGAATGGGTTTGAAATAAGGGTGAAAGTTTGTATGGGGGACCAAACATTTCTCAATTTCATAGATATAAAATATTACATAAATGTAATAGTAAGTTGATTTGTCTGTCTGTTAAGCCTTCACGGAAAAACTACTAACTAATGGATCGGTTTTACTATAATTTTGTTCAAAAGTAGTTTTAATACCGAAAATGTACATAAATACTTTTCACCCCGGGAGATGGGATAGTTTGTGATATAAAATGAAGTGAATTTTTCAGGGGCATATAGCCCTAACATAAAACCTTAATATAATGTAACCTGTATTAACGCCTGCCGTTCAAACAAGAGGCATGCACCAGAGGAAGACTACTAATGGGGTAATGTTTATATTGTTACAATTACCGTTTATTGATAGTGAAGGAAATCAGTTATGGAATGAACTACTCCCTGCAATTTTCCCAGAGCTCTATAATATGGGGCTCTTAAAAAAGGGTGTAAACAGATATTTGAAAGTAGGGTTGTAACGGAACTTCGCTTCCGCCTCCGTTACTGCGGAAGTTCCGCAAGAAATCGTACCTCCGCCTCCGCATCCGTGTAATTTATGCGGAGTTATAACGGAGGTGTTTATTCACTAATCATACGCAAGCAGCGACGCTCGCGACGATTCAGTCGTCCGGCCGCGCGCGGCAAATTACAGATGTGTAACTCAGGAGTGATTGATTTAAAAGATGTATAATCTTTCAAAATTCGAAATCACTCTTTAAATCTTTGATTTTCAAAATACATCTTTAACTCACTACGTTAAGATTGATTTTAGTCATATGGAATGATGAAAACTAACAACTCAGATACTTGGATGTAGTTTGAGACAGTAGATACAGGATATTGTGAATTGAAATGAGATAACATGCGCACTCTAAGAAATACAATGATGATACACAGTAAATTAGACTCTCTATGGTTAGTTTAAAGCTTAAAACCGGTCAACTGAATGAATTATCTTATTCGAAACCAAAGATTTAAAAAGGTTAAAGATTTAAAAGAGTGATTTAATTCTTTCAAGGAAAAAGATTTATAAATCACTGATCTCATTGGTGATTTAGTTTGCGCATCGCTACGGCAAATGAACAAGAATCAACGCGTGCGCGGCAAGAACGCGATTGGGGTGGGGCGGGACGCGTGCAAACATCATTTGTCAAATGAATGATACGCGACAGGAATCAACCTATCGAACTACTTGGACGCGTTAGACGTAGTACATACGTATTTGATTTAAAATAAATATTTTGTACTATTGATAGTTTTAATAAACCATAAACTACTATTTTTTCTAAATCCATTTCACTTCCGCCTCCGCCTCCGTTAACCTCCGAGGTTAACGGAGGTGAATCCCGTCGCCTCTGCATCCGCCTCCGCCTCCGCTAAGAAGGCCTCCGTTACAACCCTACTTGAAAGTCTCAACGAGGTAGGCAATGCATAAGCTCCTGTAGTATTGCAGTATCCATGGGCAACGGTAACCACCTACCACCAAGGGGTTCGATTGCCAATTTGGCTACAAGCGAATAAAAAAAATAGATGATTATTACACAAGAAGTGAAGGTGACTTATTTAGGTGCGAGATGGTTTGGCGAACGAGCGTAGCGGAGGCGATAATAATTCGCGTGCCTAAATAGGCTTTTACCCGAGGTTAGCACTCTGCTTTTCATTTTGAATATGAGGAAAGTAAATAAAATCTGATTAGTTAAACAAACAACTTCTATATAATAAAATCAGGTGTTAAATCCATATCTAAATCTGGTGGCGCCTATGGAAGTAAATATTTTTTCTTTTTTTGTCAGTATATAAAAATAATGAAGTTTCATTACACAGAATGGAACTTTAGTCTATTTGTTAGTCATATTTGTCAAAACACAGTGATAAATAACATTCTTTATATTTTCCACATCAGAATATATTCATACTCCTATTTGTCAAGTTGTTGACAATTTTCCCATAGGTTGAATATACTGTTCCCCTGAGATTATTCATACCATATTAATCAGTGAACCTTACCTTTTTAATTGTAGAGCTCAATAATGGATTTTTCCATTATAGGTATTTATTTGGTAGTGTCCCAAAAAATCAGTTTCATTAAAAGTTTATGCATAATTATTATTGTAAAACAGACATTACAAACTGCTTTACACATATATATAGATAGATAGATAATAATTTACTGTACACCATTACAGAAAAATTATGAACTAGTCTACTACAGGGTGCGCCAGAGAAACTTACTTATTTGAAAGGTCAATAAAAAAAAAGTACTTCGGTTATTGTTTTAATTTTTTTTTTATTTGAGAATACAATATCCCAATTTTTTTTATGCAGTCTTAAAAATGACATCGGATAAATGACGAACCCCATTGCGCAAACACTGATGAAGTCGATTTTTGAAATTCGTATCCACTCTTCGAAGCATATCAATCGGTATGTTGGCAATGGCGTCGCGAATGTTGTTCTTGAGGTGTGCTATGGTCCGTGGTCGATCGACATAAACCAGGGATTTCAAATAACCCCATAAAAAGAAATCGCATGGAGTCAAATCTGGAGTGCGTGCCGGCCATTGGAGATCGCCTCTAAGAGAGATGAGGCGGTCGGGGAAATGTTGTTGCAACAAATTCATTGAGTCTCGTGCTGTGTGTGCTGTGGCTCCATCTTGCTGAAACCACACGTTCCTAACGTTCATTTCTTCGAGTCTTGGAAGAAAAAATTCCTCGATCATGTTCCTGTGAGCGACCGTTAGAAAAGAAGGTCTCAACTGCGAAGGCCCGCTGCTCTCTAGACCAGAGCATGATGGCAACTGACTGGAGGGAGAAACAAACTTGGAACTTCCCCCTCCAGATGCGCCCCCTCTTGCCCCTCTACCCGCCCAACTCACCGCGCGGGAATTTTTTCAAATAAGTAAGTTTCTCTGGCGCACCCGTTACTACTCTATTATACTACTATTCTGTGTACAAAGGCTGTGTCTTATCACCAAAAAATGATCTATCCCAGACAAGCCCTGGCAGGAATATTGCAGATTAGTAGTGGCAATAGTGGTATTCATAACTATTGTATGATTATTTACATTTTAATAATAATAAAGTAGCTATACTATAAATATAAATATACATATAAGTTATATATACACAAGATATAGTAATAAAATGCAACTACTTAAACATGATACTAAACATGTAACTATATGCAATACAGTACTAATTATATAAAATTAAATATCATTATATTGCAGACTACGAAGCCAACCTAATTTTAAGTAATACAATGAATGACATGTTGTACATGAAACATAGGTAATTGTTAGTAAATTGAAAAAATGTGACTGCAGCGCCATCTATTCAGATAATCTATGTAAACTACATAATTAGGATAAGAAGTATCCTAATATTGATTTAGTGTATAAGTTATTTCTGCATATAGTTCATATACATTCTGAGTTTTTGAAAAGGATGCAATTCCAGCACTATCCTTTTCAATATTTTTGTCTATACCATTGAAATGACATTATTTATTGAGATTAAAAGTATCCTAAGGAACACCTTGGGATAGGCACTTCCTCTGTGTTGAGTTTCATTTAAATCCATTACGTAGTTTTCATGTAATGCTCTAACAGAGAGACGGACAAAAATGTGGAAAATTTCCTTTTCCGAATCTCCTGGTCTGAATTATCTCTATGTTGATTGAAATGGCATAAATAGTGAGAACAATTATTAAGAAATTTGATTTTTTTTTAAGGTATTGTGATGTAGTAGGAATGAAATACTACTATAAAGTAATTGTAATAATTGTGTGTAAATTGGCAAATACTTGAGTTTTTTTTTTACAAAATTTAGAAACATTGTCATACCTGCGTAACTCAAATATGAACCTTATAGAATAGTTTTGGAGGCGCTCAAGTTTATGAAGTTGTTTTTGAGTTAAATCTAGATAGTTGGCATCACCAAAATCAAGTATGCATAAAAGTAGGGATTCTGCAGGCTTAATATTGGTGACGATGGCCAAGAAGGATTTCAGCCTCCAGAGTGATTTGGAGGAGAGACACAATGACCAACTCAACTCTCTTATATGGGGGTTGCTCTACAGAACAGCTTACTATCAAATATAACTCCAACACTGATAGGGATAAACCTCCCATCAAAAATACACATATTAAGTACATAAATAAATTTTAAGTACAACCTCTTGTATAGCTGAAATTCTTGTTTATATATGGAAAATGTAACAAAATGCACAAAGCCAATTGTGCTAAAGAACAATTCATGAATATTTGCACACATGCTTACACGTTAAAATGTTAATTCTACTACACCACTTCTTAATGTGTTATTTCTGTTTTAAAGAGACAGATAGAAACTTTCCACCAGATTTTTTATTCTCTGATTCAGTCAAGATACAAACCTCCTTATTCAAATAAGATATTTCCCTTATCACTAAGCTATGTACTAATGTAACTTTTATTAATTATTATGGGTTAAAACTGAAAAATTCGTGAAAGAAGCCGCGCTGGAAATATTACTAGAGATATAAAAATGGATTATTTATTTTTCTATGAAAACGCGCGCTCTCATAATTTTCTTTTATCGTCTCTGACTACCAAGGCATGAATTTCAAGGTCAGTATACATTGATCCAATTATTAACTATAAAACGCACTTCTTATAATAGAAAAGGGGTAAAACTGCAACTATAGCCGAAGAATGTTAAATAAATACATTTTAAAAACAAATTTATAGACGTAGTATTGTAACATGATATCTGTGTGTGAGAAATAGTATTTTTTCAAGGCCAAATCGTAATTAATGTTATTTTAATATATATAAAAGCAATTAACACTTTCACACGAGCTCACCCGATCATGTACACGCGATTATCCAAATATACTTTTAAAATACAGCAGTGTGTATATTTTTAGAAATTTACTGCATGACACAGCTAAGTCGAAAAACATTAATTCTCAACAAATGAATAAAGTGAATAACCATCATTGATGATAAATTTAAAGGAGAGTATACCTATGTTAGTTTGAAGGCGTTGAACCAATTATATACTTACAATTAATCCGAAAATATCAAATAGTAACTAAGTAACAGAATACTATATAATGACACCAATTTTTCAACACTTAATAAACTTTTAACTACAACAACATTCGCGCCGTACACTTAACTCGTCACTTTCGTATTTATTTAATGAAAATGGAGCGTATACGTTTCGGAAAAATATTTTTTCTTCCCTTCTATGTAATTTTAGCTGACTCCATGATTCCATCGACGTGACGTCACTCAAATTGTTGGCAATCCTATTTTTATGCCACTTCCTATATCAAACAATAAAATGTCTTATTGCATGTATTTGTTAAACAAATCTAAACTTTATAGCAATGAGATAAGAATACAAATAAATATATGGGAAGGAAATAACTCTTTGACAGTAGTATATAATGTTGTCAGTATAAAAAAATCTTATTTACATTTTCCAGATGACTCAACATCAGCTGATTGTTTTTTATTGTTATAATTAACACTTACACAATAACATGTAAATAAATGTAGCAGATTATGTAAACTAAGATTGTGTATATATTTTTAATAATTGATATTGACGTGAGTAATGCAGAATTGTGGTTAAATAATATTTCAATTAGAACTACTACTCGCCGCTAGATAGAGCTAAATATACGTTTGCACAGTTTCCTATGGAATGTTCATAGATGTCACTAGTATACTTATCAAAGCTATGATTTTTTGGCGGGAACAGAAAAAAGTGATATTTGCTGTGCAGTTTTATTTTCAAATGTATAACATCGGTTAAAAGTAATTAGCAGCTGTGGGATATTGATTATTTTTAATTAAGAACTGTCTTGAAACGCAGAGTTATTTCCTTCCTCTATATTTATTTGTATTATTTCAACTTTAATATTTTTTATTATTTTATTGTTTGATTTTTTTAAATGACATTATTTTCAAGCCGAGAAAAATATCTCGTTGAGTATCATTTAAAGAAATATAATACTTGGCTGAAGCTTTGTCTAAAACTTGAGTATTACTAATGGATACTGGATACTGGCTAGATAAACAACTCGTGTATTACTTATTTATGTGTAAATTTGAGAAAGAAAAAAATATTTTTGCTTCGGTTAACTAACTCTTGACGCAGTGCCCACTAATGTATGAGCAATGTAAAACAATCTAAGGAATGATGATCAGCTAACATAAAACATATCCCTGAAGGGTGTAATAAAATATCTTCAAAAGGTGTTACAAACGTCTACAATGCGGTGATGTCTACTTCCATCAAGTAGGCCGTCCGGCTGCCGGCTTTTGGCAATGAAGAGAAGATATTCTTTCTTCTTCTTTCCACATGAGTAGATGGATCCATATGTACCTAATTCTTTTGTCGGTTTCTGATGGTGGTCTACACGTTTTTAAGACCAATTCAATTAAACATTGAAAAAATAATCTTATTAAGACTTATTTGTAACTGTCTACTTCAGTCAATCGCAGTATATTGCTGGACGTGGTCTCTTCAAGTTTGTGCCATACAGTTTCCTCCGTTTGCCTGATCCAGGTCCACCTGACCGGCCTACCAGCTTACCGGCCGGTACAAGCTAGCCTAGCAGCGACATCAAGTTGGTTGTCGCTTGCGCCCTCCAGCCAATACAATACGATTGGGTCGTAGGGCGTAATCTGTAATAGGTATCTTTCTCTAAATACTATAAATTAAAAACGAACGATTCCCAAGAGTATATATAAAAACAAATAAACATAAGAAATTCTGTTCTTTTATATGTTAGTATACGGCCAAGGGGTACTTGTATTTTGTAAGTGAGTTAGTTTACTTAATTCATTTATTTGTGTTACAGACAGACAGAAAAGACACCGCCAATCACCACTCCACGCCCTTGCGAAGGAAGTCAGGAGACAGTTCCACAACAGGAGAGATAATAATTGGGATTGTTCACTTTTTTTCAATCTAGCTATTTCAAAAACCATTTCGAGGAATAGTGTCCCTAATTATTTCTGTCTAGTTAAAATTCCAAAAAACGTACGATCTTCTTGTATTTTGTAAGAAATGTGTTTGACCTTTATTTGACCTTACTAAAAAAATCAGGTGAGCCGTCTGCTGTTTCCCTGCTTTAGGTGTAAAAAAAAAAACTAGCTGTACATTATCTGATTTAAGTTATGTAACATGGATTTTCCCTAAAGACCACTTTAAAAAATTTAACGGTAACTATAGAAAATAATAATGGTTGAACACGAAAAATTATAAGCCTAGCGACAAAAAACACTAAAATGATCATGATACGTAATGAGTAATGACAGTGAAATTTAAATAGTAGTAGCACATATTACTATGATTAGTAAGTTTTATTATTTTTGTTTTCTAGACAAAGAAATCAATGTAAACTTGTCCCTTATGACGTCATCGGAGCAATAATTTTAAAATCGAATTATAAAAAAACTAACGCTTAAAATACAAAAATATTCAAATTAGTATCTTAAAATACCCTATTTTACGTAATAAAAATATAAAATCAGAGGGTAATTTTTTGTGAACAATCCCCATTATCCCAATTATACAAAAATCCTTTATTACTTTATAATTTACTCACTAACTTTGGAAATCAGTGGACATTTCGTTTATATTATGCCCCCTTCTCAGAGCAAGCGGGAAAGTGTCGAGGGAATTGGGCAGCGCAAGTGTGTACTTCCCCCACTAATTTCCCGCTCGTTGCTCTCAAATAGGCCGGGCATACTACATAAATGTGAGCCTATAGAGGACACTACAAAATACTAGTCTGTGGAACAAAAGTTATAGCAGCTTACAACTCTGTTTTTGGACATTGTGAAGCAAAAAGAAAGAGGAAAAAGAAAAACAGAGTCCTATCAAAAGAAGCTGTACTATTTGATATAGAGTAGAGTGGTTTTAACGTATTTTTGAAGTACAAAAAAATGCTCTCCCCCATTCCGAGGACTACGCCTTCCATCCTGTCTATACATTCTTCATCCATTCGATTTGTAAATGTGGGTGATGTAACCTCACGGTGCTCCCAGGGGTCATATTGCTACTGTTACAACTTTACTGTACGTGGACTCTCAAATAACAAAAAGGTTTGTTTTTGTACTGTTTACTTTGTCTTATTAAATCTAGTGTCCTATGACATCATCAGTACTGGGGTACAAGTAACAGAAGACTTGGAGTTTTGGTTGGTTGAATAAGTAATTCTGAGCTATGGAAGAAGAATACTATGATGACAGTAAAAGGCATATTTAATTCTAAAACGCTGCTATATCCTAAATAAATAACTAGATGGCGTAACACTAAAACTCTAATTATAATACAAATTACATACTATTGAATACAATGTAAGAAAACTTGTATGTAATGTAATGCAATGCAACGCAACGCAACGCAACGCAACGCAACGCAACGCAACGCATCGCAACGCAACGCAATTCAACGCAACGCAACGCAACGCAACGCAATGCAACGCAATGCAATGTAATGTAACACTTAATTCTTGTCTCATTTTTAAAGTTAGAGTTAACATGGCACTTGGCTCGTCGTCGTGCGAGACCGGTAGCGTTAGCACCACCGTTATTTTTTATGCTATTTTTTTCTGAGTTTTTGTTATTGTTACGTTTGGATATTTTATTTGTTATTGGTTTTTGTTGAGTTTTTGATATAATTGTTAACGACGCCAAAAGTAGTTTGTAGATAGTTTTTAGAAATTTGTTTCCCACGAAGGCAATGCAGATGTTGGGATATGGAATAATTTACGATGACCCCCGTATTGTCCTTCATTGTTTTACGTTTTCGAGATTTTCGGTAATAGTTTAAAATAACGCCCTTTGGAAAACCATTTGCGTCAAAGAAAGATGATCCTGACATCTGCCATTGCCATTGCACATATTTTAGAAAACAGTTTTGTAATTTAACTGCATGTTTTGTTTAAATCCAGTGAGGAAACAATTTATTAGTTTATAGCCGGAGAAATCGTGGGAAGCTTCCTCAAAATGTTAGCTTTTTAATGTATTACTAGTATAAGTAGACGGTGATCTGCCGAAATAAGACAGTATACGAAGATGGTGGAAAAAACTATACATAGCAAAGAAAGAGCCCTTATACTCAAGGTATTAGCTTTTTTTGAACGCGAGAAAGAAGTTAGCAAATTTGTGATACCTGTGGACCCAACAAAAAAGAGGAATGACAGGAGTTAAAATTGGAGTCGTGGTTGGAAGTTCATCTTCAAATTCATTTTCATCCATTAACTTTGATATCTCCATAATGTTGTTGCATGTTTCGCCAGAACACACATAAAAAACGCGCCTACGGACTCTACCCCATAGGTGGCGGGGAAAACAGGGGACCTTTTCTACCTGCTTAACATTTGATAAGTTAAATTTGGTAAGTTCTATGGTAAAGAAAAGAGTTGGGAATGACTAAAAATATTCTCACTTTTTGCTTATAACTTCTTTAATTTTTAATTTAGGGCAAAAAGTTATATAAACATATTTGTAGGCAAAACAATTTGCTATAAATTATGACTTTACATTTTTTTTGTAAGACGCATAGTTTCCGAGATATCGCGTTTTAGCGTTCGCGTAGAGTGTTTTCACCCTTTTTTCCAAGATGGCGGCCGGGGGACAATGGTGGCGATACCACAAACTTGAGGTTAAGCTTCTATTGACCCCCCACACATGTCCCAAAAATAAAATTGCGTCCTCTAAGAAATGCAAAGCTCATGTAAAATTTCAATGGATTAACAGTTATGCTGACGATACTGGTCTCGCGCGGCGGCGGGCCGAGTGCCATGTTAACGCGCACGGGTAGTAATTATTTTTTACTTTAACCTATGCAAGTAGGGTAGGTCTTGCGTGATATTAAGTTATGGTAGCTTAGTGGCTCCCCCCAGAGGACATCGTCTGCTGGACACATCTTCGTCCAGCAGAGGTGCACAGGTACACACGCCCGGGTCCCTAAGCCCCACTGTTACACTCCCTTCTTCCTTGGCAGTGGTGTCCCACCTATTCTCTTCTCAATATCACGTTTTTCATGCCCTTCTAAACACCCGTCCTTCCTTAAGTTTAGGCGTCGTGGAGTGGAGGGTCAGGTCAGGCTTTGCCTGCTGTCGGGGGATTATTCTTAATTGGTACCATTCTTCTAATGGCACATGAATCACTGTTCCGGGTGTGATCGACCTTATCCAGGCTGTCCACTCCACGGCGCGACCTCGAGCTAAGATTTCGTTTAAGTGGAAGCCAGAAAGGGTTTCTTGTCCACCTTATAACTTTGCAGTTCGTCGGTTGGAAGGGCCGTTGTCCTATCGGCTCCGTCGACTCTGTTGCAGATGACTATGGTAGGTATCTCACCCAATCCTCACGGACGACGACACACACTCCCGGCTGTGTTCATACACGGCTGGGAGTATCGGACGACGAAGCGGAGGGCGGCAAGGAGGTCAGTGCCACTTTTGATACCATGCACCCGCTGTACTATACCGGCTGTGCCGCCAGCTTAGAAGACTTCTCACATCTCCCGCCACATTAATCACCGCACGACTGGGACAAACCAATTCCCGAAACAAGCGACGAGTGGCGAGAGGACGGCCCTGCTGATGGTGAAGGAAAACATTGTGATGAAACCTATATACCAGCTAACTGATAACTGATCCCGTAGATCACACTTGGTCAAGAGTGGTAGGTATACCGTCCAATCCCTTAAAAAATAGGTAGTTCAGCTGTGTGATGTTTACTGGCTGATATTATATGTTTTGATTTATTATATTTAAATAGTGAAATTAAGAACCTCTCCGATAAGATATTAGGCCTAACATAATGCCTACTTCCACGTTTGCTAACATGACAGGGGCAGCTCGAATACAATATGTTTAACAAATATTCAATTTTCCAGCAACCTGGATCGCCACAGAGAGGTAGTAAAAAACAAAGAATGGGTTTAAAACTCGCATAGTCCACTTCCATCACAATTTACTTGCTTGCTCCTGTGGAAGTGGGCATGATGTGGATGTAAGTTTTTTTTGTTGGCAGTTTCGCCAACAAAAAAACAAGCAGGCACACAGCGCATATAATGGAAAATGGTTTTTTTTTCTCCTTTTATCCGCAGACTAACTAGATATATCCGCATAGTAAATCGAAAATGGTAGTACCGTCACCTATAAATGTTTGCAACACCAGAAGCGAAGGAAACACGTTGCCAGTCTTTAGAATGGGTTAAAGGGGATGATGTAAGAGGGATAGAAAGGAAAAATGGGCCATCGGATCTTTCACTCATCATACAAAACATAATTAGCTCAAAACCAACCGTTTCAAACAGACGTCCTGTGAGAGCGATTGAACAGGCCCGAAGAGTTGTAATTTCTACTATTACAACACTTAGGGCCTTATGATTCCAGCATAGCTCTACCTTTGGTTATGAGAAAAGTTACTGTCCACATGGACAGACGGATGTAACAATTTTAATACGCTTTTATTATCTTCATACTTATGTTAGTATGTAACGGAATCTTTCAAGTTAAATTTGATCGACTTCCCGGTTTCCGATTGACTTTTTTACAATAAAATTATTTTTTCTTACACTATTTTTAATTCAAATTGATTAAAATTTATTTTCTAATTTCTAATTGGATTTTCTATAAAAGCGTATTTTTTAGTTTTTTCTTAAACTATTATTATAAGAATAGTGTTTATTAATATTTTTGTCAAACTGGCTGCGGAACACTAGGTTGGAGTAAGAGTTGGGTCTGTTCATCTGTACGTATATCTTTGTATGTCACAGTAATAAACCTATTTAAGAAAAAATATCTATACAGGTGAAATGTGAAAGTAAATTGCAGATATTTCATGTACACTATACACATTATTATATTATTCTAAAGTGTAGGGAACTGTCAAAATTTTGGGCAGCTACCGTGAATATTAATCGGAACAGTACCCTTTAATACTTATTAAGGTTTCTTAGGTATTTTTGCAAAAACAGTTTCTCAGTCCGTCGATTGTTTTAAAATCCAAATGTGTCTATTCACCGTCAAGAAGAATAAACATCTTTGAACTCACACTTTTATTTGCCGAGGTGTATTATTTCTGTTATAGTACTTCACACCTATGGTTAATGTTGCCTATGAAGCTTTTCAACAGTGGAGGTGCCACTAGTTTGCTATCAGGTATGAAGGAGTGTTGTGAAACCTTTTATAACAATCCGTGTATACGTTCTGTGCAATACTCCGAAAGGTGAGAAAAAAGGCGTATGAAGTGTGAGACTAAAATGTCTCCTCTTCGCCGAGATTACAATCTTGAGTTGGACTCGTATCCATATTTAGTCGTAATACCACATGGTATTACAAGAAGGGATGAGATGACAAATGAGTAGTGTAGTAGTATGTGAGACCTGTGACTAAAAGGTGAAGATGAATACGATAAAGATAGTATGGGTATATTATAAGTATGTAGCACAAAATTAATATTGGTAGATTACTGGACATAAGAATAAAAGTACATAAAAAGGATGGATTGTGTGAAGGATGGCAGGGATATTTATTGTATTACAGAGTACGTATTTCAGAATAGAGAAAATGGAGGAAACATTATATACTGTGTCGATCTTAAATGATAGAGAAACGGAAAGAACAATTCTATATACAATCCCTTAACACTATATATAGAATACTGTAGAATAGAATATTGATTATAAAAAGAATAGTATAGAATTTTGGTCATAATTTTCTATGGGTAAGTTACACTTAATAAATGATGTCTTGGTATTATCCCAGTGTTGCATATTTTTTTAAATAATAAGCTAGTGCTGTAAGGTGGACGAAAGAAAAGCCTTCTTAATTAATTTATGAAATCGGAAACCTAGGAATAATTTCGAAAAACCCTTTGGTGATACATTTTATATTCTAATTCATTTAAGACAAGATTTTCAATTACAATTTTGGGATTTAGACCCCAATTTCTTATTATACACAGACTAAAGAATTTATGGTACGAAATTATTCAAAAAGTTAGATATGTTTTAAATTACTGTTGCTATTAATTTATTCATTCTCTTGGACTTTAATTATGGAAAAAACTCCAAACAATACGTGGAAATAAATGGAAATGTTCTTATTTAATTTTCAATGCCTTATGGTGTCCATTCTAAAATTCTGTTAAAAAAAATCTTAATAGGTGCAATGAATGAAAAATTTGCGAAAGTTAGAAAATGAGGCCGAAATTGTAATTGTAATATAGAAACGTGAACTTATTTAGCATAAAAAATATAAGTAAGAAAACAGTTTATAGACGTCATTTCTAAATTCAATAATAGATAGAATTCTTAATCAAGATTTCAAAATACCGAATTAGGTAAGCAAGGTTGTTTTTTTGCATACCTTTAAAAAATAAAAAATCCTTCGAGTGTGGTTATTAGAAATTATTATAGAAATTTAACAGTTAATCTGTTAATTAGGCTGTTTGAACGTTTGTCTTTAGCCTCAGGATTCAAACAAATATAGTTAAAAACATTAGATTTATTAAAATACATCTACATACCATGGCGTAACGGAAGTGAAAATAGGATATGATTTATCAAGGAAAATGAAATAGTTCTCACATAATATAAAGTGTAACCATATAAAATTTCGTATATTAAACATTACTAATTGTCTGGAGATTCGGTATGACACTTTCTATTCTGCAAAAGAGGTGGATGGATTGTATGGAGAATGATATTTTTGACTGAGGAAGTATGCTAGAATAGTACGGAAGGAAATGCTAGTGATCACTAGTGGCGGGAAAGTAAAAAGAAAGAGAGACAGTCTTTTCTGGAAAGTTATACAGTTTTAGCATCACACTAAACTGAATTTTGTGTAACTAATTATAAAATTATAAATTAGTTAGGATACGATGAGATTAATGAGAACTTGGATAAACCCTTAAGAGAGCAGCAGCACATTTGTAGAACCTTTGGTGTTGCAAATGTCTATAGGCGATGGTAACCGCTTTCCATCAAGTGGACCATCTGCCTGTCTGCTGAACTCCTGCCATAAAAAAAACAAATAAAATAATAGAAGTAGACCAAAAGCGAGTGAACACAACTTACTTAGTAAGAAGAATTTTGAAAAGCTCTTTTTTATAATTATTATATTTAAGTATTAAAATATTTTCCTTGAGTAAATCTTTTAGAATTTGTGTTAAAATTTTAATAATATATTATGTAGGTATAGATATACTCGATGTGTAGAGTTTACAAAAGTTTACCTAAACCATTTCCAAAATACATTGATACAGAATTATTCAAAAACATACACTAATAACACAAGAATTATATTTTAAATAGAACTATCCTATAAATTAAATTAACTTAAGAATATAATTATAATCAGTAAAATTAAAAACCTACATGCACTAAAGGCCCGTAATACAAAATATTTTCGAAAAAAGGTGTCAACAATTTTGAACCGTATTTAAAAATGTAATAACGGTCCTATTCATAGAGAGTTAGAGTAAGTTGTAACTTACTCAACTCTCTATGAATAAGACCGTAAGAGTTTTTGGATTCAAACAAAAAAATTAGGCACAAAATTAGGCGCAAAAAACCAAAGAAGATGAATCTTGATGAATTAATTACCTATTTAATTTAAAATTCTAAACAATTGGGAATAATTTTGAAAATCTCTTTTGTTAATCTTTAATAATTAAAAATTATTAAATTTAAATGTCATTAAAAATGTCATGAATTTTAATTATATAAATCCCAATACTATTAATCACTTTTCAAACATATAAACTTTTTAAACATGTGAGATAATTTCCAAAATAGTTTTAAAGAAGAAATAGGTCTTAGGCATTGATATATATATATCAATGGTCTAAGGTATTAAATTAAATTAAATAGTAGTAATACTAGAAAGTTTACACGTACAATTTTATAAATTAGAAAATTACTTTTAGAATTATTAAAATTAATTATAATTACTAGAATTATTTCCAAAAACAACTCAGAAAAATGTAATCGTATATTTTACATTTATGTACATAGTCAAATAATTTGATTTACTTAATCTTTTTGTAAATAAGGCTTCAATACAAAATGGCACATTGAAAGGAGTTCAATTTTTCAAAATATTAATCCTAGAATTATTCTGAAAAACTTTTTCGGAAACTATAACTAAGAGTAATGTATAGGCCGCTATCTCTCTCATACGTTAAAGGGACAAGGGTATCCAAAAAGTTTAGGTATAAAACACGTACCTACTTTTATTAGTCTACTCTGGCAAGGTTAAAGTCGAACACACTGCTCGCCGTCTCCATTTCGCTAACATAGTCCGCGCGCGCGCCACATCTCGCCGCCACGTCTCTGCAAATACGCTCCAAAGACGCCCTTACCCTCCCCAACCCTTACTCGAGCCCTAAACAATCGTATCCAGGTCTAACTACCTTTGGTCCTAACCTCATTAAAAAAAAAATTGTATTCACCAAAATATCCCGCCAAAAATCCCTTTTCGCGTCCTAAATTCGCGTGGACTTCGTAACCCCTTCAAATTTCGAACATGTTAATTTTTTAATACTGGTATTAGTCTATATTATTAATTTTTAAAAGTGTTATTTAAAGTGTCGAAAAAATGGTATTTTTTGTTGGTAAAAGATGTATTTTTTATAAAGGTTTATCAATTTTTAGGTCTTATCAGTAATTTTAAGTACATTTAACGTGCGTTTGATATATCTTTATTGTGTTATAATAGTGTTTTTGGCTAAAACAGTAGCGCGGCGTTGGTGTACATTTGCCTAGGTTTAGGCCTAAATAGTCGGCAAGCGCGCGGAGTGGCGAAAAAATTCGCAACATCTACGAACTTAAAAAATCCAATAAGATTCTTATAGGCCTATTTACTTAACTGTTGTTATATGTTCTAGACATTCTTAACTTTATATTGATATTAGATTTTTGAACTAAAACTATTTTGAAATATATTTTTTTAACTGATAAGTGCAGTGACTGTGGATGACCGGAGTTTGGATTTTTCGAAACGTAAAAATATATTCAAAACAGGATTTTTGCTTCAGTTTTCTACATTTCATGTAAGTAAATATATTGTTATTCAATAATAATTAAGGTTAATTTTATAATAAATAAGTTTTTTTCTGCAATTTTTAATAATTTTCGCAAGCGCTCTACTCGCATTGTGTGACTGCGAAGATTCTTTTAAAAGTTACTTTTTATTTTTATCTTTGTTGATAATACTAATAATTATGATTAATTATTATATTTTCAATATTATTTATAGAATTATAAAAATAAATATGGTATTCTAGGGTCCAGGAACTTTCACGTTTCGACTACACCATTTAGGCCTAAAGTAGAATGAAAATGGCATTGCAGTACTAAATTTTGCTATAAATTAAAATACTCAGAATTTATTGTTATTTTTTATATAAATATTATGTCTTTAAACATATAGTACCCTTGATACTTAAGTTTTAAGGCATATATGAACTCTACATTAAATCTGAACTTAGCCCTAAAAAAAACAAAACTTTATTAATGGCAATCCGTAAAAATTATACCTTTTTGATTTTTCTTTCCAAATCTCCGGTTTTTTCTTAACTTTTTTCTAATAAAAGCTTTTAGAGGCAACTAGCTAGTTTATACTATAAAAATAAGTAGTCAGAAAGTTAGCTGTTTCCTGGTCATTTTTAACTCTTTATTTATATTAATTGATGTTGATAAACTAATAGATGTATAAAGTAATCCTTATGACTGTTGTTTAACTATACAGTTATTCATTAAATACATTCTAAAATAAATGTTTTATGGTTTTCGCATCTTTTTTTTCGGCAAAGACCCATTTATTGCAAAATAGCGACTGGCATAGTTCTCATGCGGCCCAGCTACTTTCGAGAGGGGTCTAGTGAATGTATGTTTCCTATTACTTAAATATAGCATGATGACAAGCTTTTTATAGGGCAAAGAAGTCATTTAAGTCCATCTACTGTCAGTTGATCTAAGCTTTTCTTCTTCTCGTCTTTTCACCTGTTTCCTCTTTACTTCTCCTTTTGGTTCTTTGCTATTATTTATTTGCCAAGTATTTTCATTTCCCAATATATTATATACGTCTATAGTCATAGAATGTGTTCAAATAATTAATTTCCCTTCTAAATGAACTTAAAATTTGGTTAGATTATCTGTATTTAAAGATTTATCTTCTATGAGAAAGATTACATCTGAATATAGTAGTATAGTATAGTACCTACCTAGATATCGATCTTTTGAAAGGATCTCCCATACAAAAAATCTATTGTAAGAAAAGATTTAAAAGTTTCAAGTTTCTTACAACTATAATATGTAAGAACATATTATATATATAAAATACCTTAAAAATAAGCCTCAAACTGTTTTCGTCTAACAATAGATTTAATACAATTCACTGGTTATATTGTTTCTGCTTCTGCTTTATTTGTACATACATATTAGCACGCTTTTTTCCCATGGGGGTAGGCAGAGACTATAGATCTCCACTTGCGACGATTCTGACAAACAACTTTCGCTTCATCTACTTTAATTAACCTCTTCATATATGCACGTTTATTTGATATGCTTTTTACCTGACCTCCTTTTAACACTTCTGTTAATTGATTATGGTGGTGTACGTCCTGGTCTACTGGTACCAACTCTACCAGTTACAATACTGTCATACACTTGTTTTCTCTCTACATGCCCAAACCACCTTAACTTTTCTTTTTCAACTCTTGTTATAACATCTTTGCTCATCATGCTTTATTTGTGTACTTTGTTAAACCTGACTTATAAGTACGTATATGACTATGTCATATTATTATATATTACAGTCATATTATTAAATACTATACTGTATAATAATATGACTTGTAAGTACTATTCCACCTTGCATGGTCTTTGACATTCTCAATTCTTAGTTCATTAGCCCGGATATCCTGTATCTCGTTGCCTTAGTATCACTGTCTTGGATGCCTAGGAGGTCCTCTTCCAAACACAGATATGTCTTCTCAACAATCGTTCATTTATTTTCCTTGGCATTCTTCTAATCTTTTGGAGTCCGTGTTTTCTTTCACATTCTGTTCTAACATAATATTCTTTATTAAATTTGACATAATCTTTTCTTGTTTCTTTTAGTTTACCGTTACTCTCATGTCCATCAATCTTCTAGCTCCTCATTTATTACATGATATTCAACCCTCTTTATTACAAGCTCATTACACGATAATGTTTTTTTCTTTTCGACTTGTCATTCAAGGCTTCAACCACTGAAGAGACAATTACGTACTTTTTTCTCCCATTAGCCATTTTCATAACATTAAATTTCTTTATATAAAATTATTAGTCTGGCTTTTATTTTCACAGAGGTTGTATGTCTCGTTTCCCATTTATTCCATCGCGGAGATTTTTTTGGTCTATCACTTTACTGATTAAATATCCGGATATGTATGACATGACAGGTCTTATTACAAATGTATATATCTGACCTTTTAATTCAGGTGGCATTGTCTGCTACACTGATCCCTTGTCTCCAGTTTGATGTCGTCAGCCATTCAGCAAATGAGGTTATGAATATCAAAATAATAGTTGGCTTAAAGGTCTTTGTTACCATGCCAGAAAAATAAAAAAGAACAATATAGTTAAGAATCATTCAACCGATCAGATGATCTGATATCAATGATGTATTTTGATACCCCCATTATCTCTTGTGTCTATTTCTCTAGACTAACTGAAAGAACTTCGCAATCTTTTAGGCACTTCATCCTTAGAGAAAGATGTGACTTTAAAATTGCCACTCTTTTAAATATTGTGAATCTCTCTCTTCTTCTCTCACCTTGTTCCTTGTGTTGTGTTAAGTGGGGTCGGAACCTTGTCTTTCTTTTTATATTCCTCTAGTCTGTCATATGTCTTTAGTTACACGACAAATTGTTATATTATTTTTTACACAATCCAGCAATATCTTTTTTGGTCTACCTTTACTATTATATCAATCTTGCAAGTCAAAGTATTTCTCGTACGATTTACATCCGTCTCCAACTCCACTTTAATCTTCTTTTTCACATCTTTTAGTTACATGCGTAGCTTTCAAATACTCTTCTGTCCTAATTTGTAGGGGTGGGAACACTGTCTTTTCCTTCAATACTTTACTGATCTGGCATAGATCCTCAGTTACGCGATAAATCATCATTTATCATCTTTTATACAATATATCATTTTTTTTCCTACCTTTACTGTTATGTCAATCAATTCCAGGTCCACATTCTATTTGTCTCACTATTTTTATCCGTCTTCCACGTTTACTTCAATCGCCTTCCTCTATTTTTTTTAGTCACAGATCCAACTTTCTAAGACTCCCGTACCTATTCATTCCTCACTTTCTCCATTCTCGTAAAACCGCCTCCCCGTTTCGACATTCTCATCTAACGAGTGGACTGAGTGGAGATACTTTCATTCTATCACTTTGGTGACGCAACATTCTTCTATATATTATCTGGCCTTTTAGTTTCAGTGGCATTATTTTCTTATACGTTACACCGGTAACTTGGCGCCATTATAGCTATCCCATATTTAATCCTTATCTTTACATCCTCCTCTACATGATTTCATGATCCCTCGTGTCAAGACATACTAATAGTAAACACCTACCGTATACAGTATATATTTCTATTTCACTTTGACTCTTGGCAGTTTCATAATAGAATTCTGCGAAGTGGCCATTTTGAATCCACTGTAATCTGTGTTACACTTGTGATCAATTATTACATCTTTTATAATTAAATTTATTATCGCATTTGAAAGGAAAGCATGAAAAGAATACTCGGGCAATTCCTAGTATTCTTCTTCTACACATAAAAAGCCTAGTAAAATATCTAATTTTCAAAAACTTAAATTCAATATGAACAGATGGCTCCACATGTCTTTCTTTCGTTGCTTATTGCACTTTAATTGATATAATATTAAATAAAAAAATTACAACATGTCGTTGAAAAATTAAAAGTCCTTATTGGTTTATTTCCAATTTTCACCTGTTTCAATTTAATCTCTAAACATATTTTTATAATGAACTAGATGGATTGAGTGATGGAA
Organism: Dendrolimus punctatus; assembly: GCA_012273795.1. NCBI lineage: Eukaryota > Metazoa > Arthropoda > Insecta > Lepidoptera > Lasiocampidae > Dendrolimus > Dendrolimus punctatus. The sequence continues at coordinate 20,984,669 of CM022527.1, forward strand.
AACATGATGATTTGTGGAGTGATAGAGGACTTACGTCTCAATGGAGGAATATCGACAGAAGACTTGATGTGCCAATCCGAAATGACTGGGAGAAGGCGAAAGAAAAGGTAAAGCGACAGAAATACCTGTGGCGCTATCTTCGTCATCCGTGTACGGTTTAGAGCTTTTTCAGAGCTATTATTCAAGGAAGACTGTCATTTTTAGTACTATTTATCCGTAGGGACTATGCTCTCAGTTGCATTAATATCTACAGATGACGTTGCGTAAGTTTGGAGTCACTATCCAGCGTGAACCATCCCATTTCATAATTTAAAAATATCCTATAGTCATAACCGTTACTAAAAATATAAATATATAAAATTTCATGATAATCAACTCATTTGCAAAACCGTGAAGAAGAAACAAATCGACATCCAAGAAAAGTCACTTTCGTATATATGTGTTACCTAGCTATTAATCTGCGAGTTTTTATTTTTATGAAGTAAAACCGGCTCTGCAAATATTTTACAGGTTTCATACGATAACCTTTCAAATTTTTGTACCCTATTTTGACCTTGTAAGATAGTTTTTTAGCGAAAATATAGTCTAAATCCTTCTCTATTTCCTTGCCAAATTTCACGCTGATACGTTCAGCTGAAAATTTAGAAAAATAGTTCAAGGTCGATTCTCACGTACGAGTACACACTGCTAATTTTGATCTGGAGTTTCTCTTACATATATATGCATTTGAATGAATTTAAAGCTTCATTGGATTGGATTTTGATACTAAATTACGTTACCTTAAATATTTTATAATATAATAACCTATTTAAACATAATAAATAGTCATACTAATAATCATGTTGTTCGTGCCTAGCTCGCAAGGGACCTGGCGTGAAGTTATGTATGTTATGTATGTATGTACTAATAATCATGGTCATGGTAATATAACCTACATACCTAAATAATTACAATTACAATTCATTTTTACTTAATATATACCATTAAGTAAAAATGAATTGTAGGTAGGATATCAAGTAGGGTAGCAAGCACATTGAAGGATTCTGCAGAGCCGTTGGACCTCTATCGTTTTTGTCATCTGGCTACAAAACCTTAAAACTAGCATTGAACCGAAAATACCCTATATATCAGAAATTACTCGACGGCATTTTAACCACTTCGATTCTTTTCAGAATTTCCCACTTGATAATTTAAAAGTTAGAGCTTGACATATGTGGGACGCAGGTCCTCTCAGCGCATGGTTGCCTCGGGAGGTACTTGTGTTGCTTTGGAAGTGAGCCAACGTCAGGGTGCCATCATTTTTACACATGCGACGAGGATACGGCGCCGCACATTCCCCAAGTGCGTCCTGCCTGAACGGAGAAGCACTGAGATCTCGTCGCCTGTGCTTGAATAGACCTCACACTCCCGGTCGTGGTTCACACCGTGGTCGGGAGCCTCCTCGGATGGGACACAGTCTCCTCTTTTTGCGATCGTGTCATGCTTGCGGAGAAGGAGGGGGAACGGGAGCGTGAGTGGAGATCCTTACTTACTCCCGTGAGAAAGGGCTCTCTACCCGCAACATGCTGTTCAGATTGGGTTGCGACATATTCTGCGCGCACTCACCTCTCATCCCGTGGGGCGCTTTACAGATCGCCCCATGCATAAGAGAGCATGATGATTCTCGGGGACAAAAATAGTCCGCAATGGATGGGCCGATGGGCCACCGCCTCCCAGGGCTATCGGAAAGGCTGGGACATATAGTCGTAGTAAAAATAATTACAGGACCCTAAAAAGGGTTGCCTCACAGAGAGACCATACGGACAGACGAATGGACATAACAATGTTATAAGGGTACGGAACCCTAATAAATTTGATATATTTATTATTATTATTATTACCATTATAGCGTTCAATCTCGGTTGCTTTGGGGTTTACTACCAGGCCGAATATCCTCCGTTATGACATCAAGTCAGCATTCTTAGTTCCCCACATAACTAGCGGGTTTCCAATCATTATGTCTTTATCATCATCACCATCATCAGCATCATCATCATTATCCGAACGTTAGATCCCGGTTGCATTAGGAGCGTTCACTCCGACGCCCAGGGTCCGCTTTCTGTCCGCCTTCCCCTTCGACCGGGACCTGGCGAAGGCGGTATATTATAATACCATTTACATTTGTTCCCCACATAATGTTTCCGATCATCTATCTATATATAAATGCTTTCTTATCTTTATCTTACGTTGTATATATAATTACTGTGCAATTGAACAGTTAAATTATAAAAAAACTCGAATTGAATTAATTCAAGATTGCAGCTTGATACATCAATGTCTATTTCTTATCCTATTAAAATAATCCGAAATATTATATAAAATCAGAAAAGCATAATAAGCTGTATAACTATTGAAGATGTGTTGTATTTATTACGAATCACCGGTTATATAATTGGATAGGTGACACACTATATAATAATTTCTAAAAAAATGTCAAAATGGCAAACAATGGTAAAATACCTTGCAATCATCTTATTTTAAAAATATCGCGTTATAAATAATTGTAATTAGCGCTTAAACAATAATTAATCCACTATTTGACTGGGTAATAATGTGACGTAATTATTTGATATGTTCGAACAAAATGTAGGTGGCTTTCGGCGTTTTATAAGATGATGAAATAAAAAGTATCTGAGTTGATTTTACTATCAACTACCATACTGTTATATCAAAAAAGAAATAGATTTCAAGAAATACTAATGCGTTTTATGGTTAAGTATCCTTAACAAGAAAAAATTAAGCAAGTACATGTCTGACTGTGAAGAGTAGAGGTGACAAACGTCTTCTGTTATAGTTATTTGGCTAGGGAAGCATAAAAAAGTATTTGATTTAAAATACTCTATACCTGTAGTTATCACAAATTATTGAATTGAAGTTAGCAAACTAACATAAATTGATTTTTGAAATGAAAGTATTTTTGAGGCTCTATAACCTCTTTTTTTTAAATTAATAATTTCATAGTTCAAATGCAGGGATACAATTATAGACTGGTAAACAAGTGCCTTTTGGACCAACTTTTTTCAGCAGTCTCTGAAAATTATAAATGAGGTGTCATTCGATTCGGAATAGCATCTAGATGATTTTTGAAAAAAATGAAGTTCCGCTTTCAAAAATTGTAAAAGTTATTAACAATTAACTAAAAAAGGGGGGTTTAGTTTTTTGCAAATATCTCCAAAAGTAATAAAGATTTTTCAAATTTGAAAAAAGAATCGAAAAGAGGAGGAAATTTCCTAAAAAAAATCTTGACTCCCAAAACTGTAAGATCGATATTTATAATTTCCCAGAGGGATGAAAATACGGCCGACAACGGGTACTCTGGCTTACGCAAGCCACACCCACATCGGCCCTTTAATGAATAAATATTATTTAAACACTCTAAATATGAAAATAAAAAATTGAAAAAATTCAGGCACTAACTGAATATTTGCAAAAAATGTAACCCCCCTTTTTTTTAGTTAATTGTTAATAACTTTTACAATTTTTGAAAGCGGAACTTCATTTTTTTCAAAAATCATCTAGATGCTATTCCGAATCGAATGACACCTCATTTATAATTTTCAGAGACTGCTGAAAAAAGTTGGTCCAAAAGGCACTTGTTTACTGTCTATTATTGCAATTTTGGAAGCTAACACTGTTGAGCTATTAACCTAATTTAAATAATCATTTAACAACTTGTGTAATTTTCCATGACTACAAATATTTATGTGAAAAAAATTCAAAGCTCATCATTTACATGTATGGCGGAGTCATCCCTGATCTTTATTTTTTCAGTTCTTTGCACTTTTGACATAACTATGCAAAACATGGCTTTGCCAGAAATACGAATAGACATAACAAAAACGGGATAAAAGGGTTGCATTTTTGCTAAAATGGTTACAGAACCCTAAAAATATATTTTCTCCTTTTCTCTAAAAAAGAATACATGGATGGAAGGAATGTGTTAAAGATGAAAAATATTCCTGTTGTGGCAGGGGGTGTATAGCAAAATAAAAAAGTATGTTAGAGAAAGACATACTGTGTCGTACCCCAAATAATTAGGGAAGGTTGAAAAGAGTATAAAGAAAGTTCAGTTTAATGAAAAACATAGATAAAAGGCTCGTTGACATAACTGAACTACGCTTGGACGGGGTGCACTATAGAATTGCACTATACAAAACACGAGATGATCCGTGAAATAAGTAAGTATACTGAGATAGTTTATTGGCCTGCAACACTACAGATCCCACATCCGTGCGCATAGGCGAAGATACGGACGAGCGCACGGATCAGTTTAAGTACTTGGGATCTGTACTTAGTGCGTCCGGGGATATCGACCACGACGTCTAGTCTCGTATCACAGCAGCTTAGGCCAAGTGGCGTGAGGTGACAGGTGTCATTTGTGACCCCAAAATGCCGGTTAAACTAAAAGGTCAGGTCTATAAATCCATCATTAGACCTATCCTTTTGTATGGCAGTGAAGCGTGGTCTGTAGATGAATATGCTGCGATGGATGTGTGGAGTGTCACGGAAAGACCGGGTCAGAAAGTCCCGCATCCGCGACAGTCGTTATGTCCGTGACATAGCAGACTAACTGCATGAGTGTCGCTTACGCTGGTATGGCCACGTTTTACGGCCATACTACCTCCTCCAGGTCCCGGTCGAAAGAGAAGGCCCAAGAAATGTTGGCTTGATGTTGTGAAGGATGACATGCGTACCAATGGTCTCAAAACGGGGGATGCTGAAGATCACGCGAAGTGGAGTAGAAAAAGTAGGAAACCGGACCCTGGGCGTCGGAGTGAACGCTCCGAACGTAACCGGGATTTAAAGCTCGGATTATGATGACTCAGATAGTTTACTCGTATCCTTTTATTTTCGAGTACATTTTCAAGGTTAATAACGTTAAAGCAGTTTTTGTCATTTCTTTCTTCCAACTCATCTAAATTGACTCGCAAAAGTTGAGGTCACTCGAAATATTCTCACTCGGATCTGACGCCGCAAATGCACTCGGATTACCGGTTATCATGATACGAATAGCTATCCAAGTACACTTTTTTTTTTTACATGGGGAAATGCGTTACCGCACCGTCAGCCGCGCGGGGGATTATGCGCGGCCGGTGTGTGGGGTTCCCAGACGCCGGTTCAATACGACCGGCTGCCGGTACACCCACTAAAACCCCATGGGAGCCTTCTTTCCGCCTAGCGCCGGGGTCACGGTATGTGCGCGAGCTTAACCCGCGACCCCGGCAGCGGCTGGCCGCCTCATAAGCAGAGGCGGCCTCTCCTGTGTGCGGGCCGGGGAATGGTGTTTCCCCGGCCCTGAGAGGGACACGCGGCTACCTCTCGCGCCCTCTCGCGGCATTAGTGCGGGCGGAGGTCTATATGGATCCCCCAGACCTCGACGCCCGCTGCTGCTGGGAGGGGGAGGCTGCGAAGGATTACTCCTGTGCCATCACCCCTCCCTCTCCTTCCTCCTCCCCCCACCGCCTCGCGCACTCAGCAGCGTCAGCGGCGGGGGGGGGGGCTTCGCGATAGGGGGGGAGGCTGCGAAGGATTGCTCCTGCGCTATCACCCCTCCCTCTCCTTTCTCCCCCTCCGCCGCCTCGCGCTCTCAGCAGCGTCAGCGGCGGGTGGGGGGGCTTCGCGATGGGGGGAGGGGGAGGATGCGAAGGATTGCTCCTGCGCCAACACCCCTCCCCCCTCTTCTTCCACCCCGCCCCACCGCCGCCTCGCGCACTCAGCAGCGTCAGCGGCGGGGGGGGGCCTCGCGATAGGGGGGAGGGGGAGGCTGCGAAGGATTGCTCCTGCGCCAACACCCCTCCCCCCTCTCTTTCCTCCCCTTTTCCCCGCCGCCTCGCGCACACAGCAGCGTCGGCGGACGGAGCGGGGGAGGGTAGGTCGCCGGTCAGGCGGGCGGTGGTGGGGTGGACATCACCACCGCCGTCCTCGACGGCCAGCGGAGAAAATCTCGACGCTGGCGGTCGCAACGGAAGGGATGGGTGTTTGGGGAGGAGGTTTGGGAAGGAGGGGAAGGCATTAGGATTTGGAGGCGGAAAGGTGGGACACCACTGTCACGGAGTGAAGGGGGGAATGTGACAGTGGCCGCTCGGGGCCCCGGGGACGCATCCCCTTGTACCGCTACCTGGACGGGGGGGGGGGGAGCCCAGGGCGGCACCCCCTGGGGGTATCCAAGTACACTCGACCCAAGCGTACTACAATGGCATCAACGCGGCTGTATCTAATAATTTCATATACCTATGTAAAAATTATATCTATATATTTATATAGATATAATATATAATATATATATATATATATATATATATATATATAAAAAAAAATATAAATATATAATATATATATATATATATATATATATATATATATATATATATATATATATTTAGATGTTAACACTCATCCGAGATCACTAGTATGTGTTTATTTTCAAGAATAAACATTTCAGACCAGTTGATGCTATTTTTTGTATGTCATCTAACTAGATATGTCAAAGCTGAGCTTGGTCCAAGTATACTCACTCGGATCACACGCTGCAAGTACAATCGAATTTCCAGGCGCCACGATACACGTAACGATCAGTGTACTCTGTTCAAGCATACTTAGATCATGTAAAAGCGGCTTACTCGTAAAAGGCGCCTAGGTCAGTTCTGAATTTAAATAACTAGATTTTAGTTTCTAATTGTTGTCACCGAGCCAAGAATTCACGTAACTAGCGTTTAGCGGAATTTTATGAAAGTATATTGAATTTTTGGGACACACCTATTACTCTAATCTATAGGAAGCATTGATAATTCAGAAAAATAAAATCTTGCCAACTGCGTCTCGGTCCACTTAGTGTTGGTTCCTTAGTACCGATGAGTGTTGCTGAATGCTTTTGATATTTCACTTTGAAACCTTAAAAATGATTTGTATCTGAAATTACCTCACATTGAAAATAAATAGGCCAAGTGCATATAGGATAATGCTCAGTGATGGTAATTTTGAAGAATGGACATTCACCTCTGGAATTTGGATTTTGATATGTAACCCTAAAATAATATTTAAAGGAAAATACCCCATACCTCAAAAATTATTCAACGGATCTAATTTTTTTTTGAGTTGAATGAATTTTCTAACCACTACCACCTTGGCTATTTTCATTTGTGATTTGCAAAATAATTTCATCCCCGTTCATGTGCTAGGTAATACCTTATTTATGTGATGTCTATTTACTGGCTAAAATCCTTTTAATAATATTATACACGAGATAGCATGGATGGATGTTTGTCACTTCATGTAAAAACTGCTGAACGGATTTTAATGAAACGTTAAGTAATATTATAACTTAAAAACCAGAACTATAATACTGTTACAACCTAGGCTCCGACAAAGATAAATTCCACGTACAGATCTATAGGAGCACATTTTATTACCTTTCGGCATTTGAACTAATCGTAATTCTTTGTTGATCGTCTTCTCTTATTACTTATTTATTTGCACACGTTTCTAGAGAACAGCCTATTGTTTTATTGTACTCGTTTATGGCCGCTTGCGACTGAATCGTTAGCCATGTGTTGCGGATTACACCGACTACGATACGGGCACATTTGTATTTGTAAGGTATATAAACGATGCCTGGTCACGACGCACGTCACGCCTTGACTACGATCAAGGCGTGACGTGTGTACAATCGGGAATGTCATAGTGACGGTAGTGACTTTGCGCGTTTTATTGAATTACGACCTTCTGCATTGCGTTTAGATTTATTGAGTTTGGTTATAATTGTACCTGTGTTATACGTATTTGTATAGTTCTAAGAAACTCTATAATTATTCTAACGGCATTTTAATTTTAGTCCCGCTGAACTCGTAACAATACACAAGGATACGATTTATATAGCTATCATTAAAATCCATTAATATAAGTGTTAAGTAGAAGCCTTTATTTATGCGTCAATTTATGGTGTCCGCTTATGCACGGGTCGGGGTCTAGACGAAAAACAGCGCAGTGTGCGCGCCCTGCGGCCGGACTAATGTCGTTGACGGCCGTGTCTATATCGCGTATCGCGAATCTTCGGGACAAATAGACGAAGTCGTGGGCGGCCACTTTAATTTTATATGACAACTGATCAATCCTCACAATTTGGAATAACTTTCTATTGAAAATTCTAATTTCATATATGGTCTTAATTAAATTTATTCATATTAACACATGCATATTTTTTTTGTTTAGCAAGTCATGCCTGCCTACGCATTTATTATTTTTTTATTATATTTGCCTTAATAATAAAGCCTACCGTGCTTGTCACGTTGGAGTATTTAGATAGCTTTTTAGGGTCCCGCAGACATTTTGGTAAAAAAGGAACCATTTGTCATGTCTTTGATTGACAATGACAATATTTTTTTTTAATATTGACTTTAATAAGCTGTAGACAAATCGTAAAAAATGTTAGGGGTGGCCGTCGTAATTGTAACTAAGGGATAAAAAATAGAACTTTAAAATCGAAACGATGTATTTGTAATCTTTTTTAATTGAGTCAATTGGTGCCGAGCTATTCACTTCCAGAGTAGAAAACATTATGTCTCTATCTTTAGCTTTGTACTATGATGTGGAAAAATACTAAAAAATCAAGGATATAAAAATCCAAAAATACTTTCAACGAAAATTAGTCTGAATGATATGCTTAGAGCAGTTTTTAGATTAATTGTTTTTAATGTTCCGTAGCCAAAAAACGAGAATGGTGGTCATTTTTTACATTTACCGAACCTTTCTTTATGCACGGACGAACTAAACACTTTTTGTTTCAATTTTGTACAGTAATGTTTTAGATCTGTGTTTAGAGTGTAAGATTTTGGAATATTACAATATTTACTTTAGATGATCAGAGGGCTAGTGCCTACCTCGAACCAGGGATCAGTATGGCAATCAACGAGGTGACGTAGCCAGCCATCTGGGCACCTTACCTATAGAAGACGATGACCTAGGCTGAGTATTCTACTAATATTCTTTGAGCAATTATAAATTAAATACAATATTGCAAGAGAAGTTCGGATTTATTGTATTAATTTAATACATTGTGTTTATAATTTAAAGTCTAAAACTTACTTCTTCTAGGGTAACTTATAGGCACAGGCCGTAAAAGGAATACATTAAATATAAATTACATTATTTATTCCCCACTTTTGCTATTTAACTATTTGATATGCATAGTTACACACCCTATCTCTAAATAGTTGATAGTCCCCTACTACATTAAGAACCCCCTGTTCCATGTATATATTTTTTATCTATGAAATCTACCCACCATTTCTATCGTTTGGAACCAATAATTTTATTTAGATAGGGAGCTAAAAAAGATGTTTTAAAATAGTAATATATAAAATAGTACCGTAATTTATACGGAATTATATGCATAGGTGCTATATGTACATTAATTTATTTATATGGAAGTCTATATATTTCTAGTGGACCCGGCAAATGTTGTCCTGTCCAGAAAGATAAGTCTAAAACCCGATCGCAATATTATTTACTGGGACCAATTGTGAAACTACACCATCTAGAGACTCACTCAAACATACACAAAATTTCATTATAATCGGTCAAGCTGTTTTTGAGTTTTATCGAGACTAACGAATAGCCATTGATTTGTGTAAATGAAAGAAGATGAAGAGAAAATTTCATGAAATCCTCATATCTTTCCATCTATATATGTTCGTTGTACAGTAGTTTGTTTTAGAAGTTACTGGGTCCATATGGATAAAACCGTATAATCTATATGACAATACCCAATGGACTAGTAAAAATCGGAACAATTAAAGACTAGGTGAGGCCGTCAGTTGAAGAATGTTTGATGAAAAAAACTGTTTTCCTAGTGCATATTTTTTTTAATTCTCTTATTTTAGAGGGGCTTTGAACCTTTTCGGTTAGGTCAGTCCCATCGTACCTTTTCTTAATTTATTACAGCGTACATTAAAGTAACATAAAATTGACATGTACATAGTTTAATTGAGTCCGATATTGTTACTCGAATATTCAATAAACAAAATTCTAACAAGAACTAAACCGACTTCAAGAGTAACTAGAAAAAAAGGAAAAAAATACAATTTTATACATCTTGAAGTCGGTATCAAGCGAAATAAAAATTACCATATATACATTGTTACAACAACAAAATGTTGCAAAATGTGGTAACTTTCATGGGTTACTTGGTAACGACTTCAAGATGTTGTAGAATTCTTTTTAGTTCCTCTTGAAGTCGGTTTTTATGTTGAAATTTTGTTATTTTACACTTTTAAGTTACATATGTAAATGCACTTAAGAATCTCTAATAAATGCCGTCGAATTTAAATTAATGAACTATCACTAAGACATGTTGGTCAGTTAATACATGTATATTAGTTGGTTCTGGCACTCGCCGTCCGCTGTTGCGGCGCGGCTTATACATTTCGATTTACAGGAAACCAACTGCCGACGCGGCCATCAACTCGCAACCAATTTGTATTTATTGTTTTGAAATTCCGATTGGTAAGCGCTTAACGAAAATTTTTTATTTAAATAATTACGCCCATCGTCTGGTGCTGCCAGGCAGCATTTTTGTTTGAATCTCAACTCCGACTGTCGACGTTTTCTAATTACGACGCACCTCATAACTTAATTTAGCGGTTGTGCTGTTTATGGTTATCTATTTCCTAGTAGTCTTAGTCGAGTCTAGTACGGCACGTTATTGATCTTAAACTATGAGGTGAAAAAAATTTGGGGATCTGATTTAAAATTAAATCCTTTTTAAGATTCTTTAGTGTAAAGTCCAAATGACAGAAATACTAGATCTCTGTCACCTATATAAAGCCCTTCACATATGCCTGAATCGACACGCGCTTATCTAACACTACCTTTATCACGATTCCACTACAATTTTATAATGATTCCATTTATGCTTAAATTACTATAGACCCCCAAAAACTAAAAATACTTAACATATTATTTCAATAATTAATTCACCCTGTTTCTTACGAGTATACATTCAAGTAATAAGAGTTTTAACCTGTTTGGAGGACAAGTCTTATTGAGGTGTCCATGGGAATAACCTTGGAGACGTCAAGGGTTGGGGCTCTAATGAAGGTCAAGTGGCAACCTGTTCCAAATCCGATTTAGACCCTCAAGGTCTATCTCTTTCAAAATATATTTTGAGACCTCAACATTTTTTGTGTATATCAGTATCACTAAATATTCAAGTTTTAGAAAAAGTAATCTTCAAACGAAAGTCTCACTCAAAATTTAGATTAATTACATCGACTGTGGTACCTTAAAAAAGATCATTACACTGAATAGATTTTCAATATAAACATACAATTCTTAATTAGAGACTTTATTCATAACAAGTTAGAAATATTCATTTATTTTATTTTTTTATTACTATGACCTATCTACCAGTCTCCTTACTAGTAGAGTGTCAAAAGTATTATTCATAATAATATCTTTTAGAATTAAAACTCTCTGTGACTCTCCAATGAATGATGTTTAATTGAAAATAGCTAGGACCCTTCTATTAAGTATTTAAACCTTAAATAATAAAGAAAGATAGCCGATTGCGAATAATTTTTTGTTGTTTGATGTGAGCTGTATTCTTCGTTTCAAATTTGACTGTACGATTTGTACCCCAATGACAGGTTTACTCCAGGCTTTCCTCTTTCAGAGTTAAGTATCCATGAATATTCATTTTTTAGAATACTTTTCAAGTAAAAGCGTCAGCCAAATTGTAGAATGACTGACACCACCAGGGAATTTTTACAGCAACTCGAAAATGCACATTTAAATAAGCAATTGGCATATTTTTTTTTGTTAAAAATAATGTTCTATAACTACTATAGTTTACTGGTCATCAGTGTGGTTAGAAAATATTTACTCTCCGTCTATCGGTTGTCTGTCAATTTGTAACGTGTCACGGGACACCTAATAAATAGATTTTAATGAAGTTCAACTTTCCATACATACATATTCATAGTCACGTCTAATTCCCATTGGAGTAGGCAAATAAGATGGCTCTCCACCTGTTACGATCTTGACAAATACTTTCTGCTTCATCAATCTTCATTAACATCTTCATATTTCATAAATTCCACTTTAATATTTTTATATAAAACGGGGAAGCCGTGGTAGCTTAGTGGATAACTCTCTTGAGTCTCAATTGACGCGAGTTTAAATCTCAGAGGGATGCATGTACCAAATAGGCAATTTTCTAACCTACTATGTTAAAAAGTTAGAGGGGCCCGAACCGACGTGTGGGACATTTGTAGGCAATTATTATTATCTACGGAGATTGACCTCTTATATGGTTACACGTGGAATTTACTATACAGATAAATACTTTACTATCAATCTACCCCCTTAGGGATAAAGATTTGATGATAAGATAGCGTACAAGCAAACAACAGTCAGACGAGATAACTTTTTGTACATGCTTCTGGATTGCAGACGCTGAAAAAATAGTCTACCATAGATAGTACTTATACAAATAAGTTAGGCGCTCATTCGCACTATACGGATAGCCGCACTCCAGTCAGTGGTCCGGCTAGTCGCAAGTAAGTAAATGTACGAAAAACTGATTTCTATACGCACTACACTGCAGGTGCCGCGGGGCCCAAGGTCCCATACGCAGTATGCGGCTAGCCGTGATCCCATCAACCGTTCGGCTGATTACATTATGCCAGTCAGATAGCCAGATCGAAGCATCCGGAATCGCAACCGCAGCTTGCGGTTGAGTACCTATCGCACATTGAACCGCATAATACATATAGCAACCGTCCGGTTGACCGGCCGCGGCGATGGATCCGCAGCGTTTTAAGCGACAACGCTGGTTCAACGGTATCATCCAGGGTCTTCTTCCTCGGTTTGTGATGAGGAGGTTGGGGCCTCGAGGTATACCTCTTTACCCCGGCTGCAACTCAGTGGGCAACTACCCACCGGTAACTGGGTTTGGAGTTGCTGGAGTCTTCTCCGCATTCAACGGTAGCCACAGTATAGTGCGAAGAAATCAGTTTTACATAAATTTTCCTGTGGCCAGCCGGACGGTTTGCTTGGACTGCAGTTAGCCGTATACGAATACTATAAGCTAGCTGCAGTATGATTTTTCATATGTGGCTAGCCGGACCGGAAACGCAACAGTAGCATGCGATTGAATATTGGCCCTACACGGAACCGCGTAGTATATAGTATTACTCAAATTATAATTCCGATCGGCAGTTTTCGTTTGTTCAGAGAAGGCGGTTCGGTTTCCGACACATAAATATTCTGTATTGAACTTTATTCGCAAGGTCAAAAGGCAGAATGTTGTTTGCTATGCGTTTTTAGCTATGTCCCGCTTACACGATTTCGTACTTTTTCGTTCTTGTTTTAATATTGGTTTACTGCGCAGATAAATTGGGAGAAATCATTAGTTATTGAATACTATACGTGTGAGCTTAGAACGGGCTAGCCTCATGTGCGAAAGAGCGCTGAGGATTCTCTTTTAAGGGGAATTACTATATTTAAATATATATTAAATAAATAAATATTTAACAATGAAGTGAAAATTCTTAATAAATCCACATGGTAGGTAGAGGCTAAAAATATTTTTAACGAAAATTGTTTTGAAAGGATCATTTAAGTCGTTTTTAAAGTATAAGGTCTAGGTCATCGCTACATATTGTAATGGGTCTTCCTCTTTGTCTTTTACTGTTCATCGGGAACCAATATTTGACTTCCTTTCATTTTCTGCCCTTTGTATATAGCCTACCTATTTCCATCAGTTTTAACATACAATAACCGTTATTATAATTATATCCACTATTTATATGATGTAAAATTCACTATCTACATTTGCCGAGTGTAACGCGTAAATAGTTGTTCCTCCAGAAATGTGGAGGCCCGTGGCTTCAACTGCCGCAAGTGAGGCTTTGTCATGACCAAAATGGTCAAATAAATTTTGGTCAGACATGTCGAAACGCGTCAGGGTCATTAACTGACCTCTACATAAAAGGCTAGACGAGCAGGCGTCTGTGTACACCTCATTATTATTCTATAGGCGGTGCCGCGGTGCACAACTAGTTTTGTATACCGAATATGGAAAAAGTAAGTTATGTTACTACGACCAATATTGCTACAACTACTTAATTGTTAAGCGGATTTGACCAATATCTATTCCAAATGACGGGCTTGGTGGCGGACTAAGCCTAGGTGGCGGCCCATTGCAGTGGCAATGCAGAGGCTCCGGGTTCGATTTGGGGCATGGTAAATTTCTGAAACGAATTTTCTCCGTTACTTAATAGGATCTGGGTGCATGGAATCAGCCCCAGAATAGTCCACTGTATATCCATCCACGTGTTTGTCTGCCGATTATATTAAAAAAGACAGTAGTTTTTAAGTGAAAAACATACAATTACAAATAAATGGTGATATTTATCTTATAATAACTTCAGTCTATAAACGTCTGCTGCGCTCGAGCCTCCTCATTTTTAGGAGAACAGGCTATATACCCGCCACCTTGGTCCAAGATGGATTGGCAGGTTCGACATATCGTTTATCTTAATGTGCAAGTTTCATAAAGTCGTTTTTCTTCGCTGTTATGAAACCGTTTGCACGTGGTAATGTAACAATACCTAGCATATTAGAACAGGAAATACCCAAGTGGCATATGCTTGTGGGATTCCAACCTAAGATATTTGATACACGAGTGAGTTAACCTCTAAGCTACCATGGCGTTATGTAGAGCCATACTACATTTTTAGGGTTCCGTAGTTGTATGTCAAAAAGTTATGTCCGTCTGTTCATGTGTTCATTATAACATTTTTTCCAAAACCATACTGTGCATATATGGATGAAATTTATATAAGAGTTTCAGCAATATAAATGTTAGGGGTGGCAAATTCAAATTCAAAAGTTTTTATTCAAAATAACTTCCACTGGTAAACACTTTTTGAAGGTCATACATATAGGTTAAAATTTAATTTTACTTCTTAGTCTACGTACACTGCTTCGCAACGTGTTATTTGCTGTTAACGAGAAGAAGCGGCAAGAAACTCCCCAGCAACACGTCTAGCTAAAAATGGTTTTTCTTTATATTTCTCCTATTCTATTTATATCTCAAGTTCTTTTTTTTATAAGTTTTATACAGAAATATATTACAGAATAACTTTTGGTGGCTTGGTAGCCACTGTTGTACTTAAATGACAGAAGGAAAAAAATTACTGTATATATGTACATATACGAACATATCATTATACAAGCATACAAAACTCATAATGATGTTTTATAGTAGATAAGGTTTATATTTAAGTCAATAGGTGAATTCGCCAAAGTTGTGAAAAGTATGTCTATGCTATTCTCTTGTTTTTGAACTGTAGCAGTAAGAGATAGAGGTTATACTTCTTGATACCTCAGATTACTGATACTTCAGATGACAGTAAGTAGTAGTCACTGTCGAGTGCTGCTGTTAACTGAAGTGAAATAATTTATTTTGGTAGCCTTTATTACAAATATTAACAGTTATAGCTAGTACAATATAAAGGACAATGTGAGAGCGGGACGGATGTGGTGCGAGCAAGATAGAGCAATTATAAATATGTGCGCTCCCGCATTGCGCTAGCCGGTAGTTCGTTGTCCATGGTCCACTGCGATGACTAGACGTATGCAGCTATCTTAGAACTTCGAAATGAAAAATTCTGAAAGACAGACGATAGAATTAAAAAATACTTTTGTAAAAAAATCCGTTGAGTACTATTTGAGATAGCTATTTTCGATTGAAGCTTTTTTATGGATCAATAGGCTAAATAAAAAAAACATGGACGTTGGTTATCTCTGTGGAACCCTTTAATGTGTGCAGTCGACCACGCCCTTGTCTGATTTTTTCACTTTTGATATCAAAAAACTAAAACAGTGGCTTAATATCCTGGACCCTTGATTATTATTACCGATCACCCGACCCATCGTCGAGTAAAACAACTCGTACCCCCTTTTAACAGTCGGTTTATTTGAATAGAACATGATAAAAAAGTTACATAATTCCCTTACACATGATGGGCTCCTATTGGTTTGTCTATGACAAGAATAGTAAAGGGACAACATTCCTTTATGTCCCATAGATAAAAAAATAGATAACTCCGTTTAACAGCTCGGTCCCCACTACGTTAGATATCAGCCAATCAAAATGGATCATTCTATGTTCTATTCCTTATTTGAATTTAAATTTACGTAATTGAACTTCACATAACGGATTTTAGTTCGTATTTATTTTTATGATTTATTTGAGTAGGGTAGCTGATGTGTGATACTTATACTATCTACATAATCACACAAAGCATTTGAAAGGAAGTTTATTTGGGTATTTTTGTATACGCGTTACAGGCATATATATGCTTTCAGTCTTTGAGGATCCCGTAGCCATTTAGGCAAAAGGAATCCTTACATACTCCTTATTTCCGACTAAACGTTTGTCTATGTAAGTATGTCACAACTAAGGTTTGCTGAAATTGAATTTATTTTGTCGAAATTTTATAGGATTTGGTAGGAAGATCTTTGCCACTACATAAAAAGAGACAGACAAGCAAGCGCTAGCTTCCATACGTGTACAAATAATCGAGAGATTAAAAAAAAGTAGTGTGCTGTATGTATAACTCTATACGCGCGTGGAGCAGAGTTATCGGTTATCTCTATGTGCACGTTTCATCACAAAGTTGTCCTTCGCCTTTTAACACGTGGCAATTGTAACAATGTGTACATTAGGTTAGAGAGCTACCTAAGCGGCGCATGCTTCCCGTCCGGGTTTCGAACTCGCGTCATTTGGAACGCGAGTGCATTACTAAGTCACTAATTGTGCTTATTTAATTATTTATTTATAACACAAATATTAAAATGTAACAGTAGACTTGAGGGCGCCCCAAAAATGATAAGAACTATGTGATAACATTATCAATGAAGTTATCAATAGCTAAATGTAGCGATATATGCAAATAGGTCTCGGGATAAGTTTTAGATGCTCATTTCACGGGGTTTCTATATTTCACTACAGTTTCTGTTCCACAGTCCTGGATAGAGAGAACGAGATAGGAAGGATAGGATAGAGGGATGGAATTGGGGGATGATATACGTGGATGGTTTAGGGGATAACACAGGAGATGGTATAGAAGGGATGGGATGGGACATGGGATAGAAGTAATGGGATAGCGAGAAGGGATAACGGGGTGGGATGAGATAGGACATGGGGATAGAGTGGGCGTATAAGATGGAGAATTGCTTATGATGTATGGAATAAGCGCAGAGGGAAATGGGCCATGTGTATAATATCATAATGTAAAGTTTTTGTTTTTCGGATTGCGTTACCATTTCGGCAAAACGGAAACTGTCTTTATTTGTCACATATTTTGTATTAGCCTTTACACACTCGGTAGATTTACTAAACCGTTAGGTCTATTACGAGTATAAAGCACTATGTATCACTCAGAAGAAAATGTGATTCGAAACTCGAGCCCCTTGTGGCATTTGACTCAGCTGCATTTTGAGCCCCAAACGACGCGCTCGATGCTGTGCATTCACAGCATCGTCATTGTCATTACGTTCGCCCCTCGTAGTACAATAAGCTATGCGGTAGAAAAAAAATCCGACTAATTGAGAACTTCCTCCTTTTTTTGAAGTCGGTTAAAAATCATGCTAAGCGTTAGAGCGCAACAATTCTTTCAACGAATGTTGGTTTGAAAAATACACGTTGAATAGTTTTTGAAATACAAGATATTTTAAATTAAACTTTTTTTTAAAGTTACATAGCCAAATAAACAAAGCAGGAGACTATTGTCACCTCTGCGGAACCCTTCCTTATGCTCGGACTGTCAAGCACTTATCAATTTTTTTACCTCCTTCCTTGCATTGTTTGGTATTTTCCTTGCACACTCGTCTATCCTGAAATACGTCCAATGTCACACAGCCAATTATAATAATCTTTTTCGCAACCTATCAATCTATTTTTTGGTATAAAGATAAATCAAAAAATGATTAATGGATAGTAAATGTACTATATTTCTTTTCATGTCAGTTTTTACCATGAAAGTATATCAAAATTATTCTCTTTAATACTGTCCAATGCCGAGTAAAAAATTACAGCGAACGACAGTTGCTATGCAGAAAATTATCGAACAACCTTGTAACTAATTTATCAAATTTCATGCGGCAAGTCACCATCAACCGATAATAGTGTAGGTCGTGTGATTATATTATCGGGGTAATATCTAAAAGGAGATATAGTTGAGGCCGGAGAAAGGTGACATAATCGTATTATAGGTGGTATTTTCGAAAATACGTCTCGAACTGTGCGTACAACGAAGAAGCCTTGGAGATTGATATAGTAAAAGTCGACTGTACAGTTTTTGATTTTTGAAACGCAACTCTAAAAAACGTTTCAATAGTATTTTCCTAAGCTTTTGCGACTTGTACACATAATAAAACTACGTTTTAACGATTTTATACGCGGTATTTTATTTGATTCCGACGTTTCAGGCACTTGTCAGTAGCCGTGATCGCCGAAGACAAAGATTTCAAGTGTCAATGTTGAAGTTTTAATTTAGCCTACCGTCGACTCATTTTCATTATTTAGTTTTACTTTTTGCTTTTGGTTTATTATTAATTACTCTATGGGAGCCTAATTTATAGGTATAAATCTGTAAACTGCTCGAGTTTGTACATTGCGCTTAAAAATAATAAAAAAAACCCAGGGGAGCTTCATTCGAACTAGGATATTCCAAATATTTTTTTGAATTTTTATTTGTCAGTCTGTATGTTCGTTAAGACATCACATGAAAACTATTAAACGGATTTAAATGAAACTCGACACATAGCTAGCTCATATCCCGGGGTGTAACTTAGGATACGTTTTATTCTGATCAACGGTGTCGTTCCCGCGGGATAGATAACAAAATCAAAAAATATGGCGTTGTGGTGGCATCCTTTTTAAAACTACAGAAGGTATCTGAATGAAACTCAACACAGAGCTGGCTTATATCCCGATTCAATACTTAGGAATAGTGTCCTTTTTTACAATTCACTAACAAATACGTTGTTATAGGAAACAAGTCATTCATTGTATTACTTCTCAAATCAAGTTGGCTTCGACTCATCTCTATGTTTTGCTGTGCAGTTGTTTAGATAATATGGACTTGTTTCTTTGTTATATATATAAAAACCGAATCAAGTTTTTGTATGTGTAAAATAAAGCAACTGCCTATGGTTTGAGACGCGACGCAGCCGCAGGGCAAACTCTGGCCTAATCTAAAATATTAATAAAAAATTGTATCCAAATTGTCCTATTACTCCATTGAAATGTTACATGAGTTTTGCATTTGTTAGAGGACGCAATTTTATTTTTGGGACATGTGTGGGGTGGGGGTCCCCCAGGGGGTGCCGCCCTGGACTCCCCCCCCGTCCAGGTAGCGGTACAAGGGGATGCGTCCCCGGGGCCCCGAGCGGCCACTGTCACATTCCCCCTTTCACTCCGTGACAGTGGTGTCCCACCTTTCCGCCTCCAAATCCTAATGCCTTCCCCTCCTTCCCAAACCTCCTCCCCAAACACCCATCCCTTCCGTTGCGACCGCCAGCGTCGAGATTTTCTCCGCTGGCCGTCGAGGACGGCGGTGGTGATGTCCACCCCACCATCGCCCGCCTGACCGGCGACCTACCCTCCCCCGCTCCGTCCGCCGACGCTGCTGTGTGCGCGTGGCGGCGGGGAAAAGGGGAGGAAAGAGAGGGGGGAGGGGTGTTGGCGCAGGAGCAATCCTTCGCAGCCTCCCCCTCCCCCCATCGCGAAGCCCCCCCCCCCCCGCCGCTGACGCTGCTGAGAGCGTGAGGCGGCGGAGGGGGAGAAAGGAGAGGGAGGGGTGATGGCGCAGGAGCAATCCTTCGCAGCCTCCCCCTCCCCCCTATCGCGAAGCCCCCCCCCCTCGCCGCTGACGCTGCTGAGTGCGCGAGGCGGCGGGGGGAGGAGGAAGGAGAGGGAGGGGTGATGGCGCAGGAGTAATCCTTCGCAGCCTCCCCCTCCCGGCGGCAGCGGGCGTCGAGGTCTGGGGGATCCATATAGACCTCCGCCCGCACTAATGCCGCGAGAGGGCGCGAGAGGTAGCCGCGCGTCCCTCTCAGGGCCGGGGAAACACCATTCCCCGGCCCGTACACAGGAGAGGCCGCCCCTGCTTATGAGGCGGCCAGCCGCTGCCGGGGTCACGGGTTAAGCTCGCGCACATACCGTGACCCCGGCGCTAGGCGGAAAGAAGGCTCCCATGGGGTTTTAGTGGGTATACCGGCAGCCGGTCGTATTGAACCGGCGTCGGGGAGCCCCACACACCGGCCGCGCATGATCCCCCGCGCGGCTGACGGTGCGGTAACGCATTTCCCCATGTAAAAAAAAAAGAAAAAAAAGGGACATGTGTGGGGGGGGGTCAATAGAAGCTTAACCTCAAGTTTGTGGGGTCGCCACCCTTGTCATCCGGCCGCCATCTTGGAAAAAGTGGTGAAAACACTTTTTTTGCGATATCTCGGAAACTATGCGTCTTATAAAAAATTTGTAAAGTCATAATTGGTAGCAAATTGTTTTGCCTACAAATATGTTTATATAACTTTTTGCCCTAAATTAAAAATTAAAGAAGTTATAAGCAAAAGAGTGAGATTCTTTTTATTCACCACCGTCTTTTCTTTACCATAGAACTTACAAATTTAACTTATCAAATGTTAAGCAGGTAGAAAAGGTCCTCCGTTTTCCCCGCCACCTATGAGGTAGAGTCCGTAGGCGCGTTTTTTTTGCGTGGTATTCCCAGTAGTTCCTACTCCACGGACATTTTTCTTAGAAGGTAATCCTCGCCATCATAATATTTTTAATCACTTATTAGCTAGCTACTCTAATCGACTTGGGGGGGGGGGGGTCTCAGAATCTAAATCAAGTTCAAATGTGAAAGTTTGAGGAATGACAGGAGTTAAAATTGGAGTCATAGTTGGAAGTTCATCTTCAAATTCATTTTCTTCCATTAACTTTTATATCTCCATAATGTTGCTGCATATTTCGCCAGAACAGACATAAAAAAACGCGCCTACGGACTCTACCTCATAGGTGGCGGGGAAAACGGGACCTTTTCTACCTGCTTAATATTCGATAAGTTATATTTGGTAAGTTCTATGGTAAAGAAAAGAGTTAGGAATGAATAAAAAAAATCTCACTTTTTTGCTTATGACTTCTTTAATTTTTAATTTAGAGCAAAATGTTATTTAAACATATTTGTAGGCAAAACAAATTGCTACAAATTATGACTTTGCAAATTTTTTGTAAGACGCATAGTTTCTGAGATATCGCGAAAAAAGTGTTTTCACCACTTTTTCCAAGATGGCGGCTGGGGGACAAGGGTGGCGACCCCACAAACTTGAGGTCAAGCTTCTATTGACCCCCCACACATATCCCAAAAATAAAATTGCGTCCTCTAACAAATGTAATATTCGACCATTAAATTGTAAGATTTCAATAGAGTATATCTTATAAACTCCACCGTTTAAAAAAAATGTATTTGTGAGTATGAAAAGCGTACCTCACCGACTATTGACTTAATAAAATAATGCTGATATCAGACAGATTAGGCACAGAACTGAAAGACGCGACGGCATTCAATGACATCGAATGATTCAAGTTTATATTTATGTAGGACGCTTTGGTTGATTCATTCGAATTGAAAGACAGAATAACCGTCTAATATCAGGTTTAGTCAATTTGAAGCATCATTAAGAGTTTTTATATGGGCTCGGCCTTTAGAGACAAGACCTAATTTTTGAGAACTGAAGTATATTTAATCAAATGCTTTTTTATGGTTCTGTAGTCAAATGACGTAAACAGTGAACGTGTTTCACCTGCACTTCGGCAAGACACGCGTTTGGCCGATTTTACGATTTGGCTTCAACTTATTGATAGATTTCTTACTTGATTGATTCTGCCTACGTCCAGCAGGGCACAGAGGTTGGCCGAAGAAGAAGAAAAAGATTTCGATGTGGAAGAGCCAATCATTATCTTGATTGCAGTTCTTAGAGCGGGCTGGATCGGTGTGATACCTACCACGCTCTCACAGAATATCGGCGTGAAAAGGTTAGCCTTGAGCTAATTATGTTTCGTGCCACGAGTGAGAGTACCACTACCTTCTCCTTCCTTTCATCTCCATATCTTACTATTCCTTTCCTCCTGTCTGGTCCTTTTACCCCATCTCTTTTATCCCAATCCTCTTATCCCGTTCTTTGTATCCCCTCCAAAAGTCTGACAGTGCGCAAGTTTTGCTCTTGGTTTTGTATATGTCTGTAGGCGATGATTACCACTTTCCCTTAGGTAGGCCGCCTGCCTATTTACCAGCGTCACAATAAAAAATAACACCCCAACGATCAGGAAATGCTAATTGAAATAAATAAAGGATTTTTGATAGCGGGTGTGATATAACAGGGATTAACACGCGAACAATAATGAATGGAGCGTTATAACCAAACTGTGTGGCTGTCGAGAGATGCTTAAATAAATCACGTGACGTCACCTCGCGGCGCTCTTGGCACCAGTTCAAGAATTTAAAAATTCTATTAATTTTCGTTATTATTTGTGTTTTAGTTCACATGTCAAAAATGGACTGTCTTTTCGGTTCAGTGACCATATTTAATATACGAAATCAGTCATTGGAAGTCTTAATAATTTATTAAAATAAGTATTAGAACTCTCAAAATTAGGTAAGTACTTGGTAGCCCCCCCCCCCCCCCCGCTCAGGATGATGATAGGACATCATTTTCTTAAATTGGTCACGGAAACATAAAAAGAGCATTTCATGGAAAATACCCCATACGTTTTAGTAGAAGCTACTTAAAGTGAAGCGCGAGTGTAGCGTGGACGCTAGTAGTTCGAGTGCCTAAATAGGCCTTTCACCAGAAGTCAACACTGCTTTTCATTTCGAATAAAAGGACAGTAAATATGGGCTAAGATTCCTTTGCCAGCCTTTGTGACATATTTTACTAGTAGTGATAAACTCGTTTATATGTCATATATTAAACGTCAAGTAAATTTCTTTTCCTGTGGCATTCTACCAGCGACTATTTTTTTATTATTAATTATAGTGAATTTTTAACTCAAATTTATGTAAATTTAATAATAATTTGGTGGAAAGTAATTTATAGGTATAAGTGTTACAAAATTGTTGATATTTTTAGAAGTGAACCTTAGAATCGTTGTGATTTGAAACTCGATGAAACGAAAAAGCGACACTAAAAAGAAATAAACCCATAAATATAGGAATAAGCTTGCGAGAGAATGAGATACTGTGTGAGTTTTACACTGTGCAGCACAGATGGCTGGCTCTCTAGCCAATAAGACCGATGATTAAACAGAGCTCCAATTTGGACCGAAACAAAACGGATAATAATATTTTTTAGATCAAAACAGTGAATAACTGAATCTATCCTTATAGGTACTACTACTTACTACTTATACTTAAGAAGTTTATTTTGAATTATAATTTGTTGGCGAAGAATGTAGGCTAAAGGAATTATATTCATTATTAAAATAATTAGAGAAGAATTATGTGTGAGTATATACTCTGAAGTTTTACTTGTACTGCGTGTGAACTGCACACATACACATTTTTTTATAACAATTTATGCCGCGATTTAACAGTGGCTCCAAAAAAGTGACGTCATGAGTCACACGTGGCCCACATAGATTTTAATTTTTTTGACAGCAGGGAAAATCGTTTCCCAGGGACGAAAACTAATATTTTCATCCTAGTGATCAGGCAACTCCAAGCATACTTTCAGAATATGGGAAATAATTTTTTTATTAAAATGCATTTTTTCATAGTTTACAAGATAATGTATTGACACGGCCACGAGAAACTAAGACCAGAAATTCCGTGATGTGTCGGGGACACATTTGTTATGAGTTTGGAAACCAATGCCTGTCGCTAACCATTTTGGCAAAACGGAATACGTATATTATCGTCATATCCGTTTTTATATATGTCATATCCATTTTTCTCGGAAACTACTGTGGAAGTAGCACTTACAATGGTACAATAAAATCGTGAAGCATCAGACACATCATTGTTATTTAAAAACTGTCAGCATCCTAAAACTATTTTTCAATTTTAAAGAAAATTAAACTTTTTTTAAGTGTACAAAATGTTTTACTGCAAAACTTTATTCATCACATATCGAAAAATGCTGAAAAATTGAGAATTCAGTGCTGGTCTAGGTAAGGAGAGTTGTGGTGGAAAAGCTAGCTATAGTCATAGGTGTCAGTCAGTCATCCGCGATTAACGCTAAGGTGATACTCTGCTGGTATCTATCTGTATAATATAGCCTGATGGTACAAGTCTCCTGTACACGGAAGTACGTTGCTGGCTGCTCAGGTCGACGAACTGTCGGCGCAAGCTCGAGGCCGGCCTGGGTGGGTGCGCGGCGCGAGTGTTAGCGGAGACGGATTACATAGTGATCCATACATTTAATGAATTTTGTTTTTTTTTTATTTCTCCTCACCTAACGACCAAGGTTTTCTCAGGCAGTAGTGTTCATATTTTATATTTCTCATTTTTAGGATTAAATAACAACTTATCAAAAACGAAACCCTTATGCACATCATGTACCTCTGTCTATATTATGTACTTTTTTTAAATAAACCACTTTGTCTAAATGAATGAGGAAGTTCTCAATTCGACTTTATATTTTTTTATGTTTGTTACGCGCTTTCTCCATCAGTTATGGATGAATCTTTATTTTTTTATCTTTAAAAAAAAGAACATACTTCTAAAGTGGTCCCACCGTCACCAAGTCAGAATCTGATTAGTGGATTCCAGAGTAATGGAAAGTAACCCTGGTTAAGAAGTGCCTAACGCATGCACTCATGAAAAAAAACATCTACCAGTGGCGCGATTTCTACAGGCTCATCAAATATTATATGCAAAGCTTTTAATGCAACTACAATCTAGAAAAAAATTAAAAAAATACCGACTTCAAATTAAAACGCAAAAAGTAAATATTTCTACATCGTCTTGAAGTCAGTGCCAAGTAAAATATAAAAAATAACAACAAATTAGCAAAATGCACCGAATTCCAGATGTTGTAGTAAATACATATTTTTTGCATTTATGCAATGTAATCTGTAATAATGTTTTCTCTCTAAATAAGCCAGTGTTATTTAGTAAAGAATTAATCTCTAGTAAATAGCCCCGGGGTATTAACGTGGCGAAGCGGCGGAGACAACCTTAGTTTATTATGAGTTTTGTCTCGCAGGCTGTCTAGAAGTTAGCCCGAATAGACTCCGAAACTGGTTGCCGGATTTCAATGGAGAACTTTGACATAGAAACAATAATAAAATTATTGTTTCTATCTGAAATGTTCGTGTATTGTTTTCGATATTATATTATATTCAGAAGATAAGAATTATATTTCAAGCCCCATACAAACAAAGTAGCGGGCCCAACTAGTTTTATAATACAATTCGTGTCTGTTCAGTTTTTAGGTTAATGTACAAACTAGCCGTTAGTCAGACCATACCACTTCGCGACGACTGCATATATAGCGAAAGACAGTATATCTCCATTTCATTCACTCTCAAATAATTTCATATATCCATTTCTTTTCAACTCGCTGTAAAATGAGAAAGCTCCCAATACGGCTTGAAAAATTGATGTTTCAAGTATAATATTATTCTGTGTGTTGTATAGCTTTAAACTTATTTTTTTTTAGGGTTCCGTAGTCATTTTAGTAAAATGAAACCCTTATATTTTTGTTGTGTTCGTCCATCTGTCTTTATATGTCACAGGCGTTTATATAGATGAAATTTATATATAATTTAATAATAATTATTATTTAATTTATGTTGCAAAATTGCGAAACAACTTTCTTTAAATTAGGTATGGCCGCCAGGCATGTACTAAGGATTAAAAGTTTTTTAATGTGGGTATAATAGGTGGCATAATATATTTAAATCAATAGGTTATTATTTCCAAAACTGGTAAGAATTATGCCCTTTAACTACTCAACTATATGTAGAAACTATTAAAAAAATATGTGTCGTTTTAGAGCTTCAACTCTAAAAACCTTCAACAAAAATTGGTCTAAACAAGATCCCTTGAGTCATACCTCTTCACAGGCGTCAGCCACTCGTACCTATGTTGCTTCTCGTTGTTCTCTTACAACATTTTGAGAGGTCCCATACATTGAATGGCGAGTTGCTGTCTGATCTTTGCGTGTTCTTAGGACCTTGTGATGAGCGGTCTCTATAGTTTCTTCTATAGCACCAGATTGGGTGCTATGGAAGACTACATTATTTGGAGATCTTCAGTTGATGTCAAGTCAATTATTTTCTATTTACATATCCACAGTTCTACGGATTGAACTACAGTCAGCCACATTATCCGAAGATTAAAACCACCTACTAATGGTTTTAAACCCGTTTTTAGTTGAGTTTTCATTGTCCGACATTTCAGCTATTTGTTATAATGAAAGCGACATTTGTTCGAATCTAAACCTTTGTTCTGCACGTAACTTGCCGGGTTATATACCAGCTCTGGCCACTTTATAGATTTTTGTAATGTTACCGATATGTTTGTTGCTATGATTTTTTTTATTGCTTGATACTGAAAGTTTCCTAGTTTTTTTTCCAATCGTTTTGAATCAGCTTAAGGTCTTTTTCTTAATTAATTTTCGGTTCTGCCGTACGAATTCTGACATGCTAGTGTCAGACTTCCAGTTTAATACTTTTTTCCACTCCAAATTGGTTCTCCACTTCTAATAAAATCTTTATACACAGTACACGTAACTTGTATATTATCCCAACATGACATAAAACAAATGAGATACATGTCTTAGATTGATTATCTTCAGTTTTGTGGAGCTTTAAATTCGCTATCACAGTCATTCGACAATGCCAAACTAACTGCACGTTGTGTAACAGAGAGAACATTATACAAAACCGGCGATAGACGGTCTTAGCCGTTCATCTCACTCTTTATCCTGACTTGCCAAATCAAGTGCCGAGTATTGTACACGATGCACACATGCAACTTATGCTTAAAGTTGCATGTGACAATTAAGTTTATATACACTAGCAGTCTAATGATAATGATAGATATTTTGTTAAAGCTTTATAAAATCTTTGCTAAGCCAGTCTCTTCGAAGACCTCTTCATTTTCATAAACAACATATTATATATACCACCTGGTGGTGCCTCAATCCAATGTTATACGACTGCAACCTGATAATAAAGGCCCTTTAAACACAAAACAATCAATTTACAACATTTGCTGAGAAATCAATATTATTCGCCACTCATCATTTTTTTAATAAACGCTTAAGCGCTTTTAAAATTGCAAGTTCAACAATCATTTAACAAAGTAAGCGCAAAAAGCGCTCAACGATCGATGTGCGTAGCAACAGAATTTCTTTACCCCACTTTTGTTTCAAGCAAGGCTATTGATACTGTACCCATAGGATTTTAAAACTTATATAGTGAATACTAAAGTGCATTTTTTATTGAGCACTTGTTAGTAAAGCATTAAAAACATTGAAACCGGGCTGAATATAATTGATAAAGGAGCACAACTTGATTTTTATTTGTCCTTTTTTGTGGCGTCCCTCAAGGCTCGCATCTTGGTCCACGACTCTCTGTACGACCTTGGTTTTTTAGGGTTACATGTTTTAATTGAATGTATAACTTTATTCTGCAGCTTTGATCGAAATTTAGTTTTAAGTTAAAATTTTCCTAAGCTTGAAATTAATATTTTAGTTCACAGTTCGTTCACATTTCAAATAGGGTTATCATACATTTGAAAAAAAGGTAAAAATTAATGAGACAACTGCAGTGCTATCCACCCACTCTGAAGGTTTCCGTAGATGTGAAGAAAGTCTATAGCTTTTTATTATTTGCCTAAGGATCTACTTAAAATTTAAACAAAATTACAGGGAAGAATCCCGCGAGATTCCCGGGACGTCACAGATAAATATACGGACGGATACCGACAACTCAGGTTTTCGTTTTTGCCAAAATGACTACGAATCTATTAATAACTATTTAATGACCGGTTCCTATATCTTAATATTAATTCAATTACTTGTATAGAGCTTATCTCAAATTTGAACTATTAGTAAGGCAAATGAACGGTTATTAAGATATAGAAACCGGTCATAAATAGTACTCGGTTGGGATTTCAATACTCGTTATTAAAATAAGGTACACGTGCTTTAGCACTAATTACCATTATAAACACTAACAGTAATCCGCGAGATCGTTCACATTTTTTTAAGTGGTAGACTTATTTCATTAATTCTTAGCAAAAGTTAAAAAACTTTTCATATTCCTAACTTGAGGAAATATAGGTCGCCCAAATAATTGACATAATGGTATGACGACAGCTTAAAAAAACATTGTCAAAGTTTTTATTACCTAAATAAAATAAATTACCGCGCTTAAAACCGTTAAAACGTAGTTTTATTATGTGTACAAGTCGCGAAAACTTAAGAAAATATTTCACTCTTTTTGTTTTTTTTTTAGATAAAACGCCTATGTCCATCCCCAAGATACAACCTCTCTTCTCACCAAATTCATTAATACTCATTCAGTCGTCAAGTTTTGAAAGAAATAATATTATTTATATATTAATAATGCAAAATGTTACCAAGGTCTTTTATTTATACTTTTATTTTCATACTTGCAATTTTTGTTTTTCATAAATGTTTGAGTGTTTAAAAAGACCACATTAATATTACCATCTAATCTAAGAAGACTAAAGCTGGTGTGCATCGACTTTTAACCGGTGGTTAAGATAAAATAATCGCCAAAAATGTATGTAAAAACAGTGATTATTTTTGGTTAACCGTCGGTTAAAAGTCGGTGCACGCCAGCCTAATACGTAATTTAAATATAACCTAAATTAACTAAAAGTATTCAGACTAAGAAAGTGTCCATTAGCACTTTTCTTATTGTCTCTACTTAGAAGAGAGAAGACACTTCGTTGATGTGTTCTTTACTAAGCTAGCACGATATACTACATTTTAGTTTTGTTTATAGCACTAGTTCAAACGGTTTCGTCCTTTTGAGCCTTCTAATTATCTGTGGATCTTTTTTAACACATGAAGTATTAGTTTCTTCTTTGTTTAATTTCTGATCTTACGTAGCAGTTTCTACTCTTTGACGTACCCACTCTGTCTCTAGCTAGATCTTCTTAATCCGTTTTACATTGGACACATTCCGGGTCTCTCTCTCGGTCGGATGCATTTTTGGCTAGAGCTGTATTCTCCTCTTTGATGTCTTTTATTAGCTCTTGCTGCAGTTCTTGAATATGTTTTATAAGCTTTTAAAATGTTTGCGTTCTGATGCTGCTTTAGTGAATCGCGGGTATTGGAGACGCTCCGTGTCCGTTTTTATTTTAATTTGACTTAAAGCCTTACTTAATTAAAAATATAACTTCGGCTTAACATAGTTACACAAAACACACGATTCACTACATAATAATTAAAAACTAGGTCATTGCGGTAACCGTCTTAGGCTAAGCGCGATAGTGATTTTGCTGCACATGCGATTTTCCTGAGCGCGAACTAGAAGAAGTGCAATGCAGCGGTACTTGTTAGGCGCCGACAGTCACTGATACTTGCTAAATGAATTAAAAACACATCTGTAACGCAGAAACAGTATACCTGTTTTTTGTGGAAAAATATGAGTTGCCCACATTAATTTGCGCTAGTACCTAGACATATTGTATCTTGATCCTTTCTAGGATATAATCTATCTATTTGCCAAACAAAGTTTCTTTCAGACGTTTAGTCGTGAAAAGGTAACAAACAGAGTTAATTTCTCATTTGTATATTAGCATGAATACAGGAAATAATAAACAATAAAATGGTATAAGTGTACGCAATCTTAACATTTATCTATGTAGATATGTATGCATCCGGTGATATTGGAGCAAAGCCAAAATAATCATTATTATTGCTCAAATACTCGTTTCCTTCATTGACACTCATAATCATCCTACCGTTAAATCCCGGTCGCTTTTAGAGCGTCAATTTTGGAGTCCGGGTTCCATATTCTTACTTTTTTTCAACGTGATCTTTGGAATCTTTTATAATGGTTCTGTAACCATTTTGGCAAAAAACTGAAACCTTAATGGAATCTACATTTCCGTCTCTTCCTTCGTCTCTTTGCTAGTCATAGTCACTTTTCTCAGCAACAACGGAGTGTATACATACATAATATATATGTATATATAAAATAGATAATTTTATTGTAAAAAGCGTGGGGTGCATGATATCAAATGTCTAATATGTAGAGCTCTACCAATAAAATATTTGTAACATTTGATATCAAGCAGCCCATACAGTTTTAAAATAAAATTATCTATAGGTATATCTCCATACCTAAATATTATTTCATACCTTTTCGGTGCGCTATAAAAACGTGTTTTTTTTTTATTCAGTAATAGTCTAACAAAATTTTGTTCTCCTATCGTGTAATTTTATAAGAGTGGGCTTTTATACCTATCACTTCATACGTGTGTGTACATTGTACTCTGTTGGTGACACTACATGTTACGTAATCTCTGTCACTGTCAAATATTTTTTCTTTTGGTTTCTCCTGGCTACCCAGTACAATATACAATGCTCCTATCGACCCGTTATGAAAAACGTCGTGAAGATAATTAAATATGCCAATAAGCTTGACAGTATTGTTCAAAAGGTTATCAACGCCGATAATGTTGACATATAAAATTATAATTAACTTATTAATAGCTTCATTTGATGAAAGTTTTTGATTGTTGGGTTTTAATATTGTATTATGGAGCAATATTAACAAAACCTAGTTTTAAGTATAGCTTTGAACGATTTATGAATCTAGCCAGTGTCAAATATTTATAAATATTCAAGTTTTAAAATGATCTTCGAGCAAAAGCCTGAGCCAAATTTGAGGCTGTACTGGCGGTAAACGAAATATTTCTTAAGACACAGACTTGAGATATTATAGATCACACAAGCACAGTACAAGTATTATGACACTACAAAGTGCACTTACGTACACTTTTAAAAAATAAAAATGTACAGGAAATCATCACTCCCCAAGATACCGCCAAAACAGGAATACTCAGGCAAGACCAGAGATAATAATCCGTCAAAATATGTATGGTTACATGGGTATCGAGGTTAAATGTTATATATTAGTTTTATTCTTTAGTATGTATTTATTTTAAATATGTATATTCTTTAATAATAATATGAAAGGCGAAATCATATAAATGAAAATCATAAAATAAAAAATCGCTTACATATACTCGCCATGAAAAGTTCTGTAGTACGTTTAAAAAAATGTGAGTACGTCTCATCATTATTATAACAATAATAATAAAAAAATCTTTCCTCTTACTGTGTCTTTGTCTTACTGAGCATGCACTGTTTGCTACAACTCCATTAATTCTTCGAAAAATAAGTCTGTAACATACTTCTGTATAAAGCTTATAAAAAAATAACTTGAGATTAAGAAATATAAAGTGTTCTCCAGTGGAACTTTTTAGAATAAAAACATTTGAATTTGAAGTGTTCAACGTCCTCACCTGTTATCATTATATGGTAAAGTAACCATAAAAAAGCGTTAAATAAGAATGATCACTAAAACTAATAAACAAATTTTCTTCCAAATACTTTTTGTTGAAAGTATTATTTAAGCTCTATAACGTTGATTCCTTCCAGAATTTTTAATCTCATAATAAGGGTCGAGTCATACGCAATTTGAAAAGCTAATATCTCAATATCTACATGCTATCAACCAGGGAGCGAACAATCAAATTAACTGACGTAATTTTTATAAATTCATAGAAGTTGGAAGCCTCATAGATTTTGTTCGAACTTGTGCCTACGTATGACACCTTAAGAAGTTACAAGTATAAAAAAATATTTCTATCATGATATTGTAACAGATTGTAATTAAGATAATTCTAAAGCTCTTTTATATATAACAACATTTAACTTTATTACAACATGTGTCCGCATCCCTATTGATTTAAATAAAGGGACACTGTTATGACATTTTAAAATATAGCCAACATCGACAAATGTAAATAGAGTGTACACTGAAAAAACATTTTCCACTTTCAGTTACCTATATGGCAAATACCCTATTTTTAGTTACCTACAAGTTGTATAGCGCCATACAGAGCTTTTCTGCTAAATTGTATCCATTTAGATTTAGGAACCTTAATCTGTATGGTAAAACTATGATAATCATTTATACTTAGGTATACCATATTTAAAAGTAAGAAATACCGTTTTATTAAAGTAGGTCAAGAATTGTATCACTGAATTTTATGACTGGTTTACACGTATTAAGTCTTAATTAAGACTGGTGCGTGTAAACTTTGTGTATACAATGGTTTTAGTAATAAGTTGTACGGGCAATTTAATTAAAATTTACTTAACTACTTACGAACTTAATACGTGTAAGTCAACCATTACGGGCTATAAATCAATATAACTACATAGAACGTAATTCTGTCCGTACGTATATTGCACATGCAAGCTATTCAGGGGTTGGTTCAAATAAGAATAAGGTAGAGGCTATATTTCAAATTTACTTTGCATGAAATTCACATCTACTATAATTATGAATATTATTTGCTTAGTTTTAGGGTTCTCTAGACATTTGAAAGAACATTATAAAATCATCACGACCTTTCGTCCTTCTAAATTCATAGCCTTATTTTAATAAAATAAACTACTATGCGTATAAAAATGAAAGCTAGAAATATATATTTTTTATGTCACTAACACATAGAATGGTGTAGTGAAATCGCGAAAATCTGAAAATTATGATCGGTTCTCATACAATTATGTACGAAGTGAGGCATTGGAATTATAATGTACACATTATCATGAGTATATTCTTAGACAGGTCTTTAAATATTACAACTATTTTATAAATTTCTTTTCTATTTAAGTCAATGAGTGGAGAGATATTCGCTATCAAACTTGTAAAAAATGTGTCTATTTCTTGAACTATGTATCGAAAACTTCTGAAAACAATCAAGGTCATAGATTCTCAACACATCTTAAATGAAAATTTATAAAAACTACATTAGTCAATTACTTTTTAAACACGGAATATTTTTGATTTTATGCTTATTGAAGGTTTTGAAAATACATCATAAGTATATATGTATAAGTAGTGGTCGTTAGTCATCTCTATGGAACCCTTAGTTCCTGGACTACCGCAAACACTTGGCCAAATTTTTTTAACATAAATTACGAACATTAACGTCAAAACGAACATCGGTTTTAAAATCTTTCACGTTTTCGAAATGAATAAAGTAAACATTTAAAAAAAAAACGTGTAAGGGTAGGGTAATTGAAATAATTATTTTCGAAATCTGGGCCGTTAAAATCGATTATATTCGACATTCAAAAAGTTCTTTGTGCTTTTCAAATTAAATAATAAGGGTAATTTTAACTTTAAAATAACATGTTTATGGATCGATGGCAAGGGATAACACCTCTGTTAGTTACAATTGATGACATGAGATGTAATACTTTTAACAATTTTATTTTTTACGTCGGAAGGTGTAATATATCCACAAAACATATTTGACCTAAAGATAACTTGACCTAAAATAACAATTTGAGCTCGGTTTAAAAATTAATTGCCATATATGATGGCAAAATCATAAGTAAAAAAATTGATCCCTAGTTTATCAGTTGTAACATGCCTCTTCACACATTCATGTATTCAGTTACAATAGTGATAAAAACAACTTTCCAAAGGTTGACCATTGGTCTATTTTTTCTCCAATATGAAAATTCGAGTTTGGCGGGCTTGTAAATAGTTTTGCTGCAGTTTCATTTCCAAAAAAAAATATGTGAAAGTAACAATAGTTTTATGATATTTATTGTTTTTAAGCAAGAATTGTGTCAAAAATTTCAACTGTTTGGTCAAATATCTTTTATCAAGTTGCTACAAAAACATGTACTCATGGCGTTAATGGTAATTTGGTTAAGGCATTTCTTTGAAGATTATATTTCAATATTCATAGATAGTTGACACTGTATGAAGAAAACGATTGGAGCAAAAGTTATAGTAGAAACCTGTTAACGTTATTTTTGTAGGTGCAATTCGCAGTGTACCAATGCATTTTTTCTAAACCGATTTTCGTTTCTACCACCGTTATGTATTGTAAACAGTAGAACTAATTTTTGATCCAGTCGTATATTCGTACAAATATAATTATTGAATATATTCTAGTCTGGAACCTGCAATCAAATTTCGGACAATTTTGAGCGCAACCGTTACGGTAGTTGAGAAGGCTGGGATGCATCGAAGGCTACGCTAAGGCCTATGCCGTTGAGACGCTGAAATAGATGAATTTATATATAAGCTTTTTCTTGTCGTAAATAGATATAGTAATTAGAAGTGAAATAAAAGCTTGTTTATTTATTTATGACATTAGAAGGGCAGGTTTTTTCGACAAGTCTGGAATCAAGCTCCTTTATTCACTCATCTATACAGCTCTGGACATTTTTCTGAAAGTAACCAAATCTGGAGAATACTTGGTATTCGACATACAACTTATCAAGGTTTCCAACTACTTAACCTATCTTGTACAAACCAAACGTTTAAAGTATTTTGTAAGGTCTATCCAACTTGTTTTTTACTCAGAATTGTCCACTTGACAGTTGAAAGTTAAGTGGGGCAATTTAGATATGCAAGCTTTTCTGAGTTTCTTATAAGAATATTGTCTATTATTCTTAGTTATTCTTCTTTCATGTTCTTCAACCAATATCATTAGCGAGTAGAGGACACATGCTAAGACAACTTCTAAAATTATTCACATATAACATTCGGGCGGTAAAATACCACAATCATGAATTTTATCTTACTTTTGAAATATTGCGATAAAATAATTTTAATTAATGTTTATATAATAATTAATAAGCTATTTGACTCGTTATTATTTATGTTGTCATAATTTTTATGCTCGCACAAAATCTAGGAGGCTGCGATGTTATGCGAGATGATAAAAAGTATTTCAATTGATTTGAACGTCATTTACCCCATGTAGCCAACGTCATATATGTACACAAAGTAAAACGTTACGTTACCCACGAACACAATTCTATTTTTAAAATTCAAAATCGAAAAACTGTTTAAGGGAACACGAATTTAATTCCAAAACGAACAGTTTTATCCGTCAATACTGTTGCTAGGTAAAATTCAGTACATGGTTTAAACTTTCGCGAATACACTGCACTTGTGTGCTAGTGTGAGTGTGTCTGGGTGTTTGTACATACTTTTGTACGTGTGTGCGTGCCCTGCGCATAAAACCCTCAGTAAAGCAGTTGCATCCAGCCCGGTGCAATGTCTCTTTGTAATCATTTCTTTTTCATTAATATTAAAAAATATATATTTAATCAATAAAGTGCATGAAATTCTTTTGGAAATTGGTAATTGTTAATTATTTTATGTAAAATCACGTTTAAACAAGTTCTTTGTTTTCCGCCATATTGGATGCGTTTTTGATTATGTCCGTTGAATTTTGAGCTGCTCAGTGATTTTAGGTAAGTAGTGCATTCATCTGCATAAATGCGAACATCATCATTGAGATTTCCATCTTTAACAAATACATTTATATTCTAAAAGAATCGTATTTTTGAGGTTATATTAAAGGTATTGGCGGACGCCCGTATTTGATTCTAAAGTGGTTCCAAATTTCAATTTTGGAAACAGAACCATTTTGGAATGGGGGCGATTTTCAAATTTCCTCAAATATTGAATTTGACCCGGAAATCGCCCGATAAATCAATACAGCTCTAGTGCGCCTGTGTAACTTTTACATTGTTAGCCGTTACAGGGTAAATAGTAACTACTAATAATTTACATTATTAATAATGTTATGAATTAACAATACAAGTTTTTAGAATTAAGAAAATTCACAAGGATTTTAATATATAACATTTTTTCCAAAATCGGAAATGTTACATCATCGCCGCCATATTTATTCGACCTCTTTCTTTGTTTAAGCCTTGCGAAAGTATATAAAGTATTTTTGATAAATACGTGGATCATTTAATTTCTAATCTTATAGTTATTTATAATTAAAAATATATATACTTACTTATAACCAAATTATATAGTAATATCGAGTCTTTGTCATTGGACACTTAGAATGTCATTCCACTAGTATATGTTTCGGGATGTAAAATACCTATCCCATTCTATAGAGCCTCTATTTCAAATTTTATTGCAATTAATACACAAGTTTATTCGGAAATTGGCAACAAAAAGGCGAACAGACTGTTTAATTTTTACATTTAGACAGGCCTAGAGTGTTTATTACACTACGTAAGTTTTCGGACCACTTCTGTAAATCAAGGTAGTTTAAATTTTAAAAAGGGAGAGTTGGATTCTTTATATTGGCCACACTCTCTTTATGTACCAGGACCCTAAATTAGTTTATTAGATACTAGTTTCTATAGTTTTAACACTAAAATAATTTTTAAAATTAGACCAGTATTTCCTGAGATAAGCGCGTTTAAGCAATCAAACAAAACAAACAAACTCTTCAGCTTTATATATTAGTACTCGTATTAGACAATTAAGGCGCAAATTAAGTTCCCGTCCGAATTCTAATTGAAAGTCTCTGAATTTAAAATAAGTAGAGTACAGTACTCTACTTTAGTCTTCAGTGACTACAATGTAGCTAATATTAATAAATTTGATTTACTTAAAGTTAAGTTTTCCTTATTGTGTTAGTAGCGGTAAGTAGAATTCTAGGTACAATTTACCTTCTTCGATAAGGTGCCCAGATCCCTTACACTGTTATTTATTAGGACGTCATAGTGATCATGTATCCAATGTTGGCAATTTACAGCTTCTATATCCTACTAATTACATTATCTAGTGGTTGAAGTATGTATAATTCAAAATAATTCAAAACACGGAAGTTTGTATGTTTGTTTTGAATTTTTGTCTGACATATAATATATAAGGCCAAAGATGACATGAAAGTTTGTCTTGATATTTCTTTAAAGCCCTTATTACACTATACTAATTTAAGGATACAGTAGAAATTGTGCGTGGGCGTGGCCTAGTTAAAATATTTCGAATCTAAGGATCTGCGCAGACGTGGGACTTTGTCCACTGAGGACGAAAATAAATCGCGGTACTTTTAGTCTCATGTGTGTGTGTGTGGAACTGAGTAAGTGAGACATTTTAAAATAAATTAAAAAACAATTTAATATAATAAAGTCAGCGTTATATACTCTGCGCTGAGATTATACATTTAAATTTGTGTAATTATAATGTAAAAATAATTTTAATTAATATTTCCGTTGTTTGACTCATTAAAGTTATGACGTCAGAAATTGCAACGCTCGTATAAAATCTAAGAGGTTGCGGCGTTTTTTAGATGATAAAAAGTTTCTTAGTTGACTCGACTCTCAACTACCTTATTCTAATTTCTTAGTGATCTATTTTGATGTACAAAAATGTACCTTGAGGATCGTCCCTCATCAACATAGTCTTTTTTTTACATTACACTACCAAGATTTAAAGAAAGGGTCCAAAAACAGCTTACTGTTATAACTGCTTTAAATGTTGCTCTTATGATATAATTATTATATAATCGAAAAAAAATCGCACCTAGTAATTAAGAAGACGGTATCATCAACCACTATTTAGTGTTAGGACTGGAGGCACCTTTAACATAAGTTATCTCGAGCTTTAAAGAGAAACGAATAGAGCAGTTTCATTTAAGTCGCAATTAGAAAAACGCCCGGCATCCTACATACAACAATATTATAAACTAATTGTGACGCTCTAATCTGTCTCCAGTGTGATTGCACATGTCTGCCTAAAATTGTTTATATGTATAAACCACAAACGGGCACACAATCGACTTGCAAATAGAATATTAACGATCTTATTCATATTGAGTTGTAATACATTTGTAGGCTTCTTTAAGAACCTTAAAGAGCCTACAAACTTACTCTAACTCAATATGAATAAGACCGTTAATATAATTGTAAATAAAAGTCACTATAACTGAAAAGCTAACATAAAAACATTATATTTTATTACATTATCTAATAAGTAATAATTAATATTTCGGAATTTTCACTATTCCCGGTTTTCTCATTATTTAACTCTTGAAATTACGTATTTTGAAAATCTTTTGGATCACTAACTGATAATGATAAATAAATGATAATGTATGGAAAATAGAACATGTGCTCTAAAACAACCCTTTCCCTTAGTTCCCATTTGATATTCCACAGAAATTGATCCTACATACACACATACACTATTATTTGGTAAAATAACACAGAAGTGTTAATTTTTTAAATCAGCAAATACAATTCCTTGCGAGGATAATTGATTTAAAATCTAAAGATACTTTAGTTTTCATTACAATCGGCCTCGAACTCCTTTTCGACTTAGAATAGTTCAGGATTTGGCCCTAAACACCCACTTAAAAAAATCACCTGTACTTACATAAAATATCCAGCGGCTCCGGCAAACGTTGTCTTGTCCTGTAGGAATAAAAACTAGAACCCGATTCCAGTGCCACCTACCGGGCCTAATTGTGAATCTAAACCATTCCCGGCCCACTGAAATATATTTTTTTTACACCTTTGGTTACATTATTGAAGTTTTACTAGGGATCGCTAATTTTTTCTAGTAATAACTCTTTATAATATTAATATAGCTTCATTATTTAAACTTAATTTATACATAATATGACCATAATATTCTGGTTTTGCAATTTGTGGATCATTTTTATTACCCATGCCTCTCAAAGACTATTGATGGTCATTTGGCTAGTGCCTAATTAGGTAGACTCGACAATCCAGCTAGTAAGGTTTCCCGCATTTTGGACACCCACACCATACTATGACCTAGGATGTGTATTCTACTTGTAGTCCTTAGGGATTAGTTTAGACAGAATACAATATACCTAACTAATATTAATAAATTAGTTTTATTTAAGATACAGTTTTTTATTATTGTAAAACGTTAAATTAGGCGACATTTATGGATAGAAATGGTGGATTTAATAAAATAATAGCAGACGAAACTGTAGAATAGATCTAGTGGTAATATAAGTCCACACGTGGGCGTGGGCGTATCACGAGGCCATTGCCACCTTATCATATCGCAGTGAATTATTGAATAAACATCGCGATAAACAATGATGAGGTCGAAGACCCTTATCCTTCATGGAGTACGAGGCTCCTTCGATTCGTTCTTAAATGGATATGTAATGCGCACTTATTTTAACTCACTCATGTTAATAAATTAGTGTAATCATATGTGAAAGATTCCGTATAGGTAACAAACATTCACAGTTTTTCATCATTTGGCTATGGAGCCCTAAAAGTATTTAGTTGATTAGAATTACCTAATGGATATCGTTCAAGTTTTCAGGGAAACTATAATAATTTTCAATTTCTACAAAGTTTTTTTCAGAACAAAGAAACTCTTGGTAACTTTTACCTCTTTCTTTCTGAGCGCCTACATAGTTTCACTCTATAAAATATAATAGTAAAAGGCACCACAGTCCTTCAATTTTTTCTCATAATGGAAAAATGTGAGGCAAAGACACAGTTTTATGTCTTAAAGAATATCGTCACGATTCTTCTCTTGTAAAATTTTAGTTGCAAATTTCTGTTTGTTACTTTTTTAAACGACTAAATTATCTTAGTGAAATTTGGCAAGGACGAAGATTTTATTATGAGAAAGGGCTAGGCTAAATTTAATATCAAAAATGATAGTAGTATAGTAGTAGGAGAAGTAGAGCATGAATATCGTGCTGGTAAACACACAGTGTACATACAATATTTCACATAAGGATAAAATTAATATTTAGGCCTTTGATAAAGAATAAACCGACATGTAGATAAATACTTCAAAGTTACAATTATGTTTTAATTTCAAGATTCCTGCTCAAGTTATTTCCCAAAGAATACGACACGTGGTTTATCCAAACACTTTCAGATAGACAAAATTACAGACAAACGCTTCAGTTGTATTTTCA
The DNA here is from genome assembly GCA_012273795.1 of Dendrolimus punctatus. Lineage (NCBI taxonomy): Eukaryota > Metazoa > Arthropoda > Insecta > Lepidoptera > Lasiocampidae > Dendrolimus > Dendrolimus punctatus. The sequence continues at coordinate 21,024,763 of CM022527.1, forward strand.
TAAATATTTCTACAATATACCCTTATATAATTATTACCTAATATTTTTTTTGTTGTCAACATTATAACTATGTAGAACAGATAATCAAATCTGGCTAGACGATATTTTTATTACATGTAAAAGCATTTTACATAAGTATAAAAAAAATATTTACTACTCTAAATTAACGGAAATAATAGGTTTTGTACTTATTTATCAAACAAAAACATATTGACTTTTAAAATTTCTACCTATTTCCTTATGGTAAAGAGGCGTGTCTTCCATATAGCAACGTTATCCTCCGAAACTATACCTAATATACCATAATAAAACATACTACCCGGTCCCTACTTAAAAAAGCAGGTAGCGCCAAAACTAATAAAAGAACCATAAACAAAATTCCGACCAACCGCGTGGCCTAGTTAAAATCTTAGAAAAAAAAGAACAACGATTCGAAATTCGAAAATCGACCAATCGTTCAAAGGGACTCTTAATTGGAATAGACCAATGTTTTCTATGCGTTGGATAGAATGCAGTTTTGAACTGGCCAATCAGGTGCGCACGCGTCTCCCGCCCTATAGGGCTTAGGAAGTCTGGCAACGTTGCGTAGGGACATCGTCTATGAAGTATAACAACGGCGCAGTCGCATGGGCTTGGTAAGCCTTATCTATTAACATTATCTCGTGGTACATAAGGGATAGTATATATCATAGAAAACTTTTATGTCTCTATGGTTTATCAGTAGATCTTGACACGGTGCGATGGACAACGCAATATTAGTCTTGAACTCATTCTAATAATTTTATATTAGCAGGAAAACGATGAATATGTGGGATATTAGGAGAATACATAAGGTTAGAAAAATATTTATTAGGGACCATTGTAAGTTGAACCTTATTTTTTTTAAGACTTGGCTATAACGCTGTTGGCTTACCTAAATATATAAATAGATGGATGAAAAATAAATGACAGTGGCCTAAGAAACGTACCTAAATAGGCCAAGCTCTTAAACCCTTCAGTAGGTAAGTAATAACTCCTCAGACAGTCAATACTCTTTTATTATTTAAATCAGACAAATCTGTACTATAATAAATCTGTAGGGGAGTCCCCTTAAGAGAGCAGCAGCGTATTTGTAGCACCTTTGGTGTTGCTTATGTCCACAGGCTATGGTAACCGCTTTCTATCTAGTGGGCCGTCTGCCTGTCTGCTGAACTCCTGCATTAAAAAAAATATAAAAAAATTGGACACTGATTTAAAAAAAGAGGAAAATTCAGGAAGGCTAATTCGGGCCAGCACATTTTTAAATGTGCATTTTTTGGATTTTTTGTGGAACGGACTTGATGAAACTAGACATACCTATATGATACATTTTATTCTGATACATGTATCCGAAAAAGTCATGGAGACAACCCTGTTTCTATGGGATAGACAAAAAAAGCCAAAAAGATGGAGCTGGGAATACGTTTTGTCATGTCATTATAACACATTGTCATGCCAACCTGTCATTACTTTATATAAGCTTGGTCTCGAGAGTCTCTACTAATGTTAGTGAGAAATTGAAAGACGAAATTGTGGTATGCCGTTTTATTTTAAAAATACTGCTATGCATAACATTAATTAAAAATAAACAACAGTTGTTAGATATGATCGTTAAACAAAATTTATGTCTTGCTGTAGACAATGTGAATCGTTTAATGAAATGTGTAGGTATTTATGTGAACACAAGAACTCCCCGTGGGATTTCATAATCAGTGAAAAACGTCAAACGAACCCTAGAATGGATTTAAAATTAAAGTATAGTATTTGTTAATCAAGCTTACTTCCAGAAATATTATGTTAGGTACCAAATATCATAACAATAATCCTTACATAATTTAAACTCCTAAGCGTACCAAGTTTTAGCAATACTACTAGTCCCTTATAAATTTGTACGTTTAATCCGTTTGTTTTTGATTTTTGTTATGTTTAAATAACAAAAGAGTTAAAAAGTTTAAATAACAAAAAAAACTAATATCCCCTAGTTTTGGCATTTAGCTACGAAAACTCTAAACAATGAATTTTACAGAAATAGTGTATATCTCAAAAATATTGTTTGAAAATATTTTTAAAAGTACCCACAAGGATAGAGGATTCTATTTTTACAAGTTTGAAAGCAAATATCTGATAATTTATTTATGTACTCAAATAAAATATTTTTTCAAGAAGTTACGTACACTTAAAAAGACTCTATGCTATATATATTTATATAACGGCAGCCCCTAATCCTTATAGTTTTCATGACTTCACTACAACATTGTGTAGCGACAAATTTCAAGAATATTGTAAATATAGAACAACCTCATTTCACGAAGTTGTTTAAAAGAAAATTCAACTGTCTAGTAGAAATATATTATTATATAAATTGTTTCATTAACCTTTAACTTATTAATTATGTACTGGAATGACTCATTCGAAGTGTGATTTTCAAATGAATATTTATTTGAAACGTAGCCGTGTTCCACAATTTTATATACCTAGAAAATAATATCAGCCCATAAATTTCCTGCTGCTGGACTCGGCACCACAGCGATGCAGAATGCAGATGATATAGTAAATGCTTCCCGGCCAGGATTGGAACCCACGTCATTTGAAACGCGTAATCTCAAGCTCTTTCAGGATAAATATATTCTCCCAGCGAGCTGTTTACGGAACTCCAAAACTGTAAAGCGGTTTCGGATATGCCACACGAAATATACGTGACGGACGACGTTGCAGGTGATATCTACGCATCGCGGGACATGTTGCAAATATGACACCCACTGACTCGATGCGACTTTCGTGTGAGTGTGACCTCTACAAATCACCCGATAGACTTAGCTGCGCTTTTTCAAAGCTTGCCTGGAAGAGATTGCTTCGAACAATAATATCGACCATTGTATTACCATTGTAACTTTGGCTATTCCAATGTTCAAAAGTAGACGCACATGTTTTTCAGGCTTCCTACTGCCTTAGTAAGGAACAGACGGTAGAGATTTCTGCATATCCTTATAAGTATTAGGCGTGAAGATATGTTAAAAACTAAGTAGTTATGCAACTGTAGGTGCGCAGGCGCCGACTGACCGTCGCGCCTAAAAGACAGACGGATTACGTTATTATATAGTGATGTAGCAGTCTTATTTCGATATGTTTTTTGCATAATTAGTTTTGTTCCTACACCAGTACAAACCAGCTGTTTTTGTCTGAAACCAATCAGACGCCTGCGCAGAAAAGTTCTTCGAAAGAATCTATATGTTGCTGCTTACATAATATAATTGTCATGGTTCGATACCTCAAGCAAATTCGCATGCTCAAATCCCTAAAATGCATGGTACTCGGGGAACTTTTTAGGTTAAGGATCATATTTAAATAAGAAAATACTTACGTTTATTTTCAAAAAGAATTGACATTACAATAATAAAATAACAAAAATAACTTAATAAACAAAATTATCGAGAAGAAAATAAAATGATAATAATCCAAAAAAATGCTTCAAGCTCAACATACTTTATTATTGATTTTTTTATAGTGTAATTCAATTTTGAACATAGTTAAGATAGTTTAGTTATGTTTTAGTGTATATATTGTATTAATAATAATAATTATGAAAGATATTATTGATCTATCGGAAAAAGGTTATTTTTTCGAATTTTTAGTTGGCACGTACTACTACCGCAAAGAAAAACCTCATAATAAACCTTCACATTCAGATTATTCGTTAATTAGCCCTACTTGATTATGAAAGACGAATAGAAACAATAATCATCCATTAAGTAATATAAGTCTTGAAAACTTATCTACAATAAAAAAATCTACGTGACTAGATCGTGATAGAGTGACCCGTATCACCATCTTACTTCCTCTTTGAATAGTATACGCATTAAATAACAAAACATCGAAAAGCGATGTAGGAATATCCTATTCTGCTTATCCAAGATTTAGGAGCTTTACTGATTTAGGCAATTTACTGGGTAATTGTTATTCTTTTTGTATAGTTTTAAGACTACGAATTTTCTGAACCGAATTTTGCTTTCTTTGTAAAGTATCTATTTAACATAATTATTCAAATTTAACCATTATAAGTATACTTTACCTACCTATATACGTCTATATAGATCTATTATAAATAATTAAAATATTAGAAATAATAATAATTAGATATATTTTTATATTCGGACATCACTACGTCCAAACGTAACGGTGATCAATCAATGTTTACAGACAACATTTAAATTTAGAAACGCCGGTAGTTAATTGCACTTTCATATTTCGATAGAATCCAACGGACATTCGAAATATAAAATATATTTTTTAATATAATCACACTATTATACTTATTGATCTTTTATCCTCGAGGAAACCTTTCATTATTTAATTAAGATATTTTTGTTTAAATAAATATCCTAATTAATATCATCGATAACTAAACGATTAGAGTAATCGTATAGAAATAATATTCGGTTATGATATTTTATATACAGACGCACCATACACCACTATGTTTGTATTAGAAATAGTAATAAAAAGATAACAAAAGGTATTGTTACGAGTTCCGGGACTCGAATTAAAATGCCTTTGCATTTATTGTAGAGTTTATTAGAACTATTCAAACACGTATAACACAGGTACAAATATAAATATGTAACTGAAAACAACAAATCCAAACGTAATGCAGAAGGTCGTAATTCAATAAAATTCGTTACTTTCCCGATTGTACACACGTCATGCCTTTATCGTAGTTGTCGCTGAACTGCGCCCCTCCCTCAATCAGGCGATCGTTTTATACTGCACAAATGCAATGTGGCTGTATCGTAGCCGTAATCCGAAACACCTGGCTAATGCGTCGGCTGCAAGCGGCCATAAAGGAGTGCCATAAAATAATGGGCTGTTCTCTAGAAACGTATGTCAATAAATAAGTGAACAAAAGAAGACAATCATAAAATAATTACAATTAGTTCTAATGGCGACAGATAATAAAATGTGTTTTTTACAGATATGCAGGTGGATTTGGTTTTTGTCGGAACCTGAGTTGTAACAATATCATAAAGTACGTACCTAGTACTTATTAATTGAGACTGATAAATATGATGTTCTGTAGTGAAGGTTTAGGTAGATCTAACTGTATATAAACATCCAGGATGCTAGAAAAATATTATAATCGTTGAAAATATTTTTCTATTAAGTGATATTCATAGTAAAGGTCAGTTTCATGTGTCTAAGAAATATATTCGAATAATTATGTGGTTTATGAACTGAAAATACATTTTATGTATATACTAACTTTAAAAAGAGCTTAAAAATACATTACGTATGTATGTATCCAATTTGTTACGTTGTTGACAAAATAAAACATAGTACACATGTAATACAAATTATAAATATATTAATCTGGCCATAAGTACTGATAAAATGAAAAAGAAACAAAATATAACATTTGAATTTGGTATGTGTCATTTTTGTATGATTGTTCATTGTATTTTCTCATTTTGGCGCCAATACATTGTACAACATTTTGCGATATTAAAATGGGGTGGGGCGATAAAGAGAACCGAATCGCTGTGATTGCATTACACAAGGTAGGTATGGAGCCAAATGCAATTTTTGAAACTCTCCATACACTTCGTATTAGTCAAATGTTTGTGTACCGCGCTATTAATAGGTACAATGAGACCTACTCTGTTGGTGACAGAAAAAGATCTGGTCGTCCAGGTAGTGTTCGTACGAAAAAGGTGGTCAAAGCAGTAAGGGAAAAAATTCGAAGAAATCCTGTCCGAACGCAAAAGATTTTATCTCGTGAGATGAACATATCACCTAGAACCATGTCGCGTATTTTAAAAGATGACTTGAAGAATGGTCCTTCCAGCAAGATTCGGCGTCGGGTCGTATAGTTCGGTCCACACACTCTTGGTTGGAAACGAACGTTTCGGACTTCATCAGAGCTGAATACTGGCCATCGTCTAGTCCCGATCTTAATCCGCTGGATTATGATTTATGGTCAGTTTTAGAGAGTACGGCTTGCTCTAAACGCCATGATAATTTGGAGTCCCTAAAACAAATGATACGATTAAAGCAGTGAAGAATTTTCCCACGGAAAGAGTGCGTGCTTCTATTGATAACTTTTTTTTTTTTTTTTACCAGGGGAAATCCGTTTGAGGACTAAGCCGCGACAGGCACAGAAGCCTGGGAGGATGTTCGCGACCCGTGTGAGTGTGGGATTCGCCAGATCGGGGGTGGCACTAGCGTGCCCAGTCAAAACTGGTGCCACGCTATTGCCACTCCCCAGTTATACCCACTAAAACCCCTGGGTGTTCCGTCCTGCGCCTTATGCCAGGGCTACGTGAATGCGGGCTTCCCAACTCCGCGTGTCCTGGCAGGCGTGGGCCTCTTCCAATGCCAGGGGAAATGTCCCCCGGCCACAACTAGGTCTATTCCGAGCGTGGGGCGGTCTGTAACGCGCCCCACGGGAAGAGAGATGAGCGCGCGCGGAACACTCGCGCTCTCATCTCGACGGCATATGCGGGAGATTGAGAACCCCTATACCCCAAGGGGCCCCACCCGCGCCGCCCGCTTACGGCGGCCGAAGGTCATTGTCCGACCTCCGGCGTCGGCGCGTCCTCCTTTGACGGGAGCGGAGCAGGGAATTACGCTCACGCTCCCGTTCCGCCTCCTCCTTCGCAAACATGACTTGCTCGCAGAAGGAGGAGACGGCGTCCCATCCGGCAGAGCTCCCGACCATGGTGCGTACCACGGCCGGGAGCGAGGTGTCAAGTCCGGTGTGGGCGACGAGCTCCCGGCGCTGCTCTGTCCAGGCTGGACACTCCTGGAGTGTGTGCAGCGCCGTGTCCTCGTCGCCCCTGTCACAATCGTGGCACCCTGACGTGGCCTCACGGCCGAGGCAACACAGGTACCTTCCGAAGCAACCATGCCCCGTGAGGACCTGTGTCAGCCTGAACGTGAGGGTGCCGTGACGTCGTCCTAGCCATTCGTGCAGGACGGGCCTCACCGCCTCAATGGTGGCGGGGCCCGCGCTGGGGCGTCTTAGGCGATCTTCCCAGGCCCCCACGGCAACCTGGCAGAGCTCCGACCGGCACGCCTCGATCTCCCGAGGCGCGGGTCTGGTGCCCCTGGCCAGGGCCTCTTTGCGCCACGTGTACAGCGACGCTAGGACCCTGGCTTCCAAGTCCCATGGGGGGGATCCGGCGAGTAGCGAGGCCGCTTCGAAGGACACCGTACGGTATCCTCTTATCGCCCTGACGGCCAATATGCGTTGCGCTTGACGCAACAGCGCCGCGTTTTTGGCCGTCAGGCGGTCCGACCACACTGGGGCCCCGTAAAGAGCCATCGAACGTACGATGCCTTCGAAGAGTTTCCGGCACGTGGCGTTGGGCCCCCCGACGTTGGGGAGCAGGCGCGAGAGCGCACCGGCTGCCCCCTTGAGTCTGGGGAGCAGCTGCCGAAAGTGTGCCGAAAAATCCCATCGGCCATCGAGAACCAATCCCAGGTACTTCATGGTCTCCCCGATGCCGATGTGGATGCCTCCTACTACTATGTTACTGCCCGGAGGTGGACGGTTGCGAGGGCCGTGAAACATCACGGCCTCGGTCTTCTGTAACGCCACCTCCAGGCCAAGACGCCGGATCCTGCCTACTATTGTTGACACCCCAGCCGTGCCTAGAAGGCACGCCTGCCGATGGGTCCTCCCGCGCGCGGCGATCAGTGTGTCGTCTGCGTAACATACGACGCTGACGCCCGGGAGAACCCGACACTTCAATGTCCAGTCGTATGCAATGTTCCACAGGAGGGGACCTAAAACCGACCCCTGTGGAACACCGCACACCATGGCTCGCCGATTCCAACCCTTGTGGACCGGGTAGATGACGGCTCTGCTGTTTAAGTATGCCCCGACTATACGGCGGAGGTAGGTCGGCACCCCGAAATATCGGAGCGCCTCCATGATGCATGCCCAGGGCAAGGATTGAATGCGTTGGCGATGTCTAAGGACACTGCCAACAGGACCTCGCCCTGAGAAACTGCTTCCTCCGCCAGGCTTCTCAAGCGCATGATCGCGTCAATCGTTGAGCGCCCCGTGCGGAAACCGAATTGGTTGTCCGCCAGGTCCGGCCCCGTCGTCGATAGATGCTGGACGAGGCGGTCTACAATGATACGCTCAAAGAGCTTACCAACCTCGTCCAGCAAGACAATGGGCCGGTAGGCGGACGGCGAATCCACAGGGCGCCCCTCCTTCCGCAGCAGGACCAGCTTTCCTGTCTTCCACCGTTGTGGAAACTGGCCCTGCTCTAAGCATGCGCCGAAAAGCCTCATCAATCGGGGCTCCAGGGCGTCGTAGGACAGAACCCACGCACGCCCTGGTATGCCGTCAAGGCCGGGGGCGGCGTTCTTGGCCTTCAGCCGTAGCATAGCCACCCCCAGCTCTACCCGGTCCACGGTGGGCACAGGGTCTCTATCCGCGCTGGGCTCCGCCTCCGGCGATGCCATAGCAGGAGGCATATGCTCAGCCCGTGAAGGGAACAGAGCGCCAACTACGTCCTGAACAACGTCCCTGGGGAGAGACTCGGTTAGCGGGGGCGCCCAGGCACGAGCTTGTTCCGTGCCATTTTGAAAGGGCGCCCCCAGGGGTCTTGATTCAAACTATCCAAGAGCTCCCCCAGGCAACGTTCTTTGCGTTGCGGATTTCAATCCGCAGTGTTCTTCTGGCGCTTCTGTACCCTCGTACAGCTGAGCTTCTACGGTCACTGCGTCTGCTGCGCGGCGATGCCGTCTTCTATGGCGGGTGTACTGGCGGCGTGCGCTATTGCAAGCGCGCCTTAGCCCCTCCAGTACGGGGTTCCACCAGTAGACCTTTCGGAAGGGCTGGAATCGGCCCCTCCTCGGCATCGCCGCATCACAGACGCCAGTGACGAGCGACCGTAGGTTTTCTGCCTCCTGCTCTACATTTATATCGGGAGGGTTCACCTTGGGCCCTGATACCCAGGTAGCAACGATCAGGGCCTCCTTGAACACATCCTGATTCAACTTTTGCAATGCCCAGCGCGGGCAGTCACCTACCGGGGACTCTCGGGATGGCGGGTCCGGATTCCAGGCGGAGACGCTGAACCGTATATAACGGTGGTCGGAAAGCGTCTCCACCCCCGTAACGACCCTCCAGTCCCGCACACGGCGCGCCAGTTCAGGACTGGCAAACGTGACGTCTACTATTGAGCCGCCCTGCTGGCGCACACACGTATGTACGGAGCCCCGGTTGAGAACTACGAGACTCTTTTCGATGGCCCATTCTTCTAGTACCTCACCACGCGCGCACGTCCTCGGGGATCCCCAAGCCATGGATTTTGCGTTAAAGTCCCCGAGCACGAGCACGGGGCGAGGCCGGCTGCGGGCCACCACTGTCCCACTTCCTCAATCCATCCCTCAAAATCGGCGAGCCTTCTGTTCGGGGAGAAGTAGCCCCCAAGGACCACCATCTCCCCGACTGTTGCCGCCACGTAGCCCCGTCCCCTTACCACACCGGCTAGGGGAGGGCATGCGGCGGCAGTCCGGACAATAATGGCCACCAAGCCATGCAGGTCCCCCACCCAGCAGAACGGGGGAGGACGTAATATGGCTCGGCGACCACGGCCAACTGTATTCCCCACTGCGCCATGCTCTGGACCAATAAGTCTTGTGCAGTGGCGCAGTGGTTTAGGTTGCCCTGGACCACTAGGATAGCCATTGGAGAAACTTACTTTTATTCCTCCATCCTAGTGGTCCCGGGCTCCATCGTCGACGGCGGCGGCAGCGCTTTTCTTTTTTGGGGGCGCTGTGGCAACGGCGATGGTGCTGATGCTGGCGGCAAAGGTTTGTTCTTTGCCGTAGCAGTGGGACCTCTCTTTTTGTTTTTCTTCTTCCGGCCTTCTTGGTTGACTGCTGCGACTTGTCGGTGTCCTTTTTTCTGGTTGTGGTGGTGGGAGGGCCTGCACTTTTACGTGCGGCCGGCGCTCCCCTACACATCCAGTGCCCCGCCGCTCGACCCGCCGCACTACAAATACTACACTGTGGCGTGTTTTGGCATGTAGCAGCAGGGTGACCAGGCTGACCGCAGCGATAACAGTCTTTGCTGCGGTCTACAGGGGAGGGACAGGCGCAGGCCACGTGTCCTGCCATAAGGCAGCGCCAGCACCTTTCTGATCGGCCCGGCAGAACTTTAACGTCTGCTGAAGCCCACCCCACCGTCACTCTACGGCGGTCCTTCAATTTTATAGCCGCCGCCATTGGGCAGGCCAGGATGGCATACCCAAGCCTGTCCGCGCCCAGACGTATGGCGCTGGAGTTTATACCCCCGGCGGCAACGTCCGTGACCCGGGCGACGGCGGCCACAACCTCCTCAATGATGGTGAAGTCATCCAGACCCGAGATGCCCACGTTGAGACACCTCTCGGGCCTGGACACCTTCACTTCCTCCTCCGGCAGTACCATCCGAAGACGCGCGCCGAGGGCATCAGCCTTCTCCCCGCTATCCTTGCCGGGAAGAAGGAGCATACGAGCCCCCGTCCGCGCAGTCTTCAATTTCACCCCGGCGATGCCAAGGTCGCCGAGATTGATATTGGCTTTTGCCTTCTCCATTACGTCCACGTAGCTGATGCCCTTCTCCATGGCCGCAGGTAACAAAGTGAGTACTACCGCGGTCGTGTTGGGCACCCGCATACGCGGACCTTTTTTTGCCTGAGGTGCCGGCGGCCTTGGTCTCGCCCTGGGCTGGGAGGCTCCTTCTGTTCCAGTTCGGGTCGGTGGCTTTTTCTTTTTAGGCTTGCGAGCCACCACCGACCAACCTTCTTCTAATCTTTGGGACGGTCCTGGGGTCACCCCATTGATAACTTGCCTCAACGTTTAGAGGACGTTTGCAGCCAATAGAGATCACTTCGAATAAGTTTTTTATATTTTAAATTGTTGTATATTTATGTATTAAACTAACACTAAAACTTATAAATGTTATTTGCAATAGAATAAATAAAATTTTCTTTGTTACAATATTTATGGCGAGACTAGGTATATAGTCGATATTTTTTATACGCAAAATGATAAAAAAACAGAATGGTTCGCTCCAAGAGATTTGCAAGCGACCGCCACGCGCAAACCCGCTTCCATAATTTAAATTAAAACTGCTATTTGCACAACGCATAATCATAAACTATCGTTTTTAGAATTTTTGTCGCACAGTTTGTCTGAAACTTTGTTTAGAATTTTCTCTGATACGGCTCAACGGATTTTAGAGAAAATTGTTGGGATTAAAACCAGGAATTTCATCTTTTTTCTCGTGTTTTATTTTGACATCTTGCTAAGATTCAGAGGATATGAATATAAAGTCTAAGTCTCGCATGAAGCAACGGACGTGGTTAGGCCTGAAAACTATTTCTACGGTTATATCTGGGATTCCTTGGCCGTTTAAGCCAAAAATGGAAGCCTTATGAAATGGTCATCCTTGTCTGTTTGTCTGTCTATGTACTTATGTCAAATTAATATTTTCTTAGAAACTACTGGATCTACATGTATGAATTTTCACATTAGATTGTAGTCTGTATAAAGGATAAGGGCCTTAATCGTGAAAAAATAAAGGTGTCCACCATACATTTAACTATAAGTTAATCTTTTAAAGATATATTCTACTATCTTTTGCCCGCCGCTTCGCTCGTCTTTACGTACATTTTATAGACATAATGGAGAAACGGTCGCTGGGAGTACCACATGTCCTCTATGTAAAACAATAACAAATCTATCCCACGGGAATTGTACAGTTTTCTGGGATAAAAAGTAGCCTATGTGCTATTTCAGACTATAGTCTATCTCCACATGAATATGTCTAATAAACATCCATCCAAACTTTCGCATTTATAATAGTAATATAAATAGACCCACATTGGGGCTTTCTGGCCAAGGTAGACCCTTAGGTGAGTAGCGACACCTCCTACTCGACTCCAGGGGGATCAAGGCAAGGCCGCCACCTCCGTCCTTGCCTTAGCCAGCCGGTGCAGAGTGAAGATCACTAGTGCTAAGACTCAAGCTCCAAGGATGGAAGCGATAAATGGCCTAACATTAGAAGTAGCTTCGGTGAACCTGAAGCCCACCTCTCGACACCTCTTAGCTACTCATTCCCATGTTGCCCCTGGCCAATCTTGTATGACATTTGTTTGGGGCCTATACAGGGCGACGAGTCATTGTCTGCCCATTTTATCCATATTGTCCGAACATTGCGACGGGCAGATGCCATAGATCCAGATCCTTAGTTCCATTAACAGTTCATCACAGTACCCCTGTACCTTTTGTTCTCATTTCCTACAATAGTCCTACACTGACCGGGGCTTATCTTCGGGTGCATTACATATGATATAGACTGGGATAATCGCCGGTCAGTGTCACGCCGGCCCTCTACGTGTTGACCTTCCCATGACCCTACGCCTAGTCCTCCAAAAGTCCGGGTCATTTTATGGCCCGTGTCTTTAAGGAGATACATAAATAAAAAAAATGTGTGTAAGCAGTTCATATGCAGTAGACTTGAAACAAAGTGTGACAAAAATTATAAATTTCGTGACGTCACATTCCATATATTATATCGTGGTATTATAGTAGTATATTAACGAAAAACTTCAGAAGATTTCCAACTCTACCTGCATAATGTTTAAATTATCAAATATAATGTACTCTATCTCATTCTCTGGTAGGCTTGGTCCTCTAAATTTACGTGTTTAGATCTTTTTAGTGTCGCGTTTTCATTTCATCGAGTTTCAAACCGCGATTATTCTAAAGCAGTTTCACTTCAATAATATAAAATATTAAGATTTTCAATGGAATGCTTTTTTTAAGGATCTGTAGTCGAATAACGAAGATATCAGACGTTTGTTACCTCTACGGAACTCTTCGTTGTTCATGGATAGTCAAGCGCTTAAATAATTTATAAATAATAATTTGATTAATATTAAATATTTGTTCTTTGCAGATTTTCTTCGGAATGATACTCAATCAAAATGTAAGTGTAATTTTAAATCTTGAACTTATATTTTTACATCATTTTTGTATTACGCAATACACAATAGTGATTGTAACTAAAGTATAATAATAATTTATTTGTACAGACCAGAGTTTGACCAGTGTTAACCTTTTTTTTTTTTTTTTTTAACCAGGGGAAATCCGATTGAGGACTAAGCCGCGACAAGGGCAGAACCTTGGGGGGATAATTCGCGACCTAGTGTGGGATTCGCCAGATCGGGGTGGCACTAGCATGCCCAGTCAGAACTGGTGCCATGCTTTTGCCACCCCCGGTTAGGGATACCCACTAAAACCCCTGGGTGTTCCGTCCTTCGCCTTATGCGAGGGCTACGGGTATATGACCTAGCCTCTCCGCAGCCCTGGCAGGCGTGGGCCTCGCAAGGCCTCTTCCACTGCTGGGGGACTACTTGTATCCTCCGGCATCTTCAATCTCTCTAGACGTGGGGCGGTCTGTAACTCGCCCCACGGGTGGAGAGGTGAGCACGCACGGAACACTTCGCGCCCTCATCTCGACGGCATGTGCAGGTGAGTGAGAACCTCTATACCCCAAGAGGCCCCACCTGCGCCGCCCGCTTACGGTGGCCGAAGGTCCTGGCCCTCCGGCGCCGACGGTCCTCCTTTGGCGGAACGGAGCAGGATGTGCGCTCACGTTCCGCTCTGACCATTTTTTTTTTTACATGAGGAAACGCGTTGTCCGTATCGTCAGCCGCGCGGGATCTGCGGGCCGGTATGTGGGCTCCCCGACGCCGTTTAATCAATACGACGCGCCGGTATACCACTAAAACCTCATGGAGCCTTCTTCCGCCTAGCGCCGGTGGTCACACACGAAGCTTAACCCGCAACCCCGGCAGCGGCTGGCCGCCTCGTAAACAGAGGCGGCCTCTCCTGTGGCGGGCCGAGGATGACGTTTCCCCGCCCTGAGAGGGATGCGCGGCTGCCCTTCGCGCCCTCTCCGGCATTAGCGGCGGAGGTCCTATGATCCCCCAGACCTCAACGCCCGCTGCGCCCGCCGTGCTGCCAGGAGTCACGGGCGCTTCCTCCTTCGGTGGGGGAGGGGAGCTGCAAGGATTGCTCCTGCGCCATACCCCTCCTCCCTCCTCCTTTCCCCGCCTCGCGTTACAGCAGCGTCAGCGTCGAACTGGGGAGCTTCCCGCTCTGACCAGTGTTAACCTGCAGCAACTAGCTCTATTTTACTTACACAAAAACTGAATTCGACTTTTTTACATATAATAAATAATAACAAAGAAATTAAGTCCATTAGTTAAGACAACTGCCCAGCCAAATATAGAGGCGAGATAAAGTTAAAGCCAATCTGATTTAAATTTTTACAACGAATGACATGTTGTTTATGACAACGTAGGTATTTGTTAGCGAATTGAAAAGACGCGGTTGCAGCGCCATCTATTTTGCTAATCTATTTCGTCTAAGGAAACGACTTCATTTATCGAGATAAAATGTATCCTAAGTGTTAATTTGGGATAAAGTCAACAGTATCTCTAGTTCCATCTATACATATACGTTCAGTAGTATCCCAAAAAGTTGCGATCGCAGCGCCGTCTTTATCATTATTTTCGTTTATCCCACGAAACGACATTATATGTCGGGAAAAGTATCCTAAGTTACGCAACGGGATATGAGCTAGCTTTATAACAAGTTTCAGTTTCAAGGACAAAAATTGAAAACGTTGCATTTTCGGAATCTACTGGTCCGAATTATCCCTCTGATATTTTTTCATTTCTAAACTCATTCCACAAACTCGAACTATTTACAGATTTATTATAGCACTAATATATGTCCGCGACTTCAGCCACGTTTGACTGAAAATCCTCGCGAGATGCCCGTGGGGTTCTCGGGAAGCAAAATACCCCAATATGTGAAAAAGCATGTAAGATATAGTTTTAGTGAAAACTGTGTTGGAATAAGCTAATTTTTACATACCCGAACAACTACCATCCGCTCTCGGGTAAATTTCCGTGGGTTTCCCAGGATAACAAGTAGTGCAGAGCATAAGTCTCAGAATTAGTTGTCAACCATCGAAATCGGCCCAGTAGTTTTAACGTGAATCTCAAACAAACAGAAAAGAAATCTAAAAAAAATAGCATGTTCTCCATCGTCTAATATAGTTTATCCATTACCATGATAGTTTATTGTTTATAATATCATAGATATAGATGTAGTATAGTAAATGTAGATTTAAGTATTTTTTAATTGTTAGTTGTAAATAACTTTTCAAGCTTACATGTAAATAATATAAAAAAAAAATAAAAAAATAGCATAAATATAGGTTGTACTGTAAAATTCAAACCCTTATATGTTCGCCGGCAGCCCTTATATTCACTTTTTTTACTACGTCATTGTCTAAACCACAAGTATAGACTAGACTCTCCTGTAAGGGTTTATCTATAATATATTCTCATTAGTTTCTGAGAAAACTGACTTTTTTGCAAAAGGACTGTTTTTTACGGTACCCCCTATAGTGCTATTTATTTTGGAAAAAGGTACCCTTATATTTTAACTATGTAATGATTTATCGTTAGTCAGATCTTGAAAACTACAAATAACGATGTTCTCTTATAGACATACAAGATTGAATGATAAGCCAATATCCATGAAAGAACGGAGTAAGTATACTATTTCCTCCGGCTGGGCGGCCGCATTTGCTTGTCTGGGTGGCTACCAACCCTGGTCTTTAGTTACCCTAAGTATGTATGTAATAATCTTGAGTGGTGTAGCAGCATTAGTTTCGCTCCTTCAAGATTGGCAGTAGTTAAATTGGCAAGGCCTCTGGTGTAGTAAAAGTCCATAGGTATCGGTAACCCATTTGAATCATGAGGGCCTTCAACCTGACTTCTATAGGTCTCCATCTACCCCAGCAATAAAAAATATAGATGGGAAGTATTAGTATTCCAATATCGTAAAAATATATCTCCTCTAACTTGTGAACATACATAAAATTCTGGAAATGGCAAGAACTCTTTCAAACAAAATTAATTTCAAGAAGATCGGTCGGGTATTTTTAAGAGTTCTGTAGTCATATGACGAAGACAGTGGATGTTTGTCACCTCTACAGAACTCTTCAATGTTGATAGTCCAACAGGTACTTGGCCGATTTGATTGTAGCTATTTGACGTTCGTAATCTAAAATCGTACCTAGCCAACCTGTCACCAATTTTATCATCAAAAAATTCCCCGCATATTAACAATCATACCAGAATAGTTTATATTGAAGTAGGTCATGACTCGAACAGATGACGTAAGTGTAAACTAACACTTTGTACATACAACGTGCACAGTCATACAATATGCATTCATGAACTTTTACATGAGACTTTCATCTATATAAAATAGAAAATTGAGCGTGTTGTACAGGGGTCCCTCACTGTTCTTGATGTTTGGCAACACAACCCTATACAAAGTATTCGAAAATGTACACACACCATCATCTCAAGAATTTTTGATTTTTGTTGTTGTTTGTGAACCGATTTTGGTAATTAGTTTTCCGTTCAATTTATCATAGTTTCAGAATGGTCCCATATAAATTTCATTGGAATTAGATCTTGAGTTCTGAAGATATAACAACAAATCCATAAAATCGAGTATGTACGTTGTAGTGATTGACCTGTGTAACTTTTTTGTTTCTAAACAAATTTTGATGATTTCTATTGCGTTCAATTCAGAGTATCTTCATAGTAGTCTTTCATTGTTATCGGAATTTGTGTTTCGATGATAAATGTTAAAATCTAATAAATAAAATATGTATAGTTTTTGAGGTATGTCATTCTTGTCTTTTTGTTTCCGAACCGATTTTAATAATTCTTTTTGCATTAGATTTAGAGTATAACTTCAGAATAGTGCCATATACATTTCATTGCTATTAGACACTAGATTCCGAAGATATAGCAAAAAGTAACTCAAAATTAAATAGAAAGCATTGAAAAAAATTGTTAGGTTTATGACAATCCTAAATCCTAAACGTAGGTGCGTAATTAAGATCAATAATATGCTGTACTAGACTTGAGTAGCACTAGGAAAACGTACAATGGAAATCGATAACGATAAACAGCACGACTGCGTAAATTGAGTTATGAGATGCGTCGTAATTAGAAAACGTCGACGATCGGAGTTGAGATTCAAACAAAACTGCTGCCTGGCAACACCAGACGATGGGCGTAATCATTTAAATAAACAATTTTCGTTAAGCACTTAAACCAATTGGAATTTTAAAACATCGATTAAAAATGGGTTGCGAGTCGATGGCCGCATCGAGTAGTTGGTTTATTGTAAATCGAAGTGTATGAGCCGCGCCGCGACAGCGGCCGGCGAGTGGCAGAACCAACTAATATACATTTATTAACCCAGCATGTCCTAGTGATACTTCATTAATTTAAATTCGACGGTACTTATTAGAGTTTCTTAAGTACATTTACATAATTTACCTTCAACTACGCTCAGCAACGTTTTCTAAATACGCTTCCGTTTCATCAGCTATCGTTTCCGCATACGAGAAGCTACTTTATTGGGGATATATGTAACTTAAAAGTGTAATTTTTTTATCAAACAAAAGAGAAACCGACTTAAAGAATAGGTAACCAAAAAGTAAAAAATAAAAAAAAATTCTACATCTTAAAGTCGGTGCCTAGCAAAACAAAAAATGATCATATACATTTTTATAACAACAAAATATTGTAGAATATAGTAATTTTTATGTTTTACTTGGCAGCGACTTTGAGATGTTGTAAAAAGTTTTATTTTTAGCTTTTTGATACTCTTGAAAAATCATCCCTCAAATGCCAACCCCTTAATTTCACTACTGTACCTACAACATAAGTAGCCAAATACGATCGTGCTGTGTCGTCATCCCAGTATAGTGCGATACGATTTTGCTTCTCGCCAGTATAATAATTAGGTACGTTTTAGCGTTTTATCTAAAGTATAGTTAGCGGCTAATTGTATACAAATTATTTGAATATTAGTAACCCATATACGTCGAATAAATTATGCAATGTGTAAAGGTGAGGCTTCATCAGGGATAATGTTAAAAATTTAAGCCGTTTCACGCAGATATGGAGATGGACTTAAAGCGTTATTTGTGATGCAATATTTTTAATGACGTTAATGCAACATTTTTAATGACGTTAAATAATGACAGATAACGTGTTTGTTATACACTAATATAGCTATGTGTTAAAGACGTTATTTGCTGACGCTTAAAATAAGACGTATTCAGCCACAGCCTTTAACACTAATGCAAATGAATTCTCAATAGAACAATGACATACTGTCCGCGTTGGCAGTCACCCACAAATGGTCTGGATACGCTTAGCTTTCGGAGAGGCTTCATACCTCTATGAGGTCCCTACCGTCTAATAAGAGTGGTCCGAAGAACTGTTTAGTATGATTTCATAGTCCTCTATCTACCACCGCACCGCTTATCATCCGTTGAGCGTTTATCCTCACTTCCTTGACTTAGTAAATTTGTGTACTCAATTTCTCTATAGCGATGTCAGAATTCATAATGAACTTTCAGAAGAGGTTTTCCCCACAACTTTATGATGTGGAATTTTTTAAAGGTATTATTAAATTTCATCGAGATCGCCAGCACGTTGGTAATACGACCACTTTCCATCAGGTAGGCCTTAGTTTTTTAGCTTTGTGTGCTGTCTTTACTCCACCAATAAAAAACAAGGTTATGTTTTTAAGATCTGTACAACCATACCAATAATAACAGTTTTCGTTTATGAAGAGAAGTATGCTCGGTTAAATGTATGGCAGCAATCCCTTATGAAGGTTCCGTAGCCATTTTGACAAAAATGGATCCCTTATGTAATCGTCATGATCGACTATACGTCTGTCTGTGGGTCTACATGAATGAAATGTGACTCGAAACTAACACAGTCTATTTAACTCTATAAAAATATGTATGTATCTACCTTATAAAATCTCGAACAAAATAAAGACTTTTGGTCGCCATCTTAGGGTTGAATCTTAGATCATATAAACGTCTATATCACGCATCAATTGCACAAAAACGGCCCCAAGAACAGTGCACCAAATTTGGTGCACTCGCTCCTCACGCCGGTCACGCCTGTTATTGTCATTTTCACTACTTTCTACTGGCTGGAGCTCTCACGAAAAAAATCTTTATACCGTCCTGCGCTATTAAAATGTGTCGAAACTATTTTAAAAGAGGAAAGGATAAGGATATGATGTTATTTCAACGAAAAACTTATCACCTTTTTCATGATTTCTTAGTAAAAACATGAAATTTAATTTCGATATTTCCAAGGTTATCGAATTGACTAATGTTGTCAGGTGAGAAGTGGAACTTATGTTCCAAAATTTGGGGAGTTTGTTACGATTTTTTTTTGTAAAATACGAATAATTTGAAAAATATATAGAAAACAGACATGTAATGTTTGTGGGTCCGTCCGAATTTCTTAAACCAGTTTATATTACGTTTTACATTTTCTACGAATCTAATTGTAGCAATTCGTTGGATAAAAGAAATCTGGGAATCGCAAGATGTCCGCCACTGGAATCCAAACAAAAGGTCATTTGTGTTTTCCAATTATTTTGAGGAATATATATATTATTTTAGAAAATATAATAATATTTTCTATTTATTAGTTTGGGAAATGAACCAATTTACCATGAATCTCGACAATACAAACTTATTTTAATACTGTCATATGTATATACTTGCGGTAATGGAAATAAACATAATATAATACGGGATATTTTAAGTATCATGCAAGCAAATTTTAAATAACCAATTATATATTATTGCAATAGTGCTTGTTTTTGCTGGATAGAAAATTTACAACAAATTAACAAAGAAATTTTTGGTGCTCTAAAATTTTAATTAACTTTTACTGTTTAGTTTCTTCTAATGCAATTTTAGTTATCGCTAAAGAGGAAAAGTAGTGAGAGAGACGGAAGGATTTCGAAACTTATTTTTTGTATAGCTTTATTTTTTGTTACCTAAAAACATGTAATGAGTTTATGGAGATATGGTGTATTGAAATTTTTTAATAGATTATTTTCATAATTAAGAAATTAATTTTGTCTACATTCTGTTACCTGCATCTCCATTAATTCCTAATCAATAATAATTTAATATATTGATATGTTAGAAAACAAATTTTAGTTTATGAAATAATCAAATCGTAAAGTTTGAATAAAAACTTTTGGATATGAATATTTTTACATACATACATAACTTCACGCCAGGTCCCTTGCGGGGTAGGCACGAACAACAGATTGCCATACAGGCTTATTCTAACATACCTCACTTGCTTCTTTGACATTCATAGCTCTTGTCATGCACGCTCGTCTATTCTTAAGGCTCCTGACATCACCTTCTGCTAATACATGATCAATTTGATCATGGAAGGTGTGTCGTGGCCTTCCGCGACTTCTGCATCCATCCACTTTTGCATTGTATATCTGTTTAGTCATTCTTTCATCATACATTCTTTCCACATGCCCGAACCACCGGAGCATTCCTTTCCTTACCTTTACCCGACACTCTCTTTTAGACCAACTCTCTTTCTTACTTCGGTATTACGAACGCGGTCCGCGAGCGTCACTCCGCAGATTTTGCGCAGTGCTCGCATCTCGACAGCGTTTACTCTACTTTCATGCTCTCTGTTCCATACCCAACTCTCGCTTCCATACGTGAGCGTAGGTACCAGCACCGCGTTATGTATGGCAAGCTGGGCCTTCTGGCTGAGGTTCTTAGCGCCTAGAAGTTTACCTAACGCTCCATTCACACTATTCCCCAAATTTACTCTTCTTTCTATGTCAGCGGTGTACCTTCCATCCCTGCTAAAAGCACATCCAAGATATACAAACTCATTCACTTGTTACAGCATAACATCATCGACCATTATCCTTGCATTCGTTCTGGTTGTTTCTCTTTCAAACACCATAACCTTTGTTTTCTTCGCATTCAAATGTAAGCCTCTCGCCTGACAGTCATCTTTCATCATTGTGACTAGTGTTTGCAGTTCCGATGGCGATTCGGCTAAAAGCACGGCATCATCTGCATAAAGCAAAGTGCTAACAACTAGATCACCCATCCTTACCCCAACATCCATCAATCTTAATCTCTGGAGACAATTGTCCAGATATAGGATGAACAGCAAAGCCGACAGCACGCAGCCCTGTCGGACGCCAATATTGACGACAAACCAGGGCGACAGGCTGCCGTCCACCCGCACGCATGCCATACAGTCCTCGTAAGTGGACTGCACAGCACGCAGCAATTGGCCGTTAATCCCATATCCGGGCAATATGTCCCAGAGGTCCTTCCGCACAACCCTGTTAAATGCTTTCTCTAGATCCACAAAACCGCAGAAAACCTTCCGGCCCATAGCCAGTTGCTTCTCCACGATATTGCGGAGCGAGAAAACTTGGTCCATACATCCCCTTCCATTTCTGAAGCCCCCTTGTGCATCCCACAGTAATCCATCGGATACCACTCTCATTCTCCTTTCAATAATCTTCGCATACACTTTAGATGCTGTGCTGATCAAACTGATGGCCCTGTAGCTGGCACACTCCATACGTGACCCTTTGCCTTTATACAAGGGCACGATGACAGCGCGCCTCCAGTCCTCGGGAACCTTTCCCGTCCTCCAACACAAGTTGCATAAGGACAGAAAAGCGTCCCGGACGCAGGTTCCACCATATTTGATCATCTCAGCAGACACACTATCGATTCCTGCTGCCTTTCCATTTTTCAGACTTCTTATCGACCATTCGATCTCTTCCAAAGTGATCTCGGATGCTGACTCCTCGAGGTCGGTCACAGACTTAGTCGTGGTGCCAGCATCCGAGATATTATCATACATTTCACTAAAATATTCACTCCATCGCGCTAAAACCTCTTGTGGGTTAGCAAGAATGTCCCTGCTTTAGATTTTATTCTTTCCATTCTGGAAGTTGACGAACAACCCGAGACTTCTTAACCTCTCTCCAAAAGAGTTTGGATGAATATTTTTATTTTAATAATAGCCCTTTTCAAGTGGTTTAGTTGCTCTTAAGTCGCTGCATTAAACTATTCCGTGTACTTACCCCTTAATTCCTACTACTGATATAAATTTACATTACATATAACACACCCAGTATGAACCCATCGAATCATCTCAAGTCCACTATTAGAAATTATTTCATTGATTTTTAGGGTACAATAATCTTTGGGCCATAACTAGTCCTCTAATAATCATCGTGAACATATTGTCTAACACAAAAAGAATTTGCCATTATGGATATTTTTTTTTAGAATCGTTAAATTAGTATTGGTAATTAACAGACTTATAAAAATTTACTAATTTTTTTTATTTAATTGCGCATTAAAATGACTACATATACTAAAATGTGTTATGAATTCATTTGTGCATGTATTTTTTTATGATTCGGTCCAAGACACACAACTTTCATTGCTAATTTTATAGATTTTTATTCTTTAATTATAGAAGAAAAACTGATACCTCTGAGTAATATTAACTTATAACACAAAGAGGGATTAAATCATTGCGATCAATTAAACTTGTCACTTATATAAAAATATTTAATTATAAAATACAATAAATGGGGTGATTTTTTTTAGCTGATATGCCGAAATCACGCACACATTGATAGTTTTTCTAGAGTGAATATAGCAACACTCCGCGTTTTTGATGCCGTTTTTGGCATGTTGTTTGTTCGCAATGCTCTTCTAGACATGTTATACCTCAATGGGTTGAATTTATTTGTTAGCGTTTAGTCTTGTGGGATATCATTAGTCAGATTTTAAAACTATATCGTTTGTTATTTACGACTTTTCTGGTTAAGTCAATAGGTGGCCAGATATTAGCCACCAAAGTCTTGAAAGTAGTGACCCCTCTCTCTAACTTTTAAACTATGACGTGAAAATTCTGCAAAAAATCATGCATGATTATTGGGCACAGCAACCATCCAAATGCTACAACGATCACTGTAACAAAGATCATTTTAGGCCTTTAAATCTCTTTTCTTTCACCATACCCCCATTATTTGTGGTCATCACAATATGTCTTTTCCTTTCATATTCCTCTACTCTGGCATATATCTTCTGTCACACCACATATCATCATATCACCCTTAACACAATTTATTTATCTATTTTTAGTCTACATTTGTACCCATCTATCTTGCAGACATTTAAACATTATTTTTGTCACGTGACTTTTACCGTTTTCTCATTATATGCCCATAGCAACTTAACCTTCTTCCCCTCAAGTTTTCAGTGACGCGTGAAACTTTCAAAGATCAAAGATTTCAAGAGATGTACTAATTTCTCACCTTATCTATTCTTCTAACACCACACATTCATCTGCCTTTTAATATCAGACTCAATATAAATCATAACTCTCTTTTGATTAACTTGGCTAGAGGCGATGATGATTGTTCAGACTTCATTTCAAAAATATATTTTCAGCTTGGTCTTAGACAGAGAGGATTGTTTCGCCCACCTTTAGTGACCACCAACAACTAGTATAGACAAAAGGCCGTCATGTTACGAAGCTAAATTCTTTCAACGAAATAATAGTGAATTGAACTTAAATTTATGCATAAGTGTAAATTGGGTCAAGCGAATACTGGCGCAATAATTTTTTGCAACGGCAGAAAGATATTATTATTAAGACTCGAGTATGTATATGTTGATACCAATAGGGGAAGCTCGTTATTACTTTTACTAATATATATTAGTCTTCCTAAAATTAAATAAATAAATAAATGTAATATGGGGCAGTGAGATTTTCGGTGTAATGATTTTTATGGTTTCGCAGCCAAATACCAAAAATAGGGTAAGCTGGTGATCTCTCTGCGGAATTCATAGTTGTGCTCAATTTATTTTTGTTTTTTCATGTTTTGACTACTTATTGCATTTTTGCATAACGTAATACATCTTTTGCTAAATTGCATCTATTATATTGTATGGGGCCAGTATTTTATAAGGAAAATCACTAATATAAGACAGACGGAGAGATAGATGATTTTATAAGGGTTCCGTTTTTGCTAAAATGGTCAAAGCAATCCTTAAAAATCACAATATCATACTTTTATAATTAGGTTTATAAATGGAGATATGTTGGTTTCAAAGGAGTTTTGGTTTTTAAACTCATAAAGCCACATTTGAGTTTAAAAGCTTTTTAGAAGTTTTCTTGAATTCTGCAAAAAAGCTAGATGGTAGACTTTAAAAACGTTATTGGGATATTACGATCATTTTATATTAAATGTTTTTTTAGGGATTTGTAGCCAAAGAACGACAGGAGGAAGGGCACTTGCCCGGCTGGATGGCTACTACCCCTGGATTAGAGTGTGCCGCCGTAACAACCTTAAGTTGTGTTCCGGCATTAGTGACAAGGTTTCAATCTTCCCTAAGGGAGCAGCAACGCATTTGTAGCACCTTTGGTGTCCCAAATGTCCATAGGTGATGGTAGTTGCTTTCCATCAAGTGGGCCGTCTGCCTGTTTGCTGAACTCCTGCAATAAAATAAAATAAACCAGTATAGTGGGCACTGGACACCTCTACGGATTTTTTATTGTGCGTGCTTATATTATCATATAAAATAAAGAGAAAGAAATGTCTGGAAATGGAAGAGATGACTGGATAAATTATGTGAAGGGTGGCATGATGATTTATTGTGTAACAGATGGCGTATGCCAGGATAGAGGAGTATAGAAGAAAAGGCATACTGTGCTGGCCCTACATGGTCGAGGTGAAGTTGAATAATGTAGGTAATTTTGTGACTATTACGGAGGTTAAGAGGTAAAGAAAGCTATCTTTATCTTAAAAAATGTCCTTCAAATGTAACTACTGTAGTTAGAGGTAAATTTTAAAGAAGGCGTAAGTAACACTTTGAAATCACTTTGGTGTTAATAAAAAATTGACAACTATTAAATAACATTCTGTTATGTAATTGTATTGTTGTTCAGCATTTTTGTTATGCAAATTGATTGTAATTACAATTATCGTAGCGAGTCGATTTGCCTTCATTCGAGGAAATACGTCCGAATATAAACTTTTATACAATAAAAGTGTTTTTCAATTACAAAAGCACCCCACGAGCAATAATCCTAACAGTTTACAATATTAAATATTCAGCATTCTTCACTCGTTCTATAATTAATTAGGAAGTTCATATATCTGTTGTTGCCCAGCTTAGTGCCATTTTGAGGTCCTAAACAGGTTGTTTTCGCAAATTTGTATGATAAAGCAGACAAGTATCAGAACAAAGTGAAACTTTCTACCATGTCTTACAGCTACCAATATATCTAGACACGTGCTAATTCCACTAATCGCTTTTTCAAAGGCAACCGTTTTAGCCCCTCTGGTCTGTTTTTCAATTATTGATTATTGAATAGTAAGTAGTACGGCTGGACAGTTTTTCAGTTCGACCTCCATATAAGGTGGTCCTCCTAACCTCCTCCCTTCATAGAGGCTAACATTTTGAACCGAACGTTTTTCGTGTAAGTGCCATAAGCGTGGCTCGCCTGTGTTCGGCTCTTTCGGCCGGATGAACGAACTCTCCGGCCGCGGCGGCCATGTTGAGTCGTCGCGTGGCCTTGCGCGCGCGCCGGCCTCTGACGCTCTTTTATATCCACGTGAAAGTACTCAACGGATACTGATTTTGAAGCGCTTTTTGGTTTCACCTATTGGTGTGTGAGGGGTACGAACTTTTTCTTATCCATCCATGTATAGATGACAACTTATGATAAAGAAAACTTAAGGTAAATAAACCCAATTTATAATATTTGTTAGATATATTGTACTTATTCTATTTATAATCCCTTAAGGCTATAAATAGAATACAAAATCTAGGTCACAGTATATATAGGTAGGTCTATAGCTAAGGTGCCCGGGCTGGCTAGGTTGTCTCGCTGGATTCCCAGAGTCATCCGTTGTCCGAGGTCGGCACCAGCCAAATGACTATCTGAAGAGACAAGAGAGATGAGGTGTTTTGAAAATTTTTCGTAACTAGATGCTTATAACCGGGGTCCAATTCTCACTTTATCTCACTGCAGCGGGCCAACATTCGGGCCTATGTTACGTAAAAAAAACCCTAATACTTATATTATAAACGATAAATCTGTTTTTGGATGTTTTCTTTCTTTAAGCCATGAAGGCGTTGGAAATAAAATTATGTAAGTATTCTTAGCAAATTTTATCCATATAGACCCAGTACTTTGCCAGAAAAATGATTGACACATTTAAAGACAGACGGACATTCGAACGGACCTTACAAATATACAAAACGATGCGGTTTAGACAAATGATTACCCAGGAACCCCCGAAACAGTATTCTCTGATGCGTATTTCGTTGAATTTCAACACACAAGCTCCCGAAATCAAAAACAAGTACTCATTTAAATAAATGCATTAAAAAAATGCACCCTCTGCCAAAAAAAAATTAAAGCAGCCCCTATACAGACACCCCTCTTGGATAAAGATTATATAAAAATGTTTATAGATATATTATGTTAAGGGCGATTCATATTTTTTTCGTATAAATACGTACTGCTAGAGTTGCGTTTTAGCGCTATCTTTCATTATTGAATATATATGTAAAATCAGTGGCGTGAATTCATACAACTTTATTCCTCATGGCCGACTTTTCAGAAACTAGCGACCAAAAAAAGTCAAAAGCGCCATTCTTTCATTGGAATTTACACGTTCTGTTCTGTTACTAGTGTCTCTATAAATTAATTAGCAATCAAAAGGACGCGAAATCACCAAGAATTTATTGGCGCTTACGTTTTTTATTCGTGCATATATTATTACTGTATTGCCATCTCTTACACACGGCAGCTTTCCACACGAATTTGGCGAAGTAGCAACTCCTAATCCGATCGGGCACCGGCTCTTGTTTCAAATATGCGGTAAGATTGCAAAATTAAAATCAATAGCAGTGTAGTCGTCGCTTGTATTATACGCTAGACTGTATGTGTTTTCTACCGACTTAACCTAGAGAATTTCCACTCCGCGCTACTGATGTATATATAAATCAAGAAAACGTGTTGTGGGCAGTTCATTGCGTCCTTTATTCTTGAATATTAACTAAAATTGCTTCGAAAGCGGTTGAATTATGATTATTCAATAAAAAAATGGTGCCAATTTTGTTTTTTAAATGAATATAGCGGTCAATTTTTTATTATAAATATATCATATATTATAATTATATCAGCCCATAAATACTGTACTGCTTGGCGCAGGTTCCTCTATAGTTAAGAGATCAGACCGTATACTCACTACGATTGTCCAAAGCGAAATGGCGGATTTCACACATCGGCTATGTGCAGATTTCATTTTTTTTTAGCCATCAGAACATGATAAGGTAAATAAAGGATGAAGAGTGTTGCATACTTTCCGGCCAGTATTTGAACCCATGCTATTGGGAAGAGACAAGGGTGCGATAATCAGTGAAACATTAAAAATTATGGGCTGATATATTTTAATTTATAATCAAAAAGTAGTAAAAATATATTACGACCATTTTTATTACTTTGCCGACTAAAGTGTAAGGTTTGTAGATAGATAGACTGCGGCTGATTTTTCACGTATAAATGTACGAGACCCTTAAATTATTGTTACCATGTAACTAAAAAAGGAATAGACGAATTGGAGCGAAACAAAGCTATATGTTAGAGTGAAACAGAAGGTATCCCATGTTAAATCTATTTGTGCTCTCAAAAAGTTACATAAACGCCCTTCAAGGGTTTTATATAACATTGTTTATATTTAAACTTAGACCACGGTATACGGAAGTCGTTTAGCTCGCTATTGGCTATGTTAGGTGTTTCTCTCGTGGAGTAAATCCGAAATGAAGACATTCTTAAGAGAACTAGGGTTAGGTACCTTAGGTTACCAAATATTTCGCATAATTAGCAAACTGAAGTGGCAGTGGGCTGGTCACGTCTATCGCAAGACTGATGAACGATGGAGCAGACGAGTCCTGGAGTAGTGATTACAGCTCAGCAAACGTAGTCTAGGATGGTTTACCCAGTTCGGTAAACCGATGACTTGTCTAAGGTCGCCGGTAGGGCTGGATAAGGAAAGCGTTGGATCTGGGAAGCCAGTGTAAACTTGGGGAGACCTATATCCAGCAGTGGACTGCCATTGGCCAACAACATAATCTTACGGAAACCAGTTTGTTATGTGGGAAATAAATGTCTTTCTATGCGGCCTCCACCAAATCCTTGTAAAAGAGGGAGGCCTAAAGAATGTTGACTTGACGTCATGAAGGACGACATGCGTGCCAATGGTCTCACGATAAGGGATGTCGAAAACCACGGGAATTGATGAAGTAAAAAGAGGAAAGTGGAACCAAAACTTTGAAGTGTTAGTGCCGAATTCAACCGGGATTTAATCCTTGAACCATAAGTCACTGATGAGTAAAGAGTGTTTTACACATAGGTAATAAATGTCTATATCTTATAGGTACTGGCATTTACTGCATTAATTATTATTTAAATAAATTCGGGCAAGTTCATGGTGGTCCAGAAACTATGAAGGGTCATAACGGTGGCAAAGGATGATTACGTCATTTGCTTTCCGTAAAAAATCGAAAACAAAATATAGGTGTCTTAAAAACTACTCAAGGAATATTATTTCTACCAATTTTCTTTGAAAGCATTTTGGAAGTTCAACAACTACAATTTTTTGGATAAAATCCTCTTGAACTGTTTAAAAGTCAGAACTGAGTGAGTCCCGGATATTAATTGTCACTTGTTAACATAAACAAAATAATTATTAAAAAACTTACTTCTGATTTTATCAAGTTCTGACCACACACTGTATAATACCACGCACGACCATGAATCCATAGTTGCACGATTGTATGTTTTATGGCCACCCCATTTATTACTACACCATTGTGAAGTACTAGATACACTTTCCCGATAAATTTTATCCAGTACAGATCTAGCAGTTACTAATAATAACAATTGTGTTCGGACATAGAAGGTCAGAGGCAAGGACGGACATGATGAAAGAAAATGGCTACGGAACCCTAAAAAACCTTTAAAGGCAAATCCAGACTAATAAATGAACTGGTTGTTCTGCCTCTTTTTTTAGTCACATATTAGCAGATACCTAACTTTTTTGTATGACAACGCGTCAGATTTACCGACTATTCTTTCCGAAATTAGGTAGGTCATTGATCTATTTGACGTCTGTGCTAGTTGAACGAGTCTAGCGTTCGACTACATCCACTCGTAGTTAAATTCTGACTTTTTAGTTTTAATGAAATATTATTGATACGAAAGCTTGTCATGCTATTAAAATTAAACAGCTGAACCAATTTTGATAAAATGTAGTTAACTTTTTTTAAATAAAACTGCTCTCTAAGTGGGTAAAATAAGGGATGTAAATTTATATAAACGTTTACAACTTTGTAGTTGGGATTGTACAAATTGTTATACCTGTACGTTTCTGAAAATAACACGATATACTATTATTCTGATTTTTTGTATTTTCTCTGTAGGCGGTACAATAAGAGATAAAGATATGAAAGTGATACTTAAGCTTTCAGGTACAATGGTCAAAAAGGTTTTTAAAATTCCACCCATTTTTTTAATCGCCAGAAGCGGGCAAATATACTGACGGCCTATTCGAAGTGGATACTTTCGCTTATAAATGTTTGCAAACCATGAACGGTGCCAACGCGTTGATAGCCTTTGGAATAGGTTAGAGAGAGGGGATGGGATGGTTGGACGAGGATTCTTGGGATGTTGGGTTTGTCGGGAATATGACCGTTCAGGAGTCAGGAGTCGCACACTCACCGTACGTAACACGATTAGCTCAAGGCCATCCATTTCATACGGATATTCTGTGAGAGCGGGGTATCACATCGGATAATGATTACAGCCTAGCTCGTATTGTTTGACGTAATTAAAAATTATTGCTGACATCTGTATGTTATGTGTGTGTGTGTGTGTGTGTGTGTGTGTGTGTGTGTGTGTGTCATATATATACATCGGTCGGTCTGTCATATTCTAGGAAAAAAATTAACCAAAAGGGTATAATAAGTTTATTTTTAAAACTACATACTAATGGCCAAACAGAGGTCGGTAAAGGTATTAAATTATCAGAGAATAAAAGAAACTACCTACTCGTTTATAAACTGTATTTATTCTGAGGGCGCTTTTCCACTACAATGCCGATTTCATTAATTCTTCTTCCTCTCCGTCGTCACACTCTTGGCAGAGTGGTCGTGGTCCTCAGGACAGGGGTGGTGGCAAGCTTCACAATTCGTCGCCATTCCTCTCGGACTGTAGCTTGCCTCGTGCATTAATTAATTAATTATGGACATACAAATAATTGTAGGTTATGACACTTGCACAATAATGAAGTACCCTAAAGGGCTAGTACTACAGGTGCATCGGCCCAAAGCCGAAGTGGAACTGTGCATTCGTCGCTACGCCTGCTCACTTTTATATCCAAAAGATGATTTAATGAGTCGAGTATTAATCACAACTACCCGCAAATATAATTAACATAGTGACCGAACTAATTAACTATAATACTATAATCTAACAATGTGTTGTAATTACGTCACTGTCTCTATTATAATTTGTAACTAAAATTATTCGTTTTATTTGTGTATAATATGTACCTACATATTACCCATTTTGATTTAGCGAGGTTGCCAGCCTTCTAGACACGTTAGCCATATAGGATAGCATAGAAGATATGACTTAGGCTCGGTGTTGTACTTATAGTCTTAAGGAATTATAGGTAGAATACCACCTAAGTATCTAGTATTAATTTAGATTACATTTGTGACTAAGTTTAACGGCAACATTTGTGAAGATAGACGTTTGTTACTTTTTCACGCAAGAACTACTGAATAGATTTTGATAAAAATTTACAATATAGCTTATTCATCAGAATAACACAATAATTTGTAAACCTACTACTATAGTGTCCAACATGCGTGATCGAAATCGCGGACACGGCTAGATTAGAATATTAATATTTTATGTAAGTATTATTAAATGTGGTAAATATTTTGTCTTAAAATTACAGAATTAGGTAGGTGGTATAGGTAGTCTCGAGGTACATCTGTAAGGGAACCCACGGCCCTGCCAATAGAAGCTTGGACGGGAACCGGCGGGGTGCTTTAGGTATGTTGAAAATATACTAGAGACACCACACACTGCATGTCCCCGAGCAAGTGGGTGCGAGTAAACTATATCTAACGTTGAGAAAAAGGGCAGCTGCTCTACTACTACCACCTATTAACCTAGATGAGTAGTAGAGTAGGAATCTTGTAAAGGAGGTAAGTAGTATAGTAGGTAAGTTTTGGTTAGTCCAATACTTACCTACTACACTACTTAGAGTAGGTAAGTAGTAGATTAGATATCTACCTACTCTACTACGTAGTAGAGTATGTAAAAATTAACGTAGTGGGCTCTATAGGTACTAGGATACTTTGAAGATATATTTGAAATGCTTCACAGTCCGAGCCAGTTAGTGGTATACTGCAAATTGACGGGGAACCCCATTGCAACTCTCCGAATAGTGGGGAATGTGTAGGGGAGACTGGGGCTGGTTGTGACAGGGGTAGGTAGTTACAGTGGCAATTGCGGCGAAACAGAAAACGCTATAATAACGTTAGAAAGAGGTAAATAATCCCACAACCTTTGGCTAGCACCCCGCGCGAGCCTGTTGCGCTAACGTTTTTACGTGAGGAGTCCACGCATGCTGCTATTAAAACCGCAGGTTAGTAAAATTTTCAATTTTAGTAATTTTGGTCTATAATCCGTTTTCCGTAAAAGCAGAGAAGTTTCAAATATGATATTTACGCCTTAATACTTTCTTTTTACGATGCATGTACGTATATACAGTTATATTTATTTTAGTTTTTACTACTTAACGTTAAAAGGTCAGTTTTGGTGTTGGGGCTAAAAGTGACATTTGCTCGGGGCAGGTTGTGATTTGTCACTATCTGACTCGTTGTGCTTCTTGCCAACGAATATTTGATATATAATCTATATAATTAATAATTAGATAGCTATATAATTTGTTTTCTTTTTTAGGATGAGGACGTTTAAAAGGAACACTAAGAGCGGAAAAATATCTGAAGACGGTTACGAACAAGCATCATCTATTTTGGAGTAGCATAAAACTAAAAAAGTTCGTGCCATCGCAAAAAACTTTGGATTATGGCATATGTTACTAACAAAATATTCAAAACAATTAAAGAAAACAATGTGGCATTGTTATCTTTCCCAGCACACTGCTCGCATAAGCTGCAGCCCATGGATGTGGACAACATCCAACAGCAACTATTAGAAAAGCTTGCTGTAAAAAGGAAAGTATTACATGATACTGACGAAGATACTGACTGATATGTTGTGATCTATTTAATCCGAGTTGGTAGGGAATGCGTACAGTGTATTGTTTTCAGTTTATAACATGTAAAATGTGTTAGAGGCAATATTGCACACTACTTATGTTTGAATTGTGAGAGTGATTGTTCAGATTACAAAGATTGCTCTGTTTTCCTTCTAGTATCTGATTGATTTCTCATAAGAGAGTCATAATTTATTTTTGTTCATGAGGCTTAATATACGTTTTGTTAATTCATACTAAATTTTTGTTTAATAAAAAGATTTATATAATTTTTTATATGTTGGAAATTATATGTATTTTGTTTTTACGACGTTTTTACGTAAGAGTTTGTTATTTTGTTTAAAATTAAAAATTTACCGTTTTTATTTTAATAAGGCAAAACACTGCTTCGTAGACTTTATAATATGTTATTTAAATTAAGAACGAAACTGATTATGATGATTGTTATTAATAAAAAATCTTTTATAACGTTCGTTTTTCGTTGTAACATTTTGCCCCGTGTTGTGTAACAACCAGCCCCTGGCGTGGGGCTGAAAGTTACACGCCTCTTTTCCTAAATTTTGTTAATTTATTTTATTCCTGATAGTCTGGTATATAAAAAATATATTAAATTTATATTCTGAATAGTTACTTAATTCAACAAACCTATATATAGGTTCATAAATAAAACGAATAAAGAAATATGACGTTTTGTAAAAAAAATGTCACAACCAGCCCCAGTCTCCCCTAAACTGTATTTCACATTAATAAAAAAGTAAGTACAAAGGTAGATACTCGCAAGAAGGAGTTACCGTAGGTAGATAGTGGAGTACGAAAATAGTAGAATATATACATATATAGTGCGATAGGTAAGTAGGAGACTAGATAAAAAGTAGGGTGGGTAGGTAGTAGTTTATAGCTCTATACGATTTGTGTATTATCCAATCGAGCCAATATCAAGAGCCTATGAAATTTTCAACCTGGTGGTAGGGAGGGTTCCTAAAGGGGGTCGCAGTCTATTACAAAAAATTAGACCTATCAAATCAAAGTTATGAATAAACTATTAATTTAAGTATAATTATAATTATTAATTTAAATATTATATTATTCTGTGGTGAAGGGGTCGCAAGACCTTTCACTTAACTTTTGGATTCACGGGTCAGGACAAAAGAATCTTAATCAACGGTTTAACGTATCCTCGTAGCCATTAAGCCTAAGCTGGGACTGGAGATTGGAAGCTCATTGTAATTACCGGAGTGTTAGTTATCAGAATAATTTAATTCGAAATTGATACAACATCTTTAAATTTAAAACAACTATAACACTACATCATCATACAAAATGTCACAGCCTTGTATGGGTTTAATTCGTTATGACGTCATAATTGTAACTAATCAAATAGCTTAGTGAATTGGAAATTTTTAAGGTTCCGTATCAGTTATGGCATAAATGGGATTTTCATGCTTTCGTTATGTCCGTCCGTCTGTCTGTCCATTTTTGTATGTCTACCTATATGGTATAGTCCAACCTACATATAATAATTAATAGGAATAGATGTACCGATGCAATCTGTATACCTTCATACAGAGTACTATCGGGATACTCGAATCGCAAAAAAAAAATACTGGTGGCCACTACGCATAAATTTGAGGGTTGATTTCTTTAAATAGTCACGTAGTCGTATGGGGTCCATCAGAACTTGAAAAGTAATCTTTGAACAATGGAGTAATTTTTTTAAAAGTTGCAGTTTCAGTACTACTATTTTGATCGTAATTTGGTTTTAACAGTATTAACTATTATTGATACTTAATGGATTTGATACTTTTGAGATATGGGGTATATTGAAAAAAAATGTTGTTTTATTATTTCATACCGTAATGACGAAATCAGTGGACATATTTTTCAGACCAAAGCATTCCAAAATTATAAGCTTACTAGGTATATATTTAGATAGAGTTTTTGACTTTTTTATTATTGATAAGACAACCTTCAAGTCTCAGTAGTGGTTATATCATTTATGTTCAGGTATTCACCTAAAAACACAATGTCAGTGGAAATATTAGTATTTAATATAGTTAGATTAAAGTAAAACAATACATTTATAATTTTCATTGTATATTTTAGTATATAATGTCTGATACTTTAATTTACAGTAAAATGTATTTTTCATAATATACTTATTGTTTAAAATTTATCAGTTATACGTTAACACTGTATATTAAAATGGAATATAGTTTGATAAATGACGAACAGAAATATAATGAGACGATTAGGTTTTAATTATATATAAATAGGTTTTAATTATATATAATTAGGTTTTAATTATATATGCGACATAAAAATACTTGCAAAAAATATAAAAATTTATATAAAAATGAAAATCCCTTCAATATATTTTGAATGTATTGCAATAATTACGAAAATTAAAAATATTTTATGTTTTCGATTAATTTAAACGATTTTTCATTGGTTTCATTTTGCCGTCGATAGTTGTCAAAACTTTAGGTGTCTACCAAAAATCAGTTTTAAAGTAAATCAAATAAATATTACTAAATATATACGAAAATATATCTAAAATTATGGAAATGAAACATTTTCACGTATTGTTTTCTATAATATAACTGAAAAAAATATTTTGAACACTTCTATAGTCGTAACCTGAAACCAATTTTTGTAAATGTTTTACAAAACAATTATAAAAGCTTTTCAATATTCTTATAGTGTTTGATTAGAATAAATTAAGCCTTTTTTTACAATAATTAAACATATTCATATCAAAAATAAGTCAATTTTAGGGTAAGATACCAAATTCAAAACTGGCTATTCATGATACCCAAAATATGTTTGTATTAAAGACACCAATATACATATGGTTTTATAAAAAAGTATTTCCAATAAAAGGGGAATCCTTGCTTAATCAAAAACATTTTGAGTTTCGAAGAATTTCAAATTAAATCACGAGAAAGAAACGTTTTTTTAAAGTGGCGAGTTGACCTGCGCCCGCGCCGATCACCGTTACTTTGAAGTGGGAGCCGAGAGTTATATCGTTGTCTCCCTCTAACGCGTACCGCCTACCTCCTCCCCCTTGTAGGCGAGACAATACACTAATTGAAGTTTTTTGATACTTTGACTAGATATAATATAATCAATATATGTGACCTTATTTACTTTTATGATCACAGCTTTATTTCATAATTTGTGTTTCATAAAATGTAAGGCCAAACATCAGGTCTACAAGCTTCTGTCACTAAAAGCTGAATATGTAGTGTTGACTGTTTTATAGTCTTTATAAAATTCTTTTGAGGCCGGCAACACGTTGTTAGCCTCAACTATTGCTAATGTCCATAGGCGAATCTAGCTTCTTTACATCAAGTGGGATGCTAGCTTGCCTGAAGTAGTTAGCTACAAAAATATATAAAATTAGCTTTCCAGTTGATTTCCTTCCTGAAAACTTGCAATATAGAAAACTAAATCTAGATAATACTTTCAATTTTTTTTAGATATTAAGTATAATCTATTTTGTTCTCTGAAGTGCATAAAATCAAATTTATATCTATATTGGTTCAAATTCAAGGCCGTTACGACTTAAAAATTATTTTATTGAAAATACTAACAGGATCGGCAGACGTTGGCCTGCCTTAAAAATTTTAAACCTCATTGTACCTATTGGGTTTAATTGTGAATCTAAACCATCCAGAGACCAACTCAAACTCACACAAAAAATTTACCAAAATTCTGAAACGCAATTCCAGCGCCATCTACCGGATTCAATTGTAAATCTACATCACCCCAGTACTAAATCAAAGCATACATAAAATTTCATCAAAATTGTATGTATGTTTTTGAGTTAAGAGGAGTTCAGTGACATACATACACATATAAGTACGAATTATGATATATAAAGAATAATTATTTTAACAATTTGAAATTTAAAAATCCAAGTTTGGATAAAGTATCCCCCATACCCTTGATCAAACATAGCTTACCTAATTTTGAACAATAGACCATACTTATTAAGTAAGCATTCTTATATTTAATATTATATTTTCAAATTTTACGCATCAGTTATTCTGATGTTCTATTAATTCCCATGTTTTTTAAGTGAAACTTCTTTAGGATCATTGTAATTTGAAACTCGATGAAAGGAAAAATCGACACTAAAAAGAGATAAACATATAAGTCTATTAACTTAGCCTGTGAGAGAATGATTATTAGTTCGATAGAATAGATTTTACATTGTGCAGCACTGATTATAGAGTCAATAAGACCGATGATTAATAATAGGACCAATTTGGACCGAAATAAAACTAATAATAATATTTTAAAGTAAAACAGTGAACATTTTGATTTTGTTATAATATGCTGACAGAAGTAGGCTAGAAAAATGATATTTATATTAATAAAAGTTAGAGAAAAATTATATGTGAGTATATTTTCTGAAGTTTTACTTCTACTGCATGCGTGCGTGAACTGCACACGCACACAATATTTTATTTTATATTTACTGGTACGTTGTTGTAGATATGACGGTGAAGAGTTACCACTGTTGTGTTTATTCATTTCGTTATTTATAAATCGTAACAACAACAGGACTCCTGGCGAAATTTTTGAGAGCTAATTTACAGTACCAGGTCAATTTTATTGTTCGTACTATGAACACAATCTTATAAAAAAGAAGGAAAAGTTCATACCTAAG
The DNA here is from genome assembly GCA_012273795.1 of Dendrolimus punctatus. Classification (NCBI taxonomy): domain Eukaryota; kingdom Metazoa; phylum Arthropoda; class Insecta; order Lepidoptera; family Lasiocampidae; genus Dendrolimus; species Dendrolimus punctatus. The sequence goes on from CM022527.1 coordinate 21,061,850, forward strand.
CTTCAAGGCTTTAAAATGACCAACCTTGACCATCTTCAGGACCTGTTAATTAAAACACCTGGCGCTTTATTCTCTTTTATTCTTATTGACTTTAGCGAATGTGTGAAAAGGAGTTAATAATATTTTTTACAACGAAGAAGTGCATTTTCGTATTATAAAATAAAAAGTCTTGATTTATAGAGTTCAATATTTTTTAAGTATCGTTTGTTGTTTACAGCGTCTGGCAAAGTACTTTATAACTAGAGTGTAATATTAAAATATGAAAATTAAAGGACATAAAAAACACACATAAAGGAAACAATATTCCTTAAACTAGGAAACTAATAATCAAACCAAATTGCGTTTCTCGAAGTATGAATTGTTGTCGTCATTTACAGTATCTAGCATACCTTTTCTCTCATACCGTATTATATCGAATACTAATTTATCAACCACTTCATTTTTTACATAAATATTCAATTTTTTACGGCACAATGCGTAGTCAACATGTTTTTTAACACGTTCTTCGATGCATGTATAGGACTAACTGTACAGTTTTCTTTGGATACTCGCTGGACAATAAATTGTCTTAGCTTATAATTGACTGATTTAAGAGCTTGAAATAGTTTTGCTATAAATAGAAGGCACTTAGGTAGGGATGTCAGACATATATTAGTCACCACACATTATTACTTTTTGCACGTAAGTTTATTATGTAATTAACAAATTTTATTTGAATTATTAATTAGAATTTGTATTAAAATATTTATGTGACAAAATACATAGCTTATTTATTATACTCCAGTAAAAAGAAATAGTTATTGACAACCCTACGTGTTACCAACTGATCGTATCGTGCTTGTATTTAGCTCATTAGGCTGTCTACACAATGGCGACTTGTTGTAACTCTTGTTATTCCGGTTAATATTTTTTATATATAGTTATTTGTTCATTTCCACGTAGGTTTTTGACTTGAAGTAAAAAGTGTGTCAGAACGCTATTATCTGTAGTAATGAGGAAGAGTAAAGGTCAATTTATATATTTTAATTATATTGACGGCCTTATAAACATAAGTAAATTTGTGTGTATTTGGTACAAATTTAGTTTAGTGACTAGAATTAAATAGAACGAGTTTTTTATCGTACCGATTTTAATGTATGTGGTGTGTTTATTTAAAGTTCTGCTTCTTTCTATAATATTTATGATCACAGGTGATTACGAATAGTCATTACCACTCACCATCAGATAGTTTAGCCTTTCAGTTTAACGATTTTTGTTTGAACACTGAAAATTGTACTTACGAGTATATACGACTTTAGTAATATCAGCAAATTCATTATTTATCTAATTTTAAGTTAGATATCAACGTGTAATTCAGTATTCACAAAATTTACAGATTTAAATGGTCTCTGTGGTATAGTGATAAGTCTTAGTGCGCTCAGTTCACTAAAATGTAGAGTATCTGCGTCTGATTCCCGGCAGGGTAATTTCATAAAAAAATCGGGTTTTACATTGAGTGTTATTTATAATTCTTTTGTAATTTGCTTACCTTAAGAAGCTATAATGCGTGTTTTTACGCAGATCTATTCAACGTCTTTGATTATTTTATGTGTAGAAACATATAAAAAAATCACGTTAATAATTTATATTTAAAATTTTGTCATCTGTTTTCAATAAATGTTATGTAGTAACAATATTATATCTATAAACCTATACTGTATTACATTACCTACTATATTACATTTGGATGTATCGGTAAAATGTTTGAAACTGTCCCAAAATTAACATACAAAAATGAACTAAACCATAACATAAAAATACAAAGTATCAAATTCATTCAATCCGTGTATGCCGATCGGACGAGTTTTGAGCAAAAAAAGTAGTTTGCGACCGCCGCCTATTTCCACCTCGGTCTAATACACTGTATCTGAAAAAGACGCATGTACGCTTGCTCACGCGTCTGTCTGGAGGCCGGTACATTGAACTTTAGTCATTCGAAATGTATAGAAATATTGCCGTCTCTCTCTCACGTTCGGCAATCATTTGAAACTTGTTTCGTGGACTAAATAACGAGAGTTTTAGCCATTTGCGCTGACAAATACTTTTACGGTGTAAAGTGTAAAGGTAGGTTAAATAGCCTAAGTGCTGATTAACTGATGGTAAGTGTATCCACCAGGGATATCAGCTCTATATCCTGTAGTCACCTTCTCTTTTAAGTTTTATAATAAATGGTGTAACGTGCAAAGGTAGGTTAAATAGCCCGAGAGTTTTGTTACTGATGGTAAGTGTATCCATCAGGATATCTGCTCTATAAACTGTACTCACCTTCTTGACATTTGAGGTTTTAGTAAATTTATGAAGTGTACCTATAGTTAGATAGTTAGTCCTATAGTTTGAGAGCTAATAACCTGGTGGTAAGTGTATCCAACGAGGATATCGGCTCTGTGTACTGTAGTCGCCTTATCCAGTTTATAGTTTTATGATGTAAAGTGTATAGATAGGTTAAATAGCTTGAGAGCTAGTTAACTGATAGTAAGTATATCAGCCACCAGGGTATCCTGGGTATTAGCTTCATTCAGTGTACTCACCTCTCCCACTTTTGAGTTTTGCAATAAATATTAGCTTGTTACTAGCGACTTTGTCCACATTTTTTTTACTTTTATTTTTAGGCAATTGTGACGCTGAAACATTCATTCCGTTATTTCTTACCAAAATCCTAAATACGAGTATACATTTTCATATAATTGCGGAGAATTGCTCATACAAATTTTCATCCCTATTGCACCTCCTTGAAGATTGTTTCTTGAGCTTTGTCTATGCTGGTGTACAATAAAGCGTTACCTTACCTTATATCCTTTCAAAAGTTATGATCTGTTCAAGCGTTTAGCACTGGGAACAAAAATGGCTGGGCTATTGAGATGAATTGCTCCAAATTTCCCATACCTAAGCTTCTTAGCTTTCCTATCCTTAAGCATAGTGCATTCCCGTAGCGATGTTTGAAGAATGCACAAAGCGGAAAGACAGTGGTTACTTGCTACTCACTTCATAAAATTCAAGAAATTAAGAAGACAAAACCATGGGCAACGCTCTAAATTTTCATTGATCACAACGTATACCTAACCTTGGAATCATGAGTAAAATTTATTGGACAATATGTAAGCCCAATCCGTTAACACCCAGACTAGAACCGATTGTGGAAATCCATTGTTAATATTAAACTCATGACTGCATCTGCAGGGCCTAACCAGAGCACGAAGAAGTAGAATGAGTTTTGCGAAGAAATAAAACTTATTTTACCATAGTACCGCGCTCTGTCAGGTTTTTATCTTCTTCGTCCCCACTTGGTTAAGCCTCTTTCTATGTAGGTAGCTTACAGATATGGAATAACAATCAATATTTATCTTTATGAGGCTACTACCGCTTGCGTATACAATATATACATACATTTGCACCACTTGCATATATCATAGGTATATACTTACTAAATATGTACATTTGTTTTTTTTAAACTATGAACATCCAGCTAAGGTTTTTCCACTGTGCTATAATGTAGTGGTATTTAGAGTAATCAGCCTCCAGTGGCACAAATGGTTTATAGGCGATTGTAACTGCTTACCAAACACCTGTTCCCTGCGACTCTACCTGCAGTTTCTTTCTGAATGAATAAAAACTCAACTGCAGCCCTGAAAAGCGTTACTGTATATCTATCGCCAAAAATGCTTCAATATGAATTTGTGTTTTATGCCTTCTTTACTAATTAGGAATCGTTACAAATGTTTATTACCTTCAAGTACGTTTTTTGAGACATAAGGTAGCCAATATCCTTCTCCATATACGATCTATTTATTAATATTGTCAAATTTCTTTAACTTTTCGTTCAGCCCTTGAGTCTTAAAATATAACAAAATATTGGACTTAATTTATTTATTTTATTTTAATATAAGTATAGATATTGAAGGGTTTGAACGTACTTGTGTTTTGTTCAATAAAGTGAATTTAAAAATTCATTGTGCAATAGTAGCCTGCATATTGTAGAGGCATACAGCTCCATCTGTTATCAAGTAGCTGGAACTAAAATTCATAAGAGATAAAATTAATATAATGTTTATATTTCTTCACGTCTCTCTCTCTTCATTTTAAATACTATTTTGAATTTAATCAAAATCTGTTTATATCCAAATCTGTGATAATAAAATAAATAAACACATACTAACAAATTAAATAAATTTTGATTCAAATTTACTTTATAAATTTTTGGAATAAAAAGGAATGGGAACTTTTATTCGGAAAAATCAAAGAAGTTTTAGTTTCGTGATTTCACTAAAGAGTAGTAGATACCATATAAAATAACAACATCTTGACAAATCGCAAGCATTAGTTTTTTTTATAAAATTCACTATGACATACAAATAAATAGAGACACACGCACCGATATAATTTAATAAGGGCCCCATTTTTATCAAAAATGAAATAAGAAAGAATTGAGTAATGAGGATTTGAACACGTCCTTATTATAATTAAGTATTTTTTTTAAAGTTGTAAGTTATATTATTTGTATATTTTAGTTAATTTTTTTTATTATATTTGGAATCTATCGTTTTATTCTTGTAGTCAATAAGACAAAATACGGAACTAATAGAAAATTGAACGTGAGTTCAGTGCTTGTTTATTTGTTCATATCCTTTAATGATAACTGATATTATAGAAAATTTGCTATATACATAATATAGAATATCAATTACAAAAAAAAGCAGAACGATGAAATTCAAAAATGATAATATTAGAACATAAATTTCAATGAAACAAAGAAATTTGAATATAATTAATCCCAATACATCGACTTACGTATTCTAATATAGGTTCCCCGAGGTTAATATAAACGTCAGCTCATCTTTTTCTATGGGCAAAATGCTCAGAAGGCATTCAACTTCATATCTAAAGAATGTCACATTTTTGATATAATAGAAAATACATGATTCCAGACATTTTTCTCTGGGAGCTTGAGAATACTGCCTACACCGTGAACGCTTTAGTCGTGATGGTAGAGTATATCTGACTGGAAATCTAGACTGGACCCGACCCAGACGAGGTCTCGCAAAGTCATTGCCTCGTGAACCGAGCGCGTTTCCATAAATATTAAAGACACGATATTTTTATTGGTGAAAAAAAACAAGAAATTACTTTTAATTTTCGAAAATAGATATAATGTTCATGAATTGTGTTTTTTTTAAAAATAACAATATAATAATGGTTACAGAGTAGTAGGTGCTGAGTATGAAATGAAATTTCAGGTGAAATTAAGTCTTACTGTGTTGCGTTGAGAAGACACTTCTTAACGCAGACAGTTTTTTTTAAGACGATGTGTATTTCAAAGTTATTTATGATTATATATCATGTCAAGTATTTTAGGCGCGTCTGCTACACTACAAAATAGTACAACATTATTACATTTTCTTTTTTTTTGTTTCAGAATGCTTAAGGAAATGCTACAAATCCACATTTTAAAAAGGTAAGTTTGATAAGTTTCATTGAGTAGTTTATATCCCAAGAAAGAATAAACAAATAAAACAATACTTTGACATTTATTAATTAATATCTCTAGACAGAGACAGAAAACTTCATCTCGAAAAGTAATGTAGTTTCCGCAGAATACGAGCCAACGAAATCGTATGAATAAATTGTCAAGTTTTTTAGTAATAATTATTATTTGACTAGAAAAAATAATTGTTCACAATAAACTTCTCCTTAAAAGTGGAAAATATGCCGCTATTGGGAACTTTTACGTATTTGTTGTTTAAATCTTGAGTTCGTGGGGTGGTAAAGCTCAGAAACGTAATAGAAGCGTCACCAAATGCTTCGTTATCACATGAAACCAAAGAGTTAATTAACCCTTACAGGCAACAAAAAGTGTTTATTTGTTGACCACTAAAAATTATTATTACTGTCTTTTGAAAATGTTCCCCACGAGTGACAATAGCTTGGGACTAATTTGTTATTTATAATTTTTTAGTCAATACTTGTTCATGGGTATAATTTGAATTAGTTTTTTGCTTACTTTTATTAATTTGTCCTGTATGTATGTTTGTATGTATTGGATTTTAACAATTTAGTTTTCACCATTTTTCAAATTTCCGATTAACTTGAAAATTTACACACTTGTTAAGGACTGATGACAATACAATAGTTTCATAACTTAATCCTCATGTCCAGCCAGGATCACTAGGTAAAACAGGTTAGCTATAAACTATTCTTAGAATGAGAGTGCAACATTTTTGATCTATTGTCATATATACGATATACTATACAAGTCGAGTTTCTGGATTATAATTACTTTTAGTTAGTTTCGGGACTAAAAAATAATACAACACCGTTAATAGTAAAAAAGAATGTATGGAGAGTTTGTTCTATAGCGTTATTGTGAAATAAGCGTGGGGTGCGTTTACTATATTTCTCTTAATAAGCTTACTTTTATAAATAGCTATTAGTGAAATATTCGTAGATTGATTTCAAATACCCCACACTTTTCGCAATAACACTGTAGAACAAATACCTTCATACTTACAAATTATTCTGTTTTTTAGTTCGAGATTTTTAAGCATGTGTTTTAATTTTTTAAACTATACTCTTTTGAAATTTATTTATATTTAAAGATCTCAATGGATATAAATTTTAACTGTTCAATTGAATTATATATAAATACACTTAGTTTGCTAATCAAAGTCGTGTCGTGTCGTCGCGGACAATGGGCATGCAACTACTCACGCACACACACTTGCGCTGGCGCATCCGTGCAGTGCGGCACTCACACAATCACAGCGCGTAGCGCGGTAGCCGTCAGACCGGATCGTTCTTTATATTGCATTTTATTGTAACACTAGTTTAGGGCCGCGAGTTTGGTCGTCGCTTCTTAGAGCAGCTTCTAACTTTAAGAAAAATGTCTTCATTAAAATTTGTTTGCAGTAAATTTATTTATGTATTTATTTTTATTGCTTGAGTTCAACAGACTGCCCACCCGATGGGAAGCCGCTGTCATCGCCTATGGGCATTTCTAACACCAATGTGCTGGCACTTTTAAAAAGGGACACTGGAACTTGGCCACTAATGCCGGAACACAACTAAGATTATTATAGCGGCATACTCTAGACCAAGGGCAATAGCCATCGAAACGGACAAATACCCTACCACCTGGCAATGGATTGGTTTGTCGCCTCTTACGACAGGCTGCCCGGCCTCATGATTTTTTTTGTTATCATACTCCGTTCCTGCACGGATAATATTTATCCATATTAATATTTTTACGAGTGGCAGGACTCGAATTAAAATGCCGTTAGAATTACTATAGACTTTATTAGAACTATACAAACACGTATGACACAGGTACAAATATAACCGAATACAAGTCCAAACGTAATGCAGGTCGTAGTTCAATAAAACGCGCTATGTCCGTCACTTGTTAGATTCCCGATTGTGGTACACACGTCTTGCTTCGTTCGTGTTATCGCTCGACGCACTCGCCCTCCATCAGGTCATCGTTTTATACTGGGCAACTGTAATGTAAGTCGACTTAATCTGACAAGCCTGACTAATGACTGCCATAAAAGATTACAATACAACAATGGGTTGTTTTCTAATCACAAATTTTAAATACAAAGTAAACAAAAGAAGTCCAAATGCCGAGAGGTAATAAAATGGGTTCCTACAGGTATGCAGGTGTGAATTTGTCTTTGTCGGCGTCTCAACAATATTGTTCTAAAACTAGTTTATGGCCGAGAGTTTGCTTACTTCGTAGAACGTCTTGCAAATAATAATTAAATTTAACGCAGACTTTACCGAGGCACTACAAAACGTAGACGTCTCACGGAATTGGCTGGTTTTTATTTGGTCCAAAGAATAGATAAGGAAACGTTCCCAATGAACGGTATTGGTATGGGACCAATTTTTTATGTATAAATATTTCCTCCTTTTTATAGCTGGTTTTACTGTTATTTAACACATTCTTTTTTTTTAAGTGCTCTGGGTCATTATCATCATCATTAAAATGAGTACAAAATTAAATTTTCGTAGATTTTGATGAAGACTTGAATGGTGAAAAAAATGTAGTGTAGAATATTGATTGTTTTAATGAAGAATGAATTTTTTATTTCTTTAGTAAAATATGCCCTTTTGAGCTGCTATTAGAATCATCTCATTTGTAATGAATCAAAAATGATATTTGACAGATAATTTTGTTTGACGTTATTTGAAAACTTTTTGAATATTCATTCATTCAGTATTCTTGACATTGGCAAAGCAACTGTTTAGTGCCATGTGACTTTTAGAGTTGGCACAAAAGGTACGTTGTTTGGCGCCAAAGACCTATAATTTGGCTGACGTTAGCTTCTAACAAATGAAATTGGAAAACGAGACTCCCTCTATGGTTGAGCAAGCTTAGCTTTTGACGGTTTACCTCACTGTAACGCAGAGGCTGCGGGTTGGACTCCTGCAAGGGTAAATTTCGAAAACGAAGTTTCTGCGTTATTTACTATGGTCTGGGTGTTTCAGATCGGCTTCAGAGTATTCCGTTGTATGTAACCCATAGCACAAGCGTAACTTTCTTAATTTCGGGATATGCAACATGTGTGTTCATATGCTGATTATTAATGGTGAATTTCGAAAAGGAACTTGATTTGATTTTTGTATATAAGTCATAAAAATCGAATAACTAATATTAACATTGAATTGAGAATCAACGTTAGCACCTTATGATATACTTTAAAAAATATTAAACAAAAGATTTCAACGCGTTTTAAAATTTTGTGTGTAAAAAAATTAGCAGTAAACAATCCGGCAAGTGCGTCACATATATTGAACTAGATTCAACCCCGCGACTGCGCCACAGATCAACCTCTTGTGCGTGCCTCTTGTTTAAAGAGGTTAAAGCACAAGGTACATTGTATTAATTTTTTATGTTAATGCTATTTGCCCCGGAAGATTCACTTCATAGTATATCGCCATCTAATCCTTCTGTTGGATGAAAAGTACCTATGCCTATTTTCGGTATTAAAACTACAAATATGTACACCAAAGTGACCACGTCGATCAAATCGACCAATGAGATAAAAAGTATCCCGTGTCCACCCTTGGTGTTAAAATTACATATATATACCGAATTTCAGCCAAATCGGTTTTATAGATTTTCCGTGAAAACGGATAAGACAGACAGACGGAGTTACTTTCGCATTTATAATATTAATAAGGATTCTTTCGTAGGGGTAGTCCAGTTTGAGGTCTTATCTATATGTTATTCGGCTGCGATACCACTACTCTTTCAGTTAAAAAGTCAAATACTATTTATTCAAGGTATCTTGTTTATGCTAATTATCGTCTAAAGTATGTTTAAGGTTTGATTTAGAATATATTTATAATTTGATATCTCAAATTTCAAATGTTAGACGCCGGAGAAGACCCATTTATGACTAAAACTGTGTATGACTGCATACAGAATACATGAATAGATGAAAAATGACTGTGACATACAAAGACAGACGGATGGAGAACGAAGGTAGCCGACATAGCTCGCTAAATTAGCAAGTTGAAGTGGCAGTGAGCATCACATCTGATGAAGTATCGATGGCCGATGGAGCAGACAGACAGAGTCTCGACAAACGTAGCGTTGTACGCCCTCCAGCCCGGTGGACTGACGACCAGCGCAAGGTCACTGGCAGTGGCTGGATGACGAAGACAGGAGACCGGGATATGTAGTACAAACTTGGGAAAATAGCAAACAGAAATAAAACTAAAGGATAGAAAAAATACATAGAAATACATACTAATTGTCGCCCGTGCTCGAAATTATACAATAATAATTAATAAAAGTATATTTAAACTAAACTATAAAATTAAACACTACTATAAACATATTTACAAGTAAAAGATGTAGTCAAAATCTCTGTCGGTGGGGAGCGTTCCCAAAATGCTGGCCGCATTCCCTCATTGTATGGCAACGCTTAGAAATATGATAAATAAATTAAATATATATAAGTAAATTAGAAATCCACAAAGCTGCTGACAGGCCACCAGAAGCCACAGATGGCCACCTAAAGCCCGAGATAGCCACCGAACGCCGCAGATTGGCCAACGAGAGCTTGTTGGTGGTGGGGTATACGCCAAAACCTAAGAATCAAAAGAATTCGACAAGCGTTACTTTGCTTGGATTTTTTTTTTAAACACCACAATTTAAATAACAATGATGGCCTTTGCCGTCCACCCCCAAACACAATGGACTTATATTAACCAATAGAAAGTCACCCCACGACTTTCAACCCTATCATTTTGTTTATACATAGGGGTCTGTTGCGTTGCAACACAAAATAGTTGATTGAATCAAATATTTTTGTCTCTCTATTTTTAATGCTCTGATTTAATACAGTGGACGGCTGCTACAGAACCCCACTTAGTTTGTGGAAGGACACGCACTTGTTCATTTTATTATTAGACATATTAAAAACAACATTAATCATCGCATCATGAAATGTGATTATTAATATTTAAAGTATTTGAATTTTAAGTTAAAATTAAACCATCAAGTTTACCTAGATGATAGGGATATTACGGACTAGGAAATGTCCGCGACTTCATCCACGCTTGACCTGAAATTCCCACGGGATTCCCGGGACACAGAGTACCACAGCATTTAAAAAAGAATGCAAGCTGTCATTTTAGTGAAAACCGTGCCGAAATAAGCAAATTTTTAAGCACCTGACATACTACAAACCGCTTCCGGGAAATTCTCGGGATAAAAAATATCACACATTTTATTACATACAATTTGCTTTATATGAGAGAAAAAATCACTTTACAATTCGGCTTTTTTAATATTACCATTTAAAATAATTCACGCGAGATTTCTAGGGTAAAAAGTAGCGCAGAGCTGGAGTCTAAAAATTAACTGTCGATCAGTGAAAACCGTATCGAAATCGGCCCAGTAGTTTTTACATAAATACCGAACAAACAGGCAATCTAAAAAAAGCATAATGTTCTCCGTCGTTTATATAGTCTACTAGCGGCCCCGGCAGACGTTGTCCTGCTCTAAAAAAATAAAAATCTAGGACCCGATCCCAGCGCCACCTAGCGGTTCAAATTGTGGATTTAGACCATCCGGACACCCACTCAAACACACAAAAGAAAATCGGTCCAGGTGATTAGGAGGATTCTAGAACCCGGTCTCAGCGCCACCTACCGGTTCCAACGGGATAAAAAGTATCCTATGTCCGTCTCCTGGTTCTAAGCTACCTCACCACTAATTTTCAGCCAAATCTTTTACAGCCGTTCTTGAGTTATAATAGTGTTAGTTAATATATAGTGTAACTAACACGACTTTCTTTTATAAATAAAAACTGGAATCTATATATATAATATAGATTCCAGTTTTTTTTATACCTTCAATGTACAGACACGGCTGTTTACAATTTTATTATATTATAGATAGGTATGACATTTCGGATCTGGATATGGATACGAATATATGAATAACTGACTGTTGCTCGCGCCTTCGCTCGAATAAATTAAAAATAATCATAGTTTGAGCAAACTTTCATCTTCCTTTTCATCTCTTAGAAGCTGAAAAGCTGAATTTCCAAAATCACCGACACACGTGTACTATTATTTCGAACTAAGCATGTATATATATATAAAATTTCCTAATTCTTACTTGAATTTTCATACAAACTTTTATTCCGTTTTTCAACCATTTTTTTATTGCACCAGTTCAGCAGACAGGCAGGCGGCCTACTTGATGGAACGCGGTTAACATCGCTTATCTACATTTGCAACACCAAAGGTGCTAAAAATGCGCTGCTGGTCTTTTAAGGGAGACTGGAACTTGGTCACTAATGCCGGAACACAACACAAAGTTGTTATGACGGCATACTCTAGACCAGGGGTTACCACCTAGCTATGGGTTATTTTGTCGCTTCGTACGACAGGCCTCCCGGCCGTGTGAAATTGTATTCTTTCTCAGTTCTTGCACGGATAACAATCTATCCCCTTAGTTAGATTTTTAATTTCGTTAATTTTCTACCAATGATAGAAGTGATTTTAACTTCTCTTTAAATAATAACAGTTAATGCGCTATTTAACTTCTATTACTCATACAAAGTTATGACGTCATTTGTTTGTACAAAATCTACGAGGCTACGACATTTTTGTAAGAGAATAAAAAGTGCCGTAGTTGATTTGACTGTCATATTGACCTACCTTATCCTTATCGTTGATCTACCCTGTCCCTATTGATTGGCAAAACGCAAAATGAAAAGAAAGACAACAATTGTTTAGATAAGTTTTACCTATGAATATGTAATATTGCTGTTATTATATAAAGTTTTTTGACCTTTTCCCCAACAATGGGTAACAAGGCGATACGCAAACCTTTGTTCTATATACTTTATTTAGCCTTTAGTAAAGTTATTTTCATACACCTCTATTACGTGTGCAGAAGCCTTGTAAAAATACTTTAAAGTGTATATAATCCTTGAGGTCTTGAGTGATGTAAACCAATTATATACGGTTATTATTCATATTATAAGGGGGAAAATCCATTTCTTAACATGGACGGAGGAACGGATTTTGGTGAAAATATCCAGTGATGTTTAGTTAGAAACATTGATAAGATTTTTCAAAAACTGACTGATAATACCTAAACGATACTATTATCTATATAGTAATAACAACTAACCAACAATTACATGTATGGCTAAATTTTTCCTCGTTTTCACTACAGAATTACATAAATAAAGAATGCCGTGGTAACTAAATAGTTAGGGCGAATCCTGGCCGGTAAAGCATTCACCATTCATAGTTTCTTGACCTAATGTGCACCTGCAGTTAGCCACGTGCTAACGGCTAAGGAAAAAATTTGGGAACAATTGTGACGACGCCTGCACTTTCAGACTACCGATGTGACAAACCTGCCGTTCCTCTATAAATTGGAGGTCCAAGTTATTTCTTTACTACAGAACTGTGTAGTTGAGAATATAGGTAGTCTGTATAATCTTGCTAAATTTTATTCATAATAACTGTATGTCTTTCAAGACTACGGGCCATAAAAATGGACCCGGATTTTTGGAGGGCTTGTGTGGGGCCATGGGAAGGTCAGCACCCCTTGAGATATTTAATGTAAATGTGGCGTGACACTGACCGGCGATTCTTCTTGTCTACACCATATAAAAATGCACCCAAGGACAAGCCCCGATCAATGTAGGACTATTGTAGGGAATGAAATCAAAAGGTACCGGGCTATTGGAACTAGGCACTGCTAGTGGAACTAGGGATCTGGGTTATGGGGTCTACGGCGTATGCCCGTCGCAATGTTCGAAGAACATGGATAAATGGGCTGACGATGACTCACTGCATGGTCCCCTAAAAAACCCGTACAAGATTAACGAGGGGCAACATGGGTGTGAATGACTAAGGAGTGTCAAGAGGTGGGCTGCAGGTTTACTGAAACTACTTCTAACGTTATGTCATTTCGCCACAAAGCCCCGCTACGGGTTAATATAGGTACCCTTTTTATAATAATATTTGATATTTGTAATCATTATTATTGTGTCCGTTAGCATTCTAGAGAGGCTCTCGCTCGGTAAACGGGTGAAGGGCCAGATATAGAAAGCGGTTCTCCTGAGCACGGCACGCATTGTGAGGAAGTTTCTACCTACAGGAGCGTTAACCACCGGTAACCTGGACTCTAGGTCCCGCTGCCGTCGGTCGACATGCTTTTTTTGTTTTGAGGCGAGGGAAAATGCTTAACCGCTTTGCGCACCCTCTGGACCGCCGCTAGGAAGCGGCACGCATCGATCGGGGGCGATAACACTAGCAATAGTATGCTTTGTTTGTGCTCCGTCCGCGATGGATGACACAGAGTAGTGTAGAGACTCCGAGCGATGCCGCACGGGCGAGCAACCTCAATACCCACTAACTCCCTCCTCCCTGTCGACCCTGCGCTTTTGTTTGTAATGGAAAGACTGAGACATAGAACATAGTCACGCAACAGTCGATCCAGCGCAATAAAGTGCCTGGAGTGTGCCCTGGGAGAACACACCCCACTTCGAGACGGGGGCAGATGAATCCCTTGCTTTACCTAGCAGCTAAGGGCCCCCCGTAACGGAACCTAACTCATGGAGGGAAGTAATGCGCATACCTGCCTCTCCGGGTGCCAGCTGAAGGCCGGCGACCTGGAGAAGAGACCGTAGTACGCGCCGAAGGACTTCGCTCCCTATCCCTTTCTGCGGCCTCTTTGAGAGACATTACTGCCTCGCAAAAAGTAACCGCTGCTTCCCAGCGGTTGTCGCTCTGCAACATGGCCGTTACCAAGTCGCCAAGCGATCTGACGGCTCCTACGTGCGCCTCGAGATCGAAACGCTGCGGCGTCCATGCAGCGCACTCGACCAGCGTGTGAAACGCCGTGTCGGGTGCGCCGCACTGGCGGCAGTCCGGAGAAGGCAAGCAGCCCACAATGTAACACAGATACTGATCGAAACAACCGTGTCCGGTCAGTATCTGCGTCATCCTGAAGGGCCGTCGGTCGGCATGTTACGACAACGTCTTACGATGATTTTAAAACATGAATATATATATATGGGTGTGTGTGTATTGAAAAACATAAAATAGAACAAATAGATATACACATATGTAATTATAATAATAATAAGTGACTATGACCGACTAAATCAGACGCCCAGACGGATGTGTAAATTCATTTCTTATCAGTTCATTTTTATCATAACACTAAGAGAACCCTAATTAGCGAACATATGCCGACCGGAATTCTATATTTTACTAATACCCTTATCCTGTGACCTGAATATTGGTAGAAAATTGATATCACCTTTTAAGCAGTTATACCTAACGCATATGATTGGAATCTAACGTCTATATAGTATATCTGAATGAATGACACGAGACTAGACACGACTGCTCGCCGTAAAAATAAAAACCTAAATCTGTATAGCTATACAAGGGCATACTGCATTGATAAGGGGTCATCGCCCTTTGTTGGTAGACAGACAGACAATAGCGTCTGGCTCGGTCTGGTTGAGACGGTTTAGAATAGTCTGAACAATAGGTTTGTAATTACTAAAACAAAATATGTATCTAATATAATAATAATAGACAAATAATCAACGATCCTTGTGCCGATTGCTGCCATTGTAAACCCTCTTATAGGAAAGAACCTTGATTGACAATCTAACAGGCTCTCGCTAGACTGTTGTGTGAAGGGCCACATACAGAAGACGGCAGACTGGACACGGGACATGGAAAAACAAAACTATTCTGCTATGCACACGACGACGAGAGGAGGTTCCTGTCTCTGTAGCCCTAACTGCCCGGTAGCTTGAGTCCCAGGCCCCACTACCGACGCACTTCTAGTTCAAATATTTTTTTATGAACATTTATTTAAGATTATTTTAAGAATATTTATTTGCAAGAGTGGAGGCTTAGCTCACTAAGCCACACAGTGTCGCTCATAGGTATGTCAGTATTTCACTTCATAGTACAAAAGTTACAACAAAAACATAATTTTTATTTTGGATTAAATACTCTATTATATCTCTATCTATTCTGTAACTAAATAACAAAAACAATGGATGCTCGTCATCTCAACGGAATCCTTGAATCCGTGTAAAATGACACGTACTGGGCTTATTTTTCAATACACAAATATGTAAAGATATCACTTACGTCTGCCTTGTAGAATTAAAATAAACAAATTATTGTTGTTATTGTAACAAAGTTATTGAAACCCGACAACTGATGTCTAAATCGGTACAGACGTTTAGAATTACTTATGTTGTAATAACAACATACGCAAATATATAATATATGATTAATATTATTTCATTATTGTCAGTCACATCTTGGCGTTAGTGTTGTTTATTATAGAAGATTTTTTAACATTATATCAAATTCCAGGCGAATAAAGTGGGCGAGATGTAACTTTTTTTTTAATTCGAATTAATCCCACGTATTAAATAAAAATCGGACAAGTGCATGGTAGACCATAACTACAAATGATTATTTAGAGGTGGTTTATGGGATGGTGATGTCATGTGAAGTGATGTGATGTGATGTGATATCATATGATGGTGATGTCATGTAGTGTGATGTGATGTGATAGTGATGTCATGTGATGTCATGTGATTGTGATATGATGTGATGGTGATGTGATGTGATGGTGATTATTTAGTTACGGGACTACAAAAAAGCATTGACTGTAAAGGAAGCCGTAAATAATCTCAAAAAGAAATTAAACAATATTATTCAGACTACTTTGCGTTGAAAGTATTTTTGATACTATTTTTTCCAATTTTCTTTCAAATTTTCCGGTTCATAATTCAAAAGCTAGAAGAGGAACACAGACAACTTTTACGACTTAAGACTCATGTATCTCACCACCTTATTGACTTAAGTGTTAAAAAAAAACATTAAAAAATATCTGACTAACCATACCCACATAGTTATAGGAAAAGGCAAAAAGCATTTTTTAATTTACACAATCGTGTATATAAAAAGAAGCTTTTCAGGTCTTAGTTACATATTTGGCGGCCAACAGTATTTTTTAGCTGGTTCGCAGTTTTACTGTACCATCAATATAGTCTCGATAGTTTCCGAGGAAACTGATTGTGACAAAGATATACTAACATGTAGACAGCATGACGCTTGGTCGCTTGTACAAGGATTCGGGTTTTACCAAAATGTGGCGGATATCAGAAACTACTTCAAGGAATATTGATATTTATAGCTTTTAAGGTTCGACTAATGACAATACATTTTTTCAGGGTTTTCAGTCACTTTACTATAGTATTGCGCACTACGTATGGGCACATAAATTACATATTCCTTATATTTTTTATTTTTGAGAAAATTAATTATGATACACATAGATGGACGAACAAAAGGACGGACAGACGGACATGACGATTGTACAATGGGTTCATGACCAAAATCGCTACGGAACCCTAAAATCAATGTCAACCCTAATCCAGAGAGATGTGCAACTCCAAACGCCAGACGGTAATATGTCACTTCATTTTCTCAAATAGTCATTTTAGTTTAGTAGCCCGTATTCCCTCCTCGGGATAGGACGTATTGATCGCTCCTTTAAAGTACGTGAGTCTGATATCGCTATCACAAGTAAACAAACAGCCTTGTTGTGTTTTTTATTAGTAAGTTGCCATTGTTAAATATTCCGGGAAAATGTGATACCAAACTAATAACATTTTTTTCATTACTAAATCGATAAATATTACTTTATGTGTAAATTTTTTAAGTGACATTTTTAATACAAAAACTAAGGACTGGTTGTGTTTAGAACAAATCAAATGAAATATTATTTATTTGTGATTAAGATATACAAGTGAAATTAAAGAAGCAAATTATTCATTATTCATAATAAATAAAGCCTTAGTATAATTTTTAAATATCATAGAATTTTGCTGTATCTGTTCATTTTGGAAAGTTCTAATGTCAGAATTATAATAAGAAGTGTTTCGAAATTGATAAAATATAAATAAACGTTATATTGTGATTAATCGAAGAATGTTTTTAGATGAAGAGAATTTTGCTAAAATTAAATATTCTAATTTTTAAACGAGTGAGACGTAGTGAATAAAATATACAGTATTTTTGAATGTCATCATCATCATCCGAGCGTTAAATCCCGGTTGCGTTCGGAGCGTTCACTCCGACGCCCAGGGTCCGCTTTCCTACTTTTTCTACTCCACTTCGCGCGGTCTTCAGCATCCCCCGTTTTGAGACCATTGGCACGCATGTCATCTTTCACGACGTCAAGCCAGCATTTCTTGGGCCTTCCCCTTCGACCGGGACCTGGCGGAGGTGGCATGGATAGACATTTGTTCGCCACGTAATTAGCCGGTCTGCGTAAAACGTGGCCGTACCAGCGTAAGCGACACTCTTGCAGTTTGTCTGCTATGTACAGTATTTTTGAATGTGTTCAATGTTAAAGTGTTCGATAGAATCTTAATAAATTATATGTTCACGGTTATGTAAATACCTTTATAAAGATAAATAATTACCTGTGAATTTAAAGAGGTAACTTATTGGAGGGCTGTGCAGTTAAATTTCAAAAATTTAAACATTCGTTAAAAATGAATAGTACTTTGAGGATATTAATTAGTTTTAAGCAATTTGTTGCTTATCTTAATTGTATGAGTAGTGAAGTGCATATTTTCTATTTGCTACAAAACTCCCTCGTGAGTCGTGATTTTACATCTGAAATTCATGCAATCAGTGCTAACCGAACACGAAGAAATCCAGAGCTAATTTGTATGTCAAAGTACACGCAGTCATGTTAGAAGAATACCTACTTTTTCCATGACGCAATAGCTAATTGGTCCACGGATCAGTTATTGTTAGTCTAACTCTAAACTGTGATATCATATTACTTTGACCTCACTTGCCTTCAACTTCCCCAGCAATCACAAGCCTCTCGATATTGTTAGGTCTGGTCAGGTTTCCAATGGTATTACTGGTAGCAATTAATATACTGTGGTTTAGACTGTATGACTCGTGCTATAATTATATTAATATTGATAACACGGTCTGTCTGTCTGTTTTCGTCAATAGCATTGTATACAAAGTGGAAAGGTTGTTGAACTGAAGATAAAGATCTAAGTGTCGTCTGTCTTAAATACGATGTGTTTAGATTTCTATCTACCTCGTGTCGATAATATGTTTTATATAAAACACTCTTATCACGGCTTCGTTAATTAAAATTTGTTATTGCATACAAATTATCTTATTATGTCATTGCTGTTTAAAGGAGGAGAAGCAGCAAGAAATTTTTATGATGTCATTTTGGCATGATGTGATTTTCATAAGGGTATCGCCCTTATGAAAATCACATCACATCACGCCTGTACGTCTCTTCCTTTGTTTTTGTATATTACAGTCATATCTCTCTGTAACTACTGAGTCAATATTGACTCAGTAGTAGTCTATATAGATAAAATTTAAAAGAAAAAAATATGCCTATGGTATATTATCCAGCTACACAATGAAATAAAAATGGAAAACAACTAAAATTTAAGGCTGGCCGGCCATGTGTAAATATGGGATGAAAAGTTTTTGTTTATTAATTACTGTTTTACCTTATTCAATAGGTAGTAGATAGTAAATTAGTTTCGAGTGGGTTAAACTCGGACATATTTTTTGTTTCTTTAGCCCAAAGATAGAATTCGACACGCACTTGCCTGATTTATTTCAGGGTTGGCTTTAATCAAATGAGAAATAAGGCTTGGTCACCTCGACAGTCATTCTTCGTGTGTAGGCTGACTCGCACTTGGCTAATTTTAGTTTTAAATATCTGTAGCGGTTGAGTTTTTTTACGGGAAATTAAAGGGTGATATTTTACTGTTGAGTTACATTTAAAAAATGTATAATATTGGTTTAAAGTAAACAATAGTTATACGATATTGATAGGTCGGAACGTAAAGTTTTATGTGTTTAATATTTAAAAATCTCCAATGAATTGAATGATACATTTTACAATAAATTCTATAATAATGTTTGTATTAAAGAGCGGGCGTTAAAATACCTCGTTATCATCATACTTCTAAAACATTTATTGTGATAAAAATATTTTTAATTGCCTACTCTTTAAAAAATATAATCAATACGCTATTTGTCTCGTTAAAAATGTGACGTCATAATTTGCTACACTCGTACAAAATAGCGTTTTGTAAGATGATAAACAAGTATCATAGATGATTTGACTGTCTAGCTTTGCAAATTTCCCCAATTTGATAAATTTATTATGTTAGAAGTAACATGACATCAAGACCGCCGTTGTGATTAGATACATCTTAGTGCTTATATCGAATTTTACACCCGAGACACAAAATTCTTTACCCACTTCAAATTTTTTTGGGGACAAATTATCTAACCTGGACAGGTTAGATAATTTGCTGTCTAGTATCCCATTGTGCCGTTTCGAGATGTGATATCAACACCTTCATTTGGCATCAATCTAGCTATAGTTTGATTTAAGCTTTTGTTTGAATATTATCCTAAAACTTGTATATTCTATCTATACTTGACATTTACCAGATACACATATCGTACAGAGCCACTATTTAAACCGAAGTTATTATTATTTGCTAGCAAACCCACGTGCTTTTAACTGAGTAAAACGTGGATTCTATATAAATTTAAAGGATTTTTTTCAAACTTAAAAACTTTTTTTGTTAAGTCATGCATTTTACTCTATGGGTTTTATAGTTTTTTGTGACTCCATTGTTAAAACGTATCAGGGGTTCGATTCCCGATTAGGGTTATCGCCAAGGGGTGTGATAATAAAAGGAATTTGCCAATTTTTGCAAAAAAATATCGATCACCCTTTTTTTTACTTTGATGGAATAAAAAACTTATACCGCTTTTAATGTAAAAAAAGTTTTGTTACAATGTATGGTTTTTTTTTACTAAATAACAACGTAACATATGTTTTAAAGGCTGAAATAATAATAATCTTTTACACGTTTAATTGTAATTGTAACCTGAAGTCTAAGCTTTCCTATTTTTCTAGAATAAAATTAGTCTAACATCGAAAGTACAAAAAAATATACCTTTGGACAAGTTTTAGTTGGACATAAGTGGTCTCTTTAAGAAGTTTTGGGGTCGAATAGTAAGCCTTTATTGAATTATTTACTATGGTTTAAGTGTCTGTTCTCGGGTCCAGAGTTGTCCATTACATATTAGCTACCTATAACACAAACGTAGTTTTCTTAGCTTGGTGATATAAGGTGTCCGTGTGTATTTGTCTGTCGATTACCATCAATTTATTCATAAAAAGCTAAAGAAGAATATTATATGGCGTCTTCTGGCTGTGTACAATTTAAAACTAATTGTCACGTTCCTATACGTACCGACGCTTTAGAAAGTTTCGAACTCACGTCATTAACAGCTTTACTGTAGAGCCAGTTTTACATTTAATATTCAGCTGGTGCTTTTCTGGTTGAATGAGAGCCAACCTGAAGAATTCTTGTAGTGGGCGGCAAAGGCCTTACCTGCCTCAAGTTTCAATAGTTTACTTAACGTTTCATAATTTAATTGAACCACCAAAGGACTGTATGAAATAATTAGCCCCTCAGTTCGCCTGCGGCTTATTTAAACTTTATAAAGCTTTTTATACTAGTTTCAAGATATTACTAAACATAAACATAATTGGATTGTATTTTTGTTTTTAATATTTATTCAATCTTGTTTCAAAAGTTGGTGTAATAGCTAATAAATATAATAAATTAATTCTTTGTGAAAGAAATATATATTAATTTTTATCACATAATTAGGTAGAGAGTAAGTGCCCGGAGCTTCCGCATAGAGAGCAGGCACGAATTTCGCACCACACACTAGAGCATTCAGCGTGAAGTTTATGTTGAGAGTTTTCGATCTCAACCCGCAGTAAATGTGTTAAAATTTAAAATTAACTATTAACGGATATTTTCAAAAGAGTCATCTGGACGAAACTTGCACAAAAAAGTTGTCAAAAGCGTCTTTTTATCTTTCTTTGGGACTAGGGATGTGTTGCAATGATTTTATTAATCATTCCATAAAAAACGGCTAAGCGTATCCCAAATTACGCATAGTCAAAGGATCCATAGCACAGAGTACATTAATATAATAGGAGAATCCGTAGAGATGATGAAATGTCTACGTTATAATATTTTTTCTAGCACACCAGTGATTCTAAATGAATGAAGAATTTGACAAGAAGTTGTAGTTAATATGGCACTACAGACGTATGTAGTGAAATGGCGAAGAAATTAAGATTAATAATGTAATTTAAAGTTCAAACTTTTTTTTTCAATTTATGTCGTGTTAAATATCATTACCAGTCAGTTTTTGGAAAAAAAATAACTATTTAAATAAATTTTTAAGATATTATCCTCCAAAGTCGTGAAAATTGTTTCTTACATATTCTTATCACCACAAGGTAATTTTTTTAAAGAAAATACTGGTTGGCTTTTAAACTACATTTCCAATGAAAATTAGTATCTACAATATCCGTTGACTAATTTTTGAAAACGGAATATTTTTGATTAAGTGTCATTTTTATGGTTCCTCAGATAAATAACGAAAACTTTTGTTCCTCTACGGAATCATTCGATGTGCGTGGTCTACGAAGCTTATACCAAATTTATTAATCACCTTAAGATCGTTTTGATTTGCCTCACAACTTTGTTTCTACAACGTTCCTATAAAGGCATGTTAATTATTGTAGAAAATTCCGCAAAAGTGGGCACGTTTTCTAGGGAAACGATATGTATCCGACAGACGGAGAGCAGACGGTTTTTTGCAAGGCCTCTATAGGAACCGGTTGAGAGCCCTGTGTGGTGCAAACCATAAGCGGTAGCGGTTACTATTATAATAAATAATTAGCTTAATCTTTTTGACTTTGACTATTCATGATTTGGGTATTCACAATGGCTAATTCTGAAGTATTCAAGTTTTAGAGAAAAGTTCTATCAAATCTCTCTGTCAAGTTATAGGCCTTTCAATGACGCCATACGAGGGAGTTTTTGGGAGGTCAAAAATCACAAATGTACAAAACTATTACCTTTTAACCAACATTTATTTTAAAATCTAAAGGCACTACGCAACTAAGAGGATTAAAAATTATGAAGGAAGTGGGCAGTGGATATGCAATGTTCAAACATAATACGTCTACGTAGTCATGCTGCATACAAGCACCGTTAAGAAGCCCTAAATTTTCATAACTTATTATTTTGTTATAAAATTATACGACCGTTTTTATCTGCATTTTTTATTATTTATTGTATTATGGCATATATTGTAGAATATGTCCCTTTGCCAAATTATATTCGTACGACTATACCCAGTAATTTTCTAGAAATTATTGTAACATGCAAAGAAAGGATGAATGGACATGACACTTTTATACAGATTCGATCAATACTAATTAATATGTGTACGGGATTATAAAAAATCAGTTATAAGATTGTTTAACTCTGCTAAATCGTAAGAACATAAGAAAGTACTAGATTAACATAAACAATTAATTCCGCTATATTCTATTATTTTGTTACATCAAACTTTCTAAGCTGGCCCTGCAATTTCTCGATGCAACAACCTTTTACTGCATACCCATATTACCGTCTGGCTTTCAGAGATATAACTCACCCTCACAACACGTAGGCAAACTTCTTTTATTATATTGCAAAAGACCAACATTCATGATGCATCTTTGCAATGATATTTTTAGAAAAACAGTAATAACGTATTGTGTGTAAAGAGAGAAGAAATACTTACTACATGTCTGCGATTGCGCTGAAAATTGACACTACTGACACACTAGATATGGCTATGGTGTTTGGGTTAAATTTTACCAGTGCTAAGGCAAAATAATGGATAGTAAGCCAAGAAACCAGCCATATAATAACACCTCTCGTCATACGTTACTACTCCACTGCTTAGATCGCAAAGTGATATAAGCCTTTTGACATAATGGATATAAATGAAATACATGTTTATTATTTTACGCTTAAATACCAATTAAGTATCAATCAAATCGAAACTAACTAAGTAAGAACACAATAACATGGAAGTGTTTTGTGTTTTTAAATTAATAGACAATATCTACATAAATAATGCTATTTATACTACGCCTAATCCAATACAATGCCTAATAGTAATTAACTCTCTGTCTGTCTCAAAGAAACGGATAGACTTCAAAACGGCTCAGTGGATATCAATGAATTAGAAATTCAGTCAGGAATTTCAACTTAGATTTTCGTGTATTTCATTCCGATATCTTATAACTAATTATTACAAATGTCTATTGGCAATGGTAACTACTTACCATCAGGTAGCCCGCCTGTCGATTGGCTTATGTTCAAATATTTAAAAAATCTATTCTGGTCAATACACCCGTTTTTGTCAAATCCCATGCGAACCAAGTTGCAGGCACAGCTGATTCTGTAATATGACTTAACTCTGGTTTGAATGTTACTGGAACATGTCATCCCAGTGATGTCCGTCATACATACGTTACTCTTAATATAAACTTAATTTGCGTACTTGGAAATACAATGTGTTAGTCTGTGAACAACCATTGGATGTTTATTAGGATGCTAGGATATCCCCGCGATTCCACCTATGCTTGACTTGAAATTTATTGTAGAAGTCTCGGGACACAAAGTATTGGCAGCATTTAAAGAATAATGAAAGCTATCATTTAAGTGAAAACTGTGTCGGAATAAGCTAAATTTTATGCACCCGAACAACTACAAACCGCTCCTGGGAAATTCCCGTGGGATTTCCAGGATAAAAAGTATCGCACATTCTATTGCATAATATTTGATACCAATCAGTAAAAAAACGCATTGAAAATATTTTTTCTTTCAATATGGCCATTTCAGAAATTTCCAGAACAAATCCCGCGCGATTCCCGGGATAAAGAGTAGCGCAGGTTTTAAGTCTAAGTTGATGTCAAAAGTGAACGAAAACCGCATCGAAATCAGCCCAATATTTTTTACGTGAATCCCAAACAAACAGACAAACCGACAACAAATCTAAAAATGCATCGTGTTCTCCGTCGTTTATATAGTCTATTCTACTTTTTTATGTAGCTTCAATTTACAGATGTGACATGTTTAGCATTTTATACATTTATTGATTTTGTAACAAAACAATACATCAGATACGCATAAATGCAAAAAATAAACTATGAATGAGGGAAGTGCAGAAAGAGAAAGAAGCAAGCGTGCCTAGAAGGCTGGCTGTATTGCCTCTTAGTTTTATAAATAATATTGTTTAACAAAAATATACGAAGTTGACATTTAAATGTCCAGACAATTATGATTAATATACCTATTATTGAATGAGGAAAACAATATAGTAACAACAGTGGTTAATATAGAATGGAATAGAAATTATTAAATGCTTTTAATTTATGAGGAAACTAATACATTAATATTATTTATTTAACATATTCCCGAACAAAAGCATGTACCTAACGCTTATGTTATGGGTTATTTTTAGGGTTCCGTAGCCATTATAGCAGCAATTGAACCCTTATGCAATCGACATATTCATTCGTCCGTTGTTCCGTCTGCCTTTATATGTCAATGTAATGTAAAATGTCTTTATATGTAATTATCCTCAGAAGTTACGTGGGCTTTATGAATTTCATTTGTTAGAACGGTTTTAGTCCATTTGGCGCTACACAATTATGTAGTTATAGTAAACTTCTGAATGAATAGTATTTTTTTACGTGGCCAAATAAAAAATAAAACAAACAGCTAAGGTTTGATTTTTTTTCAATGGCCGTATATTATAATGCGTATATATATTTAAATAATGTTTTTTTTATATATATATATATATATAAGCCAATTGTGCTCGCCATTTTAAATTATAAAGCAGAAAATACAGAAAAAACATTGATTCGTTGAGTTGTTTTTTTTTATTTTATTGTTTACGAAGCTAAAATAGATAATGTTCATCATCTCCATGGAGGCCTTAACTGCGCGTGGAATGGTATGCATTACGAAGACTTTTTTATCCGCTATACATACATACATACATAACTTCACGCCAGGTCCCTTGCGGGGTAGGCACGAACAACAGAGCGCCATTTAGGCTTATTCTTACACACCTCACTTGCTTCTTTGACATTCATAGTTCTTGTCATGCACGCTCGTCTGTTTTTAAGGCTCCTGACATCACCTTCTGCTAGTACACGATCAATTTGATCATGGAAGGTGTGTCGTGGCCTTCCGCGACTTCTGTATCCATCCACTTTTGCATTGTATATCTGTTTGGTCATTCTTTCATCATACATTCTTTCCACATGCCCGAACCACCGGAGCATTCCTTTCCTTACCTTCACCCCGACACTCTCTTTCAGACCAACTCTCTTTCTTACTTCGGTATTACGAACGCTATGATTTTATCCGCATTTTTATCCGCTATGATGCCTTAAAAAGATAAATTCAAATTATTTCTGGCATAAATGTGGTTTATAAATAATATATAAAATTGTTGATTATTAAGATCAATGAACTATTTTCCAAATCTGAGTACTGCGTGTTGTATGGCAGTTTGGGAAAAAATAACACAAGGTCGTTTAACATGGCAACTCCAATCCATATTAATCAATGTATAATACAATATTGTAACCAATACTACTAACCTCACCGGATATGCCTCAGACATAACAGATAACAAACAAACAGACAAACTAACACTAATGTTATCTGTATATTATTAACACATAGTAAGACCTGCGACTATTGGACGACATTGTTACAGCGTGATCTATATTATATATAGATGACGCTGTATATATCAAATATATTTCTTAGAAATAATAGTTCTTATCTATGTGTAGGTAGATAAGGATGATTATTTCTAAGAAATATATTTCATATATTAGCTTTTATTCGCAAGTTTGTCTTAATTGTTTTATTTAGGTCCACAGACTGCTTAAAACGAATTCGTTGAACTTCGCTGGAGCTTGAAGAATTATGTTTTATTGGGCAGTTTTATTTTCAATAAATGTGTAATACTAATCAAAAGTCAATTGTAGTTTAGGAAATTTTAATTGTTTTAGGGAAGAATCTTGTATTTGTATTGAAAATCTAAATTGCTTAGTGCCATGCCATTCAAATTAGTAGCTACCACAAGATCTCTATGCTTTGGCGTCGGTCAAAGAAGTACAGTTTGAGTAGAGTTTTCGCTTGAAAATTTGAAAAATTCATAAGTGACATGATGACAAGACATGTCATGTCAATAGTTAGATGCACAAGTCGAGCAAAAAGAAGTTCTTCTAGATAACACCTCATTATATTAATCTTTTCCTTTACTGTCTTCAGGTATGATTTTGCAAAAATGGCTACTTCGTATTTTAGTGTGCCGAAATTTAAATCAACATAAAACTCATTTTCATAGTCCCTCTCCTAATCCACACATTTCAAAATAGACCTGGATTAAAGGTTTTGTAACAAAGCTATAACATTCAACACTACCCATATTCTTTTATGCATTTTGAAATATTACTTGTGGACATACAACAAATACATATACCATAATAATACAGTCACGAAATTTCCTGATAATTGTTTCATTTTCATGCAATGAAGTATTACCGGACAAAAACACTTTCATTTTTATTTAATACAATTTAACTATTCTCATGTATGAATAATATATTTTTTCTGTTTTCAGAATGATTACTTGAGAAACATTGAGAAGATGAAATATTAAGACGATATTATGAGCTTCGTAAGATGTCAGCAGATAAAAGTGGATTTCTTTTAGGTAATTATAAATTTTTAACATTCGAATGCTTTCCCTAAAATAATTGAAAATACCAGTCAAATGCAATCAATTTAATCGAATTGAACGGTTACCGAGGTGAGACGAAAGTCTGCAGTTAGCATTATTTGGGTACGAAACCCTAAAAGAACCGTCAATTAAGAACACCTCATTCAATTCAATTTCTTTTAAATTCCCACTTACACGCTTACATCTACCATAAAATAAAAATTAGTATAAATTATCAATTCTTCAAGAACTGTCTAACAGAACAGAAGTTTAAAAATTTGCCGAATCTCTTTATCGCGGCACCCTTTCATTAGCATCACTACTGATGTTAGAAAAGTTTGGCATAAAGTTCATGCCTAATGTTTCTACCAATGATTTTAAGATAAATGAAATAATACACATGACATGACAGGATATGAATACTAAGCATAAATAACATGGCATTTTCTTTATAACGATACCATTGGACTATAAATACTACCAGTCTGAAGTAGAGATATTGTATTATTTTATTTTATCTATGCGAATATAAAGCCTACACAGTATCCTTTCATCTATAAGACCCTAATTTGTCATTTCTAAGAAAGTCTGATGTTATTTTTGATTTTTACCATTAAGTATGATGTTCTAGAAATCCAGAGAAATATGATTGATTTGATTATGTTCGCATTATATACCGTGTGCGTTCAGAACGTCTGGTCAAGCTCACGGTCCGTTTTTCTACGTTTTCTTCTCTACTTCGCGCGGTCTTCAGAATCCCTTATTGTGATACTATTAACGAGCATTCCATCCTACATAACGTCAAGCCAGTATTTTTTGGGGCTATTCCTTTTACTTATTACTGGTTGAGGTATGAATGATGACGATGATGATGACGTAGAAAAGGAAATTTTTTACGACTTTAGGAGCTTATTATATATCTGGCCACCTACTGACTAAATGAAAGAACTTTAGGGTCGTTATAATTTTTCAAAATTTAACTTACACCACTAAAAGATGAAATTACACTGTAAAAATATTTAAGCTCTTACCCCAAATTTTTTTATTCGTGATTTCATTAGAAATTCAAATTCAAAAGTATTTATTCAAAATAAGTTCCACAGGAGAACACTTTTTGAAGGACAATATATGTTATAAGTTAAAATTTAATTTTACTTCCTCGTCTTTGTACACCGCTTCGCAACGTGTTATTGCTTTTAAGGAGAAGAAACGGCACGAAACTGTCCAGCAACACGTCTAGCTAAAAATTGATTATCTCAAACTTTTCCTTTTTTTAATAATTTTTTTACAGAAATGTGTTACACAATCACTTTTCGAAGAATTAATGTAGTTGTAGCAAACAATGCATACCCAATAAGACAGACACAATAAAAGGAAAGAAAAATACGTTTATAGTTATAATAATGACATGACGTACTAAAATTTTATACTACGAGTACAACATATGTATCTTCATAAATTCGTTACATGCTTGGCAAGATAAAAATGTTATAGAAAATATAGTATAACAGGTTGGAGCGAGCTGCTATGTAAATGAAGTTTTGTCATTTAAATATTCTTCTATAGTGTAGTATCCCTTGTTTAGCAAGATACTTTTTAATTTAGTGAAGGGCAGATCAAACATTTCACTCGGAATCTTATTGAAGAATCGTATACTAACCTTCAAGAATGAGGACAATACTTTTTGCAATCTAATAGATGGCAATATCAGTCTATTACTATGCCTGGTGTTGAAATTATGATTATATTGTTTATAGGTACTCAAATTATTTCGAATATAAATTATATTATTAAAATTATATTGGCAGGCGACCGTCATAATACCGATTTCCTTAAAGCGTTTTTCTCTAAGAGACTCCCGAGAGCCGAGGTTGTAAATTGACCAAATGGCTCTTTTTTGAAAAACAAATATAGTCTCTAACTCAGCATCATAGTCCCAAAGTAAAATACCCCATAGGACATGATACTATGAAAATAACTAAAATAATCTAGCAGTCTCTTCGTCAGTGGACTGCCTAACTCTTCTGACTGCATATGCAGCAGAATTAAGTTAATTTACCTGAGAGACTAGATATATGAGCGCCCCACTGGAGCTGATCTAGATTAATGCCTAAGAATACAGTTGAATCTACTAAGTTAAGTCTAGTTTCGTTAAGAGTAATATTAACATCATATTCTTTTATACTAGGCATACCACATATACTTTTGTTCGGATTTAGTAATAAATGATTTACGGTAAACCACTGATATTTGAGTCAGGTCGTTGTTTACGTCGCAACGTTCTGTTTGTTTCTGTTAACTTTAAATATAAGTGAAGTGTCTTTAGCAAACAATACTACTTCACATATCTTTAATAGAATATAGCAAATCATTAACATGTATCAATAATAAGAAAGGACTTAAAATAAAGCCCTTGGGTACACCCTTAGATATAGCAATCCTACAAGATTTGACATTGTTAATTTCTACGCTTTGGGATTGTACATTTCTATGAAATTTCATAAACTAAATAGATAGACCCAATAGTTTCCGAGAAAAGTATTGTGTCACAAGTATGTACACCAGCAAATGATAGGGACATAACGATTTCGTAAAGGTTCCGTTTTTGTCAAAAAGACTATGGAACTCTGAAAACGTGATATTTCGCATAGGATACGTAATCAAAGTGCGCAACTAAAATTACGAGGAAAATCCTATAGCAAGTACTAAAACAGTAAATAATTTTAAATTACAACTGTAAAGCATTAAAAACTACATTGTTTTTTAAAAAGGCATTGCTATACACAAAGTTAAAAATAGGTGGGGAGGTGTCTAAGGGGTGTCTAGACGAATGGGGCGAGGGGGATGTCTAGACGGTTCAACTCTGTTACTAATGGCCCCCACACACTTTTCGATCCGATCTCATTACGATTTGCACATATTGTTATTGTTATTTGTTTTGTTTTATAAATAGGTAGACTGAAACCTTCAAAAAATTGTCTTCAATGGAAATTAAATTGAATACAAAAAAAAGATATATTTTATTGGATTATATTTATATATATTTTTTATTATATTTTATAAAATATATTAAATTATAAAGTAGTGTACAATGACGGAAACTTAACTAATATTGTAATCTGCCTATAATGCCGAAAGACTATAAGTAGAATAATGAGCCTAGGTTATCAAAGTCAATGGGTAAAGTTTCCTGGCTGGCTACGCTACCTCGCTGGAATAAAAAAAATCGTTGGATTCCTTCAATTGAAACGTGAAAATTTCGTAAATAAATATTTACAAGTACAGTCCATGGAATAGGATTTTTAATTCAGTAACTTAATTAGGACCATATAAGAATTAGAATCACTTCTCAATTTTAATTTTTATCACCTCTGGAATAATAAGTACCTAAAACGTTTTATGTTACAATTTCACTCACGTTATATTATATAATACCTACTCAATATGTATACAAGAGTTTTGTGTTATTCAGATTTTATTTTAGCACGGTTTCTATACATTTAGTTACTTTATTGAGATTTTCTTTTGAAGTGAAACTTCTTTAGAATCGTTGTGATTTAAAACTCGATGAAACGAAAAAGCAACGTTAACACATAAATAAGTCACATAAATCTACAGGACTAAGCCTGCGAGAGGATGACATAGAATACATCATATTTAATCATTTAAACTTTCTGCTCACACAGAATAGAGTTGCAAATGTTTTGAAGATTGACGTTAATTCTTTAAATTTCGTCTTTTAAATCTTAAATATATTATGACTATATAATAATTGAAATATGATGTCATGAAATTTTAAACCCTAAAACCTCTTGTCACGTTTGTTTCATTTCACAATTTTTATTTTAGTACGGTTCTATAGATTTAGTTATTGTTCTAGGACTTTCTATGCGTTGCCATTTTCAAAGAACGTTTAGACAGTGAGTGAGATATAATCAGCCCCCACAAAAATGATTTTGGAAAAAATTACGAACGAAATCAATTAGGAAACAGTGTGTATTTTTATTTTTGTCACACACATAAGATATAGATATTATATGACCTACCGGACTGAAGTAAAATATGCAATTTCAAGCTCCGCACTAAATCAAAAACCCGTAATGACTGCTTTAAACGGATTAACTAGTATGTAAGTAGATAAGGAAATGTATATTAAATTTTAATGTTTCGCATTGTAACTAAAACCATTGCTTATAATTAAAGTTATTTAAAATTAGAATATAAATTAAAATAGAAATAATTTTTATGATTTATATATCATTTTAAACATTATATATAACAATTGGAAAAGTTATTTCATAATTTCAATTAAGTCAATAATAGTTTTATTTAAAGTTTTTGCTTATACTTAATACGTTTCAACGAAACTAGGTATAAAAGATCTTCAAGATAAGAAAATTTTATGACTACAACCTGTTGCTATGTCTCTAACATCGTATCGTGTAAATTTACCACAACTCCTTTCCTATTATGAGAGCCTGGTACTTTAAAGTCACGATTCACTTTAAATAGGGGGTAGGCAGACATGTAATGTTGGTTAATCATAATTAGCTTACAAAAAGACCTCATTGCCGTGCTATGATCGTTAATAGTCAAGTTCGATTCTTGGATAAGGTTTTTTACGTGGTAGAGCCATGCTGGAATCTTTACTTGATTACAGCTCGGCTCGTTCGGTATGATAGAACGCTCTCACAGAATATCGGCGTGAAACGGTTAGTCTTGAGCTAGCCGTGTTTCGTGCGATGAGTGAGACTGTGAGAGTTCGGATGCCCCTCTTCCTCCGTCCCTTATTTCATCCCTTCTATACTATCCCTCCTATTCCATCCCCCCATCCTATCCTAAAGGCTGGCTATACGCTAACTTCGCCACTAGTGTTGCAAACGTCTACAGGTGACGGTAACCACTTTCCATGAGATTTCCATTTGTTGGGCCGTCTGATTGTATGCCAGCTTCGCAATATAGAAAAAGGTTAATTTTGGAAACGACTTTTTCCGGGCTCCGTGTGCATTTCGACAAAAATGAAATCATAGTTTCGTCATGTCAGATTGTCTTTGTACGTTATAATTGTGTGTCAGTAACTACTTGGTTTACATGGATGTTTGATAGGGAGGTATATATTCTACATATACTGCGCTATAATGGTGTAGTAAAACGTGAAACAACCAAAAATTAAAGGTAGCTGCGATGAATGTGACTGTGGGTTAACACGGCCTCTGTATTTGAGTGGGCTAAGCTTTTGCCGGCCTAGGTCACTGGTGCGCAGAAGTCTCGAGTTCGATTCCTGGCTTAGTAAGTTTTGTAAGCAAATTTTCGCTGTTCACTATGCTCTAGGTGGCTAGGGTCATCATCAGAGCAATCCTTTGTATATTGTTGCTAATAACTTGGGGATATACTCGTACAATGTGTCTGTTTATCTGCCCATTATTTTGATATAACTGTTTTTTTTTCTCGAGTTATATTCATAGTTAACATTTTACATCTATTGCTCATTTTTAAGTAATATTATACATTTTACGAAAATAAAGCTGCGTAACAAATCTTTACGCTTTAAGTTCCCGATAAAAATATTTAATAGACTGGCTGCGCCCGCGGTTTCACTCGCGTGGTGATGGAAAATCGTTATATTTTAGATAATACACACTACATCTTTATAAATTATAGCCTATGTGTTATTCTGATGTGTAAACTATAACATTGTAAAGTTTCGTCAAAATCCATTGAGTAGTTTTTGCGTGAAAGAGTAAGAAACTTACATCCATACATTCTTAAAACTTTCACGTTTATAAACCTATAATATAGGAGGAAAAATAACATTTTGTTGCCCAAAAGAAATAATTACAAACATACATAATATTTTGAATACTCATTTGTCAAAACAAGGTTTCAAGATCATCTTCATAAGTTTCTTTTAATTTTTAACTGATCCCATCTAAAAAGTGGTTCAAGATATAAAATGTCAAACGAAAAAAGATTTAATCTGAAACGCCATGTAGACATGTGATTTACGAACTTTTCAAAGCTTCAAGACTCTTCACTGGGCGATTATCATTATTAGAATTATTTTACCAGAAGTGAGCGTTCCAACAATAATTAGCAACTTAAAGTGCAGTGGACTGGTCACGTCTGTCGCAGGACCGACGGCCTGTGGCGCAAACGTGTCCTGAAGTGGAGTCCGCGTAATATAGGACGCCCCCCATCTCTATGGACTGACGATCTGCGCAAGGTCCTTGTTAACGGCTGGATGAGAAAGACGGGAGATTGGGATTTGTAGCGCAAACTTGAGGAGGCCTAAATCCAGAAGTGTGTGTGATAAGCTGAAGAAGAGTTCCACCAAAACCGCCTCAGTATATTTCGTCTTGAAATTCCGTGTTGATTAAAAAACTATTGCACAGGTGCAAAATAATTGCGTGAAAAGAAAAAAATCGCAATAAAAAATGCCGTGAGAATAC
The DNA here is from genome assembly GCA_012273795.1 of Dendrolimus punctatus. NCBI lineage: Eukaryota > Metazoa > Arthropoda > Insecta > Lepidoptera > Lasiocampidae > Dendrolimus > Dendrolimus punctatus. The sequence goes on from CM022527.1 coordinate 21,095,614, forward strand.
AAGCAGATGGCGGACGGAGCCCTTTACAAACTGTTATACAAAAGGCGCGGGACTTCGGTTTTTTTCGTTAAAAACGGTTTTTTAAAATAAATTATATCTGTTTTTTAGATTTGCTACTTGTAATGTTAAAACTACCGATATTTGAAGTAGATTTATGGATTCAGATTACCTTTCGTAAATGTGAGCCTTATTCGTCTACTCCATCTTATGATCCCAACTTTTATTTACCAGAATAAAAAGGCATAGAACGTCCTTGGTTCGGGTGTATACCATAATAGAGATAGAAGAAAAAGACAAATGGTTAAAAACATGAAAAGGAGAAAGTCATCAACATCATCATCCAAGCGTTAAATGAGTTAAATCCCGGTTGCGTTTGAAGCGTTCATTCCGACGCTCAGGGTGCGCTTTTCAACTTTTTCTACCCCTACTTCAACATCCCCCGTTTTGAGGCCATTTTTACGTATGCCAACCTTTACAGCGTCATGCCAGCATTTCTTGTGCCTTCCCCTTCGACCAGGACCTGGCGGAGGCGACATGATTAGACATTTTTTCCCCATATAGTTAGCCGGTCTCCGTAAAACATGCCCGTACCAGCGTAACCGACATTCTAACAGTTTGTCTGCTATGTCACGGTGAAGACTACCGCGGATGCGAGAGTTCGTGACGCGGTCTTTCCGCGTGACTCCACAGATGCACCGCAAAATATTCATCTCCGTGACACTGGAAATGGAATAGAAAGGAAAGAGAGTATCTTTCATTAATTACATTTATTTCTCAGTTTCAGGTAATTGGAGGAGTAGCATACTTTTGAGCTGAAGTAGCAGTGTGCTGGTCACACCTTTCGTAGGACCGAGGGCTAATGGAGCAGACGTGTTCAGGAGTGGAGACCGCAACTTAATAGACATATGTGCGGCCGAACGGATCAATGACCTGAGCAAGGTTGCTGGTAGGGGCTGGATGCGTAAAGTGAGGACCAAAATCTAGCAATTGAGTGCAGCGGGTGATTAAACAAAACCTAGGCCTACCGTTTGAGCGAAAGAAGCGCTTCGCTTGCACTTTCATCGTTCGCACAATAAAAAAAATATGAAACCCATTGCTAGAATCTGTACTTCCTGATACCTACAACCTGGGTGTCATCAAGTCCCTTCTGGGTAAGCGTGAACCATTTTAGGCAATATCACGGTTAATCGTAGTTAATTGCAAACATATTCTGCAATAAAAAAAAAATTACCTCAGAAATGAAGGAAAATGATGGATCTACTATTTGAGGACTTCCGTGAGACATTAGTCTTAACTAATCTTATAATTTGTTGTAAAAAAGTCAAATACAATACTATAAACATTTTTAAACGACTTCATTTACATATATGTGTATATATTGATCATGTTGTTTCCCTAACTCCCAAATTAGATTTGCATCTGTGTCTTGGGGGCTAGTGGTAGGCTCTCATGGGTGTTTAATAATAAACACCCATGAGAGCCTTATTTATAAAAAATGTTGATAGATTACACTTATGGGGACATGATAAAATTTTACTCAGCAAATATTCAGTTTCATTATAAGTTAAATTTTGTCAATGTTCAAGTTTCTTTTTAATTTTGAATAAACTGAAGTAGTAAATAGATAAATTTTCATGGTCCTTCATCAGTAAACCTCCATTCACCTTTTTGGATGTAACCCATAAACGCTAGGTTTCCCTACTTTAAAGGAGACGAATGCTATACCCGCTACGCTTGTCCAAGGTGGATTGGCGGGTTTTATACATTACTTATCTAGATATGCAGCATTTATAATAAAATCTTCCCTTCACCTTAGCTAGCGCGTGGTAAATGTCACAATATACATATTAAGTCAGAAAAATTGCTAAGTTAATACTCCTTGATCCATTCATTCAACTTCTTGGATTTGAACCCACGTCACTGGTAGGTATAAGATGCAGGTACGTTCGCTACTGGGATTCCATCACTTAAAGACAATAGGTAAGTTAGAATGGGTTAATAGATATGTCGGATAAGACTAGAAGGTAGGCAAGAAAGAAATGGATAGATGGTGTAAATGATGACATGATAATATGTGGAGTGAGAGAGGACATATGCCAGAATAGCGAAATAAGGAAGGAAAGGACATAATGTACTTGTAGGATCTGCTATTACTGTCCCAAGTCACTGGCTCGACAATGCACACGAACTAACTGTAACACGTATACTCTCCCCTGTGGTTCTGGCAGTACTGGAGTAACTTTTATCATAAACACGCAAGACACTGTATCCACATAGATTACAGTGTGGATTACAAATGGTTGGCAAAAGGTGAAAAAAAAGAGAAGAACATGAAACGAGCTTTTATCATTTAAGTGTTAAACCGAATCTTGGAGTCTGCTTTACTACTTTAACTTCTCCAGTTCGCATTGTCTACTACATCCCTTATGGTGAAATTGTTGACGCGTGTCTTAACAATAATTTTTTGGAAAGTGCTCATTACGAAGACGAAAGGAGATTACTGATGAACTTACAGATATTATTCAAAGTGTATCAGAGTCTACTTCGAAAATACATAAATTTGTAATCTAAATGCTCACCAGTAATTTTAGATTAGTGGAGCTTAATGAGATTAATATTTTCATGTTGACAAAAATCCAAAAAAAAGCAATAAAAAAGCTGTTTTTACACTAATGATTACACCACATTCCGATTTTTTTTGCGTCAGGTTTGCCTGAGAATTTGTCTGATGGCCACTCATTATTTATAAAATTGTCACGATTTTACGGCTACAAACATAATTACATAGCTGCATATTTTAATCAATATAGATCTTCGGTTTTTAGAAAATAAAAATGTCTCTAAATACATATGTATGTAGAGAGACATACAGACGGACTTGACAATTGTTTAAAGCTTCTTACCAAATAATGTTACCAAAATACCTATAGAAACCTGATAAGTGTTGTTTTTTAAGTAAGTTTGTTTAATGTCCTTGCTCCATCTTGTATAATTTTTGTGTTAGTGACTGTGTCACGCAGATATATTTTGTGAGGCGACATTGTTATTAACGTTAACATTGACAGATAGTGTGTGCGTGTGTGTGTACCCTAATGTATACACAAGACGCACTTTCCAATCTCAATCACTAACACTAACATTATCTCAGATGGAACAGGGACATGAAGCAAACAAAACTCATCAATTTTCGTAGCTATTGTATATAAATGTTAAAAATACTTGCGTATATTTTAATTTAATATTTTAATAAATTAGATCTTGTGATTAAAATTTTACCTAAATACTTGAGCAATTATTTAATGATAAGGTTGTGTTACTTTTTTATTTTTTAAATGTTATTTTATAATTTACTTTTATTTTACCCCCTCAACTGAAACCCGTAGATCCGAACTTGTGCGTTTTTAATACGTAGGGGAGTCACTGCGACTATTCAGTCGTCGACGCTCGGCCACTTTTTGTCGCAAAAACTTATACACATACAAAGCTGTGTCACTGAGATATGAGAAAAATTAAATTAATAAATGGTTGGAAAAAATATATTTTACGTTCATTTAGAAAATTAAAGCTACATTTGATACGAAATATAATCACTCAAATGCACCCATTATGGGTTAACACCCATTTTAGTATCATATTTAGGTAAATAAAAAATCATATATATTAAAAAAATTAGGGGAAATATTCAATATAAATAAATAAAAACATCAGATAAAAACACACGAGATGGTTGTATATTGTCTTGCGACAAAAAATCGCAACATCGTGCGTCTGCTTAGCCGCAAGTTCGGCTTCCACACAAGTTTGGTGATACGCGGGCGCAGTTTTGGCGGGAAAACATCGTCTCTTCGTTACGTTTCTTTTTCTTCATTTTTATCTGTATTATTTTTAAGTTTAATTTAATTAAATTCTTTTTTGGTTTATTATTGTTATTAGATTTATTTGTTGTAATTTTTTTATTTTAAACTATATTTGTTTCATTCAACATTCAAAATTCAAAATTCAAGTGTTCTGTTGGAATGTATTTTTTCAACTTGCCACAACGATTTCCGTTTGTTGGTGTCAGTCAAGCACTTATAATTAGGTTATTAATAAATATGTACTTGACACTAACTAGATGCTTACTTACACAAATCATAGAGAAGCTATATTTAAGAAGAATATAATTTATTTATAATAATTAATTAATTTATTAATAATTATTTTTAGAATTGAGAGTTTATTTTTGCAATAGGCTTGGAGCTGATTTAATTTATATACAAATCAATATAGTATCTACTTACAGATATTACAATTTACATAATTAGTCTTGTTGTTTCTAACACCTTAAAAGTTTTATAATCCATACAATCCAATGAAGAAATTTTGTTGTTTTTGAATATCCGAATATTTTTTATACCTAACCGTAGAAGTAAAAATGATAATCTATAAGTCAAAATATTCGTCTGAAGAGTTCCTAATCCTATTAGAGAGTAGGTCTTGCCAGAGATAATTAATAATTCATTTCTCAATTTTCGTTATTTTTAAAACATTATAGACATGTGACTTAATCAAGAGTTGTAAATAAACTCATTAAAAATATTCAATTTCTGACTGATGTGATTTTTAAATCACATCAGTCAGAAATTCAATGTTTTGAATATTATTGAATATTGTTATTTTAATCTTATTAAGGCGTCGTGTAAGATTTGGAAGGTTACAAACTATTTTATTCCTTTGTGCTTTGAAATGTGTGTTTTATGTTAATGAGAAAAAAATTAAAATCTTTTGTCTGTTATACATACAGCGCCATCTAGTATTGAGTAGTACAACTGATCGAGTACGAAGGTGCACACAAGTTGCGAAGAAACCGAAACAGCCGTCGTCGTGGTGAGGTAGTAGGTTGTATAGTACTGCATTACAACATTTGGGAGAGACTGTATAGCCTGCTAACTTTCCTTGACGACGGCATAACATCGAAAAGAAGAGAGAAAAAAGAAAAATCGAGAATGTCTGAAGATATAAAATTAAATTATTTTCTATCCTATAAAGTATATTATTAAATTAGTTACTAATGAAATGATATTTTGTTTATGGAATAAAATATAACATTATGTTTCTTTGAAAATGTATCAGCTCTTCAGGTGATGAGAAAAGTGTAAATTATTAGTTTAGAAGCCTTCGCAATTTAAATGACATGGGTTCAATTCCTGGGCAGGTAATATGTATGGTACGATGAAAACTTTTTTTACTTAATGTACATTGTGTATTGTTAGAATAACTATGTATTGATAGTTAAAGAAAACATCGTAACGAAATCTTTACATCTAGATGATCGTTGTACGAAATCTACGAATGCGCTTTGGACAAGCGTGGAATGTCCCAGTAGTAGAGTGGCTATGAGCTGATATCCTTCATATAATAAACCTCGGTCACCGGACCAGTATGGTGATCCAACGAAGCGACCTTAAACACAAAAACGATGATCTGGGCTCAATTTATAGTTTAGAATTACTATAGTTAAGAGTAACACGTAATATTAGTATCTAAATTACATGTGGAACAATAAAATAATATTTATGGAACAATAATAATGTAAACATCCATGTAAAAAGTATATTATGTATCTGGTCTATGGCAGAGGCGAGCGCGCCCAGACGAATGACACGCTGTATGGCAATGCTGTTTCTGGACGAAGTTGAACCAGCTCTATATTATATCTATTAATTTAAAATGTATATTATTGTTAATAATTAAAGGATTCACAAAAATAATAAAAAATGATAAATATTTAAATAGTTTTTATTTTACCTAACACTAATTATTTATGATTGATTTGTGAGAATCAATAAAGGGTAGCAACGTTCACTGTTTTTGTCATTTGGCTACCACAAAATTGTAATAAAGCATTTGATCAAAAACACTACATACATAGCTAAAATAAAAATATTCATCAAATCTTGCTCAAGCAAATTTCAATTAAAGTATCATGTAAGTCTTACTATTTTCAATTTATTTAGAATTATCCTCCCCACATTTCCCAAGTGTAGGGAAGGGTACACATTCTTAAAATGGAAGGTAATCCCTCGCCCTTTACTGAGTTAAATAAAAGTTAATAAGAAAAATTGTAAGACCTGCTTAATACTAACTTTGAAAATAAATTATTTTATAACAAATCAAATATCTTCTATATAGACCCAGTAATTTATAATAACCACCACTATGACGTATATATAGGTCATAGCGTATAAAAAAAAGTGTTCAAATACGTGATTCCATTATACTATACTATAATATATAAAATTGCTTACAAATATAACTATATATAATTAAAATACTACTAGTCTGTAACGCTACCTTTTGTCTAATAGCTTAAGTAAATGGAATTTTTTTATCCTATAGTAGATATCATATAAAAGTATAGATGGCACTTTTGCGCAAAAACTAATTGTTTGTAACCGCGTAATTTAATTTGAGGAAGAAATGAAGAAAAGATAACCACTGTTTACAAAGTGCGAAAAACTAACAATCCCATAAGGGACTTATAGGTTAAATAGAAAGACTTCCTAAAGAGATGGAATGTTTGCTATCCGACCCATTTATAGAATCTAAATAATGTACCAAATACTGTAACCAAGAATAGTCTCAAAAGTTATACTATATTTTTAATTCTCTCGTAAATTTTACTAATCTCCATTAATTATAACAAATATACTGAACCTGTGGCTTGCGGCCCCCATGTGATCCACCGGACTTTTTTGGTTGGCCCATCTAGTGTTAATATATTTAAAGCATTTTGTATTTCGCGTTTAATAGAAAATTTGAGTGCGCACTGAGCAAATACAAATAGGTGAGGACATAACGCTACCGCACCGCGGTGTGCAGTGCAATGGATATGGTAATTTTTTTTTCATTTCAAGATATAAACATGCGAAAAGGTCCTGGATTTATTTCAAATTATACAGCAGCCCATAGAATTCACCTTCCTGCCAAATTTTATCCATATAGAATAATATAGATAATGTAATTTAAGAAAAATGCCTGTTACACACATGACAGACACACAGCTGGACGGACTCACCGATATTATAAACGGTTTTTGCCTAAATGTTGGCAGAACACTAAAAAGGTACAAAAATAAAACACATTCGTAAATACAGCATACATTATTAAATTTTAGCATACATAATTAAAACAAATTAAGACAACAATAAGAAATAATTCTAGGCAGTAAGGAGGTCTGGTGCGGCTCCATGTAATAAGGTGTCTGCCTTGGAAACCGCGTCGCACCATGCGGACAGCCGCGCGGCCAATGCCGCAGCACCCGTGCGGTCTAACGCACGGGCACGCACCCAACTTATGTGCGCCACGCCACCAACCTAAAAAAATAAACACTGATTGGCTAAAATTGGGAGAATATCGTCGCAACTAAAATTTATGGCTCTTATATATCATCAAATTTCTTTTTAAACTGAATATTGATGATTTCTCTTGGTAGCGATTGCTTGCACGAAACTGGAGTTGTGTCACTAGCCACACTTAAACATCAACGATTTAGTGTTTTTCACATCTAGTTCAATTTACATATAATTATCAGCTTGATTTAGTGATACAAGTGTGCCACATATAAATAGAATACTCTATAATTCTAAACTACAAAGTTGAATTTCATTACGAACTTAGTAAATACCAACAAACTCACTTGATCAATATGGCCGCGGATGAGTTTCTCAGCTAATGCCTTCATAACAAGCAGTTCTACCTCGTCAATAGGTATACGAGCTTCGCGAGCTATCTCTGCAAAAGTCAGTTTGCGCTGCGCTGAGGTCCTGTTAAAAGCCATCTGAAAATATAATTACATCAATGTCTCTCTTTTGGAACAAATGTTATATATATCCTCCAGCTTCTTCGCGGTGGATTCCACATATTGGTATTTTCCCACAATATTTTCCTTCACTATGTGGTATATAATCATAAAAATGTCACATAAGAAAAACTTCTCAAGGGAATCCCCGGCCCGGCCAGAAATTCCCCGAATACTCACACATTTGAAATGAGGCTACATGTGAAATTGCCAAACTTTCAAATGTTCACTTATGTAACCTGAACTCATTAGCTTACCATGCCTTATAAATTCACAACTGTTAATGCAGTTTTTGGTGACCGTACTCCATAGATGCCATATCACATTTAATTTGGCTGTTAAGTTTTAAAACTGTACGTTATAAATAATATTCAAAGACTGAGAAGAACCAGAAGTAATAGACGCCACTCTAATTTGTGAACAGCAGTACGCTGACACTGGGGTGCAAATGCAGTATAAGAATGATTTATTAGCCACTTATCTCACTGATACATGGATGTCAAAGAACTTTGTTATTTATTCTTGTCTGGATGTATGTAATCAACCTCAGAATTGTTTGTTGTATCCAAACCCTAACTTGCTCAGTAAGTGATACAATGTATGTTTGTTGCTGATTATTTTAAATACAGTAACATCCTATACTTTAATACACTCACCTCCATCAGGCACAATATGGCAATCTTCTGACGCAGTTGCCTATCAGCCTTATGCAACTCCTGATGAGGAACCCTTGGCTTGACCCTCTCATAAGCAGCCACGTCACCACGGCACACGGCTGATACCAGCTCTTTGGCCCACGCATCTTCAGTACCTTCAACTGACTCAAGTATTGGGTGGGCTAGCTGGAATTTCAGAACAAATTATACAATTTTAAGTACTCCATATTATAAAGCCAGCAAGGTATGGTCCTATTTGATGGTATTTGTCGACAACCAACCTTGTGGAGACCGGCTGTGTGTCTCACAGACATAAGTAGCATTGGTCACATCTATCTCGAGAGCAATAGCCAGTCGAGTAAACGGACCCTAATGACGTGGAAACCGCGTCATGGTAAATGTAGGGGGGAAGCCCTCCAGCCCGGTGGACCAATGATCTGCGCATGGTCACTGGCAGAGGCTGGATGAGGAATACGGGAGACTGTGGTACGTGACGCCAACTTGGGGAAGTCTACGTCTAGCAGTGGACGTGACTAAAAAGTAGGGTTGTAACGGAACTTCGCTTCCACGTCCGTTACTGCGGAAGTTCCGCAAGAAATCGTTCCTCCGCCTCCGCATCCGTGTAATTTTTGCGGAGTCACAACGGAGGTTTATTTACTAATCACACGCAAGCAGCGACGCTCGCGACGACTCAGCGGACGTGCAAATGTCATTAATTTGTTCGTCAAATATAATTTGCCTCTCCTTAATTTTAATTACTTGAAGGAAATGTTTATTTATATGTTAACTTAAGTGTACTATGAGTCTTTGAATGTGTGTTTGATTTAAAATAAATATTTTGTACTATTGATAGTTTTAGAAATAAACCACAAGCTATTATTTTTTTACATCCACTTTCACTTCCGCCTCCGCCTCCGTTAATCTCCGCACCCGCGGAGGTGAAACCCGTCGCCTCAGCCTCGGCTAAAGAAGGCCTCCGTTACAACCCTACTAAAGAGCAAGAAATAAATAAGCAATCAAATCGCACTAACCAGTTCGGCCAAGTCGTAGACGTCGGTCGCGATGACCGCGGCGAGCGCGAGCCGCGTGGCGATGAGGCGGCGCTCGTGCGCGGGCAGCTCGGCGCCGCCGCCCGCGCACCCCACGTGCCGCAGCGCGCACCGGTAGTACTTGCCCACCGGCCCGCGGACCCTGCACACCAGCATGCACATCATCTCTTTAGATCGAAAATGAGCTAGGTCCCATTATAAAACTTATCTCTCATTCACTCAGTTGCCGAAACAGAGCACAATGCCATCAGTAAGTAGTGTAAATAAGTTATTATAACTAGAAAACAAAATTTAGAATAGTTACAAAAACAAAGAAAAATATTATATAATCATCTTTATTTTATTTGAACCAGGATCATAAGTTTACAAAAGTAATAAAGTAAAAGTGCCAATGTAAACTAAAAGTTTACTGTGCATATCTGATTTCACAACTGATGATGACTTGCTCTATCCAACTCTCCTGGCTCTTGATAAAAGTTAGAAATATAATTCCGATTTCTGCTCTGTATGAACTGAGTTGGAGGAGCTAAAGCAGTAATACAGTTTTCATAGTAAACCATTATGCACAAGTCTACTTCTCTTTAGTGATATTTAAGTTAAATAATTTTAAATTTATATTCTGGCCCTTTTTGAGATCTCGCAAGACAGAGACACGCTTAAAAACAATGTTGCTCAGGTATATTTACACCTGAATAAATCAATCAAAATGAACAGAGGTGTTTGAGAATATGTCCTAAAAGCACAACTTTGATAATAATGAGTTAACTGTACAGAACTGTTCTAAATTGCATATATTATAGTTGTAGGAAAAATCCATGCTATTTATTTTAATTATTTATGAAGAGTAACCTTCTACCTGGCATTTCTCAAAAAAAAATTACAAAATGGATTCAACAGTTCAATAACATAGGCTCCTGCCCTAAGATCTTAATACAACTTTGATCAAAAAATGCTAATTTTATGTAGAACCTTATTTTGAACAAATGCGAGGTTGAGACAACATTTTTTATACACTACAAGTATTTTATACACCCAGTTTATCTATACTTATCATAACCTATTATATAAAACAACATGGTCTTTGTAAAAGCCTATATAAAAAGTCAAGTCTCACCTGTAATATTCAGAAGCCAACTTATAGAACCTGCCATGAACTGGTGTGACTCCATCAGCATCCTCCAGAGAGCCTTCCAACTGTTCTATGATCTTTTCAGTAGAGTCCAAGTCATTCAGATGCTCCAAGTATATCTGACCCTGTAGGACCTGAAAAATTGTATAAAAGTGCTATGAATTACCACAAAATGCTAAGGAATGACAGCTAAGCAGTTAAAAGTAGTTCTGAAATCTTCTTTAACTTTATCTAACTTGCTTAGTGGAATTGGCACTTATATAGATATAGTGGTTGTTGTATAAGACAGCACAAAATTCTAATTTACTTTGGTACTTGTCAATTCCATAATACAAATTTGCTAAGCAGGTCCTTTAGGACATAGCGCTCAAAGTCATTTACTTCTCACTGGTTGATCTTTGATCATTTGAAGACATATCTTTTTATATGAAATTAGATACAATAGAAAAGAAACTTTCATTGATTTTGATGGAAGAGTGGCATACAATGCTTTCTCATTTATCTATTATTTGAGGAAGGTTTAGTGTATGTAATACACAGAAATTATAGTAAAACAATATTTGAAAAAATATGGTTAACAAGCCTATACCTACTGGTAAAAAAGACCATTCATTATTAATACCACTGATTCATTCAAACTGTTGGTTCCTGTTTTAAAAAATATTGTTTTCTTTCGTCCTTATACTATAATAGGACTTTATGCAAGAAACTACTAAGGCAATTAATGTTTTGTATATTTGTGAAATAAACATACATTTAACTAAGTACTAAATATGTACTACTAAATTTCTAAAATAGAATATAAAACACTGCATTAAAATATTCCATCAATAAATATTCCAATTAATCTATAACAATTTATAAATAAGTAATTTATGCATCTTATATATATTTTTAATTTAAATGTATTAAAGTGTTAAATATTTTCTTTGGGATTTACCTTGCAAAGTGCTACAGCCTCATCATTAATCTTGACTTTGGGCTCTATTTTCTCCAGGAATGTGATGGCCTCTTTCTTATTTGTGTATTGTTTCACTATATGTGCAACAATCTCTACAAGGGATAGTGGGTTAATCCTGGAATTCAAAATTATGAATTTGTCAACATCATAATGATGACCACTAACATAAAAATGTCAAGTTTTTGTCCACTTAACTCATTAAAATGCATAGGTTTCGGATTATATTCCCAGCATGGCTAATTTTATAGAAAAATGTGCTCCAATATTTACTACTATATGGGTGTTTGGGTTCAGCAACCCAGATTGGTGTCTTATAATATTACCTATAACACAATTTGCTTACTACAATGTGTTTGTCGGCTATCTACTATTTTAAAGACAATAGACATAAATTAGTTTACAAATTTATGTGCCAAAATTTATAAACCTAAAATTATGTTTATGAAGATAAATGACTTGCAAAAAATGAACTTACTTGTTCTCAAATGTTGTCAGAAAGTTGTTGTAAAGTTGGATTAAATTGTCGCCTTTCTGCAATGAGGAATGTGTCACGAGTTCTTGAACTTTTAAAGTTAACTGGTGCCATAATCTAAAACATAGGTTATATTGGCAGTTTATTCACAAAGGAATTACGACCATATCTGTTATACAACTATTATTATTTGTATAAATATGAAAAAATGCTTCAAAGTACGCGTTTTTATACATTTTTGCCATTAAACAACATATCCCAAGCGTAAATTTGTAAATAAGTCCCGTTGTTTACAGACTAACATTTCATAGATTAGTTAAAAATATGGTGGTGATTACTTACTTTTTATTATAAAGCTCCTCTAATTTAGACCAATCTGCGGCTAATTCTGGGTCAGCAGATTGCTTTTTGGTAAGAAAATCATTAACATCGATAACTGCAAACTTTACAGACGCCATTTTTCAAATTTTACTATCGTAATGATGTGAAGTTAGCAATTTATTGCAAGCAGTGTTGTGCTTAAATCGATTTTATTTGTAATCGGTACAGGTTTCCGGTTATTTCCACCATGGTGTATCTACAAATTTTGTTAGTGGCAAAATATCCTTTTGATTATGTGTAGCCAATAGATGTAAATATAATAAATAAAAAAGCGAAACATATATAAATAAATTAATATACAACACTTCTTTACTGCTTACTAAAGTAAAAAAATTAAGTATTGCAAATGGCGTCCGCGTGACGGATGTTAACTAATAAGATGCATTCTCAATGTCGTAAAAATGTTTAAAAACTATGGAATTTGTGCTCGTTAAAATTTTAACCCTTAGCAAATCGGTAAGTAATTAAATCAACTTCTATTGTTATACACTAATTACGTAATTTTGATTCTGTATGATCAAGAATTTTCACGAGGTCCAATTGGGAGTCCATTTCCTATCTCTTTCATTTGTTATGATACGCTTGTGATTATTTACAAACCATATATTTTTGTCCTTTTCCTTTGCGCAGTGTTTTCTGCGTTTTTCATTTTTAAGTACCCGAGCGAGACAGCGGGAGGCTCCTAGGAAAAATATGAACTAAAAGTGTGTACTAAGTTAAAAATTATTGATTTTTACCATCATTTTAATGCATACAGCTCGCTAATTGTATAGTTTTGTTCACCGCTTGCCTAAATAACGTAAGTACTTTCATTAATTAGACGTTTCTCTTTACAGTAATTATCTGTGAAAAATCACATTTCAGACCACCATTTTCTATTCTGTGAAATTTTTCAGTACCTATATTTTTTGTTTTAGTAATTTTGTGATATTGATTTTTTTTGTGATACGTTTTGTTGTGTGTCAGTTGGTATGTTTATAACATTGGGGGCCTGTAGGATACTATTTTTGGACCGACGAAATGGTATCTAACGCTCGACTCTTGTGTTCTTGAGCCATATTATATCTGAAGTGTCTCGTGGTTACATTTTTCAGTGGTCACCTTAAATAATCTTGACGTGCAGGTTATTCATTTGTAAGTACTTATCTAGACACTGTTTTTATCATGTTCATTTGTTTTATTGTATTAATTTTCTTGTGTTTAGGATTTTTCGATAAATAGAGAGGGGTTTGAAATAAAATTATTTTTGATTTTCGATGGTACGTTTTTTATTTTTAAATTTCATATCAATTGGTATTAGTAACAATGATGTTTTTTTAAATGGTGGACGAATATGCATGACCTTTGCCGTTTTTTTGGGTTCTAGATTATATCTATTATGCCAAAGTGAAACTTATAAAATCATAAAGTCCTTAGGCACGTCGCTGTATCTTTTTATATAGGTACATTTATTATGTTAAAGTCGTTTTCCCAAAAACTTTAATTTATAAAAATGAATTTTAGCAGAAAATTTTATGAAATATGACTAACTTATATATATACATATATATATATATATATTATATATATATATATATATATATACTATATATATATATATATATATATATATATATATATATATATATATATATATTCTATAACTAACACCACATAAAAGTGTAGTGAAATCGCGAAAGAACTTACATGTATTGTATGTACTAATTGATGATTTTTTCAGACAACAAGTATATAATATAATTATACTTGTTGGGTACCATTAGACAAGTCTTAAAATCATAATAACGTTTTTAATTAGTTTTATTTCAATACCATATTTTCTTTCGAAGGTATAAATCAGGGGGTCTCCTATAGCTTTTGAACTACGTATTTAATTAGGTATTGAAAATTATTGGAAAAAGTCAAAGTAATAAAAAAACTATTATCTACGAAAATTGGCTTCATAGGACTCATTTGTGATATGGGTTATTTTGATAGAATTTGTTCAAGGTCTTGTGGCCAAATGATATCAATGACATGCTTTTGGCCGATTTTAACACTTAAGATACTTAAGTCTGAATGCCGAAGGCTGTTACCGGGGGCCAGTTAAGTAAAGTAGGGATATTACCTAATCTGGCCCCGAGTAAGTAAGTGCCTAGCTATGAGAAGTTATTTTATCGGTCGTTCAAAGCTATGTTTGCGTCGAACATAAAAAATAGAGTTCACATGATAAGATTAGAATAGGTACCTGTTATGTGACTCGTAAGCCGCAAAAAGTGTATCGTACTAGCAGCGACCCCCGCGATTTCGCCCGCGTTTATCCTGAAAATTCACGTCATGGATACAAACGTCCACGACCACTGCCCGCCTTTAGGTCGCGCACTCGGCGATGATGCGTTATTCGCCTACTTGCCACGTATCATTATATTATAGCCAATTTAAATATTATCTTTATAAATTAATGTGTTATTCTAATGTAAAAGCGATATTGCTCTAAAAGTTTATCAAAATCTGTTCTATAGTTTTTTATGTGAAAAATTATCAAACATCCTCAAAAACATTCTAGTTTATAATGTTAATTGGATTAACGTATCCTGTTAGATAATTGTGGAAGCTGGCTGTTATTGTGGGCGCGAGTCTACTAATTTTTGAGATCCAAAGCCATTTTAGCAAAATGGAACCTTTACCATTGTCTTAGAAGCTATCGTCTTATGTCACAGACATTCGTTTTGGAAACTACTTTATGTAGATAACATTTGTCAGGACTGTTTAGACTTCGTTTTCGTCGTCTTAGTTTGGTGAATAACCTGCAGTAGCTGCGTTGACTCGCATGCGTAAAAAAACCGTGGTAGCCTTCACATCCACATACAACCGTACTCTAGAGGGAACTAACTTCTTGTCTAGGTTTTATCCTCTGCGTTACAACATTTTAAGAAAGCTATTACAAAAAAAGTCGAGTTCAAAAAACCGCATGACAGTCTTAAGAAGTATGAACGGTTCAGTAGAGATGGCAAACAAACGTTTTACTATTTTCGTCATTTGCTTACGAAGCCATAATGTATGTAATGTAAAAATATATCATATATCTTACAAATACAAAAAAGGAGAAAGAGGCAGACCTCAATTTGTCTGTATATATTTTTTGTAAGTAGTCTTTTACCGCTATAACCTTGAATTTTTCAAGAAGTTTTACTCCGTAATTTAAAAGTTGTTCATGAGCTTTATAACTTTGGAAACGCATATCTCGTCACCTAGCTATTTAAATAAAAAAGTTGCTGAGAAACATCTGTGGCGCTTATCCTGTCCTTTCCCCTAAAAATGGGAAGACCAGCGGCAGGACGTTTATGGGTTTTGTATTATTGTATTTATTTGCCTGAATAGATCGCACGCGCGAAGCGTTTGTTAGCCAAAAGGTCCCGTAAGACCGTCGACCTCTGCGCGCCCCGAAATAACCGGCGCGGGGGTCTGGCCTGGTCTATTTTCGGAGACACCGTTTTGAGGCCAACACGCTTTCTTGGAAAGGAACTCGCGTCGTTGAAAGCTTTTATGCCACACTAGGGCCTGTTAAATAGTATTAAACAGTGAATTGAAGAAAGAAAAGATCTATTTGATTTTTTGTCCAAGGATGTCCCCTTTATATTACTACGCAGAGATGCCTGGCGGAGGCGGACATTTACTCTTTTTTAGGGTTCCGTTGTCATTTTGGCCAAAATATCAAACTTATGGTAGCGACATATACATCAGTCTGACCATCTATCTATGTATGTCAGACCCATTTGTCTCAAAAGCTACTAGGTCTTCATGAATCGAATTTGGTAGAAACATATCGCGGGCTTCAAGCCAGAGGGGCGTATAAGCCAACTTTTCAGAAGATACAAAAAACTTTTTTCAATGTATCTCTATAACTGAAAATTTGCATGTGTCTATGAAAGTACTTCCTTGATTACTAAAATGCTCTTTTTTAATTAACCTACTATTAAGAAAAAAACAGAGGTGGTTATCGATAAAAATATAAATGATAGACGAAATAAAAAAAACGCATTTTTTATACGCCCCTCTGGCTTGAAGCCCGCGATATAGTCCGGAGGTCCCCAAACATCTACCATATTTTTCAATAGAGTTTACCCCATTGCTTACCTATATGGAAGTTACGAGAACGAAGCGGAATGAACCTATTTTTTTTTTTTTTTTTTTACATGGGGAAATGCGTTACCGCACCGTCAGCCGCGCGGGGGATCATGCGCGGCCGGTGTGTGGGGCTCCCCGACGCCGGTTCAATACGACCGGCTGCCGGTATACCCACTAAAACCCCATGGGAGCCTTCTTTCCGCCTAGCGCCGGGGTCGCGGTACATGCGTGAGCTTAACCCGCAACCCCGGCAGCGGCCGGCCGCCTCGTAAACAGAGGCGGCCTCTCCTGTGTGCGGGCCGGGGAATGACATTTCCCCGGCCCTGAGAGGGACGCGCGGCTGCCTCTCGCGCCCTCTCGCGGCATTAGTGCGGGCGGAGGTCTATTTGGATCCCCCAGACCTCGACGCCCGCTGCCGCCCGCCCGTGGCTACTGTTTAGCCACGAGCGCCACCCTCCTTGTCGCTCCCCGCGGCAGCTGGTGTTGTTGCTGCCGCGGCCGCGACTCTGTCCGGCGCCATCCGGTTGGCCTGGCGTTTCTTCCTGGTGGGCCGATGAAGCTTGCCGGCAGCGCACAAGTGCGCTTGCTGAATCCATTTGGAAATTGTGGTTCCAATAACTCCAAAAGTTTATAATGTACTGTTGGTCACCGAAATAATACAATAAAGAAAATTGAACCTTTACTATCTAATTAATTAATATAAATTAGATATATTTCGATTCTACCTATAATCCTTTAAGATTATAAGTAGAATACTGATCTTAGGTAATATCAACCTATACCTAGTCTTGTCATAAATATTGTAACAAAAAAAAAAAAAAAAAATCTATTGCAAATAACATTTATAAGTTTTACAGTGGGTTAGTTTAATACATAAATATAAAACAATTTAAAATGTAAAAATCTTATTAGAAGTGGTCTCCATTGGCTGCAATACAGTCCTCTAAACGTTAAGGCCAGTTATCAATAGAAACACGCACTCCTTCCATGGGAAAATTCTTCACTGCTAATCGTATGGATTGTTTTAAGGACTCCAAATTATCATGTCGTTTAGAGCAAGCCGTACTCTTTAAAACTGACCATAAATCATAATCCAGCCGATTAAGATCAGGACTAGACGACGGCCAGTCTTCAGCTCTGATGAAGTCCGAAACGTTCCTTTCCAACCAAGACTGCGTGGACCGAGCTTTATGACCCGGCGCCGAGTCTTGCTGGAAGGACCATTCTTGGTTATTGTACATGGTGTTGTTAAGAGGCTTAACTACATTCTCAAGAATGGTATCTTGATACATTCACTTCTGCCGATATTTTGATACCTTTTTCACAAAAATATGGCTCAGTCACTCCTTTATAGCTAACACCCCACCAAACCATCACTGAAGACGGATAATGCCCACGTTGTACTTTGTCGACTAATTGAGAAGCTTCCTTAGAGCTATGAGCATAAATATGGTCATTTTGTTTATTAAAATGTGGCTCAATTGTAAAAAAATTCTCAACCGTAAACAATTTTTTTCTGTGATCTTCCTTAGCGTACCGCTTTAATAGTTTTTTCGCTTTACCACCCTATTTTTTTTAAATTATGAGTTAAGAAATAACCAGTGCGTCTCTTATAGGCTGTAAGTCCTAAGTCATCTTTTAAAATTGGCGACATGGTTCTAGGTGATGTGTTCATCTCACGAGATAAAATCTTTTGCTCTTAGACAGGATTTCTTCGAATTTTTTCCCTTACTGCTTTGACACCTTTTTCGTACGAACACTACGTGGACGGCCAGATCTTTATCTGTTACAAACAGAGGAGGTCTCATTGTACCTATTAATATCCCGGTACACAAACATTTGAGTAATACCAAGCGTATGGAGAGTTTTAAAAATTGCATTTTTGTGTAATGCTATCACAGCGATTCGGTTCTCTTTATCGTCCCACTCCATTTTAATATCGGAAAATGTTGTACAATGTATTGGCGCCAAAGTGAGAAAACATAATGAACAATCATATAAAAATCACAGATTCCAAATTAAAATGTAATATTTTGTTTCTGTTTCATTTTAACAGTATTTATGGCCAGACTAAATAATGTTACCCGGATAGTAGATATACCTATAACGCTTAGTGGTGTGTTTTACAAAAATTAGTTAGCTCGATGTGCACGTTTCATCACAATGATTTCTTCACCTTCGGCACGTGGTAATTGTGAATACTAACAATAAGTCTGAAACTACCATTCTTACCTCACCTCGCCTTAATACTGGTAGAAAATTGCCTGTTATTGTTTTAACTTGGCCCCCGCCGTCCTCTCCCTCCGCCTATTTATTTTGTCGGACTGTTGTGTTCGTTTTCATTTCTCTTATTTATTTCCTTTGCAGGAATTTATTAGGTATTAAGCATAGTTCTAATGGTTCTAATTTACATTTCACCTTAAATCAAGTACAGCAAGTCTAATATATTACGTGTATGAAGTTTATATCAATTCTCAAATTTTAACCATTAGTCAGGCATAAGGCATACTGGATAGTAAGATATAGAGGCTGATAGAAATCCGGAATAAGTGGTCCATGGTTCCTGACCAGTATTCCAGCCCACGTCATTTGAAACGCGAGTCAGAGACGCGGTTAGCCACAATCTACCATTGCTATACGTGGGTTGCTTACATTGAATTCTAATAAATTTAGCCTCACAAACATTTGGCTACGTCAATTTCCTATATCTGCAAAGTATGAGAATCGATACCGGATGCATATATATACAAAATTGCATATCTGAATGTTTAGCTAAATTATTTTGGACCTAACACAAACTGCTACGATAGGACGTCGAAATGAATACATCGTTTATCGTGTCTTAATATTGCAGCCACCAATAATCTCGCCTTGGGGTTGGGTAACCATTTAGCAAAAGAATATCCCACTGATTAAACTGCAATCACAAAGCGGCTCGCGCTAGCTTTTCACAGTCCCATGGCCATTTTGGCAAACATGGAATCGTTATGTTAGCAACATGTCGAGCTATCTGTCTTTCGATTTGATCGTGTCTGTGTAGTTATGTTTCTCGGAAACTATTGGGTCTACATGGATGCAATTTGACATAAAGATTTATTCTAATTAGTTCTAGAAAGTCATGGAGTAAAATCGTAGAAAAATAAAGAATAGAGGTGGCTGGCTAACATGTAATTAAGATTTGAAAATATATTTTTCAATGTACATATCGTTAGGCAGATCTTGAAAAAACATATATATAACAGCCCATAAACGTCCCACTGCTGGGCTTGAAAATTGTGTTCCCTTTGCCCGAAATTGGTTTTGTATTTGAAGTATCAGTTTTTTTAAGTTATTTTCGATTGAATGCTTTTTTATGATTCCGTAGTCAAAAACTAAAAGAGAAGACTTTGTCACCTTGAGCGCACTTTTCAATTATGTGCGGAGTGCCAAGCACTTATCCAATTTATTTATTGAAGTAAATAGGTCAAGAATATTCGTTTCAAAATTCGTAAAAAAGATTCCTAACTATGAAGTGAACATTTTTGAAAAATTGAGTTTATAGAGCTTGAAAAAATGTCTAGAAAAACTAGTTGTAACAATATTTTTGAGGAATGCTTTGCTTCAAACTTTCAGTGCCAACGCCTTAGTATAAGAATAGAAAATGGCAAATCTCTTATCTCGATATGCCATTTAAAAGTATATCCTGATGACTCAACTCGCCGCAGACAGACCCCCGCCCGATTCTATTTTAGTCGCGCCCTCTTAGGTCGTTTACCTCTTCGGACCCCTTAAATAAGCTTCCGAAAAACAAAACGTAGCTCTGGGTTCAATGTGAACTTAACCATTATTTGTACATGTAATTTACGTCCGTAACTTTGGTTGCGTGGCTATAAAGACTTTTATGATCGAGACATAAAAGCAAATAAAAATAAAAATCCTGTTTTATTTAATCCATAAAAAAATTGCATTGAAATCAGCTAAGCTGTTTCAGAGTTTCGAAACTAACTTTCAGACTTACAGATAAAAATCTGAAATGATAATTAATGTATAGGTATCAGACAAATAGGATTTTTACTCAAATTTTAGCATTTGTTTTGAAAGCACCAACAGAACACGAAGCCTCAGCGTTTCACTGTAATGTGCGGAACCATCCTTAAATCACCGAACAAAAAAGGCGAAAATTGTATAAACATTAAAAATAAACTAAATGAAATAAAATAAATATATCTAAATACTAAAAGCAACAAATATAAAGCTATAAATTGTTAACATTACAGATAAACAACTAAGTAATAGACAGACCAACTGAGTATAAAGTACTATGAATCTGCTTCTTGCAAATATTAAATACTTATTATATTTGAATTTTTGATTAGTATATATTATAATTTATATTTGTTTTATGTTTTTTTGTGTGATTTTTTTTGATCTATTGAATTTTTATAATTTTATTTTGTTATTTAATTATAAAATGTTAAATTTTTACATACTAGTAATTAACTAGTAAATATAAATACTAAATTACTAGAACGACTCTAGTAATACAAAAACTTTCAACATGGCTAATGACGCGAGCGAAAGAGATAATTATATAATGTGTGGAAAAGAGAAAGCGATACATCCCCTAAGTTTTTAAACAAAAAGGTTTCAATGCCTAAAAATCAATATCGTTGCAATATGAACTTTTAGATAGAGATCCACCTTTAACCATATTTTATACTATAAATAATTAGTAAGATTATGCATTGTGACGACTTATCAAAGGTAAAACATTTCTATTTCTTTTTTGAAATATGTCTTAGGACAATTTGCGATTATGATTATTCAACACCTGTTAATACCTTTCCTATTTTCACGAAAATGGCGTTGTGTAACGGTGGGTATCCATACATCAACCCGTACATCCATAATGTGTATAATAATATCAGCCTATAAATGACCCACGGGTCGATTCTGGTATCCCTATTTTTTAGGGAATCGGGCGATATTCCTGCCACACACACACTTGTCTAAGACAGATTGGTGGGTTTCACACATCTTTTTCTTTTACCGTCAATGCACCATACTTGCAATTACCACGTCCATAATCATCAGTTGTCTGAGGGTTCCATTTTTGCCAAAATGGCTACGGTACCCTAAAAAAACGATCGATATTGCTCTGGGAAAACCTCGAGTGTTGTTGTTAAAAAGCTAAAAAGCGCTTGAAAATTAACAGTAGCTTTAGAATAAGTATTACTCTGAGGGCTTCATTATTGTTTTTAATTATTGGAAAATATTTTTCTTTACAGGTAACATCAACATAAATACACATCCAGTATTCATAGAAATTAAAAAAAACTCTAGTCCTTAAAGTTTCTACTTAAAAGTATTCAATGTACTTAAAATTATAATATTTTTACATAATTATAAAAATAAAACATAACTTATATAAAACTCTGTGATAAATCAGACTTTTATAATTATTATTATTATCGTGCAATTTGTCTCGTTTTAAACAAATATAAAAAAATACCAAGTGCAATTTTAATAGGTAATTTAAAAGGAAGTGAAAATCGGCCAAAGATTAAAAAATACTAAGTACTGAAAAAATGTTTTTTGAATTAATTTGAAAAGTTACCTGGGAACGACAAGAGATGGCGCTGCCCCCGCAACAGTTTTGCCTACGATGGAACTCTTACCACACGAATTTACAGGTATTTTGAATTTTCACATATACACCTATAATAAATAAAACTGAAGTATCTGTTTGTAATGTCAAAATAACAGCTTTTTACTTAATGCATATGAAAGTATATTATTATAAAATATTTATATCAAAAAAATTTTTTCAGATTTTTGTCTGTCTGTGTGGATGTTTCGGCTAATCTCTGAAATGGCTTCACCCATTTTGACGGAACTTTCACTAGCAGATAGCTAATTTTTATAAGGAGTAGTTCATGCCAGTCTTTTAGAGTTCCGCGAAATAAAAACCACGCGAACGTTTGTATGCGTATTAAGTTGCAACAACTGACACTTAATTTATTAATGTGGGGTGTTGCAACATATACTATGGAAGAAAGCATAATAATACTATATCATACTATCAATTTTTTTGCCTTACCATTGGTAGATGAATTTTTTTAAACACAATTGACTTCACCTTAAAAAAATAACTATTTTCTCCAAGATGTTGAAATCGGTGCATTTTGCAATTTTTAGTTATTATCGGATTACTTCTGTAAACTGTAGTGAGTTTTTTAAGAGGTGAAAAATCGTTATGCATACCCATAGAATAATGAAAAACCTTTGTGGATACCTCACTGCTCAGGTACCATGGGACAGGCAGAGGCAGACAGTGATCGAGCGAATTATGTTACATATTAATAAAGTTATTTCCTTTGCAATGTCAGGCAGTCTTCCCGAGACTACTTCTCACGGAACAGTTCGCCGATGTAACGTTGGCCTGCGAGTCGAGGCAGCTGCGTTGCCACAAGCTGGTCTTATCCGCGTGCTCGGCATATCTGGAAAAGCTGTTCCTACAGAACCCTTGCAAACATCCCATTGTCTTGATGCGGGATATGAGGTAATACCTTTTTACGTTAATATTTCTTCCTTCCTTTTAGGGATTCATAGACATTGTTGGCAACAACGGGACCCATAATACAAGTCGATCTTTCTTTGTTTGACATATGGATAACAGGGTCTTATAGGCTATAGTTAAATTGTGAAGAAAATAAAGATTGGGGGTTGCTGCCATATAAGTTACGTTGCTAATAATATAATAAACAGAGTGTACCGGAATTCCTATATTTTTATTGATTTAACGATTCCAAGATCATCGAAAAGCTCTAGATCAGTAAGTTATCAAAACAAAGTTTGAAAATGTAAATAAGGACCTATTTTTTCCAGTTTATTCAACTTGTTTCTGATACCAGCTGCTATTGTCGTAGGCTAATTTTACATATTTTTGCAATCGATTGAGAAATTAATATAGAATTTTTAGGACACCGTGTATAAATATGTAAAGGTACTGTAGACCCAACAAGGTAGGCAACGCATCGACTCCCTTGGTGTTGCAGATGTCCAAAGGCGGTAACTACTTATAATCGCGTGGACCGTCTGATAGTTTATTAAACTGCAAACATAAACAAAGATAAAAGATACTAGTTATTACCCGCGACCGACTCTGTTTTTAATGTAAAATATTACCCAAGACCAATTTCTTTCCCAAATGTTATTAAAATACGCTCAACCGATGAATAAAACGAACAAATTCATTACATTTTTATGTATTCGGTAAAGAAAATGATCGACTGCAGCGCTATCTAATGATAAGTTATAGCAAAATGGACAGCGTTAACGTTTTTCGTACTATAGAATAAAGACATTTGCCTACATCTACCTACTCTATGACCGTTCCAGGTTCAGCGAAATGCAGGCATTAGTGGACTTTATGTACAAAGGGGAAGTAAATGTGACCCAAGAAGAACTGCCCAGCTTGCTGAAGTCGGCTGAAGCACTGCAAATCAGAGGTTAGTTACTTTTTAAGGTTGTTTAGGGTCAAGAACTCTTAGAGGTAATTTTATAAGTCATTAAAATGTCCATTATATATTTTGGGTTAAATTGGATCAAAGATACAAATAATTGTATGTATAAGTTCAAATTTGATGTATTTCCACCAGGTCTCTGCTCAAGCGACACGTTAGGGCTGTCATCCGATTCGCAAGTGAAATCTGAGAGCAAAGACTTCAATGTGGCGAGTGAGGCGTTAGTTGCAAACGCGCAGAGAGGTAGCAGTAACGTTAACGGTGAGTTGATTCGAATCTTGGCCGGGGAAAGCGTCGCGGAAGGAATCCTGATTTGTACAGGGTTTCTTTATCTTACTATCCATTCTTTTACCTGGTCTTTGGTGTAAAATTGCCATTACTTGTATAGAGTTTGTGTGGTATCGAATGATACTTGTACAATGTCGTACATTTAAAAATTAAATGCCACTTTGTTTTATAAAATAGAAATATATTTTATGGCTTATTTCTAACAGACCACCATGATGTTTAAACCACATTTAAATAAGCGGGTCAAATTCTTGTCGGATCACGCGGATGTTCACTGTTTTCCACCTACCACTTCATTTGAATAATATACACTCACGCTATACAGATAGAACTGTAGAAACAACGATATCTTATTTGTTACTAAAAAGCATCTCCTCTTTCTAGTTGAATGGTGTACTGTATCGGGTAGAACATGATTATAAAATGAGTTTGTAAGAGTAACATGACATTTTGCACTGACCAGTAAAATGTACAGCTTCAAATAAGGCGTGTAGATTAATTTGTTCGGTTTGTACCGCGGCAGTACTTCGAAGCGATGAGGTCGGTGAGGCGGTGATCATCATTCCCTCATTTGTCCTATTTAAACCGTCTAGTTCGGAAATATTCGTTAAGAATCGGGTTTGATCGGCCTGAGTTACTTTCTACATGTACATTTGCCTTCTTGTCATGTATCCGTAGACTATTGTACTTTTTTGTATAGTCGTTTTTCTTAGTTTGCTAAGTAGCGCAACAAAAATTTTGAGCCCTATCAGTTCAAATGTATTTTGTATGGAACAAATGTACTGGCTCACACGTGTACTTCTCATCATTAGTGTATACTAAAGTTACGGAGAGGGGAACTTTGGAAATAAATATATAAGATACTTATAAAGGTCCTATTCTCCGCTCCTCTCCTCTTGCCTTAGTATAAACCGGGTTTAAAGCTTAAATATTTTTCAATATCTCAGGACCATCCCAAACACAACAACAGAAGCCTAATAGCAGTATCCCTTCAGCAACCACAAACGGCACTAAGAAACGGAAGTCTGAAGACAGGGGTGTAGTCGTCAAGGAGGAGACAGTCGAAGAAGACGGCTTGTATTACGGGGAGTTGGACAACGACCACATGGAGTACAACGAGG
The DNA here is from genome assembly GCA_012273795.1 of Dendrolimus punctatus. Classification (NCBI taxonomy): domain Eukaryota; kingdom Metazoa; phylum Arthropoda; class Insecta; order Lepidoptera; family Lasiocampidae; genus Dendrolimus; species Dendrolimus punctatus. The sequence continues at coordinate 21,121,123 of CM022527.1, forward strand.
TATGTATTTTTTTGGCCTTTTCATTTCGTATGTAAATGAAAAAGTGGTCCAAGTATGTAAACTACGTACAGTAAATACAGCAAAGGGCCTTAGTAGAGGTGATGTTCTGGTTTTATTATTTAATTAATTTCAATCTGATAAAGAGGGAGACATCATATCATATTATTTATTAAACTCCGTCAACTTTTATTTAAATGTTAAATTATGCTGATTTCAAATATCAAAAATGTAAGCTACAAACTTACTAAGGTTACAAAGTCATATAAGCTGTTTCTATATCTTCTACCCAGTTTTTAACCTTGCCATTTCAATGGTAGAAAATTGTCATTACTTATATTGGGTTTATGACAAATATGTAGAAACACGGTAGTAACTAAAGCTCCATACGCAAAGCAGAAACCGAATAACTCCATTCGATTTTCACAACTACTTTTCTTAAATCTAGTTTCTCTATATAATACTTCGTCTGCGGCTTAAAACTTAGTTTAAATAAAAACATGTTATTTTAGGACGAAGAGCCCGGGAAACCAGGCAGCAGTCTCGGTCAAACTTCTGGTAAGTTTTACATTTTATTTATACACTACTAGAATATTTCAAAGAAAATCTAATGGGATTTGCTTTTAAAGTAAATAAGTCAATTAAATTAATTGTTATGTTTTCAATATAGAGAACATATTTTTATAATTAAAAATCTTAAGAAATTTGCTTACATGCGATAAATTTGATATATACGAATGCAAATCACCACCAAAGGATTTTTTCAATAATTATGTTTTTAAAGTCATCTATTTTATAATTATACCATTTATACAAGATAAAAAATAAATTTACACTTTTTAAATGTGGTATAAAATCTCGATTCTAGCGTTAAATTTTCTGTTATAAAAATACTTTTTGCTTACTAAATACAATATTGTAGCATGTTATTTTAAGAATGATAATGAAAGTTTTAATTCAAATTAATTTATTTTAACACAAATATGGAGACAAATTATCGTACAAGTATTTAGTAGTAGATACCGAGATACGTGTATCGTCTTAAAGAGGCATACAAAATGTTAAGATTGAAATACCTACTAAATTCATTCTGAAGGATACTGCGATGGTTTGAATAAATACAGCTACACTTATCAGTTTTTTCCTCGCTTTTGTATATAAAAAAAGTCACTAAAACTTACAACGAACATTTATTATTTTAAATATTTTTAACACCAAATCCGCGTAGAAGTTTTCCATGATTACTTTTTTAATAGGTAGTTGTCATTCCACATATTATTCCATGATAGCATTAAAAATTCCCTGAATTGTTAACAAGATTTTTCATTTCATTCTGGTCAGACCGGTATGGTAAGGTTGGCAACACGGCTGCTGTCAAAGCAATTTATTGTTTTTCTTTTTTTTTCTTTTACTTTAATCCAATGTTTGTTTGCAATGTGACATCTTTTGTATTTTATGTCACTTGCTGTTTTGTTTATGCGATTTTTTAAATTAATTTCTATTGAATTTTACTTTTTAATTACAAACTAAAATCCAATTTTATATATATTTTATTCTAATGATTTTTTAAAGTATCCTGATGATATCTTTATATCACGCGCATTTAAAATTTAAATTCAGTTCGATTCTTAAAGTGTTTTGTGCAAAAATACGGGAATATCATGTTGTGAATGGACATTGTCAATAAAAACAAAACAGAAAATAATATAAAAATGTCTGTAAGGTAGGCCAATTTTTCATATATTTATTTGAAAAATTATTAAATTATAAAATTGAACCATGAATGACAGATTATTTTCTTTTTTTTTTCAAATCGGTCTAGTAATTTTTGAGTGATATTTTTTCTTCTATCGCTCGTGTGGATTGTTAATTATATTATTTTTATATTTACCAGATTATCTTACAGACATTTTTTATGAATTATTTTTGTTTTGTATGAAGTTTTTACCTCCGAATTTTTTGAATATATACATGTTCATGGTTCAATGTTTTTATGTAAATTAGAAAAAATATTTTGTAATATTTATATTAATATTGCTTAGATAACGAAAGATGTGATTAAGGCTAAATTTGAAATGAACTTTAATTCATGTACGTGGTGTCACGGGAATCTTATACTAAACTATTAATCCTAAAAATATTAAAAATTAGCTTGAGACACTCCTATGCCAGCTGTTATCTGAGCAAAGATTTTTTGAAGTTTATTTAAAATTTGTTTGGATAATATTTAGTGTCGAGTTAAAAATATTTTTTGATGATGTTAGAATTTATGAATTAGCACAAGTTTTCCGAGACACTGTTGTATAAATTGGGTGGTTTCTTAGTTGGTGTATCGTTTTTACTACTTTTCAGTGAAGGTTCTTTTTATTCCTATTCCCTTGATTCGTGACAGCTGCGTAATTATTTGATCATGATTAATGAAAAGTGGTCAAAACGTTGAATTAGAAAGACCAAATCAAACACGCCTTCTTAAATCCGTTAACACTTAGTTTAACTATTTGTTACAGTGTAACCTAAGAAAATACTGAAATATAAATTTTGTATTTGTACTTACATCTTAAACTATTTTTTTTAAACCTTTATTTTATTTTTGCAGGCCGTCGCAGTAACTATATAAGAGTAAAATCAGACAATGAACTCTTTTTTCAAAACAAACTCCAAAGTTTAGCCAAAGCAAACTCTGATTATATAAATAGACTTTCAAAAATGAACGCGTCAGAGATAAAAAACGAATTCACAAAATACGGTTTCAACACAAACTCAACAGAGGAATATATCCAAAAATTGCATGAAAAAGAAGAAAATGATTATTACAAATCCTGGTTGGAACAAAATGGGGAACTGGAAGTGTCTTTATTAAAAGCGAGTCAAATAAAAAAGCAAAAAATGGAACGCAGCGAAAAATTAAATTCGAAGTCAGAAGTGGAATTGATTCCAAAGAGCGTAGCCAGTGAAAAGAAAATTCCCAAAATTGGCGAAAAGTGCCCGATGAAAAGGCGGGGTCGGCCGCCTATTTTTAAAGATAGAAATATAGATATTGGTGATACGGTGCTTAAGTCGGATTTGGATCAATTTTTAGAGGGAAAGAAGTTAGTTCTTCAGGGTTATCAAGAAAAGACTTGGAAAGAGTTATGATGGGTAAATATAACCCGAATAGACGTTATTCTAATGAAGCTATGTGGGCAGCCTTAATGGATGTTAAAAAAGGAGGAAGTATATATAGGTGGGTTTTCAAAGCTTTATCAAGACAAAAAACTAGATAACGTAGGTTTTTCAATATTAAGTATATATATATTGATAGTCATTTAAAATCACCATCCTTCTCTTCCTTCTTGCTAAGCGACGGTGTCTCATTTGCATTGGCTTCCGACGATTGCTGAAAGGATGAGGTTCGATCTGGCACTGATGACGATGACCTTGGAGGTGTGCAACAGTGTTTTCGTTACCAGTGGCACAACGACTGCATGTAGCCTATTATGCCATTCTAATAGAACTAGGTTCAGTGTAATAATAATATTACGAAATAGACAACAATGATACGTAATCACCATTATTATTAGTTTTTATAAGATATATAACCTAGAAAAAAATTGTGTTGAATTATTTGAATTTGCTTTACATGTACATAGCAAGTAAATTTAATTATATGTATGAGCTTCAAAAAGTGTCCTCCAGTGGAGCTTATTTTGAATAAAAACTTTTGAATTTATTTTAATTTCCAGAGCTGCCCAAACTCACAAAGTGCCTAGGAAATCACTAAGAAACTGGATGAAAAGGTGTCATATAAAATCGTCTTTCCCAATGCCACAACAACTGAAGCAGTTTGTCGAAAACAGTAAGAAACAGAAAGAATACAAAAATTACGATTTACAAATGCAAAGTGGTCTACAGACAGATGGACAAAATTATGGAGAAAAAAGTACTGAAGACATTATGAACTATGAAACAGAAATAGATTTTGGGAAACATTTTTTGAGTTTTACAAACTCAATGTCGAGCGAGGACGAGGTTATGAAAGATAATGGGGAGAATGGTAGTGGAAATAATGGGGATAATGGTAACAATAGTGATGGCAACGCTGTTATTGATATGTCTGTACATGAATGATTATTCAATTTAATATATAATAGCTTAATATGAATTAAAAAATTGCATCACTGGTTCTTAAGTTCGAAACGTTTTTTTTTAATTCCTTTTATTATATTTCGAGTCTTATGCCAGCCTAATATTTAATTGAATGATTTTTTTAAATATTTCATGTACAGACAGAATTGTCAAATTTTTTAATATTATAGATAAATTATTTAAACAAAGATTGTATGGCGTATACGAAATTTAAAATTTAAATTATTTAAAGAGCAAATACTGCCAAAGAAAAGCAACGATTACGTTTCACATATATATTTTCATTTTTACATTGATTAAATCTACAATGATTGCAATATTAAATCCAAAGAAAAATAATATTTATTTACTTTGTAACGTATAAATATTTACACTATTTTTTAAATGAATAATTTGCTATTATTAAACATATAATAAATATAAAAAACAGTTTTTGAACGCGTTTGTAGATTGATTTCATTTTTAATCTAAATGCACTTAAATTCGTTAATTAAAGCTATAATATATACCCATAAAAGTCCCATTCTTGGGTATTTATGTTCTTAAAAGGCATGAATACATACAAATAGTTTATAACCAAATGAAAACGCGTTAAAGTCTATTGAAATATACTTTTTAATTTATATGTAGTCCGCGCCTAAGGATCGCTCTTAGTTATCAATGACTGCGCAATTTTCAAGAATCTAGCTTTACCTATTCAATCGTGTTGATGTTTAAAAATTTAGATCTATTAATGTCTAAAAGGTACTTATGTAATATTTAGATACCATAACTATTTAGTCTTAAACAGCTCCAATGTAATTTATATATTTTCAATTTTATCTCAATACTTCTCATAATTTTTAAAACTTTAATTTACCTTATACATTCTGTTAGCTCATCGAAATATAATATATAGTCTATTATTAAAAAATAGAATTTTATTTAAAAAAAGATAATACACTTATAGCTTACAATAAACTTTCCATTATCTTGGAATTATTTAAATAATTGAACAGTTTTGTTATAAATAATAATGTTTGATTTCGTGCTTTTGTTGAGGCGTATGTTCTATCGACATCCCTTTTTGTTGCACGTGGGTAATATATAGCACTGTCATATTATTTTTTACTGTCAGTGTCAATATATGTTTATAAATTAACAGGGCTCTTGCTATTGCTCGGCCATCTGAAAGTAAATCAAATAATTTGAAATGAGAACTAAGTGTTACATAGGTCTTATACAATATAACTGTGAATATCAGTTATTACATACTTAGTTGGCCTTTAATAGAATCGCAATATGTTACTTAATCTATCTCTGTAAATAATCTATAGGAGTGGTTATCTTTGGCGCGGCCTATAATAGTTTCGAAATTCTAAAAATACGGGCTGTTTGACACATTTTAATTAAAATAATAAAGCCAAAAACATTGTCTACATAGACAGTATTTTATTTATTTTTAAGTATTATTATTTTTAATGTTATGAAAACGTTTTTTTTATAGTTGGAAATTAAATTGTATATACAAAATTTTACGTAAGTGGTGATGTATATTTTTAAATTTGGTTTTAAATTTTAGATTTGGTTTTTCATAAGCCGTCATATGGATAGAAATTTTAAATTGAATTCGTTTTTATTTTGAAATGGCTGACATGCGTCTCAAATTTGCTGGTTTATTTAAACGATTTTTAAACTTTGTATGGATAACCAGCTAGTTTAGGATTGTCTATTTTTTTTGCTTTTTGAATTCATGAGTTAATACAGTTTCTGGAACACCGCTTATAGTACAAAGTGTTTGATATATTTATTCAAAACCTATTTAAAAATATACATAATTACAACTTACACAAATCTAATTGGCCTTGAAAAAACAAACATGTGTGCTTATAAGGACTTCGTCCATTTATATATATTATTATTCTATATATTGATTATTTAATTAGGTTTAAGTGATTAAAATAATAATGATGGAAGTGTTTATGAAAAGACTTGATATAATTAAATAAAAAAGTTTTTCTAGCTTTTAATATATTTAATAGACATGTAGATAATTTTATAAGGCCCTGTTCATTTGTGATTGGTTTTTATTTTATCTAAATATCCCATAATAAATTCCATACACATATATACGTCCAAAATAATATAACGTAATAAATATATATTCATAAAAGTATTGGAAAGCAATGATAAATAATGCAAACAACTATTTTTATTTAACCACCATTCATTGATATATATATAAAAAATTTTTGAAAGCAAAACCGTTTGTTAGTGATTGCCCGTTAAAACTGCTACTTCAATTTACGATTATTGCAAGCTATGTTAGTTCTTTAACTATTATCCTCATTTCTGATTCTTTACATAAAGTGTCAATAAAATGAATAATCTAAAAAACCAATCACATATCACAATTGAAATCGAAAATTGCTTAATATACTTAATTTTATATTCTCAAAAGAATATGAACACCGAAACCTTCGTATTATTTATATAATTAAATTTTATGTTATTAAATTACACACATTAATAATAAATACACGATTTATTATTATTGTTAGGTTTGTTCCAACACTATTTGATCGATCTTATTTGTTTTCACTTTCAGATGTTTGAGGTCGGTACAATATGTCACCGATATACTCTTCTATTCCAGCATTTATCCTATGTCAAACCATAATTCACTACGTCATCATTCACACAATCCGTCTATTTCAGAGTAAACTCTATAAACGACCTTTCCGTTATTTACTTTATTCATATTACTTTCTAGAGTCAGCCCCAAATTTTCCCATCTATAACACACCATATCCCATATATATAGTGTAGAATGTGTGTCAGCCTACCATTTATTTGAATATGTACATTATTTTTGAAGTGAAACTTCTGTATAGACGGGGTCTTAGGATTTTTCGCTCACGAAAAAGCGTCACGGCCGCGTGTTCTAATACTTATATTTTATAAACTAATTAAATACTAACTATATTTTATAAACTCGTGATATCTTTCGAATGGTATGACCAAATGAATAATAAAAAGTTATATAAAGGTATTGAAGCAGTCTTGAATATGAAGTAATTTATTTTGATAAGGATGAATAAATACCAAGATACAAATAAAGAGCCTTTCTAGCGGCGGCATTTTAATTATTTTTTTAAATAAAAGAACACTTATTGTGGCATAACTATAATAGTTAGACATAAACTATCGCGACACTTTTTGTAAATAATAATGTGTGCTGCAAACTCGTACGTAGTACATTATTTTTTTCTATCATAAATAGTTTTCACAGCGCACGCGATTTTAGGTATTTTTTACACCTCGGGTTACATTTAAATTACATTTTGGAGTTTTAGTAAGGATCCCTAATTCTTTATTTTTATATGATTTTCATATCATCTCATTACAAGTCCATACTACCTTAATCTTCTTTCTTTTAATTTTCCACTCATGGGTCCAATTTTCAAAGAGCCCATATTTGTTAGTGTTTCACTTTGTCCATTCTCGTAACGCCACCTAACGTAACAAACTCTTATTATACGCTGGCCGAAACACATTTATGGTACCTAATTTATCAGTTTCAAAAGCATAAGACAACTCCACATCTAGCCAAATAAAAAAATAGCTTATAACTTTTTCCATGATTTGGATTGGATTGGTTGACCTAGGGTTGCATGTGCTTATTCTTTATGTTTTTGAGTGATCATTAATAATTACACGATTACTGAAACACCGTGTGTGTATATTTGATAGCAATTAGGAACCTGTGTAAACAACAGAAGTCTGCTTCACTAATTTCAAATCCTGTTGGAACAGATCTACGAGTATTATAGAGATTCGGTACTTAATTTTCATTATTATATAGTTATACGATAATTATTGTATTATTATTAGTGTTTATAATTTTGTCAACGAATGTTTAAATTTGTAATGTCCTCCTTAAATCATTTGTATGCTGTTGTGTGTATGTTAAAGGAATCCTTCAATAGATGGCATTTTATTCAGTAGATTAAATTTTATTTTGTATTGAATATACAGTGAGTTCTAGAATTCCGTACCAGTTATGTGAAAAAACGAGACCATTATATTTAAAATCTTGATGTCATTTAGATGGGGAATGAGGTGTATTTTATAGGCCGCAAATAATATAGACTAGGTGGCCGCAATACGTATATAAGTGGAGATTAGAACTTATCTATATTGAGATACTGAAAACTAATAATGATGTTTCTTAATTACTTTTTTAACTCGATAGACAGGGAGATATTTGCTGATAAATTAATCTCGAAGTATATAGTGGAAAAGTTGGAAAAAATGGAATATTGGTTAAATTATTTGTTTAAATCAGGAACAATTTGGAATAACTCCTTTGGGGCTCTATAGGCAAATGTCAAAAGGTAACCATAGTTCACCATCTTATACGGAACCCTTCATTGTGCTTTAACGACTCGTATCGGAACGTTAAAAGTTTATATAGAATTATGTTACAGTTTTTGCATTTCATGAAAACGAGCAGGCTTGTGATAAACAGGTGTCAAAGTCAAAGTGTGCGTCAGATCAATAGCGGATAATATGATTGGACCGTCAGACACACACTATCGCAATGTGTAATCACGTCTAACCACGAGTAAATCCCGTTAGCCTTTATGAATCGCAAGAACTATAGTAATACATGAAGAAGTTTTTCGTAGTGTCTTTATTTCTCTGCTGAGGCTTTTGCTCTGGATACACCGATCATGCAGTCATCTTTAAAATTAAAGAAAATTGTATTTATATAGGTATATACTGTCTACAATGCCCTCTATATGAAGGAAATACCCTTAGAGATTTAAACGATGATTAACATTCTTTAAAACTAAAGAGTTTTTGACTTCTCTATTTCTACCGTTTTCGACTATTATTAGCCATAACGACACATCTGCGAAACGTAAGGCGCTGAAAGTTTGACGCTAAACTAAACCAGCGCCTAATTGCCGCTGGTGTGGCGTAGGACACAAAAAACACTGCGAACATATTAGGCGAACTTTTATTGCCGTACGTTCCGCAAGTATGTCGTTATGCTTAGTGTCACTTTCCGTCAGCAAACTATTGTGGCCTGTGCGCAGTACAGTTTTTCAAACGAAGACATTGGACCGCGCGTGTGTTTGTGGTTATGTCACACAGAAGAAGAATACCAAGAATGACAATCGCCCAGTTGAAAACAAAATTCTAAAAAGATTCTAATTCCTGCAGGACTACGTGACGGCACAAGACCTTATCTTGCATTTTGACGTGTTATTATTCAATATATATTTTTATAGAGCAAATCAATCAATAAATAAAAAATTCAATTTTTAAAGATATGTTATAAATAATATAACGTCAAAGAACGCGAGAATGAGGACATGTGGCGCAATTTAGTCATCTCAAACAGTGATTCCCAAAGTTGACCGTACGAGCGACCCACATAAAAAAACTTGCATATTCGGGACTCATGCCATGAAAAACAGGGTGGACTAACTATGAGAATGAAGGAATTTTCATAAGAAATCTCATTATTTTAACTCGGTACAGAAGTAAATAAAAATGACTGTGCGTCTCGGGACGCCCGACGGAAGTGATAACTCAAACTAATCTAACGTGAGAGAAAGGGAAGCCAGACATACTCTCGCCGTAACGCGTTACGTAGCGAAGCGGTTTACCCTCCCATAAAAAGTTATCACTTCAAAATCGTTTAAGGCAATAGAATAGGTTCTCCACCTTCTTTATGGTATATAAAAAAACCACAATGGAGAGATAGTATTTAGTCAAATACAAAAGGTACCTATTTCAGTGCACTTATTTTATTTCCTATTTTTTGTTATTGTAGCTTTTAGGGCCCGTGCAATATTCGCCCGTGGCCCGCTGTGGGTCGCGATCAATACTTTGCGATATGCTGATCTAGAACAAGAACGTTTCTAAGTTACGATTTTTTCTGAGTAATTGTGATTTCTAGTATTGTTTTTCCAAACATTGAGAGGACTTCTATAATGAGGCCTAATGTTTATGTTCCTAAGAATAGTTACTGTTTTTATTATTTGTGTTATTTTCTTATTAAAAGAATATGTTTTATATACTTTTTAAATATTATTCCGATTTCTGAAGTTAGTGTGGATTAATATTTTAAATCAAAATTTACAAATATGAGTGGATGAAGGGGACTTGTTACACTTGCTGAGCATTGATAAAAAACAATGTTTTTTTCATATATTGTTTGTGGACACATTAAACCTTTGTTAAATGTAAAAATAAATCATAGTTTCTTCACTCATCTCTTCACTTGTTGTTTTATGTTGTCTCGTAAATGAAGAGTACTAGCAGCGATAATCTCAGTACTTATTATTTTGGATAATAAAGCACCTGTACATATTTTAAAGATATATAAAACATATTTTAAATCCGTCAAGTGCCTATTAGTATTATATAAATACTATACATACATAATAATAAGTTTATATTGTAGTTAATATAATATACATTATTAATTATATGATAACGAAAATAAATGTTGTACGCAGTATTACGTTAATTATGTTCGCGTTTTCATTTCATTTTACAATGTAAATTATTCTGGTTTGAAATGAAATTATTATACTTACCATTTATAAAGGGATTAAATGATGTGTTTTATTTATTCATGTTTTAATTTTTCACCATTTCGTATTTTCCTAAAAATTTGAGTGTAGCAGTGTTTTCTTTCATACTTTTTTTATTCTGAAATACATGCATATTGGTATAACACTAAAATATATAGCTTGCCAAATATTTGACGTGTGGCAGAAAAGCAAACTAATTTTTATTAAGTTCTTAGTACTTACTTTGTTGTTTTATATAAAAAAAACTACGAAACAGTTAAGTAACTCGAATGAAATTACAGTCTTCATTTTGTGAGTCTCTTTGTCCGAGAACTCCTTCCACTCTTATATGGAGAAAAATTAAAGCCTTTCGTTCGTCTCAACACGATTCTAATATTGCCTCTAACGACTCTTCATGGCTTCCTGATTTTGTTTCAAAACTCTCTCCTCCTTCCGTTCCACATATAGATTGTATCCCCTCCCTATTGCCTTCCACTACTGACTCAAGTGGAATGAATTCAGAATTTTCTTATGCGGAACTATGTTGCGCCTTGGATCATCTTCGGGATTCTGCTCCAGGTGTCGATGGCATCCCATATTCCTTCATTACTAGATCTTCCGAAACCTCGAAACGTTTTTTTCTCAAACTCCTTAATACTATATTCTTGTCCGGGTCTGTTCCAGATTCATGGAAAACTCAAGTAATCATTCCAATATTAAAACCGGGTAAAGACCCGTCTAATTCAGATTCCTATAGACCTATTGCTTTATCGTCTGTCCTCGCTAAAATAATGGAACATCTCATGAAAAATAGACTTGAATGGATCGTTGAAAGTAGGGGCCTTCTTGCGAGCAGTCAATTTGGCTTTAGGAGAGGTCTTGGCACTATGGATAGTTTAAGTTTATTAACCTCTGAAATCCATCTAGCTTTTTCTCGCAAGGAGCATTTGATAGGGGTATTCTTAGACGTTTGTTCTGCTTATGATAGCGTTGATCTTTCCTTACTTAGATCGAAAATGTATCGCCTGAGTTTACCTCCAAGAATTATCAATGTCATTTGTAGCATGTTTATGGATCGTACCATATTAATACGCTCTGCTAACTGTGATATTCCTCCGAGACGTATCTGGAAAGGCTTACCTCAAGGTTCAGTACTTAGCCCTCTTCTTTATAGCTTGTTCACAGCCGATTTGGAAACGTCAGTTAATTGTTTTTGTAAAATTTTGCAATACGCTGATGATATCGCTTTATTTGCCACCTCATCTTCTTTTTCTGATGCTTGCAACCGACTTAATTCTGCTTTATATTATTTAAATCAATGGCTCACAGATAATGGCCTCTCCCTCTCTCCACTGAAAAGTTCGGCTGTCATTTTTTCACGTAAACGTTCTGTTCCTGCCATTGATATACACATTGATAACCAATCCATTCCTATTCATGATAATGTTAAATTCTTAGGCTTGTATTTGGACTCAAAATTATCAGGTATCCATCATCTTAATTTCATTTGTGCAAAGGCGGAAAAGAATATTAATATTTTGCGGGCTCTTTCTGGCGTCAAATGGGGGTCACACCCCTTCAATCAGAAACTCCTTTATAATGCCATTGTAAGGAGCCATTTTGATTATGGCTGTTTTTTATTAGAACCGTGCAACAAACTTGCCCTATTGAAGCTTGACAGGATTCAAGCTAAATGTCTGCGCATTATTACAGGCTCCATGAAATCATCTCCCACTAATGCTCTCCAGGTTGAATGCTTAGATTCCCCCCTCTTCTTGCGACGGCAACTCCTGGCCGACAGATTCTTCTTCAGAGTGGCAGAACTAGCTAATCACCCTCTGTTAGGTCTTCTTGATAGTTTACTCCAGCTTACTTCTACTTCTTCTTATTGGAGTCACAAGTCTCCTACAAATTTGATTAAATCTTATAAGAAATTTAGTGACCTCCCCTATAAACTTTTCCAAAATTCCAAAAATTTCATTTTTGAATTTAGTTTTGAATGTCTTTTGTTTCAGCCAAATATCATCTTTAATTTTGGTATAAGCAAAGGAACTTCTGGTGCTAACCAAGTTTTTAACCAAATTACTCAGGAACATTGGCCTGGCTGGCTTCATATCTTCACTGACGCTTCAAGACTGAATGACGACGGCCCTCTTGGTGCTGCAGTCTGGATCCCTAAGTTTAAAATAATCCTCAATTATAAAATTCCCCCTCTTAATTCTGTCTTTTCCAGTGAATCTATAGCCATCCTTGAAGCTGCCCTTTATATAGAATCCCATCGCCTTAATAAGTGTATTATTTTTACTGATTCTTTGAGCTGCTTACAAGATATTTCTAAATCCCCTTTTCGTTCCAATCAAATTTCCCCACTTTCCTTGCATATTAAACAGATTCTTTACAACTGTTACTCTTTGGGTTTGGAAGTAATTCTAGCCTGGATTCCTGGTCACTCGGGCATCTGTGGTAATGAAAGTGCTGACAAGTGTGCCAAACAAGCTGTCTACGCTGGTTGTGGTAAATATGCCAAGTGTTTCCCACGCGATCTTCGAGCTCTCGCTAAGCCCGAGATGCTGAAATCATGGAATGACTTATGGCTAAAGTCTTCTCAAACTGTTGGCAAACATTTTGCTAATCTCCAACCCCTTATCCCCTCGTCTCCCTGGTTTTTCCGTTTCCGCAACATCCCTAAAAAAATTTCGTCTATTATAATTCGTTTACGACTTGGCCATGTTTGTTCCCCTGTTTTCTTAGCAAAACTCAGGATTCGTGATAGTTCTTTGTGTGAGTGTGGCCTGGGCGAAGGTTCTATAGAACATATCTTTTTCCACTGCCGTAAAATTGTTACTCCCCTTTATGACATTCTTCCTGTTAATTGTCCTCGTCCTGTTAATAGTAGTGTTCTCTTAACTTTATCGCATAAGTCATTTGTATATATTCTTTGTAAATTCTTGACTGTGAATAATATTATTTTATAATGGTTTGTATTTTATATATGCATGTATATATATATATATATATATATATATTCATATAATTATATGCATTGTATAGTATATATATATTGATGTTGTAGTATATATATATTATACTTAGTTTGTTTTGAAGTTAGTTATTATTTAGTTTTGTCCTTTGCTCTTATGTTTTGTTTTAAGTATGTTTGTAGTTAATATGTTTCTTATATTGTATTAGATATGCAGAATTTTCTTTTTAATTTACCGGCCAAATTGCTTTTTATTTAGCCATGTTTTTTCACCTGGCTTTTCTTTTCACACGACATTGGCAAAATCAATGCATAAACGGCATTGCAGCCATCAGATAAAAAAAAAAAAAAAAAAAATTACAGTCCAGTAAATTGAACTCGAGTGAATTTACTTGACAAAATCAGTTTCGACTCTACCTTTAAAAACCGGGCATTGACGCAAATATTAACCATTTTGTCATGACAAAAGCGTACGAGGTGCTGCCGCCATTGGAACGCTAACTTTGCTTGACACGCTGTAATGGTTTCGGCAAAAGTATAAGCGCCCTGGCGTCAGGCAAGATTTCTACGGCGCCCGTGTAATATCAAACTCGTATACTTAGAACGATTAAAAATTCATACGAGTGTAGTCCACGCGCGCGTATTATGAAGGGTTCTGTAGGAACGACAACAGACGATTTTGTCTTCTCTACAGACTTTGTTCGTCATTTATCTTCTGAACTCTATAGGTATCTAAACAGTTTTGAAATAACTAACAAATCTTTAAGTATATTTACTTAAAGATGAGATAACCATCAGTGACAGAGAGGTATACACAAGTGAAACTACATAGGTTCCTTTTTACCTGTAAACTGTGGAACTTTGAAAAATGATATATAAAACTGTGTACTACACTTCTATTGTAAAAACGAAATCCCTTATAAGTGATGTACAGCTAGCATTGCCTAAAAATAACAATCCTCAACACCATCAAATTCGAGAGAGAAATATAAAATTAGAGGGAGAGAAGGGTTGTTCTTTTTGGGCAATGCCAATACAATATTACTAATTTTCTTTTCACCAGTTATGTATAATTTTTGATAATTTATAACCTTAATACAGCGGCTTTTCCTCGCTTTTTACACACGCATAATCCCTCTTCACACCTGTAGGAAGCTTGGAAAAGATACGCCCTGTTTCAGTGACACATAAACTAAATATCTTTAGGAATTAAAAAAAACTAACGGGCAATACTTTTCCTCGCTTGTTACAGGTGTAAGAACATCCACGGAGATCGTGACAAGACATTTCATTGATATGGACCATGGGATACCCAGAAATATACACGCCAGACCACGTATAGTTGGCAGGCGACCAAATGCGATAGTTAATATCGAGACAGATGTATTCCAAGAGAAAGCTTATAAGCAATACTCGTCGCAGCATCTGAGAGATGCGCTAATTGCGGTTAAGAAAGGCTACAGTGTTTATGCAGCGTCGAATAAATATGGTGTACCGAGGAAGACATTGCGAAATTGGATGGAAAAATACGATATAAAGAGCCAGTTTTCGAAAGGACGCCGTGGTACTAGGACTAATGAAATTCTAGATCCTTTGGACTTGCTGGCTGAAGCCAGGTCTCAGGGATACGGGGAGGCTTTGTAAGGCTGTGCATGGATATAAACATAGGAAGGGCGCGTTGTTTTAATTGAATGACATAAAAGAAGTATACTACATAATAATGGCGCTATAAAAACGTAACTCTTAACTTCTAAACCCTATGCACTAGATGGCACTGTAAGTCACTTTTCTGGTTGTTTTTCGTTTTATTTTTACAGCCTTTTTAGGTCAGATCATAAAAAAGGAAAACTTATTAAGCCTTAAAACTTACTAATTAAAGTTATGATTGCTTTAGTCGAAAAAAAGTGTTTTAAATTATGATTTGTCGGTCTACGTGTAATGAAGGGTTTAGTGGAGATAATAAACGTCAACTGATTGTTTTTTTTATGATTTAGCTGCGAATCCCTAAAAACATTTCATCCTCGTGTAAGTAAATCAAAAAAGTACTCAACGGATTTTGTACAAAAAAACATTGAAAGTAGTTTTTAATCCGTAAAATCTTGGTTTGTTTTAACTATATGGCGCCTACTTACGCCAAAAACTTCGCCCACGTTACGCGCCCTCCCTATGTGAATAGATATGGCCGCTAATTGTAGTTTGTAGATAATAAGAAAATATTGTATTATTTTGTATGTTTGCTCTATTCAATAGGCTTTAGGCCTTTTTCGTTATATTTTCCATAAACTCGAATAATTAATATTACGGCATTCCTGTTTGGTTCTGTAGGTATGTCTTAGTAATTCTTATATTTAACGTAATACTAAAAAGCATTCTGTCCATAGCTATTAAAAAATTTGACAACAGTTTTTCATTGAACTGATGTGGTAATTCAAAAAGGGCAAACCCACGATGTCCATGCCTGCTAAGGTACTTCGGTTTTCATCTTCTATCAGCGATTGTCTCGGCCATGTGTAACCATTGGTATCCTCTTTCGATCAGGAGGAGCTTTGACTAACCGTGACGACCAAGCGTCTTTCTTCTAGCCAGCGAGACATGCGTTTTACCGATTGCCACATACTATGCGATATTGACCTACAAAAAAGTACATTTTCAAATATTGTCTTTACAATATTTTCTTTCTATTACTGTTCTAATACTTTTTCTTTTTATAGTAATATAAATACTTTTATAAGTAAAAGTAGATTTTCATAATATAAGTCTTGTAGTAAGCTAAGATAATGATGATGATACAGTGGACTAGTGTGCAATGGTACTTAAATTTAAAAGACTTTAATTGAAAAGTAATATATATAATAATTAATTCGTACTTAACTCTTGCCAAAAATATATTTTATAAATCATTATTAAGATAGATTATTCTATTATTAAGCATAATAATTATAGGTAACAATAACAATAATGTTCAGGTGACATAAGATACCGAATTTCCTATCAGGTCGATTGATAATTACAAGCATAGAAGGATGGAGGGGTTACGTACATTTTTTTTGGTACTGGACTAAACTGCTAATTTGCATGCAAACGATGCTATACCTTAAACAATACTACTGGAGCTTGGTTATAAAAATAGCAAGAAGATGAAGAAGATATGTACAATGGAAAAATTATAAAAATATAACTTTATTGTCCATTTTATTAATCTTCATAATACCAGCTAAAAGCGATGCTTTAGGAGGGCTCGCAAAGTTTTGTGTCCAGTAATAATTTTAAAGATTAATAGTTTATATTACAAATGTCTTATTGGTTTTATAATTTTCGACAGATGGCGTTAGAAATAGAATAAAATTGTAATGAATAAACTGTTATATCTTCTATTTTTTATATCTATAAAATAATATTTTTAAGATAGATAAAACATCTAGAAATCAATTCCTGTTTCAAAACCCAAATCTGAGAGAGTGATAGTTTCTCAGTAAAGTGTCCCACAAAATTGCATAGACGCTTGGGCTCGCTTCGCCCGCCCTGATAATATATCTCCTTCATCCAATAGCGTCTTCAATTCATATTTTGAGATTGTGTTTAGAATATCAAGGGCACGTCTTTGAGAATAGCACTTATGGGCAAACTAATGTTTGAGTCATTTAATTATCGAATACATTCGCTGTTAAAGGACCGGTCGAGATTTAATTTTGTTGATTATCTTAAACATTTGTTTATAACTAAGTTTTATTCTTAACTGTATGCCACGTAGATTTAATAAATATAAAAATGGAACACTGATTACCCTGCAGTCATGGTTTTACAACTGTGACTAAAAATTATTTTTAAAAGAATGTTAGCCTCATTTAGGCATACTAAACATGTAAGATAGATTTTTATCAAATAAAATAATTTATCTAGTCTTAAAATTATATTTTTATTCCAAATATTTTAAATTACTTTTAAAATAACTGATTTAACGATTCTGGAGCTCGTTCCAACTTTTGTCTTTATAACGTTAAATGTTGAGTTAAATGCTTACACTCTCAGCCAAAGTATAGTTATATGTCAATAGACGTTTTTATGGTCATCCTCAAATTTAATTGTATCTCCAGGCTAGCTATAATGGGCTGTCAATGCGTCTTATAAGAGAAAGCATCTATTTGCAGCTGTCTGGTATATTTGAGTTCCTAAAATAGCCAAAGTAGTTTACCAAAGCAAAAAGTATTTCTCATATTTTAAAATTATTAATTACTTTTGTTTAGGTCCGTATTTTAGAAAATATTCATGCGTGGGTTTGTCTGTGATACGTTGTAAAATTGAATATAATATACGACCACATGATCCCTAGTACCGCTACTGATACAGGTCTATCGTTATGGAACTAAATGATATACCCGTCACGCATGTCTAAAGTTATTGAATAAATATTTGGTGCAACGAATATATGTCCGTTATTATTATTTTTAAGTTTATACATATTCTTATAATTATAGATCAGTACGTTTTATAAAATAATATTTTATTTTAAAACTAGTATATACCCGCGACTTCTTCCACGCTTGACTTTCCATTCTTGCGGGATCCCCGGGCCACAGCATTTAAAAAAGAAATTCATCTATCGTTTAAGTGGAAACTGTGTTGGAATTATATAATTTTCCAAACCGCTTCCGGGAAAATTCCCGTGGGATTCCTGAGATAAAAAGTATCACACATTTTACTGCATAAAATTGGCTATCAATCAGATAAAAAAATCGCATTGGAATTAGATTTTTTATCTGGTTATTTAAATCATTCCCAGAAATTTTTCCGCCGGATTCCCAGGATAAAAAGTAGCGCAGATTTTTGTTCTAAGAATTTGCTGTCAATCTGCGTAAACCGTATCAAAATCGGCTTAGTCATTTTTAAGTGAATTCCGAACAAACCATCAATCATCTTTTTGTCTTGTCTCAATAATAAGAGACGTTAATAAATTTTTGTCTAAGCTTTTATATGGCTGACTGCGATGCAGGGGACTAGGGTTTGATTTGTGGCCTAGTAAATATTATAAATAACTTTCTATTATTGATTAATCATAGTCTGGATGCTGGCGTCGCCAAAGTTGTACATTGTATATCACCTATAACACAAGCTTAATTTGTCTAGTTTGTAGATAGATATATAATAAATATGTCTCATTGATCATTGATCATGAATAACATCAGGAATCCTTTAAGATATTCTGAACTGACTATATATGTACTACCTAATGAGGGTAGGACCAGGGTTTATTTTAGTTAGATTACTATGTTGCCATGAGCTCCCGAAGGTCACCTTTGCCGTCTGTTCATTTGTTGCTTAGTTATTGAAAAGCAAAACATTCTTATAATTTAGTAAGTTATTAATTAAGATATTTATAAATAATATTAAAAATGCGAAAGTAAGTCTTGTGTTTAATAAATATGAAGCCTACATCGGCTTATATTTCGCACATTCTATACGTACTTGAATATCGTTTTTGTTGTCCAGGAAATCTTGTGTCAAATCATTTGGTTTCAATTTATATTATGTATTATTATGTGTAATACGCAAAATAATTTTCTAGACGTTCGTTTTAATATACAATATAACTATGGAAGAATACCACAACGAATTACAATCGCCTAGTAAAGAACATTATAGAAATCTCCTAAATCCTATATGACTAAATCGCGACAGAAAACATTCTACTTTCGCTTTTTGATGTTTCCAAATTCAAAGGGTTTTTATTCAAAATAAGTTCTACTGTTTTATTGTCAAAAGCATGTTTTTGAGATTGCATCATTTAAGAAGTATTTATTTTATCTTATTTTAAACGTTTAGAATATGTTGTAAGAAATATGTATAAAATATTAAAACGGCAATGAGCGAAAAAAATAATACCCTGTGGCGCCATCTAGTGTATGGGATTAAGGAGCTCAGAGTTACATGTTTATTGGCAGTTTGTCATTCCTAATATTCTTCCGTAATATAATTAATAACGCCATATGATAATGCCATTATTGTAATTAAAAATAATAATTTAAATTTACGGGTGATTGTATTTAGTGATAATAAATATTATTGTAATATTGATAGTAGATAATAAAAAAGATTTTTGTCGTGTATTTTTGGTTTGATTATTTAGAGATCCTTAATGTTAAAAAGGAATCTGTTTTGTTTCACTCGGGTTTCTGTGTGTCACAGTTACTGATGCATGCCGATGGTTATAAATTAATACTCAGGAACCTTATAATAATAACTAATTGGGCTATGTATCCGCTATTTTATAAGACTCTGCAACCATTATAGGAAAAACAGAACCCTTTGATATGTAATTGTGATGTCCGACTGTCTGTTTGCATATGTCACAGTATATTTTGGGAAAATACTGGTCTTCATGGTGGAAATTTGACCAAAGCCTATTTAAAGCGCTTTAAAGTTATAAATAGTGAAATCCCGATTAAAGTGAAGATTAGTGGGGGCGGCCCGCATAATGTAATTTGTAACGAAGGACCAGAATGTTGAACTTTTTTCAGCATACATATTCGTGTGTGGTGTCGTTAGTCAAACCCTGAAAACGATTTTTTTAAAGTAACTTTTAATTAAGTCAATGGGTAGCGAAATAATTAGTTCCCAAAGTCGTGAACTTTTATGAAGTGGATAATACTGAAACATATTAGGGTGCTACAGCTTAAATATACTGCTGCTATAGCTTTCAGCGTAAATTGCTTTGAACAATATTCGATTTGAAATATACCTACTTTAGTTCCGTAGCGAAATTTAACATACCTCGTAAAAATAAAAATTATGTTTTTGCCATTATATTTTAAATCATTCGAAGAAGATGTTTTATTCTACAAGCGACTCATTCATTATCGACTCAATTCTAATGCCTGCAAAGCTACCAACTCGTATGTACTTTGTATAGACAGTGCCATAGTTGAAAGAACCGCTCGTGATTAGCATGAAGTCCAAAAATAAAAATGTTAATCAAAAATTAAAATAATGTTTACCTCAAATCGCACTTCGTTTTGGGCTTTAATTGAGTTCGATAAAGATTTATATGTATATTCGAATTTTTCTTATAGATCCGAATTTAAGTCTTCCTGGACACTAATATGTAAAGCAATGCTGCATTTGAGCTTTTGGACTTGGAGTATGTATTTCTTCTTTTGATAAATTTGTGTAACATATTGTTTTGATGTAGGTACATATCTATAGTCACTCAGCGGGCAATTAGTTATAAAAAAAATCAGGAAAAAGAGTTATCCTTAAGAGAACCAAGGTAATCGAAAGTGGCAGTGGGTCAATCAAGTTTATAGCAAAATCATTGGCCGATGGAGCAGCACTCTTGGATTGTAGACCTCGTTTCCGTACACATAATGTATAACGATGTCTAGAGCGGTGGGCCGACAACCTGCCCAGTTCGCCGTTAAGAGCTGAATGATGAAAGTAGCTCTGCTCAACGGAATATGTGGCGCAAACTTAGACAACATATCTAGCAGCGGACTGTCTATAAAATATTGATAGACTTCTCGGATCTTGAGAAACAGAACTGTTTTTGACGACAGGGTGACACATGTATTCACAGTGTTGTTGTTTCACAGACTTCGCTATAGCTAACGTGCAATGCCAGTACGATAGTGCATCAGATGCAGAGGCTGATGAAAGGGTCAACACCTCCTTACCGACGACGGACCACAACTATGATATGCGGGATGAACCGCCAGCTTTTGTCATCACGCATTATAATGCTGTAAGTCTTTACACAAGACCTGGGTGTCTTAAAATCCGACTTTAAAATGGAGATAATGTTCTCAACTCGCCTGTTTATTATACGTTGGGTATATTGTAACTTGTTTTTGATTATATTGTTCTCTGTCACAGCACAAATCATCATGACATCCTTCCTATAACCAACCCATTTATTGTATCGAACTTTAATTTTATATGCACCACTTTTTCAGTATAATAGGCTTTTGTCACAATTTTATGTCATGATTTTCATCCCTCTTCATTACATGCTAATATAACCTTAATCTTCTTCGTCTCAATTTTTTGTCACGGGTGCAACTTTCAAACCCCCCCTCATCTTATTTATCTATGTCAATTTCAGAACTCACAATCGCAACGCATAGAACCAGGGATTACTGACTCTAGGCCGAAAATAATGACTATCGAGCCTGGGTTCTCGTCTAGCGTTAATGTCATACACGTAGGAGATCGACCGCAGGTAAAGATATTTAAGAGAACGGAACATAATAGAAATTATAACCTTCTTCTCATTTAGCATCTTCTAATTATGTGGGGTCAGCACAACATATATTTTCCATGTATCCGCCTCTATTCTAGCATAAGTCCAAAAAAAGCAATGACAATGGCCCAGCAAAAGGAAGTAACTAATATAAAGCTCCGACACATGGCATTCTGCCTTCGCTATGGCATAACGCCAGTTAGTTTAATAATAACGTTGTTTCTTAGATATTTTTTATTTAAAATTGGTCTGTGCGCTAATTTTTAATATTAAGAAATTAATTTAAGATTTATGAGACACCGTGTTTTGTTAATATGTAAAATTAACAATTGCAGGAACCACAATCGTCGTCGTTATACAACATAAACAAGCGGATCCGCAGGAGCGAGGTTGTGTTACGGCAGGCGGCTGACTGCGTCAGTCGAGGCCTCACTTTCCAGACTGTGTCAGAACAGTTCAATATCCCCATCTCCACGATACGGTAATGTATATTACGATACCAATTGATACGTTCAAGTGACAGAAAATCAAATCGAGGGATGATTATTTGTGTGTAGGGTCTTCTTCTTGTGCTTGGTAATGTTTCTTCCTAAGGAAATATATAGTGATTTTATACAAGGGCTTAAAAGTTATTGAGTTTTTCATTTAAACAGAGCATTATTAAAGTTCCTTATAGTATAATCAATAGGAATAGGAATGTACATACAATAGGAATGTTATCGGAAAACTTAATCAAGGCAAAAACAACTGATGTTGTCTTATTGTTTAACAGTAGGTACTACAACTAAAATCTGTTAACTGACATTTTTATGGTTTGTAGACATCTTGGCATAAACGGAATCTTTATATCTCCATCATCTGTGACAGTCTTTGTATATATACCACGGTTACTTTTATCCTACTGGGTCTGTATGCACTCAATTTGACAGAAAGGTGTAATCTATATGACGTTAGTAAAACCGCAAGATAATCAAAAATTAGAGATAGCCACGATACATAAAACTGAAGCTTGAAACTGTAGAACTGTAGAAAGTTATGTGGGGTATTTAGTTTCAGGCGTAAAAATTGTGTTATAACTCTTCCTCTACCTTTTAAACTATGAAGTGGATAATGCTGAAAATTGAAGGTGGTATCTAATCATACCTTCTAACCTTACCTTAATAGTAATCATACCTTCAAAAAACGATCATAAAAAACTTTTTAGAATTTTGTACCAAAAACCTCTACGTAATCCTTCATTGTGCACAGACTAGCACGTATTTGTCCAAATTATTAAAGCTCTATGAGTAAAGTCTGTAATTTAGGCTTCAGTACAATCTATATTCTGTTTTACAGATTCTTCATGGCACGTAAAGGGATTCTACCTCAACGACGTCGCGGACGAACTACCCAAGTATGTAAATTTAGCTATACCTAGTACTAATAAAAATGATATGCCTGAGATTTCAAAATAAATGTCAATATTTAATTGAACTCCGTCAGATACACGATGCGTAATCACTGAACAAAACTATTGTTTTAAGGTAAAATTTTCTGTCCCTCTGTATGAAAGTTTGTATCGAATAGATTCGTAACGTCTTAACGGACTTTGAAAATTATTTTAGGAATTAAAACAGGAATTTTCTCTCTTTTCTTTTATTCTTTACGTGTATGTTTCATTTCTATATCTTGCAGTGGTTCATGGAAATTCAACGATTAAATAATTAACTTGTCGTTTGTTGTTTGCAGTGAATTCCCACAACTATAATAACAGATATGACATATATACCCATATATAATAGACATGGCTCATACACTGTTACTCATACATTGTTTAAATATAGTGATAGAATTAAATCATCAATCATCATAATCATTTCAATTACTTTTCTAACGAGAAATAATGCGCTACTTGACTCCTTTTACTTGTACCTACTTATGACGTACGCTCCTACAAAATCTATGAGGCTGTGCTGTTCCGTAAGTTTAAAAAAGTCGATTTAACAGTGCGCTCCACTATTTGTGGACTGACTGTCATGCACTTGACAGATTACTATGTGATATTTTTGTCTGGTTATTGATTGAGATTGAATGACAATGATTCTATAAAATTTTCAGTTACACAGAGCCTGCAGCAGTCCGGAACCCCCATACCACATGCAGCATTACAAATTACCGGACATGGTCGCATTTAAACATGAAAGCGATGAAGAATCAAATAAAAAATATTAAAAAAAACCCTATAAATATGTTCCGAACTTAGAAACCCTTTCAGTATTATTGTAAAATTTGAGCATGTCAACTTAAATATGCAATATTATTGTCGATACTTGGCCAAAAAGTATTTTTGCGGTGTGTTTAGATAACACCACTCTAGGATTGTTAATAAGCTGATTTTTAATATTTTGCGGAGTGATAAATTAATATGGAATTTCTACGACACCTGTACGAATCAGAGTTTGATTTGGAAACTTATTTTCTTCAAGAATATTTTAACGGTACCTTCAAGAAAAAAAATACAGCAAAAGTAAATTTCTTTTTGAAATATTGTCGGCAGGCCAAGATTCAAGGATAAAAAGTAGTAAGTATCTTTTAATTTGTATTTGAAAATCTTCAAATTTTTGGAAATTATTTTTATAGGGCACAAGTATTGTCAATAGTATTGACACGTCTCCTGTATAAATGTTCGTAGTCATGGAGAATGGACTGAGTATTGTAAAACCTTATTCACCTGTGTAGTCGTAGTGAATACGTATCAAAAGGTGTGAAATTATAACAAATATAGCGATTTTGCGGCCAATAATGGTCTTAACGTTTATTTATTAATTTAAATATAAACATCCTATTAGACAAGGTAAACGCGTTTCTTTACTTACAGGTAGTAAATGCTAAGAAATTTAATTGAAATATTTTCATTTTTAATCACGACTATGATAGACGGAATGACAACCGTAAAAATGTACCTAATACTTGAACCTCCTCTTGTTCTCTTGATGTTAGAAAATTAAGTTAGAATAAAGTATAAATATAGAACCGTCTAGTTACATTATTGAAGATGTAGTAAGGATCCCTAATTTGTATATAGCCTATATTAATCTGGGATAATGTAGCATTTGAAAAGTGAAAGTTTTTTTATCGGTCCTGTAGTTTTTGAGTTAATCGTTACAAACATTCAAAAATACAAATCTTTCGTCTATATGTTATTAGTATTTAGTATAGATAACAATAGCTCTTAACACCAAAAGGAAGCATTCTCATTAAGTATACCATAAAAGACGTTTCCGACATAGCTCGTTCAATAGCCATCTTACCGACTCAGTTTGTGAACTAATCCCTTGGTCGTGTCCTCGTTTCGGCTCTTTATGTCATGATGGGCAGGATAGAGCCAGCCCCAACCATCTAGGTGCCCTGGGCGAGTTATGCACTGGGCGCTCTTTTATATCCTACTACTATTACGAACGGGACAGTTTGTGAGGATATATTGATGCATGTTTGTAACCCAGTCGAAAACTACTGAACGAATTTTGATGAAACTTTACAGTAATATATCTTATACACCAGAATTTAAGATTGCTCCCGCGGCGCCCTGTAGGCCCTTAAGCTAGTACTTTCCAGTATATAAAAGTACTCTGTAGCTAGCACTGCTAATTATATTATTCTTCATTAGTCGATACGTGACTACAGAAAAGAGTATTGACCGCATAATCGCTTTGTCTCTTTCTATAAAGTATTCAATTTGTGAAGGTATTGTTCAGGTCATTCTTTTTCTATGACTTTGCTGGACAAAGACATTTAAATAGAAAAAAATGTATATCAATAAAATTAGGGGCCTTGCAATGTTTAGTTTAGATAATACATAACGTCTTGGCAATGTAAAATCAAAACTATTATGGCTGGTTTTTTATATCTTGCCGACCCATTTACCTTACTATCGACATACGCTCCATACAAGTAATTTCAAAAGTTTAACTGATGCTAGGGCAAGGGAATGATGAGTAAGATATAGGAACCGGCAATTAATGACATTTACCCAGTAAAACATGACTCTACGAAATTCTTGTATAACTTGATGTCGCTATAGGGCATTTTTCTTCCGTTTATTATTAGGTTTCTGCTCCACCTGCGTTAATGTTATCGTTCCTGACTTTGTGTAATTCGTCTTAAATACCTATAGCATGAAAAATAGCACGTTAACAAATAGCTACATTGGTGTAGTCTAACACCACCAACTGAGGTATCGGTTAATGTATAACATCGGTTCACATTATGTTAAATAATGCATTAAATCGTGTTTTATTAGTGCATTAGTTAATTCATTGCGGCGCAGGTGTAGCAGAGGCATTAGAAACATGTTTTTGAGTTTCAATTTTTGTTTGATTGGGTGGCAAAAATTTATTTTAATTAATAAAAATTCGGCATTATTTTTAACACTTTAAATAAGACACATTCGGTATAATCAATACCCATAACATTATCCCAGATACGAACCCAGCAATAAGAGCTACGTTTTCTACTGGGCGATTGTCATTCATAGTATTCTTTCAGTGTTAAAATTTATATATTATGTATTCATTTTTAAAGAATGTGTATTCACACTGTCAAACGTAACAAGGCTTAGTAGTATATGCATTTTTAAATGGGTAGTTAATAGGCTACTGCCTCGTTGACTTAGTTCTAATGCCTCTCATCCGAATCATGCTGATTTTTTTATCTGATATAATGTATATGCATACAGAGGTGATGGGCTGTTTGTTTCAAGCAACATTTTGTGAGAGATGTAACATAACGAATTTTTCCCAATTCTTTTTTATATGAAACACACTGTTTATTATATAGGTATTTTTTATTAGTTATGCGTTATTTAAAAACTCTCCTGACAGATTTTCAAAATACCACTTGAAATAAACAGCCTTTCACACCTCAGTATTATATTGTACGACACATTGTTAGTATTTAAAATAAATTAAAACTAGTACTATAAAATGAGCAGCTGTAAATTATTTTGTCAGTATTATTTTATAGAACAAATATAATTTGTAATCAAATTTATTTATATAGTATTTTATTCACATTATTTTGAGGGCCAAAAGGCTTTTTGGTGTAAGTAATATTTTTTAAATTAGAGAAAATAATTTAAAACTGTAATTTTTAAAAAACAACAATATTTCGGATAATTGCGTGTGAGTCTTGGCGTAAATGATTTCATAATGAACATTTTTTTTCATTCTCCGTTACTCAGATGTTTCGTATTTACCATGCTACCACTATTATATATTTATCTCTCAAGTTTATTGCCACTATAAAGGCATATAAAAGACGTTTTCCGGTTAAATGACATAAAGTTAAAATTAAGAATCTTCAAGAAAAGCTGCTGTGGTATAAATACATGGACATTATAAGAATTTGATTTTGCTATTTGACCCCAGTACGCTAAAAATATGTATATACTAGGTCTGAAAAAGCAAAATATTTCTCAAGCAAGCGCAGTTCCAAGGAATGCGTGAATTGAATTCCAACCCCTTACCGGCAGCGCGTTGGTAACATATCTAATGTTGCAAACGTCCATAGGCGACAGTTACCGCTTTCCATCAGGTGGGCCGTCAGACTGTGCTATGTACTCCACCTATATAAAAAAAGTACTCAGCTATTTAGAAAAATTACCTTAAGGGGCCTATTGTACAGTGTAGTGTTTATCTAATATATAAAATTCTCGTGTCACGGTGTTTGTAATTAAACTCCTCTGAAACGGCTTGACCGATTCTCATGAAATTTTGTGTGCATATTGGGTAGGTCTGAGAATCGGACAACATATATTTTTCTTCCCCCTAAATGTTAAGGGTAGTCCACCTCTAAATTTATTTTTTAAACTTTTAGATATTTATTTTTTTATGATACAGCATTAAAAAATACATAGTACAACCCTAAATATTCAACCCTCTACGATCAACCCCTATTTTTTATGGACAGGTAGTTTCCTTTATACGTTGGTGTACAGTAATAAGTATTGCATTTTATTCAAACAGCCTTTTAGTACTGTAATGTCACTATAAACACACACACACACACACACACACACACACACACACACACACACACACATATATATATATATATATATACATACATATATACATACATACATATATACATACATACATAATATCACGCCTGTTTCCCATGGGGGTAGGCAGAGACTATGGACTATTCTGTTTATTGTTAAAGTCAAATTAACAGTGTAGCCTTGGCGAAATATGTAAATATAGAAGTATAGTCTTTGACAACCGAACCTTAATAATGTTCAAACTTATAATTTAAATTATGGTCGAATTACGACCACAGGGCGACCACTAGTAATAGTAATAGTAAATATATATATAATTTGTTAAGATCTTTTTAGTTCATCGTGTGCCGACCTCCGACTCTTTACATCTAACTTTGTCAATAAGATTACAATAAAAAATTAAACACAATTTCCATGTGTACAAATAACATCTCGTTTTACTCCCATATTCTAATTCTAACAATAAAACAAAGATATTTTTGAGACCAAATCAGTCGAAGTTTGTAATGAGTTTTTTATTTACATCTTTTTTACTATTATGCTTCAATAAATATGCTGCAAATAATATACAACGTTCATTGTAATAAGTTTAGGGTCCTTTTCTATATCAAAATCCGAGAGAAGAAAGACTCACAGCGCGATCAACATATTATGTAGCATTTAAGAATGTTACAATAATTATTGCACGATTGTTTTTCCTATTCTTCCTCTTCCACGGTTAGAGTCCTTACGTATGGAATATAAAAATCAAGTAAGTAGGTACTTATCATATAATATCGTGCCATGAAATCTCAATTTAAATGAGTCTCAAGATTAAAGAGCGCAGTGTACATATCTCAGAATAAGAATTAGGTTACAGAAACCGATGAAACCGTTATAACTACAAAATACATACACCCACTAAGCCGCTCATTGTTCTCATACAAATGCATATTAATTATTGTCTTTTATAGTGAATATTAAAGAGTTTTTATCATTCATACGGACTTTATGTATTTAATGACGTTAATGATGTTGGAAAGGGATAGTACAATACGAGCAAAACTTCATGCGTCCCTGAAATTCTTGCGCATCAGTACGTAGTTCACAGTTATGTCCCAACAGAGCTGAAGAATCTCCCACCAAGCCCATCATACAGCTCTGTCTGTTACACTGTCGCTCGGCCGCTATTCCAACGTGCATGCTAACACAACACTAAGATGTAATAAACGTTAATATTTGACTGGGTCTGCGTAAATTCACGAAGCTCACTTCATTCGTAGGGCATTTAGTTTTGCGCATACTGTAGCATAGAGGCAATGAATATTTTATGCTAATGTAGTCGTAATCTACATACGTTATTGATCTTGTTTTAAACCAAGTCTATAATTAATATTTTAAAGCAAGATAATAACTGTTTTGCTTTAAACTTATTAAGCATTTGAGTATTAATTAGCAGAACAAATTTTTATAAGTTGGAAACTGTTATTTGCACCTGTATCTCATCGGAAACAGTGGAAATCTTTAAGACGCGTTTTGTTTATACTTATATACAATATATTGTATTAATAAATAAAATATCTCTTACTCAGCTTTTAATTTTGCACGGGTTTTATATCTTGAATTATTGTTTTGAGGTGTAAAGTAATTAAAATAATCAATAGCAATAGTTTTACAATAAATGAAATGTAGATTGTGAAAGTGTCTAGACATAAATCCTCCGACATAAAAGTATAATAAAAATATTTTTGTGTAATGTTTGTTTCATTTTTATTGTTTTTGTAAAATTATGGAGGAAGTAATCAGAGCCAGCCCCTTAGCCAGCTCTAGCTTTTTGCCGCTATAGGCAAAGTCGAAAAATGCCTCCCACAGCAAAGCTATTAAAAAATCTAAAAGAAGTCTATCTATAAATCTAGCTTTATTTCTCCCAGAACCCTGTCTATTCGAGTTGTATGTACTTGCTGATTTCACTACTCATGTATTCTTTATTTAAATGAACGACGAAGTAAACTGCCATGTTTCAGACATTTTTTTTCATGGGATAAATTTTATTACTTAACCGAGCTAAGTTGAAATTATATAAAAAATATTCTACAACTGCCGCTTATTTTTAATCAATGTTTTAACCTTTTATGAAAATAAAACTGCTCAACAAAAACATCTATATCTAAATTTCCCGCTAAAAGCTCACCACGAATCGTTAGGGCCTGTTCGCACAGCAATTTTTCACAGCACAATTTTTTTCGCGCGAATTAAATTTCGCGACCGGAATGACACCTAGTACGCACTGCGAATAAAATTTCGTACTATTTTTGTCAGTTTACTTCAGTTCTCGGCTGAGACGCACGTGTGAAATGGACAACCGAACTAAAATTTTAATTTATCTAATGCTAAGGCGGCGTAACAGACGTATCAAAAGATGTCATTCTCCATATATTCAATATACTCTTTGGATGTCATGAACATTGGATTCACCCACTTACGACATTGAGACCCATAAAAGGATTTTTCTTCATAAAATATCAAGAGTTGCGAAAATACAGCAAAAAGTTTTTAGTAGTAGTTTTTAGTATTTCTTAGCAGTTTACGTAAATTACCCGTCAAACCAATATTCTCATTTAGTACCGTTGAGACAGAAAATGTTCTGTATATATATACTAGCTGTACCCGGCAGACGTTGTCCTGTCTTTAAAAAATAAAAATCTAGAACCCGATTCCAGCGTCATCTACCGGGACCAAATGTTAATAAACTATTCTCAAATCCACTTGAACAAACAAAAATTTCATCAAAATCAGGCCCAGCGTTTAGGAGGAGTATCGCTGCGCCACCTACTGGGTCCAATCGCTTATTTAAACCATTCCGGGACAAACTTCAACACATATAACAACAAAAAGAACACCTAAATTCTGATACCCGATTGCAGCGCCATCTACCTGGTTCAAATTTAACTATAAATCACCCAGTAGAAAATTATAAAAATACTAATATTGCTATTAAAAAATAGGGGTTGATCGTAGAGGGTTGAAAATTGAGGGTATATAACCCTAAACTAAACTTTATGTATTTATGCTGTATCATAAAAAATAAAATTAGAAAAAATATTTAGGGGTGGACTACCCTTAACATTTAGGGGGATGAAAAATAGATGTTGGCCGATTCTCACACCTACCCAATATGCATACAAAATTTCATGAGAATCGGTCAAGCCATTTCGGAGGAGTTTGGTAACCAACACTGACACGAGAATTTTATATATAAGAAGATATACTAGAGTTTACCCCACGTCATTGCACTGTTCCCAAGTGAAGTATATGTTTTTATATATTTCCTCCCACAATCTCGCCTTTAATATTCTATCGTGATATGCTTTATGAAATTTATCCCACAAGGGAGGTCTCCTATGCATCAGCGAGATTAGTTGTTCCACATCAATTTCATCATTTTCTTACACGGCCGGCGATCGGGCGGGAGAAAAAGCGCACGACATCTCTTCAATATCGACGTTGCACGACTGAGCGAATCGCGCGATTTTTATTCCACTGTGCGAACATAGCCATACTTACTCTATACGGTACAAAATATTCGCGCGAAAATAAATCGCATCGCTTCGCGATCAATTTGCATCAAGTCACAGATTTTATTCTCGCGAGATTTTTTTATCGCCAGTGCGGCTACTCGTATAATATTCAATGTGTTACAGAATTACGGGGAAAAAATCGTGCTGTGAAAAATCGCTGTGCGAACAGGCTCTTAGTGTCGCCATCTAAAAAATGTTCTGAGCATGACTTTAGCTGCGTTCAGCAATTTTAACATTCATATTCATAATTACGAGACCGAATGTTGATCTTTCTGTAAAGTATAAAAATAGGTATATATATTCTAGACCAAAACTTTCTTGACTGCGATAACTAGTTAGTTGATTTTTATATATTATAAAAAATATTTTTAAAATTTAATCTGAATTTGAATTATTCTGAATACATCCAAGGGGCGATAAACCGAAACAAAAATGGCGTTGTACTGTTTGATGTCAGTAGTGAAAAATGTTTAAAAAGTAAATAAAAATGGTTCTTCCGTGCAAACGTGTGTTAATATGTGTTTTCTCGTTTTTGTTTATTGTTAAAACATGTAAGTATTATTAATTATTAGTCATATCATTATTAGCTCGGCAAAGTTGTCAGAAAATATTTGTCCATATTTTCTAGATTTTGGGTATTATTCTCTTCAAAAGGCCTTGATTAACAACTTTGATAGTGTATGTAAACTTAGCTACCGATCGAGATCAAGGTTTCGCATTGTTAATGTTAATTTTCCTTTAAAATCTAATGATTATTTTCGAAACTTTTTGTCGTACATTTTTTGCATTTTCGATATCTAACGGTATCATTTTTATGGAAACGAAATCCTTTCACTTTCGCCTTAATATCCAGTTAGTATTATTTGTATTAGGCCTTTGACTATTTATAACTTTCCATGTTAAAACATGAAATAATTTGAATGAGTGCCTAAAGTAAAAAACCTTTTTGAATTTTAAAGGTAGATAATTTAATGATCTTATGCTTAAATTGACTCAAACTTCGGGTGCAGTGTAGTATAGGGCACCTTTATTGGTTACAAATCAGCCATGACACTCATTGACTGCTACCGTGGCACCCTTGACTCAAGTGCTTGGCTTGTGGCTTTAGTTGGGAGTCGTGACAGGTGACTAGGAGAATATAGTATTAATTAAACTCATCAGTATTGCCTCTACACAGAATTAAAAAACCATAATGAACCAGATGAGTATGCCGCCCTACCCTCCCCTCTACAACCCTACACATCTCCCATCATTTAAAATAAAGGTGCCCTATATCTATACCACACCCCAAACTGCATTCTGTTTTAGAATATAGATCTTAAACTAAATCCATAAAACACTGGAATCTCTTAGTCTCTTATATCAATTCAAAGTCTAATATTTTCTTCATACACAAATGACATGTTAATACACAATATCAAGATACACATTCTATTTTTTTAAAGTCTTATTTCCTTTTTTGTTTCCCTGATATTTTATTTATTTATTACTAGTTATTACCCATAACTTGGCCTTAAATTATAATTTTATTTTCTAAATGAATAGTAGATTGTTACATAAGAGATGATAGTGACCTATGTAGACATAAGATGGTTCGGCACACAAGCACACCAAGGGTGCTAATAGTTTGAATGCCTAAGTGTCTTTCACCTGAGGTTAACTTTGCTTTTCATTTTATATAACAGAAAAGTGAATAATAACTGATTAGTTAAACAAACAACTACTTCTCAAATGAGTTATTAATCTACATCTATATCTAAATCTGATGAACTCATTTAATATGTGACATATGATGTGTCAAGTAAATTTCTTTTTCTTTTTCTGTGGCTAATAGAACACTAGCCAGTAATTTTTAGTTATTGATGATACACTCTATCATCATTATGAATTTGTAGGGGATTTATAGGATGTAAATTCAAAAATGCTGTTTGGAATTATCACAAAGTTTATTAGAAGTACGCACACATACATAACAGTTCTTACAAGTATTGCAGAAAAGACCAAAACTCAATCATAGGCAGAAAATCATTATCACTTAAATCACATAAAGTTCATTGTTATAAGATACTCGCTCCAAAAGTGCATTAGGTAATGCCTCATTCGCAGTCAGAATACCACTGGCGTATTTCCTGACTATCCGATCCTCATCCATTTGTAAATCAGACATGGCCTCCTAGCAACATGTTGCTCACATATTCTAGTTGAAATCTTTAAATGGTCAGCTTTAGTGGCTTCCAAAAATTTGCATGAAATACCAACAAAGGAAAGAAGGTTTTATATCTCTTATGGCAGAGTGAACAAAGCCAATACCGTGAATATAGATCACTCAAATTCAAAGGGGTAATAAGACCTACAAAGGATTAGTCCTGGCTTGCATCAATAGTAATAACATATTAAGCTCAAATTTATGTAAAATAATTTAGTGAAAAGAAATTTATAAGTATAAATAAAAGTCATGTTTCAAAATTAGTGATACTTTTTAATTACAATTTTATGATGCCATTTAACAGTGACTGTATAAAAAGTTTTACCATGGCTCACAGTTTTTAATTTTTTTGCCAGTAGGGAAAACTATTTCGATGGGACATAAAGAACTGTTTTCATCCCTGTGATCGGGCATCTTCAAGCATACCTTCATAATATGAGAAATTAATATATTACTCAATTTTCATAATAGAAACTAGAATTATTTCTTGTTTTTATTTTAGCCTCATAAACCATGATTATTCCTGTTCTCTTGGGACATCTGAATAAAAAAAATAAAAAAACACTTCTATTAAAATGCAACATCATAAAAAATATCTAGTCAGTCTATTGATTACCACTAAGTTTTGTGACCATATACATCTGTATATTTTATATATAAAGATTGTTTTCAATCCAGGCACATCAGAACTGCCAAGCCCTCCTCAGCTAGTCCTATACATTCCTGGTGATCCAGAATACACAGATGTGCTGGCCAGACGGGAACATGATGACTTGACTCTGACCTGCAAGTTGCGAGGAGAGATTGCGCCCACTCGTTATGTGTGGAATTACATACCTTCTGATGAAAATGCTGTGCCTAGGTAAGTGCTTACACCTTTCCTTCTTGTGGCAATTATTTACTTTACTAAACTTTATAGAGTTTGCATCCGCCATCATATTCCTTCAGTTGCACAGGGGTGTAATAGCCATAGTCTGCTCAGATTAACTTAAACCATAAACGTAAATTGTTAACTTGTTTAACACTATTCCATGTGACTCCCTATGAGAATTGCCACCTTTCTAATAGCAACTATTTTCTAATTTGAATGTTGATTACCAATTCGTATTTTATAGTCTCTTATAAAGAAAGAAAAACTTTAAAAACTAGGTACAGTTTAAACACTTACAATATAGTTATGGTTACAATTATATATATTGCTGCAGATTTGGGTATATATATATATAGCTTCCCGGTACACGAATTTTAAGTAGCAGGGTGGTGAAATGGGGAGAGGGAGAGGCACACTTACCTTTACTACAACCCCTAAGGTCCGGAGACCTTTATTTTTATAAACAACCTCACTTATTTTTTCGCTAATATTGCACTTCTATCTCTCCAAAAATCTTTTTAAAGTCCAAAAAAAAGCCAGTAATCAACATAAAAAGAACCAAATACCAGCTTAATTGGATAAAAGTGAAGAAAAACACAATAGAGCACATTTACATACACCACAAGAGTAACCATTCAAAATGGCGACCAATAAAGACGATTTTTTAAGTAATCGCATTTATTTATATTTAACCAATATTAAAGAAAAAATGTTCTGCAATGTACTTAAAAATTTATATCATTAATATATTGATTTATTGTGAAAAAAAAAACTGTAAAAAAGCAACTTGCTAATCATCCACTAAATTGATAAACAAAAAACATTTCATATGATACTTTTAAGCTTCGTACTGTTTGTGTGTATAAAATAAATAGTAAATGGTTACAAGTTGGTCCTAGCATGCACGCTGATGCGGCAAGGAGGCGGGCGTATCATTTCTACATTAAAAACAGTTTTATAAAAGGAGGAGGTAATATGTAATTCGTGAGTACATTCATAAACTCAAATCACGCTTTGTTATTATCAAAAGTGACTCTATTTTACAACAAAAATAAGTGAGGTTATGTTTATAATTTTTTTTAAATCCTCCAGACCTTAGGGGATGTAGTGGGGGTAAGTATACCTTCCCCCTACCCATTACGCCCACCCACTACTTAAAATTTGTGTATCGGATTGTTAAGTCGCAGCCCAGATTTGTATTAAAAAATCAAATACAGGTTTACTTTTGCTTATTTAACAGCCCATACACAGTAAAAACCGAGAGTGGCGCTAGTTCCCTTGTGAAATTGAACCTGTCATTGAGTGACAGTGGGCAGTACTTTTGCACTGTCCCACCATTCAGCGCCAGCAAGAATATTGTTGTTCAGAGCAAAGGTAAGTTTTATAATTTCCCTAATGATTAAGATAATATAATATTACCTTCAAATATTTACACTATGCTTGTACAAGCAGATTGATGGGTTTTACAAATAGGCTATCTTCTTATGCGAATTTCAAAATCAGCAAACAGTATTATGGTAATTATAACAAAATACACAAAAAATTTGCCCATTGTGCCTTATGCATAGAATTCAAACTTATATGATTACATTGAGACAAAGTGCATTAGTTACCACAACTTCTTCTAAGTATACATTTTGAAAAATTTGTAGGAGTATTATATTTTCTATAGGTCCAATGCAATGCGCCCGTGGCGCTTTTTGGTGCGGCAAACGCTGTGTGCTGGCCACATATGTTTGTGATGGGTTCGTGGACTGTGAGCATGGAGAGGACGAACACATACACCTGTGTAATATGCAGAATATATGTCAACGTAAGTTTATTTTAAATCAACATCACCTGCCCATCGACACCTAAAAGTTATTTACTGCTGGCAGCAGTAAATGGTGGCTGTTGATATGCATAGGCCTTTCTAAGATTGAGCTAAATATAGTAATCCTTCGTTTTCCTTTTCTGTCCTTGTGAATGTTGTCAATCTATCCAGTTGGAGGCATCATATACCTTGCTTAAGTTGCATGTAGCTGGTGAAGGTTGAATAAGGAAAGCGGAACACCGGAAATGTGGCGTAAACTGCAGCGGGCAATGGCGAAGAATGCATAATGTGTAAATGGATGATGTAATAAAAAAAAAAAAAAATTATCCATATAATTATATTTCTTAATAGTAGGTTAATTAAAAAGGAGCATTTCACGTAATCAAGGAAGTACTTTCATAGACACATGCAAATTTCACTTATAGAGATACATTGAAAAAAAAGTTTTTGTATCTCCTGAAAAGTTGGGTTTACGCCCCTCTGGCTTGAAGCCCGCGATATGTTTGCGTCTGAACGAGTAATTATGTTCAAGTGAATGAGTAAACTTATGACTGAGTGAGTGTGTCTAACTTTGAACAGTGGTAAAAATTGAAGCAAAAATTTGTGTTCATTTCAGGGAGCGATAAGTTGAACTGCTCTTCCGGTCGTTGTATATCTGAATCGGCGTGTTGTTTGCCCCACACTACTGGATACTTGTGCAGGCAACCGGCTTGCTGTGACGAGTATCCGCGATATTCAAGGCAAGAAGGTGAGTTTACAGTGGTTTATAGTGATACGCCATAATTTATGGTTCTATATATTTAGTATTGTTACATACCGACAAAGAAATGCGCAGCTGCCTGTCATAAAACGCAGTTTATTATTACCTTTGTCGCATTTGGAATTCTTTTGTTCACTTTGTGTTTCAAATTTACAATTAAACAATAGCCTATTGTTATTGTATTCGACTTGTTGGCCGTTCGCAGGAATAATTAACCAGGCGTGCAGATTACATTTTCTTGGAAAAACTCAGTACACGCAGTCGATTGATGTATTATACATTTTAATTAACAATGCCCGAACGGAGGGGTGGGGCAGTCAAGCGAGGATTACGATACGACCAAGACGTAGATTCGATGAGCGTAATAGTGACGGACTTTGCGCGTGTTATTGAATCGTGCATTATACATGTTTGTATAGTTCTAATAAATTCTATAGTAATTCCAACGGCATTTTAATTCGAGTCTTGTAGCTCGTAACTGTATTATTACGTCGAACGAGACGTATGTGCATTAGTTTCATATAACAAGCTTTTTTAGACATTGTTCATTGTTGGAAGTTTTTTGTTTTTCAGGTTTTGTTGAGTTTGATTATCCCCCGCTCTTTGATGACAGACATGCGCCCGAGGACTATGGCTTTATCCAATCGACTATATACACCGTAACAGGTATGTTATTGTTTTGTTATTAATCATTTCGACAAAAATGTAACCCTTATGAAATTGTCATGTCCATCGTCTGTCTGAATACATGTCAGTCGTTTGTATTAAAAACTACCTGATATACATAGACGTAATATTACAGCAAGATTTAATCTCTATAGTGCTACAAAGCCATGTAGTGCAATTGCAAGAAATCACAATCGCTCAGCAAGAACCATTGTCATTCCTCATAATTGATCAAATTCAGTGTAATCCTATATAGCTACCTGGTTATTTTTCACGCTTAAACTTTTCCAGCTTGCGCCTTGATCTTCATGATAGCAGTAGTGCTGTTAGTATCGGCCATTTGTAAGATGCACATGAAGAGGGCAGCACTGAGGAGTTACGCTCACGCCGAGAGAGCCACCCGTCATCACTACAACGTACAGTATGCGCAGGTGAGTGCACGATCTAAACAAGCGATGATCGATTGTTACTAAAAACTTTCGAATTATTCGATTGTTCCGGTTATTCGATTGCAATGGAGAAACGTTTGGTGTTTATCGATTGTTATTGATGTGTTACTATTTTGTGTTCATGGCTCACTTGTCAATGGGCCTGCGCCTCGATTGTTTATGATTACTAATCCGCACAACAATCGATGATTGCACAGGACGATTGGTAAAACATGTTTTACTACTATGAATTTGGTAGTTGAGAAATATAAGCTGATTTAATATATATCGTAGATTACGATTTAAATATAAAAAAATAAATTGTTTTAACTAAAATATTAAATATTAATTGATATTTTGAGAAATAAAATTGTTATATTACAGCCATTAGCCACGTGACAATGAGTGCCGATCAGAGCGCGTGACGTCATAGTGTGCAAAACACAACAAGTTATCAATGACTTCTCAGATAACGCTTCAATGAAACAGACAGTTTGTTTTGCACGCTGTGACGTCATGCGAGACGCCATGACAGCTTGACGCGTTTTTGTGACGAAATGTCAAAATATTTATAAAATTGCTAAATTAAATATGTTAATGTTGTTTTTTTGCTGAAATATTAATATTTTGGCTAAAATAGACCATAAGGCTCAAAATAAACCTGTTTCTCAAAAATTGTCAACTACCGAATTCGCAAATGTATTCGATGTTTTATTTGCATTCCATTTTTATTTAGCTATGACGAATG
Source organism: Dendrolimus punctatus (assembly GCA_012273795.1). NCBI lineage: Eukaryota > Metazoa > Arthropoda > Insecta > Lepidoptera > Lasiocampidae > Dendrolimus > Dendrolimus punctatus. The sequence goes on from CM022527.1 coordinate 21,160,119, forward strand.
AATCTGCAATCGAATACACGCATGCACAATTGTCGATTAATTCGTTTTTTTAAAGTAACATCTCACATCGCTAACCTAGACATAGCGAGGAGCGATCGAAGATCACGATTCACGACGAGCGACCGATGGCTATGGCGGGTGATGGAAGTCGTCCTCGAGTGTGGGCATTCGTTAATGAAGTTATCCTTTCCAGGCGCAACGGTTCCCACCTTGCTATGAAGCCTCGAGGCTTTTGGAGCAGGAGGGCAGGATTGTCAACTCACCACCGCATTCTCCCCAAGACACACCCACCAGGCAGAATTTGCAGGTTACTAAAATACTATATATACTTAATAGAATTGCGTATTTGTTCCAATCGGCCGCGGACAGTATTCTATTTCGGATAAGGGTAATTGATTTTCAAAATCTACTGGTATCACTATAGTTTTCGTCAAAATTGGCCTCGAGACTCGTTTCGAGGGTTTTTTGATATGTCGCATAATTTAGGATTTGGCTCTGAAGGCCCATTTAAATAATTCACTCTGTATATATTCCAAAAACCACCAAATTGGTATATTTGAACCAACCGGGTACTTAATACATTCTATGATGGTTTTAAGTTACAAAGTTCATATAAAATAGTGGGCATTAAAGAACCTTGATATCATATTCATTTTAAATTATTTTTATTATAATAAACGTTACTCGACGAGGATTTTTAATATATATATTAAAAAAAAATCACTTAAAATTTCCTTTTTTTTTGTTTTTGCATTTGTAGTATTTGATAAAGGTTTGTTTTTATAACCAGTGCAACTCTGAATGTCCGCCGACAATAACGGGGCCGCCTCCAGAGCGACCAACAGGAATGGGTCTAGCGAGACTGTCGGCCATATTCTCCTCTCGTTATAGGCAGGTAAGGGATTTTTCATAAAATCCATAGGACACCCTTTAATAATGTAATTAAATAACAAATTTGGCTCAAATTACATGTTTCGTAAATATGTGTCAATATAATGTAATAGCAATATAAAAGCTACTACATTTTTAATTTTATTTTATCATTAAGAGTATGTTGAATTCCTGCCCAATACCGAAAAGCCATTATATTCAATAACGTCGCTTTAAAATTAAAATCTATTGTAAAAAACTGTCTTCGATCATTTGCAAAATCGCTAATAAATTAATGCAGAACTGTAATAAACAATATTGTTGTTTTTACTATACTATGAAATCAAGCAGAAATCCATAATGGCGATTACTGCCTTACGTGTCTGTGGAATAGACAAAAAATATTTAATCTTTAAAATATAATATAAAATTTATTTTGAATACCTTATAGTTAATTAAAATGAACACATTTCGAATTCTTGCATCTATCAAAGACATGATAAAATTACCCTATTGTGATTATTACAGGTGCCCACCCATCCGCCTGACGTCGAAATGACCTTACGCTCAACATCTTTAAACAATTCCCCAACACGTCAAATACAAAACTACCGCAGTCCAACATATTGCGATATTAATACTGAGTATTTGTTAAATAGCCCAGATAGTGTAGATTGCGCTAGGAATCTAAACATACCTGAGAGACCTAGGCGTAATACCTTAGAAAGGGTCATAGACCATATTGATAGGCAAAGACTGACATTGCAGGTAGGGAGGTTCCAATTAACGTTACCAAATCTACCTAATATAACAGGTTTTAGAAGGAACTGTGACCGACCTGATACTCCTAATGTCACTGAAGTGGATTTGCAAGATCTTGATTTCGTTAGATTAGGTTCGAATGATACTTATACGCTGAACGGTAGGACTATAAGGCTTTTGGGGGCTAATTTTGAGAATTATCCAATTGTTGGTGGGTCTAGACCTCCACCTTATACAGAAGCGATGAGATATAAGTTATATGGACCTCCACCCGAATATCTAAGTCGTGAAGGTCTAAATAGAGAAAGTCAAGTGGATCAAGAAGCTAGGAGTAATATCGAAATGCCGCCCTGTTATGATGAAGTCAACGGTAATCAAGTAACAGGTAATAATAACAGTGATTTGAATACCAGTTCTGATGTAGTCACTGCAAATCTAAATTCTAATAATACCGTAACGACATCTAATAATGCTGTTGTTAATAATTCTGATCTGAATCTACTTGTAAATGATTTAACAGTTATAAATAATGATACCAATAACGGAATGTCTGTTGATAATGGAATTTCAAATAATACCAGTAATGTAACAGATAATAACAGTGATACAAATACTATTTCTAATGCAGTCTCTAAAGGTAGCTGTGAAAATAATAATATACACTCGTCAAGTAGTTTTAAAGTAACAGTTACAAGTCACAATCCCAATGACCAGATTTCATCGCCAAACATCAGTGATAACGGTTCTTTATCAAATAATAACATAGCAGAGAACAGCACTGCGAATTCCAACTTTGAATCTTTGAATTCGGTTATCGATAATTTACCGGCTATTGATAGTGATGTGAATGCTAATTAGTATTGTTCTCAAATATATACTTTATTCAAAGAATAAATCAATCCGTAAGGCGATAGTAGACGTTTAAGATCAAAGTGTATTGGTGAAAGATTGATCGTCTATTGTATAGCTTTATTTTACGTTTTTATTATTTTTACATATAATTAATCAATTTGAATCTGACATCATGTGATTAATATAATTTAAATCTAATTTATGCTGTTGCAAAATATTTTATAGTATCATTTTTCTGTCAATCTAATTGACGTATTGAAATCAATTAAAAATGATAAACGATCAATCTGGCAAAAATTGTGCCTTAATATAATAAAAGAAATTGATTAAAAATAATATTTTCAAAGACAGCTATATTGATCCGATTTATAGACTTAGTAAGAAAAGAATATTTTGAAATAATAATGACTACAAAATTTATATAGCTTCACATCACTAATGTTACATATTAATTATATGAGGTTTTTAACGGATTTTAACTGTTCTAATGTTCTTTTTGGCGGAAGCTTGAAGGGTGACGTTTCATACAGTAGTATTGTTTCAAAAATATTTAATTTTGATTTATAGTCAGCAATAATTTTTAACTTATTGAATGTATTTTTTAACGATATACTACATTTATGTTCAAAATGTCATATAGTGTGTTTCTACATCTCATCTACATGTAAACGCAAGATTTGATCATACGTTAAAATCCGTTAAATTTCAATAGTCATTTTATTGATGACGCTTTGATTTGTTGCCATAATAACATAAAAATATACAGCGATTAATATTAAATTGTTTTTGTTTAAGAATAAGATACTCATTTTAAATATTGTAAATAATTTATTTTCGTAGTAGCACTTAGGTTGGTTAAACTGTTGCGATTTTTAGTCGCAGCTTTTGTAGTTTCGATGTAAGTAGTAAACTGAATTACTTCATATTAGTAAATTATCTCCGCCTTTTGTAACTGAATCAACGTATTAATGAATTTAAGCAAGTTTTATTTGTGTCTTCATTTGTATGCGACTTGCGTTAGCTAACTTACTTGAGCTCTTTTGCTACCGTACGCAGTGAATCCAAAAAATATCTCAGGGGATTGGGAAGGAGATCCCACCGGAGGTTTCCCCACCATTTTAGGATATGTTTTTTTTAATAACTAATTATTAAATAATTGTCGGAAAATTCTCTGTTTTTACAAATACGCATAGGTATATAGTAGTAACTACTTTGTATTAGATAGGCCGTCAGTCTGTCTACTGTAATCTAGTTATAAAATATTTTAGAAGAATAATAACAAAGTTATCTGCTGGAACATTCGAAGTCGCTTTTCTTTTTACTGTGCGACTAAAAATCGCAGCTATCAGTGAAACACGTAATTTGTAATTGCCTTATAGACTATAGATGTTTAAGTTCTGTTTTTATATATCTTTAGATGTTGTATGTATGTTATAAGGGCGGAACACATTTATCAGTATTCAAACGCATGACATGATCTGATCGTATCTTTTACAAGTTTAAAATGTGATTAAATAATTACAAAGCGACAGAAGACCAGGTTAAAATTTTAAAGATAAACAAAAACAGAGCATAATACTGATACGTGTGGTTAGTCCCTAAGTGATATTTTCTCATCTGTCCATACATATCTTCGGCACAATAATTATGGTTGTTGTCTTATGTTTATTGTTGTAATTTAAATGCGAAAGATTTAACCAATTTTATATTATTTAAAAGACCAGTATCGTGTTAAGTTAGGTTAATATTGTAACGACTCAAATGATTGATTACATTTTATTACTAGTCGAGTTGTTGTAATCGAATAATTATGATTACTTTTTTGGTATCGATTATAAATTTAATTATATTTAATTAGATGAACATTCTAGTTGCAGTCGCCATTTACCCAACACGCTCGAAATAATGTTTTATTACAAAATACCCTTATTTTTTCTGATATTAGCTAGTAGCCGGTGTTCAGACATAACTTTTGTATCATGTTGCATCTTAATGACAAACTGTCAATGATACGAAATTGGTTAAATCATTTTCTAATATTTTATGAATTTTATGTATTAAAATCTTAGTATTAAATAAATATGTAGTATGTACACGAGCTGGTTGCTAATCGCAGTACTAGCCTGTATTTTAGTTTAAAGAATCGCTCGATTGCGTGTCGGACCGCTCACATTGAAAGGTTTCTTAGAAACTACCTACTCCACTATTTTGTGATTTGGCTACGGAGTCCTAAAATGAAGTAGCCATTCGAAAATATCCTATAGCTTGAAATTACTAGATGGATCTTATTCGAAATAAATTTCGTTGAATCGTTGAATGCATTTTTAGACCGGTTCGGTTTCGGTTTTATTGTATTCGGTTTTAAGAAGTTCTTTTACGTGGCTTACAGTAGAGTGAACTGGAAGACATCGTATAAGTATCTTTGACGTTAGGAACTTTGTTACTGATGGGGATTCCTTGCTCATACGATTTTAGTTTATTAAAACATTGATATTTTTTTTCCAATATTTCCCCCGTAATAGCTCAAAAGGTAGGCAACTGAATTTTTACAACTTTGGTAGCTAATGTCTTTTTCCACCTGGTTTTTAAATGCTAATATTCGCAACTTCACTCTATCTGTCGTCACTTAAAAGCGAAGTGAACTTAGCACGCATAGACGGTTTCTACCTACACTAGCGCCGATTTGCTCTGTTCTTGAACTAATATTTATGCTCATCACTTAATCCGTCTCCAGTTTGACCCCCATATATGACGGTCCTGGTTATCTCTTACGTCCATATTCGATATGTTAGGAACTGACTGATTGTATATTTTCTTAATTTGATCTCGTAAAACACGTCAGTAATAAATATAAAAACCGACTAACCAGTAACCCGTTTAATATTAAACCCAGTGAGAATTTTAATATCCGCATTGTATATTCTAGAAGAATCATCTAATTGTAAGTGTGAGTCCGACTCGCACACGGCCTCTTGTTTCGCTTCGTCGTAATAGCAACGTACTCGTGTACAAACCATATTGTAGCTTGCCTAATTGTTATACGTTCTGGCCAGTTTATTAAATGTATAGAATTAAATTATAAATGAAACTTAGTACTTAAGATATGTATTTTACAGTCAGTCGCACGCTTTACTACACGGTCAGACCGGGTTTTTACGGCCTATCCAAACTTCCATCAATTTAACAGTTACTGTGGTTAAATATCCAATGCTCGCATAAGTCACTGGAACGCAACAGTTCTGGGTTTGATTCCTAGCATGGTAGATAGCAAACGAACACTTAGCCCAAAAGCGCATATAAAAAATGAAATCTTACTTCGTTTATATTGTTGATTAATTCATTGACTAAAACACATCCAGATTATAGATGTATGAATGCGCGTCAATCCGTATGAACAAGCGTGGCGAATATATCATAGTTGTCCTAAATTAAGAACACATGCCCGTCAGTGGGTTTACATTGTCCAGTCTTTGCCCGGCTTTTTACTCTCTCCTATCGCAGTGGTTGTGTCCCCGCTTCATGGAAGATCGCTCATGTACACCCCATACCCAAAAAGGGTGATCGAACGGACCCGTCGAATTATAGGCCTATAGCAATAACCTCTTTGCTTTCAAAGCTGATGGAGCGAATTATCAAGGTGCAGCTCTTAGGGTACCTTGAAGATTCCCAGCTTTTAAATGACCGGCAATATGGCTGCTGCCATGGTCGCTACGCTGGGGATCTTCTGGTGTACCTCACCCACTGTTGGGCTGAAGCCATTGAAAGCAAAGGGGAAGCTTTGGCTGTCAGCCTTGATATTGCTAAGGCCTTCGATCGGGTCTGGCATAGGCTCTTCTATCGAAGCTACCGTCTTACGGGATACCCGAGGGACTTTGCACCTGGCTATCCAGCTTCCTTGATGGGCGCAGCATACAAGTCGTTGTCGACGGTTGTTGCTCTAGCATCAAACCCATCAATGCTGGTGTGCCCCAGGGTTGTGTGCTGTCGCCGACGCTGTTCATTTTGCATATCAATGATATGTTGTCTATTGACAGCATTCATTGTTATGTGGAAGACAGCACTGGCGACGCGCATTACTCTAGACGTGCAAACGTCCCTCGATCATTTGTGAAGGAAAGTCGGGTTAGACTTGTGTCAAGGTAGAGAACTCCTTAGAGAGAGTCGTTGAATGGGGAAGACAAAACCTTGTCCAATTCAATCCCACAAAAACACAGGTCTACGTATTCTCAGCCAAGAAAACCCCATTCGTACATGCGCTTCAGTTCCAAGGAACACCCCTTACCACCTCGAAGAGTATTGGGATCCTTGGTGTCGACATTGCAAACGATGTACAGTTCAGGGGCCACCTTGAAGGCAAGGCAAAACTTGCCTCCAAAAAGCTGGGAGTGCTAAACCGATCCAAGCAGTACTTCACTCCGCGGCAACGCCTTGTGCTTTACAAAGCCCAGGTACGGCCGCATATGGAGTACTGCTCACACTTGTGGGCCGGGGCACCCGCTTACCAGCTAAATCCCCTAGACAGTATCCAACGTCGAGCCGTTCGCATTGTCGACGATCCCATACTCACAGACGGCTTAGATACGCTTGGCCTTCGGAGAGACTTCGCGTCTCTCTGCGTATTCTATCGACTATATAACGGAGAGTGTTCCGAGGAACTGTTTAGAATGGTGCCTTCGTCTTCTTTTTACCACCGCACCGCACGCCATCGGCTGGGCGTTCATCCCCACTTCCTTGAGCCGCTTCGCTCTTGTACGCAACGGTTCTCTAGAACGTTCCTCTTGCGCACCGTGGGGATTTGGAATGAGCTCCCAGCCGTGGTTTTCCAACAGCGCTTCGACATGGGGTTTTTTAAAAAGGGTGTCATAAGATTACTTCGAGGCCGGCAGCGCGTTGGTGACACCTCTGGTGTTGCAAAAGTCCATAGGCGACGGTAACCGCTTTCCATCAGGTGGGCCGTCTGCCCGCCTGCTGTACTCTAGCGATTAAAAAAAAAAGAGATAATCAAGAGCAAGACAATAAAATGAAAAATTACAAAAACTCGACATCCAAACACGCACTTCTTCCCGAGCAGCTCACGAATAATTCTATTGCATTGTGCAAGGTATTAAAATAATAATAAATCACATATCATGTATATAAATTTGCAATGCCTGTGTAATCCGATGCTTGTCCCGCTGGTATTTTTTCTGGGATAAAATTATCCTATATTCATCAGAATAAGAAAGTCATCACACCAGTCGGCACGGATTCGGTAAATATAAACCAAAAAGTGCTCATGGTCCGTCACAGATGCTGAAAGCGGCGTCTTGCAACAATTTAGTTTGACGCCGCTTTGGGCGTCGGATTGTGGTTAAACCGACGGGCACTCTGGAAATGTCTAAACGCACGTTAGTTTTTCCCGTGCACTCTGATTGAACTGATTTATTTGACACAAAAATTTACCTCAAAACCGCAAAGACTACGTTGGGATAGACAAGAATTACTGCGGCGTACGACGTTTAGACGTATGTACGTATGCTGCGTCAGGGGTTAGAGATCAATGTAGCATATTTAAATAAAAATGTGTGCGTGTACTAGTGTGTACACACGTAAGAAGTGAAACTTCTTTATGACCTTATTTTTCGAAAAATGATCTACTATATGCGACTTTACAGAAATTGGTTGAATAAATAAAGCCCCTACCACGGTCGAATCGATCGTGGTAGGGGCAAGAAAAAGATGGCGCGTAATCGGTTACTAATTTTTTTCCAATGCCGATAAAGTAGTTTCGCTTCAATAAGCATTCGTGTGTCGTGCACAGCGTCACGCCTGACGCGACCTATGGCATTTCTAACGGGCCACCGTCTAACGCCTCCGATTTAAAGGCTGCATTGATAACGTTCTCACCGGCTCGATCGCATCGAGAACCCTATCAGTGACGCACTTATCAAGTCAAAGTGTTAAGACTAAAGCTTCTTGGCTAGTGTTTGCCGAATCCGTGCGGTATAGTATGGAGACTCCCTAAGTATATTCCGTCTCTGTAGGATCATGGCAGAAGGTAACTAGAAATGGCAATCTCCCAGTAAGAGCCCTAGAATCGGCAATCATAAATTACAAGATGTCATTCTTGCCGTCGTTTTATTATATAATAAAAGCCCATAACGTCCCACTCGAGGACATAGGATTTATGACCATTTTAGGGTTACGTTTTTATTTGTCATTCCTGGTACTTTTTCCATGATATTACAAATGTTATAAAATTCATTTACCAAAAGAGACAAATAAGCAATCATATTTATATATTTTTATACATAGGATTAAAATAATAGTCACTTCACTTTAAATAAATTAAAATATGAGTCGATGAAGGAGTTATGTATGTACAAACTATGTAAGACCTTAAAATAATTACAATTTTAATTAGAAATCTCCAGTGATGAAAGAGTTAATAATAGTCGAATAATATCTTGTTTATTTTCTCAATGTTTACCAATTATAGAATATCCCCTTCATCCACTCATGTCTTAAAGTGTCAACCTATTTAATTAATGAACAAATCACCTTATAAAAAATGTCACCCTGTTAAATAAATAGTACAAAAGATGCCTAAGACAACCTTCAAATGCCTTGTACTTAGTCGTTAAGTTGAATAAATACATGTTTTAGAAATGAATTAATGTTTTTTTTTCAATAGATACTTGTTATCAAGGAAAAATGACAATCTCTCACCAAAAATTGCGATGACAGCAAACAGAGAAGTGGGGAACGCGGTACGTAAATACACGCTGTATTCGTGCTGCACATTTCCCTTTTCTCCTGTTTGCTGCTGTACAAGTCGGCAGTGCGGGCTTGCATCATCAAAAGGGTTAGAATCCAAAAGAGCAGTCTAAGTATATTCATCATCTTCTGTGTAAGATTGTTTAATTTGGTCAATGATCGTTTGGTTGACAGTTTTGAACTTGTTTGCAAGTGACTCAATGTCCTGTTTTGTATCCCGACCCAGTATACCCATCAATTGAGCAAATTGTACTAAATTCATGTCTTCCCTATTCGGATTAATCCTGAAAGAATAGTTTTCATTGCGGTTAAGAAAATAGTATTCTTCTAAGGTTGGGATCAAAAGTATAAATGCGTATAGGTAATTTTTACATTTGGTGCCCAGAAGTGGAGCGAAATTTTTTTTAATCAGAACACATTTTAGCAAAAGGAAAAACCATTGTTTTCGGCATGTCCGTGTTTTTAATCGACCTCAAAAGGGAAGGTCGTCAATTCGTTGTGTATTTTTTAAATGTATGTATAATGTTTACATTTTCGTTGCAAATTACTGGGTCTGTTGTAATTTGACAGGGAGGTGTAGTCTATCTATATAGCGCTACAGAAAGTGGTATAAAACTAGGACACAAATCTATAAGATAGGAGCGTCTGCTATACGTAATCTAAGAGTTGACATTTTTTAACGTACACAGTCAAGTACAATGAAGACAGTCATATCAATCTTTTTTTTGTCAATGGTAGGGGGAGATATTTGCTTCAAAAGTCCTAATTCCTAAACATTGTGATCCCTTCTTAAAAATACGAAATGGATAATTCTTAAAAAAAATGTAGAATCTCAAAAATACTTTAAATAAAAATGCGTTTGAACAACATTCATTTTTGTTTTTGATTAATGGTTTATTTGTGGTGCCTAATTATGGTATCTAATTGTTATCTAATTCGATACTACTCCTAAACAAAGAGTTCAAAAGTGAAAAGTACCTTTCGTAGGTCTTCGTAAACTTATTAATGTCGATTAATTTTCCATCAATAATCTTACACTCTAAAAACCATTTCAAAATAACTTCGTATTGCGCTCCATTGCTTTTACTCGCCCCGTAAAGGGTCATATATATTGATTCTATGTCCATCACTAATTTATTACTAGATTGAGTTCATAACCATTACGAATTATTTTAAATTCTACTAGAAACGTCTGATAAATAGAATCTAGATGGTTTTGTAAAATCTGTTAGGTTTAGTCCAATGTAGTTTAGTGGTACCAACGGGTCGCTACATATTTGCCTTACCATGTTCAAATAACATTAATTCTCAAAGTAATAGGCATACAGTTGTAATGTTGTCTTGTAGCTTACCTCGAAATCTGACGCTGTAGTAAAAAGGGTTGTGGGGTTGTTTATTCTGTAATTTACAATAATTTGTCGAATCACATAATTTTTTAGAAATTAAACTTTTGGAAAAATATTGTCCTCTGAATAAGCCTACTTTGTTCTCAGTGAGATAAAAAATTGAGAGATAACGTTAATTATACACACAGAGAATATCTCAACATAAAAAAAAACAAAATGGCTTAAACTTTTAAAAAATTGAATGGATCCCATACTGGCGTATTAGTCTATAAAAATAATTGTAATATATGTATCTACCATACCACAAATCTGAAACCAGGCCCACTGTTAGCATTTTCCCATCACAGTAATTTTAAAAAAAACGGGAGAAATAAAACAAAAATAAAATTCAAAATAAGCACATTTGATTCTTCTCGTTATAAAAATATATTCAGATATAATAAATGATCAGAAAATTAAAGTAGTACAAATATAAATGTTATAGTACAATAGTATAGTATATCTACAGTAGTTTGACAGAAGTATAGTTATTCAAGAGTGTAATAGCATGATATAGTGATTTATAGCTTTCATAAGTTATGTATTATCAGAAAATATAATATAGTTCTTATTTAACGCTATGTAAGAATAATTTAGGCTGGTGTGCACCGATATTTAACCGATGGTTAAAATAAAATAATCAATGTTTAGCCATATATTTTTAATGATTATTTTATTTTAATCATCGATTAAAAGTCGGTGCACACTAGCCTTAGAATGACAATTTCCCGATAAAAAACTAAGCTCTAGTAACTAAATGGCGCCACACACGTTCGTTTTCCTCTTGCTGTTTTACCATTTTCTTCCATTTCCGTATAAAATTTATAACTCGGTCACGTTCGATAGTCGCAGCGATGATTATGATTAAGATTATAACTGTTAGTAAGTAAAACGAACACTTTTTGGCCGGTTTCTATATCTTCCTATTCGTTCACTTACCGTCGGTTCAATTTTGACATTACTTGTATGGATCTTATGGCAAATTTAACCGATAGTAACGCACATGAACAGTCGGTAAGATATAGGAACTGGGAATTGGAACATGCTTCTGCCTTAAAAACCTTAACTAGAGAAATTGGCGCCATCTGGTCCTATAGGATTTTGGGGCTTTAGAGAATAAAGTTTCCTGTTGGGCTACTCATTTCTTATAAACAAATATCGTACACGCTCGCTTTTATTTGAGTGTCTGTTTTTTATGTATTTTCTTTTTGATGTTATTTATGAGATCATCAAAATTTTAGTAACTCTTAAATCATAAACAACTCTTCCTTTAAAATAAGGAAAACAACATTCTTTTACTACCTAATGTCATAGAACAAAATATTAGGAATGACAAACGTCCAGTAAAAAATGTAACTTTTAAAAAGCCCCTAAATCTTACAACTAAAATTAGTAAAAAGTGAAATTACTTGTATTTGACAAGTAATTTTACTCTTACGTATTGATATATCTCTATTAATTATCTCTCTATATATTATATATCACTTATTGATTTGATAGCAAAACACCACTATGAGGTAATAATAATTTAAAGTGATGTGTGATGTAATAAATCATATAAAAGATAAATATTGTTACATAAAATTATGGCAAATTATAGACAACTACTCTATACAAAACAGGCAATATACAAAAATATTCAATTAAGGAAATGGCCGATTGAATCGTTTAGCAATAAGAGGGTACATAACAAAATTAATTATTAACTTTAAAATGAAACGACAGGAACAATGCTACTAAATAACTGTAACAATACTTTCAGTGCATATTTTAATATTTAAAAGGTACTTTTAATTAAGATTATTGATTGATTCAGGGGTTTTTAGAGGAATATTTTTAAAAGGCACTTGTCATTTTCTAATATTCTTTTTCTATGCTAACAGTTAACATCATGCATGTTTTATTTTGGATTAGTATATTAATCTACTACCCATTTAATTACCGTACCATTGCTTAATAATTGAAATTACTCGTATGAAGTTCATGTCAAAAGGGAAATAAATGGATAGTAAGAAACCCGACATTCATCGATAAGAGTGGAATGAAATAACAGTAATTAAGTCAATATAATTCATATACATCATCATCTCCTTTAAGCCTTTGTACATTGATAACACTGACATAAGAGCAAAAGTAATACGCGTCTTGGAAGTTCGTACACGACACTATTAAGTAATAATGTTCACAAGTGATGTACGTCTAGAGGAGGAGTCGAGAGGAGTGTTGCGTTCTCGCTCGCTCGCTACGCACATGCGAATGCTATCTCTTTCTCACTACATAGCGGCATGTATAATTAATGTATTTTAACATTCGAGCTATGTAAACTCACACATCACGCAGCTAATTTCTCTCGACAAACATTTAAGATTTGCACAAACTGTAATATTTCACTCGAGGTCTGACTAAAATCTTTAATTTATAATCCTTTCAAAACATATATATTTTAAAAATTGTAACCCTAACAACTTTGTCCGTCTATTTATATCAGTGACTCTCAACCTTTTCTTAACCATTCCCCCCTTTAGAAAAGAACAAAAATGTCAACGTCCCCTCACAGTTGTTAATTATATATGAAACTAGCTTTTTACCTTGACTTGGCACGCTACAGACACCTTCATACTATTGCCTGGTGATTAAAACACACTGATTTTATTTCAAATTTAAATACATTCATATCTTCATATTTAAGTTTGGTAAAAAATGATAACACTAATTTCTCAGCTAGGTTTTGACTTTATTTATCTCAATACTGACCATATTCATTTCAGTATGCAATTTTGTGACCTTAATACATATAATTAAACAGTATATCAGAATTATACAAATTATTTTGAGATAGTGAAAATCATATTAACTTTATGGATAATTCTTATATTCCAGCTAGATGTCATTGTACTCAATAAAACTTATTCTTTTCACTTATTCACCCAGGCATGATTATTATATATTTCCTAGTAACAGCTATATGCATTATGTTGATTATGTTGATCCGAGAATAGACAGCATTCATCCCATTAGTGGTTATAATTACCCCATTTTTATATTAACGTTTAATACCAATATTATTTACTGCACGTTGGTATATCTACTTATTTCATCCGTTGAGGCTTGGATGGTCGCGCGTGGGCCGCTTGGGGATGAAAGAAACTGTCATCAGGTCGTCGTCTTCTTTTAAGAGGCAGCCATCACTTGCTTGCTGCGATTAAATAGCCTGCAAGAAAGCATTTTAAAGACTTCAATATTAAGTAAACAAAATTATTCTTATCTAAATTATCGATTTTTTATGCACGAAAGTAGAATACTAGGAATGACAATCACCCAATGAAATAACTCTTGAAAATTTTATAAAACCTAGACGACTAAATGGCGTCACAGGATATTCGTCTCTCATTGTTTAATGTTAATTTAAATTTTTACGTTTAATCTAATGATAGCACATATTTTTATATCTTTTCCTTGTTTTACATTGAATTTAAAGCATGTTTTTATACCTAATTAGTCAAAATTGAGTCTTTAGTTTATTTTCAAATTTTGACCAATGGCAAAAAGCGAGAGAAGAATGACATGTGTGAATCTAGTCGTGTAGGATTTAAAACCTTTTCAAAGCTAAGTTATTCACGCGTCGATTACAACTAATTATTTTTTCCATGCGATTATATTCGTTGGTAACACCCGTTGGTGTGCAGTGTTACCAGCTTATAGGTTTATTTTAACAAAAAAAGAATGTAACTGTCGTTAAATTAGGAACACTTATCCACTTTCCATCAGGCTAGCCTATATTATGCTATTTAGTATATAAATATATAAAATATGTAGTAACTGTAACAACGTAGACATTAGAGGAATAAAATTATGTATATGTATACAAGATGTACACATGCTCAATGCCTGAACCCACATCCATAAAATATATATTTAAATTTAAGCCCAAAAATTATAAAAAACATGACGATATTGAAAACATAGTGATAGATTAAATAATATGACACATGCAAAAATAGGAAATAACTACCCAGGTTGTTGCTTTAAGACAAATGTATGAATGAATGTATTTATTACCTATGTATATTTTATGATTTTTATTTATTTAATTAGTTTAAAAAACATCTACATCACGTCTCTGTTTTACGCAATAATTGTCTTTCTTCGTTTGGCGTTATCGATAGAACTACAATTGACTGTTGCTTTTTCTTGAAAATAATTCTTAAACTTAAATATTCATGAATACTATACATTGGCTAGATGTACAAATTTTACAGATACATACATACATTTAGATAGAAGCAGTCATTCGCTGAATATCGTAATCGAGATTCCTTATATCATGCTGATAAATAAAAACAACCTAATAATCATAACAACATGCACTTCTGATAAATTTTATCCAAGCTAACACATAAATATAATATGTTACTCAATTGCTCTTTATGTTGTTCACTACTCCCCGTAATGGAAGTGAATCCATTTTTATGAAATTCATGAAACATCTCTTGTAAAGACTTATGTACTAAAGTCTTTACAAGAGATGTTTAAAAATTACTTTAAATGCGTCACGCGAAGTATTAAAACCGTCAAAGTAACATTAAGTAACAAATTTCTAGGGGTCCGTAGCCCAATGTTGGACCCCTAGAAACGAACAATGGACATTCGTCGCCTCTACTAACTTTTATTATATGTGGATGGACTGACACACAAACTTGCCTGATTTTATTTTAATTACTAAAGAAATTTTAAAGAAAACATATTTTTATTAATATCCGAGACTTGTTTAGAAGTATATAGCAACCATGCGAAGTAACCTAAAAGAGGACTTCAACAAAAAACACAAAATCAAAACATTCAAAAAAAAGAAAAACCAACCACCTTAAAAGTACACACATAAAAATCAAAAACACACAAAAAGAAGTCAGTTTGATTACAATACCGTTCCGTTATACGTTAATTTTTGTTGATTTCCACGAGTCTCCTTTCTCGTTGCTGCTTTGTTAAGAGAAGAAGAAAGAGAAAGATAGATTAGACAAGAGAATTTAAGAGAAAGTGTATTGTGCAATAAAACAAAGTATACTACAAACAAACTTCGACTTTCACTTGCAACTAATGCATGTATAAATACTTAAATGTATTATAATATGCATTAGCTCACAAAAATTCATTAATACCCTCAATAATTAAAACTATAAGAAATGTATTAAAATAGCTACAAAATGCAAAGAACCCGATCTTTTTCACTTACAGCTTTCAAAACGTGTAAGAAGGGTTGTATATACACGTACATACTTGCTTACAATAGTTTCACTGGTTTGAAGCAGGACAGTGATATATCAACAGATCGTAGGCATATCTTTAGTTCAATAGTATACTTAGAACAAAATTTTAATAATTAAAATATGACAATAATATCTAGAGGTTTGTCTGATATACAATAAAGGTTATTGTATTCCCATTACACTCATAAAGACGGTATCGTTTTATATGAATATAAAAGCTGCTACTGAACTTTTATATTAGCATATATTTTTGTAGGTTTATAATAGTAATATCAATCTTATTGACTTTTGAGGGTAGCGGATTATGAGGTCATAACTCTAACGAGTCATGCTTAGTATGTTTTAAACAGTAATTAGAGTATTTATGCATTTTTATTACAATTTACTTTATAACAATATTTAAAATTTAACATTTAAGTAAATATTTTAAAAATTGTTTGTTGTTGCGAACGACGCTGACGTCATGGTCTCCGACAAAATTAGCTTAGTGAATAATGCTACAGTCTTATAGGTAGAGAATTATTTTAACAATATAGAGGAATTAATATTGTATACGTACTTGGTTAGAGGCGAAGCAGTTCTGTCTCTTGGATCTAAGCCTTCGTCCAACCCTCGATGGACCGAAACTGAGTCCAGCTCCTCAAGTTGTATGGATTGGAGGTATTCCGGCGTCCGTAGTTGTTCTATCGTTGGTTTTTTGAATCTGTAAATATATGTGGATAGTAGAATTACTGCCAGATGTTTCCAAGAAGGGTTAGGTAAAAAGCACCGGCAAACAACCTTGGAAATCTTATCTTAATCGTAGAAGTCAGTTAGTTGCCCTTAAGGGTATTACATCTTCTCCTGTCCTGGTTACTTCTGGAGTACCTCAAGGTTCTCATCTGGGTCCATTGCTATTTGTTGCATTTGTGAATGATTTAGTTGAATGTTTATCTTGTCCAGCACTTCTGTATGCTGATGATCTTAAAATTTATACAACAGTTTCTAGCTTGTATGATGCTATGAAACTCCAGCGAGACCTTGATTATATTTCTAATTGGTGCCAGTCAAATAAAATGTTTCTCAATGTAGATAAATGTCAAATAATCTCATTCACAAATAAAGTTAACAAGATTGAATTTAATTATTCTCTAAATAATCATACATTAAAACGCACCACATCAATAAGAGATCTTGGTATTATCTTTGATGACAAACTTACCTTTAGGGAACACTATGACTACATTGTGAGTAAGGGATCCAGTCTTTTAGGATTCATATATAGGTCTACTCTTGGCTTTAAGAAACCTACGAGCTTCATTCATTTATACTGCACGTTAATTAGAAGTGTGTTGGAATATAATTCCACTATCTGGTCTCCTCATTATGCATTACACATCGATCGCATTGAACGTGTACAAAAGAAAGCATTGCGAATAGTCTCATACAGATATAATTTAATTCGAACTCTTAAAACGAATCATGACCGACTGAAATATTACTCTCTAACATCCTTAGAAAATCGTAGAAGCACTTCAGACCTTATCTCTCTTCACAAACTTTTACATGGACATATTGATTCACCCTATTTAATTTCTTTACTTAACTTCAATACCAATTATCGATGCAGAAAACCAGCAGTTTTTTCCCTTCAAGTGTATCGTAATAATACTTCTTATTTCAATCCATTGGTTCGAATGTGTCGCCTTTATAATGAACTCACCAAATTAAATGCGTTAATTGATATTTTTAATTCTAGTCAGTTTAAGTTTATGAATAATTGTAAAAAAATTCTCTCACACAATCTGTATAATACTATGTCGATTTCACTCATTTTCTTTTTAATTTTTTATTATTTATAAATGAATATGAACAAATTTTTTAGTATGTTACTTGTCGTTCGTTGATTAGCGCATAGTTGGATTATAGTCTGCCTGTATATACATTGTTATTATTTTTTTAATGATTGTAATCTGTTTTTTGCTTAAAGAAAGAAATAAAAAAACAAAATTGAATACAACCTCCTATGAGAAACATGGGATAATATGGATCTATATATACTGTATAAATATTAATGAGGCTTGATGAAAAATCAATTATTTAGCTACAAAACCCTAAAGATATTTGGATAAGGGTAGTCCACGAACTGAATGCTTCTGTCAATTTTTGAACCACGTAACCCGGTAGTTTTTGGAGAAAAATTACTGTGTTTCATGTAGACAAAGGGGAGGACATGACGATTGTATACAGATCTTATTTTTGCAAAATTGCTTCCCTAGAAAAGGATAGAAAAAAATGAAAAATAAAGTTTAAATCGCCTCATAACCGAAATGGAGACGGAATCTTAAACAAAAGTTATCAACCATCAAAGACTTAATCTAACCTAGTTTTTAAATATAAAGAAACAACTTACGTTTTCAATAATAAGCTGGAACAGACGACTGACACTGAACTCATGGCCATCGCAGCTGAAGCCATCCAGGGCTGAAAAATAATTTACTTCCATTAGGGTAGTCAGCAGTAACAGCATTTGCATATTAAGTATCTAGTAGTTTAAACAGGTATTATAAACTATGATGTGCTATGGCATTCGTTCACGCTTGACTTCAAATTCCCGCGGGGTTCCCTGGCCACAAAGTACCGATGCATTCAAAAGATAATAATAAATAAAATCAACAGTGAATGGACTAATAGCGAAGAGCCTTGACCGCCACCTTGAAAGGCTCTAGCTTGGTATCTGGTTGAAGGGTCGGATGCAGAAGGCAGCTTGTTGGACACGGCCCGTATTGTGAGGAGATTCCTATGTCTGGAGCCTTAACCACCGGTAGTCTGGACCCTAGGCCCTACTGCCGGCGAAGATCAGTTTTTTATATTTTTTTATAAATAAACGTTTATATATATATATATATTTTATAAGATATTTATAAGAAAAATGTAAAAAAATTGAATAATAAAATATATATGTGAATAAAATCAAATAAATCGGCAGACAAACACACACTATATATCCCCAAATTTAGCAAGTTACGCTTGTGTTATGGGTAATATACAACGGACAACTGTGGGGCAGATCCCCAGACCATAGTAAATAACGAATAAAATTCGTTTCCGAAATTTACCATACCAGGAATCGAACCCGGAGCCGCTGCGTTTTAGTGAGGTAGGCCGTCAAATGCTTAGCCCGCTCAACCTCAAAGGCAGTCAAAAAGAATGTAAACTAATAATTATGCACCCGAACAACTGACCGAACAATAAACCGATCCTGGGAAAGTTGCCGCGGGATTACCGGCTTAAAAATATCATACATTTTATATAACATAAAATTTGCTATCGATCAGTACAAAAATGGAATTCGACTATTCTTAAATCCGTTCCAGAAAAATTCTCGCGGGATTCCGAGAGTAAAATGTAGCGCACAATTTAAGTCTAGCAATTTGCTGTTGATTAGCGATAACCACATCGAAATCAGCCCAGTAGTATTTACGTGAATCCCGAACGAACATACAAGAAATCTAAAAAGATACCTTCAATATAGTATTTTTAGACTTACGTAATACTGTAGTCGAGAAAGTTTTTGAAGATCGATAGAATTATGTTAGTCTTTTGAACAGAAACAACACAATGACAATACCTGCAACTGCAATCCAACGAAGGCGAAGGCCCCGCTCGCGAGCGGAATGCCGAGCAGATTGTAGACGGAGGCGAAGAGGAAATTCAGCCTAATGCGCCTAACTGTCGTTCTAGAAAGTTCTAAACACGCCACAACGTCCAGCAGATCATTCTGGAAATAAAAGGAGCCCGATTAAGGTAAAATTGTCAACTATTTGGATTATGGAATCAGAAAATTGTTTCCTTTCAGTTTCTGCACGAATGTTTCGTCACATATCCTACCCTCCTATATAGATATGTGCGTAGCTTGTCGCACATATAATAAATATTTGTTAGCACGCTGATGTGGTGGGCCTAGGATACCCAGTCCATATAGTGGTGGAAGTTAAAACACTGTTATGGGGTGAAAACTTGTAATAAAATCACTCTTTATACGAAGGCGTCTGTCTGCCTTCGGCTACAATCCAACCGGTAGAAAAAATAAATGCAATTACAATGTTGCAAGTGCAAATTAAATAAAATTTATGTTGGTATTGCCAACAGATATCACGTCACATATATAAATAATAACCCACTTCTTCTTCCCTTTTCACTGACAACGTCATTCGAAATACACGCATACGAAGTTTGTCCTGAAACGCTATATTTCGAGTTTTGTGGTTTATTTAAAATTTCAATTACATAACTCGTATCTATTAATATCTTCAAATGAGTAATTGGTATAATAAAAGAAGTAACATTCAATAGGTTGTTCTCAAATGTCATACATTCGTGGAATGATTGACAGATATAAATTGACATTCAATAGTATGACAGTATGAATCGTATAATCAATATGAGTTTACCCTCATGAGGACCAAATCCGCTGCCTCCACGGCGACGTCTGTGCCGCTCGCTATCGCTATGCCGACGTCCGCCTGCGCGAGCGCAGGTGAATCGTTCACGCCGTCGCCAACCTATAGGAAAAAATGGATAAAATATCAACGAGTCTAAACGATTAAAATCGGGGGCAAAATCTGCCAACATTTAAAATATTGGATCACTCACCATGGCGACTTTTTGGCCTTCTTCCTGTAATTTTTGAATTTTGGCAACCTTGTGTGATGGTAACACTTCCGCGTAAACTTTGTTGATGCCAACCTAGAATTTAAGAAATATGTTATAAAATATTCATAAACTTCTTTTTTTCTAGTTCCCCTGAAGTTAGGTTTAATTGAAAACTGCAAAATATTTATATATGTACCAGAAATATTAGGAATTATGTGTATTAATAAAAAAGCAAATTAGAGACTTGCTTTTTTGAAATTTTCGACTTTTCTATAGGGCGTAACATTTTTTACTTGCATTTTCATAATTCTTGTGATATAAAGAAAACTTCAGGGTTCCGATACTTTGACGTGCGGAAACCTAAAACCACCCACCTGCCTGGCGATAGCGACAGCAGTCTTCCGATTGTCTCCAGTGAGCAAACACACCTGGAGGCCCATCTTCTTCAGGGAGTAGACCGCCAGGTGTGCCTCGGCTTAACCTCATCACAAACTCCTATAGTGCACACCAGTTGGTCTGAAATTAAATATACCACCATAATAAGTATATTTCGTCTGCCCGCCTCCGGGTCGCGCACCCGACGATGACACCTGTTATTCCCTTCATCCGTGACACCTTCACTACAGCATGCCACATAGTTGTTTCTACTTCACACTTGTATTTACTTTTTAGCCTATTTCAAACAATATCTATTTGCTTCTGTGGTTGTGTGGTCTAAACCTTTGGCGAATTACCTCACTGCAACGCAGAGGCTCCAGATTCGATTCCTGTTATGGTAAATTTCGGAAATAAATTTCTCCGTTATTTACTATGGTCTGGGTATCTGGTATCGGTCCCGGAGTAGGCAGTTGTATATAACTCATAACACAAGCATAACTCGCTTAGTTTGAAGAAAAACAATGTATATTTGTCTGCCGATATTTTTTATTATTTATTAACACAACCCAATACAGGATATACCACCTTAGGCGGGCTGACGTCGTTGTTGGTTGTGTCTATGTGCAAATTCTCAAGTCAAACACTAAAGAATTTCCTGTGATTGACCACTCACCATTGATGGCGGCGAGTACGGCAGTTCGGCCCAACTCCTCGTCTTGCTGGAGAGCTTCCTGCACCCTCCTTGGCACTGAGATCCCATTCCTGGCCATCCATTCGCGATTTCCTATCAGCACTATTTGCTCCACTTCCTAAAGAGCAATGTAAACTAAAAATTATTGAAGAAAAACAATCAGAAAAAAGCCTAAATAATTTTAACGAGTCTTATTTATCTTGAGTTTAATTATAGAAAAAAAAACTAATTTATTTAGTGAACATACAATAATAAATATCCTTAAATACAAAAATTAAAAAGAATAAGTATATCACTCAAGCTTCTACTACAATAATATCAGCTCATAAACGTCGCACTGCTGAGCTCAGGCCTCCCACTATTTGTGAACAAAAAGTATACCCGCCAGGCTAGATCCAATGGGGCTTGGCAGACACATTTGACACATCGGTTATCTCGATGTGCAGGTTTCATCGCGATGTTTTCCTTCACCGTTGTTAGCACGTGGTAATTGTAACAATATGCATATTAGGTCAGAACACTGCCTAAGTGGTGCATGCATTCCGGCCAGGATTCGAATCCGCGCTCTTTGAATTTGGGACGCGTGCGCTAGCCACTACGCTACCACGACTTCTACTACAAAAAACACTACATTAGAAAAATATAATAAAATCTACTCACTTCTCCAGCGGCGTTTTCAGTATTAATGAGGGTATGTAACCTCTGAGCGGCTTGCGCAGAGCTGAGTGCAGCATCCCCTCCACCAGAGACCACCTCTACTGGAACACCTTGCAGCATAAACGTGCTGCCTTCCCTGGCAAGGCGTTGAGGATGTTACGAGAAAAAAAATTCAACTAATAATCGGTCAATGGTCAACAACCACCCTTTATTAAGTTCACGAAATAATAAATTACAAAATTTGTTGAAGTTCTTTTATGAAAAGTATACACGGCAGCGTTTTCCGTGTGAATGAGGGTATGCAACCTCTGAGCGAAATGAGTTGGACAGAGCGCAATACTGCCCCCTACAGAGACCTGCATACCTTGCAGCATGTATAAATTGCCTTCCTGGCAAGACATTGAGGATGTTATGACCAGGAAATTTAAGGCCATAGGTCGCCAAGTTTGTAGATGACTCTCCTGTGGTTTGTGGCTGAAGAAAGAAACAGTAGGGATGAAAAGAAATCTGAGGGCAGCGAGGACACTTGGGTCACTTAATTGTAGATCTAGGTCTAGTTTCATTTAAATCCGTACAGTAGTTTTTATGTGATGCTCTAACAGACAGACAACAATTCTAAAAATTACATTTTAAGAATCTCTTGATCTAAATTTTCCCCTTGATTTTATTTCAAATTTTGCAACGCATGTTACAAACTCTAAAACTTAAAGGTTTATTATAATATATATTAATCCAGTTTGAAACAAGAAAGCGATACTTACTTAGCCTGATTCAAGATATTGGCTAATCCTGGTATATGAAGACTGGTGTTGTTTCTGGCTTTTAGCCTCGCCCTCAGCCCGCAACCTGGAGCAGCCACGAACCCGACGCACTTGAGAGGACTATCTCCGCCCAACACTGATTGGCACCAGCGGACTATCGCTGATCAAGAAATTGTAAAACCCATAAGACACACCATGACAAATGAAGATTCAACAAATCTTGCTCAAGATGCCTTGAGACCTGATTTTCATCCTCATTTTCTTGCACTGTCGCGCTCAACAAATCAACTCTAGAATGATCTGGAGGGAACTTCTCTTTGACTTTTGCTCTCAGCTACAAGATATGGGGTCGTTAAAAATGCGGGGACACAAGTTCTTTGAGACAGGCAACGCGTTAGCAGCGCGTCTGAAGTTGCAAACGTTCAAAGACAACGGGAACCACCTTTGAACAGGTAAACCGCTTGTTTCTTTGATTGTTTTAGACAATAAACAGAAGGAAACATATATTAACACAAGTTTGGCAGAAACAGGTATTTGACGCAGGCTTAGGTGACGAAGGTATAATGCGATGTAGCATGTAGCTATCTGATAAAGTACACACATTGATTGCCGACTTAGCTGATGCTAGGATCAGCAATACAATTTATGATCCACGTAAGGTCAACCTCAGTTAATGATTGAATTTAGATGTTACAAAAAATTATTGCTCTGTAGCTCTTAAAAGAGCATATAGGTAAGGGGACAACAAACCCACTTTTTTATATATTATTATTAGTGTTAATAAAAAATTAAAGACAATCCGTGAAGACCATTTCTGGTGTTACAATTAATTATTATCCGCATTTTTAATAGTTCAATGACGTTACTCTACCATCCAATTTACCACGAAAGCGTGGAGATATGTAAAAATAGACTTACCAGACGCAACCGGATGTTCGGAATTGAGTTCAGCGGTGAGCAAACAGGCAACTATATCTGGCAGGTTTGAGGGTTCTCCTGTAAGCAGAGCCACTTTGGCCACGGAAGTTCGACCCTGAGTTATGGTGCCTGTCTTGTCGAAGATCACAGTTTTTACCTGAATAATAAAAGTATAGAATTAGAGGTCGATTAGTGAATAGTGTGTTACAATGGCTGATACGTAGGTACTGGTAGATATCTACGGCAGAAATCAATTAAAAATATTTTACATTTTTGAAGGCTTATGTTTTATTCTGTTGGAAGTTGGAAGGGACTACAGTGTTTACCCGAGATAAAATTAGAGCATAGCACGAAAGAAAGTCTATGTGATGACTTGTCATTCACTAAGTTAACCTTGCAACATGCTATGCATAAACATCAAGTAGACGAGTATTGCGAAAAGGTGTGCTGCAGTTTCACCTGAGCTACTTGTGATTTCATAAAATTAAAGCTTTCCATCTGGAGCTGAAATCTTGCAACCTTTATTTACTAGGGGCAACCGGTTAACGCAATCACGGTAGCGGAAGACGCATCTTTGGTATGGGCAAAAATTGATTTAATTATAAGCAATGAACAAGAGAGTTGAAATCCTTTATGAAGCATCCACGAACCTTATGAGCATTCTCCAGTGGCTCCGCACCCTTGATCAGCAGGCCCAAGGTGGCCCCAACCCCCGTGGCCACCATCACGGCGGTGGGAGTGGCCAAGCCCAAGGCGCAGGGGCAGGCGATGGCCAGAACTGATAGGGCGAAGTGGAACGCTGTTTGGATGATCAGCTCCCACTTCGAATAGCCGGCGTTTAGGTAGATTTCCTTTTAAAAGAAAACGTGTATTATAACGTACCTATCTATACTAATATTATGAAGTGGGAAGACTAGACTAGACTTAGGAAATTAGGATAAATTAATATCACTCGTAAGATACATACACTTCGACACAAATTAATTAATGTCACACACAAGAACTAAAATAATAAGCGTGTTAAATTTTAAAAATTAAATCTAGAAATAAAGCTTTAAAAAAAGCGTACGGAACTGGAGTCCACACAGTAGTTAATTTTTTTTTAAGTGGGAAGACTTAAATTTTTGTATGTTTGTATCGCATAAACTCAGAAGTTGCTGGATCGATTTCAAAAGTTCTTTTAGATTAGACTAGAAAACATAAAAAGAGATAAATAAAGTTTTTAATAAAGGAAGTGATAAGACTTGATCTTAGTACAAATAACAATAATGCGTGACTGATCAGCCTCTATCTCCGGGAATGGAAAGATATTATTCAATTTTGATGTATGCAGTTCGTGTATATGTTCCGTGTTATATTACTAATATACATGAATGAAATATTATGATATCAGACGAATATTATTATACTTATATGTATCTTAATCATACCAAATACCGACTACACTTACCGGTGTTATTTTCCGAATGATCTCAATGTTCACTGCTCCGCTTATGACCCAAGCAATCAGCGTAAGACCGGATAGGCAGATCACCAGAGGCACAAAATAACTAGAAATAATAGGAAAATAGGAGTTACAACTAATTTTACCAAGCACCACTCTAAATTGGCACAAAGCACTCACACTCACACGCACACACGCACGCACACACACACACACACACACACACTATATATGTATTATTTTATTATTAGGGTGGTCTTTATTTATGGTTTGCCCGAATTTCTTTTCATGATAGCACTAAGTCGGTTCTAAATCTATTAAAAAAAATTCATGCCAAGTTATAGCTCTTAATTTTAATTTTAACCCTGACCCCCCCCCCCCCTTAAACGAACTTTTAAATGGAAATAACAGCAGAAAAAATCTGTTATTACTTTGGATTTTTTTACGTCATGAATGGATGAACAGATCATGTCGACAAATAATAATTCTTGTAGAAAACTTAACGGTCTATATAAAAGGTCACTTATGATTTTTTGCTAACCTAACGGTTTCTAAGTCCACTTGTGAAGCACAAGTGGACATTGCAGACATTACACAATATATATAGTTAGACTCACCCAGCTATAGTATCAGCCAGCCTTTGGACGGGAGCTTTGCTGCTCTGAGCCTCTTCCACTAGTCGGACTATCTGCGCAAGAGTGCTGGCCTCCCCGGTGTGGGTGGCCCGCATCAATAGAGCGCCGTGCTGATTTATACTGCCACCTATTACTAGGGAATCTGCGGATAACAGACAGGAGCTTACATGTTATTGGGAATTTACATATTAAAATTCAAATAACACTTTTTACACGACTGATGGACACGAATTATTTTAAGAGATGTAGATCATAAAGAACATGTACTTGAGTCACAAACTAGAATATATCTGTCTGTCTGAGAAATCATGTGTATATTCATAGTA
The DNA here is from genome assembly GCA_012273795.1 of Dendrolimus punctatus. Taxonomy (NCBI): domain Eukaryota; kingdom Metazoa; phylum Arthropoda; class Insecta; order Lepidoptera; family Lasiocampidae; genus Dendrolimus; species Dendrolimus punctatus. The sequence goes on from CM022527.1 coordinate 21,186,456, forward strand.
AAATGATAGAACTTCAAAAAAAACCTTTGGTCTTTGGCACTGGCATGGACTCGCCGGTGATGAGAGACTCGTCGCAATTGCTCTGACCCAATAACACTTTACCGTCCACGGGGATCTTCGCGCCCGGAACCACCTAAAATGAAAACAATCTTTATATTTCTGATATCTAAGGATAAACAGGAATCCTAAACCGTGCTACGAACGAAAACGTATCGGCTTGTACAAAGAAATAGTCTTAGTATGATTTAATATGAACATTTAGCAAGTGCTGATAGACTTTTTGCATGGCAAGCGATGTTGTCAAACCGTGCAGAGCACGCAACGTTGCGCGAATCGCACATGGCACGCCACGTTGCCAAGCCGTGCATGATACACGATGTGCCGAAACCGCTGTGGGATAATGGTGATACGACTTCAGTTCGGTAACCGTCAGTTGCCACTCATTCAATTGTTTTTCTTATTAATTATTTATTATAATATAATTATACCCCCCCCCCCCCCACACACACACACAATTACAAAAGTACATACATTGATTATTAATACAACAATTATGACTCGGCTCTGATACCTGCCGGTCGCAAGTACTTGAAGATATTTAAACACTATTGCTTTAATTCTAACTCAGTAAACTGAGGTTACCTTGAGAATATCCCCTCTTTCCACTAGGTCCACTGGTATACTCTTCTCGGCTATAATATGATCATCTTGGTCCAAGGTCACTAGAACAGCTTCCGTCGCTTTCAATGATAGCAATTTGGATAAAGCTTCAGAGGTTTTGCCCTGAAATAATTGTTCTACATCACTATGGGTACACGCTTAAAACACGTGAACAAACAATTATTTTGTATTTTCTTATAATCTCATTTCATAAGGTCTCCCACGCCTAAAATATCGGTCATCTAATGAAGACCTAGCGCATTTTCAAGATTTGGCTTAAAAATTTCTTCTACTAGAAGCGCAAATTCTTTATGAATTGAAGTGTAAGTATAAGTAAGAGTTTACCAGGAGGAGGCCTATACCAAGGAGGCAACCTGACTGCTGTCAATGTGTAACTAATGGAAAAAATAACCTGCCAGTAAAAAAACGCTGTATTATTATTTTATTTAATAAGAGGATTTTGGGGCAGTTCTTTTCAATAAAGAGTTGCTCATCTAAATTCGAAAGTAGCCAGTTTTTTTATCTATATCTCTGTCACTCTGCCATACATTTGGAAAATGACACCTTAAAATGCAAAAAAAGACAGATTTGCTGTTACGGGTTCCAGAAGTAAAGATACCTTCGCGATGTGTTCCAACCATCTACCCAGAGACACGAAGACCAGCAGCATGGGTGGAGTGTCAAAGAAGGTCATCGGGCTGGTGTCCTGCTGCATTATCATAGCGGCCATAACCACGCATATTGAATACGAGTAGCTGGGGATTTAACCAATAAATTAATTTGATCCAAAAATACCTCAAAGATAAAAGTATAAAGTTGGACTAATACCTTATAGTCGTCGTCATAGATATAAGTACGTCCATGTTCGAAGTGCCGTGTCTTAGCGCCTTATACGCCTGTTTGTAGAAGTGATATCCGCCCACAAACTGGAAGAGATAAGATACCTTATGTATTGAGAAGTTTGTTATGGCTGGTTCCTGTATATCACCATTCATCCACTTGCCTGACATCGGTTGAATTTTGACATTACTGGTATGGAGCATATGTCAAATTTAACCGATAGTAAGGCAAATAAACGGCCAGTAATTTGACAAACTGTAAAAGACAAAAATCGATTACGAGATATTCGGCATATATATAATTGCACAGTCCTACTAAATATCATCTACATAACCCAGTTATTATATATGTGATACCAAAACCAGCGTTAGGCACCTGTTGTCTGACAGATGCTAAACTACACCTAGTTAGAATCAACGCGAGACTTTGTTTTTGGTATATACTTACATACTTTAATTCCTCGACATGTGTCTTGCTATGTGAAGACCAAATAAACATTTTTCCTTTCTAGATTCTAAGAGAAAATTAAGCGTGAAATACAAAGATAGACTGGTACTGCTGTAGCCAGCAACGGGACCTGTTGGCATAGTAGCGCATCGGCTAGTCTCACAAATCACTTGCTATCAAGACATGATCGATCCTCAAACGTCAACGCGCGCGCGCCGTACATATACTCAATTTGTATTATCAGTCGTACAATAATCATATTATATCTACACTAGAGTTTACCCCGCGGCTGCGCCGCGGGTTAACCTCTAGTGCGTGTCTCTTGTTTAAAGAGCAAGTGCTACAAGTTATATTATATTACATTTTTATGTATTTGCCCACGGAAGATTCATTCATTTTATATCGCTAATTATATATACCATCCCCCGTCTATCTGTCAACAAAATAAATTACAAAACTTGACCAAAAAGGCCAAAATGGTCTAAATGACCAAAAGACCACAGTGACCGACATGGCTAAAATGACGGAATAGGCAAAAACGACCAAATATGCCAAAATGACCAAATAGGCCAAAATGACCAAAATGGTCAAAATGATCAATAAGGCCAAAATGACCAAATAGGCCAAAATGACCAAATAGGCCAAAATGATCAAAAAGGCGAAAATGACCAAATAGACCAAAAAGGTCAAAATGACCAAAAAGGCCAAAATTACCAAATAGGCCAAAATGACCAAAAAGGCCAAAATTACCAAAAAGGCCAAAATGAAAATTATCCCTTGTCCATCCTCAGTATTTAATTTACATACGTGCCGAATTTCAGCCAAATCTGTCCAGTAGTTTTTCCGTAAAAGCATAACAAACAAACAGACAAATATCATTTTATCCCGGAAACTATCCCATTTTTCGGGATAAAAAGTATCCTATGTTCATCCTCGGTATCGAAAAAATATATATACTGAGTTTCAGCCAAATCGGTCCAGTAGTTTTTACGTGAAAACGGAACAGACAGACAGACCGACACACAGACAGAGTTACTTTCGCATTTATAATATTAATAGGGATTAACCGTTATCATTCATCTTCAAGCATCAATCTACAGTCCACTTAAACACAACCGAGTCTCAACAGGCTCAAGCCTTTACATGGACGGACGCATTCGACGAAAACATAGGGGTCATATGATGTAAAAAGTATAAAGATATTTCAGAACATTTCGTAAAAATTAACAAAAAGCTATAACAATTAAAGAAATATAACAATAGAATATTATAAGTTTAAAAAATAAAATTATTAAAAAGGGATATTTTTATGATATAAACATATCCTTGGACCCCAGGCCTCCTGCGATATTAGTATACGTATGCAGTAATATAAAATATTTGGTATTTTATTATTTTATATCTTTTATAAATAATGTAAATAAATAATAAAAAAAATCCACTAACCTGCACTGGTGTGGATAGGAGGAACATGACAAGGTTCTCCAAGCTGAGCCCTGGGACCAGGCAGCACATGTCCTTGGCACTGTGCCCGTGGCTCATCATGGACATGAAGTAGACCATGGCCGCCATGCACGGGGCTCCGAATATGAGCGATATCATGAAGGCGTTACGCCACTTTCTTATTTCTTCCCTATAAGTAACAGTAATTATTCAATAAAACTGGCAAGCTAATATGTTAAATTTCAATGTTTTCAAAGAAATAACAAAAACTTTACTTTGAAATCTTTAAGATAAAAAATATTTGGAACATCCTCCTACTAATGTTATAAATGTGAATGTAAGTTTGTTTGTTAAGCTTTCACGCGAAAACTACTCAACCGGTCGTCATGAAACTTTTACACATATTCTTGGAGGTATTAGAAGTAACATAACTTTTATGAAAAAAAATCCATGCGGACGAAGTGGCGGGCAGAAGCTAGTTGTTATATAAGTGTAAAAGACTATCTCGGTGCCTAAAATACGCTTTTGGATCGCTTATTGAAATTCACTTGCACACAGGGTTAACATAAACTTCAACTTTATTTTGACGCTTGTCATTGTGCGTGTCGTTGTACGAATATAAGAAAGCGTCCGCTTTAGGCCCCCTAATAGTGTAATGCGGAAATAATGAGTAGCACCCGTGACTAAAAAATTTTTAAGTAGAAAACTTTAAAGTCCTCACTTGTGCTCCAAATAGTTGCTGTTCCCCCTATTTTGTGCGCTGACCATTGTTGCTTCGAACCCCAAGTTGTTTATGGCCTCGCATATAGTCCTTGGACCTATCTGGTCTGATATGTACTTGATTTTGCCTCTGAAAGTTTAAAAACATCAATTATAAACAAACCTGATGGAGGGGGCAGGAGTCGAGCGAGAACCAAGAGGGAAGCGAAACGTGTGTACTACATTCGGAACCATAGTGACGGATTTTTCGCGTTATATTGAATTACGACCTTCTGCATTACATATGGACTTGTTGTGTTCGGTTATATTTGTACCTGTGTTATACGTCTTTGTATAGTTCTAATAAACTCTATAGTAATTCTAACGGCATTTAATTCGAGTCTCGGAACTCGAACAGTATTAACTAATTTTATCGACAGCGACCACTATCTACTACTGCGAATATAATAGTTTTCATTTGCGAGCTATCCTGAGCGCGCAAGTGTGATATACGAAGGCAAATGGAAGGACAAATATGTCCATTTCCCAATTTTTACCAAAGTAGACATCCTACAGTAGTAGACGACACACCTTCCATGATCAGATTGATCGTGTACTAGCAGAAGGTGATGTCAGGAGCCTTAAGAACAGAGCGTGCATGACAAGAGCTATGAATGTCAAAGAAGCAAGTGAGGTGTGTAAGAATAAGCCTGAATGGCGCTCTGTTGTTCGTGCCTACCCCGCAAGGGACCTGGCGTGAAGTATGTAGACATCCTTTCCTAGGATCCTAATACATGACGAATAATATATAACACTCACTTGCTTGTGGTTAGAGCGACCGCACACGAGACCACTCCGGTAAGTTTCAATACGCTCTTCTCAATTTTGCTGACGCATGAAGCGCATGTCATGCCTTTTATCTGGAATTAAGATAAGAATGAGCGAATGTATGGACAAATTAGCAAACGAATGAGTGATTGAATTAATAAGGGGAGTGAGTGAGTGAGTGAATTAAGCTTGTCGTTAGAGGCGACAAAACAACCTACAGCCAGGTGGTAGGGCATTTGCCCAACTGGACGGCTACCGCCGCTGGTTTACCTTGAGTTGTATTCCGGCGTTAGTGACCAGGTTCCAGTCTCCCTCAAGAGAGCACCAGCACATTTGTAGCACCTTTGGTGTTGCAAATGTCCATAGGCAATGTTAACCGCTCCATCAAGTGGGCCGTCTGCCTGTCTGCTGAACAATACTTTTTTTTAAAGGAGTTGAGTTAATTAGCAAAGGAGTGGAGGACATAGAAAATTAGTTAGTCTACGAATTAGCAAATTAAATGAAAATGAATTAGAAATCAGTGAGTGTGCGTTTTAAATCTGCCTCTGACTCACCATAACCTGCATCTCCTTCTGTCCGCTTCCGTCGCAATCGCTAATTACTTCGGCGGGAAATCCCAGTTCTGTGATCGAGAGCGCAATATCCGACGCAGATATTTTCCGAGGCTCGTATTTGACTTCCGCTTTCGCCGCCAATAACGCTATGAGTATGGAGTGTACACCTGTAAAACACATAAATATAAAAACTAAAGTTTGCACCGCGGCTACGCCGCGTGTCAAAACCTACCCGTGGCTTTAATTTACCTATACAAAAATTTAATGCGGCTTTTACACATAATAATAACAAATAAAATAAGTCCATATAGTCGGAGAAAACATAAGAGGTGAGTCGAAACCAACCTGATTTGAAGTAATACAACGAAGGATATGTTGTTTATGACAACGTGGGTTTTTGTAAGCGAATTGAAAAATAAAGATTTCAGCGCCATCTATTTTGCTATTTTCGTCTATCCCGCGGAAACGACGTCATTTATCCAGATAAAAAGATACGATCTTTTCTCTTTCCTATTCCTTTGGTTCGAATTAGGCCCTGATTTTTTTTCTTATTTTTAAACGCAATGTACAAACTCGAACCATTTACAGATTTTATATATAATGATAGACAATAATATCCATATAGATTGAATTCATTACAACCATAAAAGGGCTCTTGTCGTGTTGTCATCGTCGGCTCGTGTAAACAGCTGAATACAATTCCCGGTACTTTAAAGAGCTACCTTGATGGTTAGTCGGCCCCTGTCCGCTTGATGTCGCTAATATCGATTTTTCTTAACTTTGTGTGTGCAAGAAAATAGTGCAACATTACCGTAAACTTTTGAGCAATGCTTTTCGATGGCCGCTACGCACGACGCGCACGTCATTCCCCTCACTTCTAACGTACACCGGGATAACTCGACCTCTGGTAATGGCGCAGCTGTCCCCTAAAAAAGGAAGAAAATAAGCCACAGCTAATTTTAAGGGGTCTGACAGACCAAATGAGAGTTGTTTCTAGTGGCAACTTGATAAGCCACAATTCATTAAACAGTAAACACGACTTTTGCTTAAGAACAACCAATATTTTACAACGACATTTTGTTAATTAACAATCACCAATGTTATTTCCTTTATATTATCGCGTTTTGATTTACCAAATCTTTAATTCTTACATTCATTTGTGTTTTACTCTTGACCGGTGAAAGTGGTTTCGCTCCATCGCCAGAACCTTCTTTCTCGCTTTTGCTTTGTGACGGCGTTTCTAAAAAGAAAATGAAAACGATATTCTCATTTATTTCCTAAGATCAATGTTTGAAATTATAGACACCATATTAAATAGCTACAAAAAGCATGCATACATGCGAACTATTTTCACTTATGGATTTGAAATAACAATGCTTATGTAAGCATTGTTATTTCTCTATGTAGAGAGTATGAAAAAAAATATTGGAATTGTTATTTACAAGGTTTTAAAATGGGACAGCCGAATAGATAAATTAATTTTGCTCCAACCCGTATAATCCTTTCCGTCCACAGTCAATATGGCGACGTCGAAACCCAGTGTATATATTACGTCTGCGATCTGTTTGGGCGTCAGTTCCGCGCGTACGCACCTCACGAGCGCACTCTTCTCGTTCAAGTCCACGCTCGACCTAATCACACCAGGTGTGTCCTTTAATGCTCCTGCAAAAGGAAATATTTACATTTTTTGAAAATTGCAGACTCATATCGCTAAAAGCAGACAGACGGCCAAACTCATGGACAGTGATTACCGTTGCCTATATCCGTATGCAATACTAGAAGCAGGACGTTGCCAATGCATTGCCAGCCTCGACATTTTATGAAGCTCTGCTCAAATGACAATTGCACATGACGGGATATTTTTATACCCTATAAAATTGAATTTCAAACTGAATGTTTAGTTGTAATTATCCCTTTGTATGTTGTATTGTAGAATACTAATGACAATTCCTCAGTAAAAACATAATTCTGAAAAGTTTCTAAACCCTACATAAAAGATGGCACCACATGTGTTTTTTTACGTTTTCATTATAATCATTTTGATAAATTAATTCGAAAAAATAGAAATCTTAATAAGTTATTGTTCAATTTTTGACTAAATTGAAACTTCAAAATCACATGTCACAATCACGCCATTTTTTATGTAGGATTTATGTATTTACTAGAAGCTTTCTTATGGGAGATTGTCATTGATGGTTTAGCACTTCTGTGGTATCGCAGAAGCTAATTTTCACGAAGATTATTTTCGCAGTAACAGATCCTTCCACTATGTATTTTTTTCTAGAAAACTCATAAAACTGTCCACAGCCGGATTTGTTGCTTCTTCCGAAAATTATATATTTTTGTAAGATATAATAGGAAATTCTAAGACTAAGATTATTAAACATACCTTCAATATTGTTGACACAACTCTGACACGTCATCCCGATGACGCTGAGATATACCTCCATCTCGCCACTTTGTTCGCCGACACCTGACATGTCTATTAATAGGTCCGTCGGTATCTCGTTTGATAGGAGATTCCTGAAAACGAAATCCATATTATGTATGTATGTACTGTAGTAGTATAACTAGGCAGAGCCGTTTAAAGCACAGTGAATGCCGGGGTCCAAAAATCAGCTCGCGATCCTTCCTGTCGTCTAACTTAGTCATTTTAGCAAAACGGGAACTTTATGAAATCTTTAAGTTCGTCCGTTTGTCTGTCTGTCTTTGTCATTTTCCAATGCAAACTACGAAGGTCTTTTACTTAGAACCCCACGTTTTATCTTGTCATATTTTTTTACACCAAGCTATAGGACTCTTCCCTTTGTATGAGTATGCCAACATACTTTATGAACGATCTCTTACACGATTTATTCCCTTAGGTACCGGAATCCACCGGAGGAATTGTTTGATCGGGAGTACAAGTCTCATTTTTACTGCACCGCTCGCAATGGACGGGATGTTCAGTCCTACTTACTGGACATGCCACGCTCAAAACTACGTAACGGTTCTATATGGCGTTTGTACGACTACGATAATTATCTGCGCTGACATGGGGTTGTTTAAGACGGGTTATATAAAATTTATTAACGGCCGGCAACGCGTTGGTAACGTGTCGCAAACGTCCATATCCATCTTCCATCAAGTGGGTCGGCTGCCTGTTTGCTTACCATAGGCAATAATTTTATCCTAAAAACGACGGTTTTCCCAATAGACAACAGTAACGAACCTGGTCTCTTCCTCGCTGTTGTCGGCGGGTGCTTCGAACCCCATGTCTTCTATGTGCGACCTGATGGCCGCCACGGAGCACAGACGCGGGTCATATCTGAAGTAGCCGGCGTGTTCTGACAACTCCACCTTAAAAGTTTGAGAGTGAGAAAAAAAAACATTTAATAAGGATTCTTATTTTTAACTTTGTCCTTGAAAAAATCTATAAATGCCTATAAATAAGATATTCATATCACCGTAAGAAATCAGAATATATTGATATACGGGCCCATATGCAGGCGCCTTCCATATTACCGAGAAGGGCAAGCAAGCTTCTTGTCACTTAACGACGAAGAAGGGTGCACGTGGAACACCTGTGCGGGATATATAGAATCTCCCAAGTCCCAACTTACTTTAACGTGTTCGATGCCAGGCAATTCCTTGATCGAGCCCTCGATACTCCTGACGCAGGACTGACATGTCATGCCATTGATCGGGACCCGCACCGCGACTATATCTTGGCCGGATACTCTGTAGACAAAACAAAAGAAATCGATTAACATGTTTTCTACCGTCTGTTTGATAGGAAACCTTCCGAGTAACCGTTCAGAATGGTTGTTTCGTCTTCTTGCCAACCACCGGATCGCTCGCCATTGTATGTGCGTTACGCAACGGTTCTCATTAGTCTCTAGTCATAAAAAGATAAAACGCCCCATGAACGTCGACTGTAATTTGAACTGTTGATTATCTCAAAAGTCGCATACATTGTAAAATTAGGCCTTAAACAATATTGCTCAACAATTTATTATATACCTTATAAAGTATCGGTAATGTAAGCTATTAGCCAAAACGAATGCCATTTTAAAAAGGCACTCACATGAATACCGAACTACAAGAAAGATAAGAAACAAGGTGAAGCTTTGTCAGTATGAAGGTAACATTATTATAATGAACAGTCTCGGTGCAGTGTGGGTCTAGACAATTGTTAACCATTGCTAGGCGTAAATCTCGTAGATCTCCCCCAGTTTTGCGCAATGGCTAACTATGCACCCGTGGCCTGGCACAAGCGGAAATAACGGAACATCGAGGTTTTCGCCAGTATCCTCTCGGGAGGCAATAGTACTTTTCCAGGTTGCTAGTTTTTGAAGATGGGCGGATGCTGTTGCCCTTTCGCGGAAAAATAATTAAAGGAATTTCGATGAAACTTTACAGTTATATATTTTATACAACAGAATAACACATACTATAATTTATAAAGATATTATTTATATTGGCCGACACATTATATCCATATGTTTCTATCGCTCACGAAAAAATAATTTCGTAAAATTCACGGGCAAGACCAATTTTTGTTCGCGCCACAGATTCTCGGCTCTATCGGGATACTGGGCGTCGATATTTAGAGCGAGGTGCAATTTCGGGATCTTATTGAGAGCAAAGCGAAAATGGCTTCAAAATAGCTTGGGGCGCTCAACAGGGCTAAGCGGTACTTCACACGGCACAAGCCGTCCCCATGTAAAATACTGCTCCCATCTTTGGGTTTGGGCACCTCAGTACCAGCTGCTCCCACTTGACTCTTTCCATCGCTGAACGGTCCGGATTATCAACGCAATTCCGAACATACAAACGGTTTAGAATCTTTAAATCTCAGAAGAGACGTTGGCGCTCTAAGCGTGTTCTACCGTCAGTACAATGGGGAGTGTTCTGAGGAGCTATTTGATTTGGTGCTTACGTCGCCATTGACCAGCGCACTGCTCGCCGGCGACTGGGAATTCATCCACACTTCCTTGACAACTAGAAGTTATCCACAGTAAGTGCCACTCGCTCCTTTATGTCATACGTGAGCAAGCTATGGAATGAGCTCCCTCCCGCGATTTCCCAGTTCGCTACAATATGGGGCTCTCAAAAACGAATTCGCTCCCTAAGGGAGATGTCCACGGAAGACGGTAACCACTTGTCATCAAGTGGACCCGTTTGGGCAAACTGGCGTTTGCCTACAAGCAAACATAAAAAAAAGAATTATTTTAAATATAGTAACTAGAGACATATTTATTATTATGTAAGTAAAGCGACTAGAAATTTCTAGCACGTTCTTAAAAGCAAAGTGGACAACATAAATAATGAGTAATACAATTTCCTTTTAAGGCGGTTATAAATTGATTTATGTAAGTATATGTAAATTTATTCATCCAATCAAAAGAAACCAAAGATTGCAAGCATGCTATTTTGAGAAAAAAAAACATATTTAATACTAGTTATACTATAACATATAATAGCTATGTTAATAGTATTTAAAGCAAATGACTGGTTTTTTTTTAATTTTGCAAGTTTCATTCTAAGGTTGGACTATACGTCCAATTTTAACACTGATCTGTTCATCACCAAACTGTACTTAATGTACAATTAAATAAGGATCTATAACATCGTTATAGAGAAAAATGACTGTGTCATTTAAAGACATACAGTTAGACGGACATGACTATTGTAACAGCGTTCCCTTTTTCGCTCAAATAGTTATGGAACCTTAAAAGTTCATAATCGACATGTTACCTATTTTAGCCTTGGGCAGATTATAAAACCGGTAAGTAAAAAAACTACCTAATTAATATTATCAAACCCAAATACCGGTAAAAATCGAGAAAATTCTTTTAAGACCGTGAAATTGGCGGTCGCTTAATGCATTGTATTCTAATGATTTCCTATCAACTGAATTCATGTTTTATTGTCTAGCCGATACGATTTAGTAACAAATGACACCAACTTACTTTTCGATAACAACTTAACCGCAAATAAATTATAAAATAATAAATTAAAAATGCAAAATGAAACTTATGCCAAAGAAATAAAACACAATTCTCTTCGATGCGTTAATTGAAACAATATTATACTACACAGGGCACTTTGACAAACTATTTTAATTAAATGAACTTGACAATACGCTATATTGAGTCCGATTTTCGCGCCGAGTGCAAACTGCCTTACTTGAAAACAAGCGTTTCAAGCGCTTGAAATTAAAATTATCTTACTACGGCTATTACATGCCTGCACAACAGCAGTTAAAGCGCTTTATGCATTCTAGTGTTTAGGGTCGTGTGGAAAAGAGTTTTTAAACAAAGAACGTGTTTATTTTGTACCTTATTAGGTGGTTAGTGACGTGTATAAATGGACATAATCAATCGTTTCCAACATGCTTGAAATTTAAATTTCATAAGAACATGAAATCTACTACTACTGCATGCCTACACAACGGTATAGTAAAACCAAAAACAAGCAAAAAATTAAGAATGACCACTACGCAAGTTAATGAGAGGTTACCTAGAATGTTTTGCATTGTTACATACTTTGACAAATTATTACAGTTTTCTTTAATAACTTTTAAAACAGTCACCTTACTTACACCCAGGGGTTTTAGTAACTCCCCTCTAACTGGGGAGTGGCAATAGCATGGCACCAGTTCTGACTGTGCATGCTAGTGCCACCCCCGATCTGTCTAATCCCACACTAAGTCGCTAAAAAAAATCCGCGCTGGCCAATCCAAACGTAGAATACCGACCTCTTACATATAAGCATCTCTTACATATAACTTATAAGCATCTACGTCACCAGAAAGGTGGGCCACAGAGCATTATCGTCCATGTAAATTGCATCTTCACCAATTACAATCAGTGCGGGTTGTGCATGTTTACATGCACCTCTTGCTTACAGTCTATAGGCTAACTTGTGCTCCTCGCACGTCTACAAGGTTTCTTTTAAGGTTGTTTTAGGTGTTAGGTCAGAACCTTGCCTTCTCTGAACGGAATTATTCTACTAAAAATAACGAGAAGTTAGTTTTAGTTGCCTGTAACCTTTTAACCGTAAACCCGCAAAAAGTCACAAACTGAACAAGAGATTATTTAAAAAAGACAAAGTTTCAAATTTGGAAAACTTTTTTCATACCCAGACTCTTTATTAAGTGCAAGTAACAAAGTGTGGCTGTTGCTCTTTAGAACTAAATTATTACCAATAACGAAGAAAAATCAAAACCGCCCCTTTTTTGCAAAGGAGTTTATAATATGAATCTATAAGATATTATAATGATTTTGGAGGTAATTTTAGATTTATACTGATTACTAGAAAACGTCTTGCACGGCGAACATAAGCGAATTCCATTATTTTTGCGGAGAATAGTTGTATCAATGTAACCTTTGTGTTACACTTTTTGTATAAATTAATAGGTGAGGAGATACTTATTTGCTTCATAAACCATGGAAAGTATGTCTTTCTCTTGTAAATTATGAAGTTGAAAATTCTGAAAAATCAAGGTAGTCGAGCTTAAAATACACTTTGAATGAAAATTTAATTAAACAATATTTTTGGATACTTATTGAGATATGAGTTGTTTTCGTTAAACTATGTTCGCTACAACAGAAACATGACCATAACGTGCTCCACCTCGAAGAAACTATGAATACTATTTAACAATTGTGTAGTTAATATGTAGTTTAAATGTTAATTATTTAAAATTTTGTAACATTCCGCCATTGAATGCAAATAAAGTATTGTTATATTTAGCTTTGATTGACTCCGAAGCACGTAATTTGATTCACGTATAATAATTAAATAAAAACTTCTTGTAATTGCAAATGCTCAAATTTATTAAATCGTAGTTTCCGGTCTTAGTAACACATGCGACAACGAAATCCGAACAAAATCACTTTTAGTTTCACATACCCGAATTGTTTGTCTAATATTCAATTCAGCCTCTATGATATCGTTTTATTTGATGATCTGTCAGACTTGTATGACACAATGTCAGCAACTATTAAACAGTGCATTCATTAGTCAAAATGTTAATACAACAGTTAACGAAGCTCTTATTAGATAATAAAAACCTAATACTAAATTAAAGTTGATTAAACCGTACCTTAACACAACCGACCGACCAATAGAATGCTTGCGCGCCAATTGGGTAACCAAAATGGTCGACAATCATTATTCGAATATGGCATGGACACTGTTTATTATTAAAAGTTTATACATATGGCGCGTTCCGTTAGTATTTCACAACGCCCAAAATGCTCCGGTTGCCGTTCCACATGGTGACCACCGTCGTTATTGCCGTGGCGAAAACGTTACTAATGACGTCATCATTTTTGATCCCACAGCGACCCAGTATTAAGAGCTGGGTCGGAGTGGGCGTTGACCACAGAGGATTAATTCTCTGTTTCGATTGACATTGAAAAAGGCGCGATTTCCAAATCAACTAATGACATTTGTGTATTTCGTCGTTAATGACATCAACGCTCCAAAAACTCTTCCGTTATAGTTTATGGTTGTAATGCCCGCATACAAGTAGAACGGGAAAAATCAGCCGTGAACGTGGTCGTTGTGAGTTTCTTGTGGAACGTAGCCATAGTAGATTAAATAATGTATAGTTTATTAAGTATAATAATGAGACTGTTATGATTTCAGTTACTATAAACTTCAACATGTTTTGTAATAGTTGTGATTGTATTGCAGTTTTGAGTACGTTACGTATGAGTTTTACTGATCAAAATTAAAGCGGTGTTGGCGCGTCATCATTCCTACGGTAGAGATGACAAACCAACAGTACGCTTCAAGTACAATCCGATATGCGAAACCCGCCAGTCTAGTTTTGACATAAGTTGAGGATTTATATACTGTCCCTTAAAAATATATAAGTATTGTTCATCGCTATAGCCAGTTTTCCGTTGTCGCTGCCTTGACTGGATGTATGCAGTACCCATAAAGTAATATCTATGGCTAAAAATGCTTTTAATTTATATATTTGAAAAATTTTACGTTACTTCAGTTAAAATTCCGACTCTAAATATAGGCACTAATCTGAACTAGGCGGAATTTCCTTTGATATTCATAGGAACTTAAAAAACATTGTGAGCGAATTTAGCCGAACCTCCCACGTAAAAGCAGGTATGTTGGTATACTAAATGTCCAGATTACTAATAAGTCATTATACTACCACCATTTTTATCTAGTTATTTAAATTTCTCAATGTCAAGCGCCAGTGTTGTAAAATTCCAGTCACATAATGCCTTGCAAGTATTTTTAATAAAGGGATCGGATGAATAAATTCTCGTAATACTCGGGAGAGCTTGGAGAAGCGGGGGTGAGATGACTTAGATTTCTACGACGTGACGTCAGAAAGCTTCCTCTCAATACCTATCGTCGTTTGTTTTCATCATGGTGCGGCCGCTCCTGCGATAATGTCAAAGATACTGACTATGGTCGAACGCACCTTATTTAAAAAGTTAAAAATAACGTGATTGTCGAGTAGCCAGCCACATTAGTGTATATACCTAGTCTTGTCATAAATATTGTAAAGAAAAATATATTTTTTTCTATTGCAAATAACATTTATAAGTTTTACAGTGGGTTAGTTTAATACAACAAATATAAAAAAAATTAAAATATAAAAACTTATTTGAAGTGAATGGAGACCCATTAGCTGCAATACAGTCCTTTAAACGTTGAGGCCAGTTATCAATAGAAGCACGCAATCTTTCCATGGGAAAATTCTTCACTGCTAATCGTATGGATTGTTTTAGGGACTCCAAATTATCATGGCGTTTAGAGCAAGCCGTACTCTCTAAAACTGACCATAAATCATAATCCAGCGGTTTAAGATCGGGTTCTAGACGACGGCCAGACTTCAGCTCTGATGAAGTCCGAAACGTTCATTTCCAACCAAGACTGTGTGGGCCGAGCTTTATGACCCGGCGCCGAGTCTTGCTGGAAGAACCATTCTTGGTTATTGTACATGGTGTTCCACCTTCCCAAGAATGGTATCTTGATACACTTGTACCGATGTTTTGATACCTTTATCACAAGAATATGACTCAGTCACTCCTTCATAGCTAACACCCCACCAAACCATCACCCCACCAAACCATCACTGAAGACGGATAATGCCCACGTTGCACTTTGTCGACAAATTGAGAAGCTTCCTTAGAGCTTTGAGCATAGACACGGTCATTTTGTTTGTTAAAATGTTTCTCAATTGTAAAAAAAATCTCATCTGTAAACAAACATTTTCTGTGATCTCTCTTTGCGTACCGCTTCAGTAGTTTTTTGATTTTACTGCTGTTCTTTTTGAAATTATGAGTTAAGAATTGACCAGTACGTCTCTTATAGGCTGCTGTCTATTATAAGTCCTAAGTCATCTTTTAAAATACGCCACATGGTTCTAGGTGATATTTTCATCTCCCGAGATAAAATCTTTTGCTTTCGGACAGAATTTCTTCGAATTTTTTCCATTACTGCTTTGACCACCATTTTCGTACGAACACTACGTGGACGGCCAGATCTTTATCTGTCACAAACAGAGGAGGTCTCATTGTACCTATTAGTAGCTCGGTACGCAAACATTTGACTAATACCAAGCGTATGGAGTTTTAAAAATTGCATTTGGCTCTATACTTACTTTGTGTAATGCAATCACAGCGATTCGGTTCTCTTTATCTCCCCACTCCATTCCAATATCGCAAAATGTTGTACAATGTATTGGCGCCAAAATGAGAAAACACAATGAACAATCATATAAAAATGACAGATCCCAAATTCAAATTACTCCAATGAAATCTTACAATTTAAGGGCCGAATAGTGCATTTGTTAGAGGACGCAATTTTATTTTTGGGACATGTGTGGGGGGTCAATAGAAGCTTAACCTCAAGTTTGTGGGTTCGCCACCCTTGTCCCCCGTCCGCCATCTTGGAAAAAGTGGTGAAAACGCGCCTACGGACTCTACCTCATAGGTGGCGGGGAAAACGGAGGACCTTTTCTACCTGCTTAACATTCGATAAGTTAAATTTCTATGGTAAAGAAAAGAGTTAGGAATGAATAAAAAATTCTCACTTTTTTGCTTATAACTTCTTTAATTTTTAATTTAGGGCACAAAGTTATATAAACATATTTGTAGGCAAAACGATTTGATTCAAATTATGACTTCACAATTTTTTTGTAAGACACATAGTTTCCGAGATATCGCGAAAAAAGTGTTTTCATCACTTTTTCCAAGATGGCGGCCGGGGGACAAGGGTGGCGACCCCACAAACTTGAGGTTAAGCTTCTATTTTATGTACCAAAAATAAAATTGCTTCCTCTAACAAATGCAAAGCTCATGTAACATTTCAATGGAGTAAATGTAACATTTTGTGTCTTTTTCATTTTAAAAGTATTTATGGCCAGACTAAGTACATACGTTATGTGTCATTATGTAATTTCATTAAAATTTAAAAACAATATCGCATCACAAATAACTCATTACACCCATCGCCACATCTTCGTGAAACGGCCTATATCTGTAACATTATCCCAGATGAATAACCACCATCACAGACACAGCATATAAGACAACGGTCGCAACATCAGATTAGAGCTTATCCCGCGGGTCAGACCCTAGTGCGTGCCTCATGTTTACAGCGCGGCGTTAATCAGGTTGTTCGTAATTGTATTACATTTTTGCCCCCGGAAGATTCACTTCATTTTATATCGCAAACTATCCCATCTCCCAGGATGAAAATGACCGTTTTTAGTATTAAAACTACATAATATGTAGGTACAAAATTACACCAAAACCGATCCAGTCACAGATTTGTTTCTATGTTCTGTGGATCCAGTACTCCAGTAGCTTTTCCGTGAAAGCTTAACAGACAGAGAGATCGAGTTACTATCGCGTATGTTTATAGATTATGAGTTGTTATATCTATAAACTTGAAAAGTGATTGGTCTCCCATACAAACTTTTATCTCCTATTTCAACCCTTTCTACTTTTATTTATGTATCTCCCCTCCCGTCTATCTGTAAACTATATAAATGACAAAAAGGACGAAAATGGACAATATGACGAAAATTTCCAACATGACGAAAATGACCGAAATTACGTAAATGCCTTAAATGCTTAAAATGACGAAAATTTCCGAAATTACAAAAAATGGCCAAAATGAAAAAAAAGCTATCCTATTTTCTGGGATACATACATAGATACGTAACTTCAAGCCAGGTCCAGGCCATTTAGGCTTATTCTTACACACCTCACTTGCTTCTTTGACATTCATAGCTCTTGTCATGCACGCTCGTCTGTTCTTAAGGCTCCTGACATCACCTTCTGCTAGTACATAATCTAGTACATGATCAAATTGATCATGTACTAGATTTCTTGGATAATCTTTACGTAAACCTATCCTATCATCCGGGATAAAAATTACGAAAATAGTACATCACAAAAAATCAAATATCGTACTTTCTGGAACAATTTGACATCAATCTAGCACATTATCGGGAATGAAAAGTAACCCTTGTCCACCCTCGGTATTCAAATAATAAATATACCGAATTTCAGACAAATCAGTCCAGTAGTTTTTGCGTGAAAGGGTAACAGACGGTCGGACTGACGGACGGACAGACAAACAGAGTTACTTTCGCATTTATAAGATTTATAGAGATAAAAGCAGGCGTAAGCATTCGCTTCAAATCATGTTCACTAAGGTTCATACTTATGAGCAACTGCACGTTTATAAGCGCTATTCGCTGTGACACATAGATAAATAAATGGCCAAGTATGAAGATTTTATACGGGTTTCGTTTTTAATTTCATTCATATATCTCAATGCATATTAGTACTATCATAAGTGAAGTAATTACTCCCTAGTGACTAAGGTAAGTCCGGTATGACCAACCAAGGCTGCCGTCGACCTTTCTATCAAGCATAAAAACATTGCCGGCGGCAGTGGGTTAAGGTTTCTTTAATTCTTTTAAAGGCGGATTTATATTTGTCTGACGTGACGTGTTGTGATGAGCTCTGACGATGTGTCTAGCTTTCACGTCTACAATATGCCGCGTTCTGATGCCTTCTGACGATATTTGTATAGCACTTTCCTAGCTCTCGGAGAGTATACATATAATATAATGTATAGGTATATATCGGGATCGCGTCTGATCTGACTCAAACCCAAGCCATCACAACATATTGCGTCACTCTAGTATAAATCTCACAATAGTAAATGTATGAAACCCATACCGTTCTGAAGCATACACAACACGAGACGTCAGAAAAATATAAATCCGCCTTAATACTATAGTTTTTGAAACATGGGCCGGACTTGATAATAGATAGATTAACTAAGGTACGTTACATATTCCAAAAATATTTTATAAAATTTCTTTATATAGGTACTTTTTTAAAATTTTGGTAAATTAGTATGGTAGAGTGACAGCGGGCCAGTCACATATTTAGCTTAGCCAACAGCCAATGGAACAAACGAATCTTTAAATGGAGATAGCGTCTCGGTAAACGCAGTGCAGGACATTCTGCGGCACGGTGTATCAACAAGCTGCGTAAGATCGCCGGCAGGAGTTTGATGACGAAAGCAGAAGACTAAGATGTGCGGTGCAATCTCGGGGAAACCTATAATGAGCATCAATTAGCTGAAGGAATACTTATTGTCATATTTGTCCATTTATCTGGTTTTGTATGTTAGTAATTTTTCTTAGAATATGTATTCAGTAGATACATGAGGTAAAACTTGACAGGAAAATTTATAATATGGGTGTAACAAAACAGCAAAATAATTATATGTGAGGCCCATAGAGGTTTTTTTTAATTCAATGCATAGTTCATATAATACATTAATAATAAAGTTTTGTGTCTCGTTTCGAGGATATCGTAGCCATTGTGACTAACACGAAATATATTTTCATCATTAATATATACAATACATGTAGAAAATTGAGTTCAAAAAATAATTTTAAATACATAGTCGTGTGTAGTATTGTTAGTCAAGTTTTGAAAAATCATAACTTAGGTTTAAATCATAAATATCAATTTATTAGACTTTGAAATTTCATAATGGAAAAGTAGTGTAAATAAATTCCATTCAAACAATTAAATGTGGAGAATTTTTGACTAGATGCTTTTCTTAGACTTCCGTAGTCAAAAGGCAAAATGCGGTTGACTTTCATTGTTTCTATTATTGTATGTAGTCAAACACGTACTTGACTGATTTTTGAAACAAAATTATCTATGTAATTTGGACAACAATAAATTTACTTATCAAAATAATTGTATTTAATCTTGATCTATATCATACAAGTCATATTTACATTTTGACTTAGATTATACCTAGATAAGTTATCAAATTCAAATCTATGAAGACTTTGTTTAAGGCATAAAAAATATTTTAATGAATATCTCGCATAAATATGTAAATTAAATATTATTTTTTTATAACACCATTCAATAAAACCTTTTCCAAAACTACTTCACCTCGTATTACTACGCCTCCCACAAATTCTGTTTTCATCGCCACTGATGTAAATTAAACATAACTTTAAAAATCGAATGTGGCCATTTCCTTCAATATCAGTGCCCCACAAAAAGTGGTCTGTGTGTTTGACCAGACCCATCTATTCTTATCTATTTCGATGCGCTAAATCCGAATCTGGGTTGAGTTTGGGCCATACACCCTAAAAATTTTGAGGATGTATGGACGAATGGCGATCAAAGCCGCCACATAGATTTTAAAATGATACCGAAATTAGCATGAATAATAGTGTTATTTGAATAAAAAATTAATGCCCAACCGAGTTTGCTAAAAATAATTTGTTAACGAAAAAATTTATGAAATATTTATCCGTGCAGGGAATCACCCCTGGTCTGAAGTAGGCTACCAGAACAACCTTGAGCTATGTGCCAGTAAAAGTGACCAGGTTGTTGTTTCCTTTTAGAGTGTGCATTTACATTGGTCCTTTTCATTATTTGGCTACAGAACCTTAAAAATTAAGAGAGAAACTAATGCATATCTATAAATTCTTACCCAATCTCGAAGTCCTCCAGCCTCTGGTATTTAAATCCTCGCGAAAGCATTTTAAACTTATCACACTGTCACACACTTTCCTCGTAGCACATGTCACGTTATCACCGTAGCACTTATCACACTGTCATATTAATACTACGATTGTACTTATCACTGCTGTCCCAAAACATGTTATCAAAAATTTTAATTCAACCTAGACTTTTATTCATAGATACTAATTGGCGGAAAATAAAAATATAATGGAAGAATAATTTGGTCTCTATGGTTGATTAGTCTGAGCCTTTGCCCGCCTAACTGATTAGCACAGAAACCAGGGTACAATTCCTAATATGGTAAACTTCTGCAATTAACTCCCGTCATTTACTATGGTATGGTATGTGTTACGCATTACGCAAGCGTAACTTATTTGGATTGGGGATATACAATGTGTGTGTTTATCTGCCGATAATTAATCGATTTATTTAATCATACTAGAAATTTTAAAGACAATTATTCAGTAAAGTACGTTACTCAAAAAAACATCTAAAGCCTACATATCGCCATATCGACTACTCATTCTTATATAGACCCAGTAGTTTCTAACATACAAAGACAAAACTGTAAAAATAAGGGTGCGTCCTGTCCTCTCATAACGCAAAATAGCTACGGAGCTCTAATATATTAACGCCTAACCTGCCATTAATACTAAAATAACTCTCCATTAATAAACCGAATCACATTACACAAGTAAAATATAGCAATAATGTCAAAACAAAGTTATCTGATAATATCGAACAAAAACGATAATTGAATTAAGGTTATATTGTTATAAAAGTCGATAAAATTATTTCAAGAACTTTGTTGTGACTTTTTAGGGTTTCGAAACCATAAAATGGCAAAAAATAGAATTGTTATGAAATCATCATTCGTTTGTATTTGTATATAAGGGAAAAATCATACGATTTTCTAATAGATATTGATGGTGATATGATTGGTACAGACATTTGCGGCCAAATTCGTCAAAATTGTCCCGCTATTCTTAAATCTTTAACTATATAATATATGTATATAATGAAAAACTGAGACATTGTGAGGTTGTAGAAGTTTTAAAAACACCTTCATTAAACAAAAAATAGTTTTATCAAGATAATAAAGAATCTCAAAAACTAATTAATAGTAGTTGTTGAGATATGGGGTATTCTCGATAAAATGCTTCAAAATTTCGTAGTCAAATAACCTATACAGTGAACGAGTGTGCCTCTACGGACTACCACAATATGCGTGGTCCAACATGCTTTTGCCGGATTTATTTATAGTTGCGGTAGCGAGTTTTTATCCATGCAGGAATAAGGAAAGAATACAATTTCCTGCGGCCGGGCGGCCAGTCGTAAGACGCGACAAAACAACCACAGCCATGGTGGTAGGGTAATTGTCCGTCTGGATGGCTACCACCCCTGGTCTAGAATATGCCGCCATGACAGCCCTGAGTTGTGTTCTAGCGTTAGTGGCCAGGTTCCAGTCTTCCTTTAGACTAGAGAGTGGCAGCACATTGGCAGCATCTTTGGTGTTACAAATGTCCATAGGCGATGGTAAACACTTTCCATCGGGTGGGCCGTATGGTATCTGCTGAATTCTTGCAATAAAAAAGCCACATGTCTAAAAAAAGTGATCTTTTTTCGCCTCTACAAAACCATTATAGTTCGTTGACTGCTACACACGCACAATGTATTAAAAAAATTGTTTAACACACCAAACAACCTTAAAATTATTAGGCTTTACCCAAACGCTTACAAAAGTCTAAATAGCCGCTTTCGTTTAGCAAGAAAGTGAATCTTGCATCTCTTGCGCACACATAATACCATCTCGCTCGAATCTAACTTTCACTCTTCAAGGTTTATTGTAACTACTAAGGAAATTGCGTTAAGCAAATTACACGTTTATTCGTTCCTTTTTACGGCTTTCCATTGTTGGATTTGTGTCAATCTATCAAAGATTATGATGAGCTTTATTAATGAGCTGAAAAAAGCTAATATAAAAGGGAAAGCAAGTCATTTTTCTCGGATATGTATAAATTTCGAATAGAGCGTGGCAGTTCACAAACTATAAAGGGCATCACATAGGCGACAAACATCGAGTGTTTTCGTCATTTAGCTAAGGAACTAACTATATACAACAAACGCAATTAATCGATAATTATCCATACCTCAAAAACTCTTTTAAATAATTTCTCGTTAAAAGTATTTGTGAAGCTCTAAAAGCGGAGTTCTATTCGTTATTAATATTGCCCTATTTATTGACCTAAATAAAAGAGTACAACGCGCAAGAGTTAACTCGAGACTTCGCTCAGATGACGTAAGCGCGAGGTACTGACGCGTCAATGGGAAGAGCGGTAAGAAGGCGGGGTTCGGGAGGGGAGGGCGCATTCCGCTCAGGTCTACAGTTAATGCTTACGGATAGTAATTAAGAACATCGGTAAAATGTTTTAAGGTCTGACTAACGATACTCTTTGGATACAGAACCCTAAAAACGTAACATTGGTACTACGAGTTTTACTAATATTAATAATCTTAATTAATATTCTTCTTCCTATAAATTGGTTTCGCCATTTTATTTTATTGCCTGAAACGAGCAATCAGGCAAACTGCCCGAATGATTGATTCATTGATGTATCAATAAAATATTGTTACATCAATGGATGGATTATGCTCTCGTCGCATATGGGCGTTTGCGACAGCAGGGAGGGCGATACTAACGTACTAGCCTTTAGGGATTAGGAATTATATCCAGAGATACACCCAAACCTATTATAATAATATATAAACTATAACTATCTATACCTATCTATAATCTTATCTTTTTCTCTGATAATTTTAATTCATCAGAGACATAACCGTGGTTTGATTTTAACAACAGTGCCTGCAACCAAGACTTACTATCATAGCATAACTATCATACGTGATATTATTGACTAAAATACCTGCACCATTTGTTTACACTGTACGAATAAATAAACATTCTGCAGTGTGCGTCATCAGTTTATCACATTGTTCTACTACTAGACAAATAAATATGTTTTTAGAGTTCCCTAGCCTTTTGACATAAAGGGAGTCCTTTTGAAATCGTCCTGGCCACTGATCTGGCCGTAGGTTCTGCCATGGTCATTTTTCTAGGAAACTACTATATATGTGAATGAAAGACAGGAAGGTGTTAACTATATGGCGCTACATATTGCTGTACTGAAATATCGGAAAACTATAGATAATGTATGAAAGGCCGTCATACGTGTAGTATTTTTTTTTCAATATGGAGTCAAGTCGTGTTGTGTCGTTATTCTAGATATTTTTTTTTCCATTTATTATGTATCTCAGAGATACAAACAAACATACATACAAAAGGGGAGACACTTTGTTCATGTGTTCTTTGTTAATGTTTAGCCCATAGCACTATACTTAACTAATAAAGTTGAAAATTTACGTTTATGTTTCTTAATGACTTTTTATATTAAAGTCAAATTGATTATTCAGGTATTCATTTGGCTGGTGCCTAGCTCGGACAATTGATCAGTATGGAGATCCAGTCAGGTGAAGTAGCCAGTTTTCTGGGTATTTTACTTACAGATGACGATGGCCTAAGTATTCTACAATTCTTAGGGATTATAGGTAGACTATACAACTAATATTAATTAGGAGTACTTTCTTTATTACATATTTCAAAGTTAATGAGATATCCGCTTCTTTTTTATTTATTTTTATTGCAGGAGTTCAGCAGACAGGCAGACAGCCCACTCGATGGAAAGCGGTTACCATCGCCTATGGACATTTGTAACACCAAGGGTGTTGCAAACTACGCTGCTACTCTCTTAAGGGAGACTGGAACCTGGTCACTAATGCTGGAACACAACCCAAGGTTGTTATGGCGCCATACTTTAGACCAGGGGTGGTAGCTATCCAGTCGGGGCAAATGCCCTACCACCTGGCTGTGGGTTGTGTTGTCGCCTCTTTCGACAGGCCGCAGTAAATTGTGTTCTTTCTCCGTTCCTGCACGGATATAGTTATATAGTTTAAATACGATAATAGTTTTTGAGATAATATGAGATATTTTCGAATATTTATAACTATAAGAATATACTCGTACTTAAAAATAGGAATTCGTTTTTATTTTTCAATATTTGAACTACAATAGTGCCAAAAATCCCAAAGTCAATAAACAAACATCATTTCAGATAACATTACCGTTACCACGTTTATTAATAAGAGTTATAATTAAAATAATGTATAATCAGTAATCACACATAATCTACCTGTTGGCGTACATATGAATATCTAAAAAAAACCATTTTAACTCTTCCAGAACATACTTATTATATACCCACCACTATCAATCGATAGAATTCTGTTTACATCGCCTTATCATTTATATCAAATAAAGATTAAACTTTACATGGCTTCTAAATGATAAGATACCGCACCCAGTATTTACTATAGTATAACACTTCCAATAGAAGGCGAAGTAGACATACTTAATGAAAGATGATAAACCCGTAATCATATTCAAGTCACGTAGTTAGCATGTAATAATTGAAGAGATGATTGGATGAACATGTGGAATATTTTTTTCTAGTCAAACTGATATTTCAAATATACGTAGATATTCCTCAGACTATTATCGGAGAATAGTCCTAGAAGTAACAATTGGCCAGTAAAAAAAAATAACGCTGAAAAACTCCTAAGTCCTAGACAAGAAGATGGTGCCACGGGTCATTGTTTTTCGGTTTTTGATTTTAAGACCACAGCTCGGGCTTTAAAAAGGCCGCTAAGTAATTCACAATTCTCCACAGCATCGTTTTGTGAAATCGACACAATTATCTTAACATCATTGGTAGGTGCAAGACAGGCCGTAAGGTTCCACTTTATTATGATTCTTGTCATATTCTTACTACGAATCTACGAAAGTGGCCATTTTTAACAAGAGACGATGGATCTTCACTTGCTACGATCCTGACAAAAATCTTTCGATTCATCAATTACATTAATTAATCTCTTCATATATGGATATTTATTTGAGGTACCACCAAATCACTATAAAAATTAAATTAAAATAATATAATAAAAGGTTTCTAATACACATATAAATATGATAAGTAACTAAAGGTATGTAATAAATTTCTTTTCAAAGATGCTTTTCAGAACAACCTATTACCAATAACTTATTTTCATCGATATGGTTACATTACAGAGCTTAAAAGTATCCTCCCTAGAATAAAGTGTACTTTATTTATGGCACACGATAAAACATTTCTCATTACTCAAAATTCATTAGAGTTCCGTTCTTGCGTATTGTTACGGAACGCCAAAAATATTTTACATTTATACAACTCAAAGGAAAACAGAGTGAAGCTAATGGTTTCGTAACACTTTCTGCCTTCCTTATTGTGAATAATATCCGTTAAATTACGACATAAAATACCAAACAGCAAAATGTTAGAAGCAAAAAAAAACGACAATTACGTGTCAGTCCATACATAATGAACGATTATATGTAATTATTTTTAATCGCTACTACCCTCAGAGAAATAAAATAGGTAGACAGTGCTCCGAGCTCTCAGAATGAACCCAGCTAGCTAAAGGAAGGCGATCGAATAGCAGTGCGTTACGATAACTTAGTATTAAATAATGGAATTAGTACGGATAAAGGTGGAATACTTTCAAAGTGGATACATTACTATTAACCTCACAGACGCAGACCACGTGTATACTATTGTACTACATAAGTTTACGTACACAAGATATAAAAAATTCTCTTCGTTTGTGACCGTTCGTTGACGTTTGAGTTAACGTGGGCTTAGTCTATACTTTTTTCAGCCGAGCTTTTATCTGCAATTTTTATATATTTTTACTCTATATTTCAAAAGTGAGAGGGGACATTTTTAAGGACTTCGGAATCTCCCCACATATCGACTTAAATTCATTATTGAGCATAGTTATGATTTTCAAAGACCTTAATAACTATAGCTCACACGACTGTGCTTTATATATATCGACTTTAAGTTAGACCAAGTAGTTTGTGAGAAAAGTGACTGTAACATACAAACGGATAAGACGGACAGACAGGACAAAAAGGGAACAACTACTCTAGATAATCCTAAAAAACTTCTTAATTTTCCGCCTCAGAAAATATGGCTACCGGGAAGTCCGAGATGGTCATCGTAAACCGCTAAGTGGCCAATTTAGTATACAAGAATACAGAATACACTTAGTAAATTTTATTAAGAGCTTTCGATGGCCATTTTTAGGAACACCCTTAGTGGGCTCTAGGGGTACCCTTCGCCTTACGCCAGGGCTACAGGAAAGCGGAAGCTCGACCAACTCCGCGTGCCCTGGCAGATAGGGGCTCTTAGGACCACATTCACTGCCGGTGGAAACGAGACACCTGGTATCGCCCTTCTCAGATCCAGGCGGTAAAATGTTTCGCATAATAGGAGAGTTGAGTGCGCGTGCAATATGACCCGCCTTCTTCTCGACGGTATTATTGGCCGATGAAAACTTAGTCAACCGCGGGTAGTTTGCTTGCTAAATTGAAGCCGGGATAAAGAGACTATTCTCAAGATTCCAAGCTTCTTGAAAGGGACAAGATCTCAGATAAAGAAGACTACATTACGTCCCGCTTCGTTGTGATGGAACATAACATTACAAAATAAACATGGCTATCCCATCAATGTGAAATTCTGGGCACCTTATGCATAGTTGATGATGACCTAGGTATAGTATTGTAATTCCACTTTTAGTCGTAAGGGATTATAGGTAGAATACATGTAATATTAATTAATCAAATTTAATAAACATTCACCAATCACAGATTAACAAAACACCGTGTTACTAGTGATGTAAAAATTCGATAAAAACACCACCGCTTATTGCATTATAAAGTTATTACGTCGATTAAGATAATACTTTCGTTTTTGTCGGAGCGAATACGCAACGCGCGCGGCCGTATTCGAGTTTTTGGTAGCACTGCCGTGACCGCGTAAGTTCTATTGACCTAGTGATGAGAAGTGTCGAAATAAAGAATATCGATAGATTGACATAAAATCGGCTAAAGATTTAATCAGTTATACTTTTAAATAGTCAGCCGCATTGCACCTATACCGGGGCTTTGTGAAAAATCATTGCTGGTTATAAACCAGCATTAAGAGCAGGGCAATTAGGACAACTCAGATTGAGGTGGCATCAAGGTAAATTAAAGAAATAGTAAAATTACGCATTCAAAAAACTTAAAATAGACAAAACATATGGAAATCTTATGAGGACACCTACGTCAACGTGAAACTGCAAGATAGGCATCGGCATAAATGATGTATGTAAGTGCAAGTTTATATTAATGGCAGCATGTAGATTTAATTTATTTATTGATTATTATAGAATTTTGCAAGATACCAAAATGAAATATGCCCACTAAAATCTATAAATATTATAAATTTGTAAAAGTGTACTACTGCTTCAATTTCGAGGAATTGTCATGGGATCGATTTAAAGTGCCCCTGTTGAATAAATATCGCATTCCGATGTAATATTTATACTGATCGATAGCAAATTCTGTCATAGTTGATGTCCCGGGAAACCCGCGGGGTTTTTATCGGGAAGGGTTCCAAACTGTTAGCATAGGAATAAATTGTCTATTCCGCCCATCGTGGGGGAAGCTGAGGGCGAATTCAAGTTTACAAATACAATTGTATGAAATCCATGAAACCTACTTTAGTTAAGCTTTCAATCTTCCACACTGATCGACAAAAGTCTGTTAAGTGCCATCGTCTATCACTTAAGTACATTTTGGAATTAATTTTGAAATCATATTTCAATTTTATTAGTAATATCTACAAAAACATTGATTTCCGTCGTAAAAAAAATTAACTCAACAAACCAATTTCGTTCTTTCCTAACCAGTTATCCGCTTATAAGGTTAATACAACTTTAATCGATAAAATTATATGTTAACATGAAACATCCCTAAACCTATTAATCCCGACTTGCTATAATATCTAACAATTGGTTTCACTGACAGTGGAACTTGTTGTTATCTTATTTTTATTGTATTATGTTCAGACTTCGTTAAAGACATTACTGATAAGATAACATAAATCCTATCACCACGGAAGGTAGGCATAGCTATCTTGTAGTCATAGAAGATGAATGCTAAGAATGACCATCGCCCTGTAAAAAATGTACTTACGACAAAGCCCCTAGATGTTTCATTTGTAAAGGGCTCCACAATTCTTTTTCTTTTGCGTTTTGGTAAAGCAAAATATCACTAAACTCGACTATTATTCTTTCAATTAAAACATATTTTTTGGACCGCCTCATCATAATCCATCTCATTCACAAATTCAACTCGGCGTCATACAACCGTTGTCCATAGGTGGACTTATGCCTCTCTAAGTTTGCGTCACCTATCCCCGGTTCTCAATTGTCCTCATAAAGGCCCCACGTGCAACCTTGCGTAGATTGTCGAGCCGGAGGGCGTCCTACAATACTTTTGCCGAGGCGCAGCAAATTAAATTATTTAACTTAAAAAATATTATAATTAAAATTTTAAGTAGAGTTCAAGTTTGCAATGTTTTTTTTTAAATAGTTTCGATGGATAGATAATTCTTTATTCTACACCAAAGGATAGACAAAAAAGAAAATGTTGTTGTTAATGTTGCTTGAAAGTTTATCGGTGTTTTTTTTATATCACAACACAACAGAAGAAAGACTAATAAGGCTCACTTTACAAATATAGAGGCTTCTTTAGCTTTACAATCATTTTGCTATGAAATCGTTCGTATTCCATTTCCATGATATCACGTTACAAGTTTTTAAAGTAATTTCAAAACTAGTTGTTTAGTTAGCGTCAGAAGTGACTGCTCTTTAGCTACAAATAGCGCCAACCTTCATGACATCTTATATTTAGCAAGAAATAGACGCTTTTTCATACAAAATCCAATACTGCGCAGCCCATTTGCCACTAACCTGGACACGCTATAATATGACTATACTACATAGTACGCCTGTATGGACAAACATATTAAAGTACCGTTTACTTGAACAATTGCTATGAGAAAAATATAAGGAATAATGTAGAATTATATCACATTTCCTCTATGTTTGTCACTGGGCAAAAGCGGTATGATACCTTAAATAAAAACATTAGGCAATAAAAAAATTACTTACGGAGATTTTTCCACCATTTCTGTACTTTCACCTGAAATCCAAAAGAAAATATTTAAAAATACCACATAATTATTGTCTTTGATCATAGTGTAACAATGGTTTACATAAATAGATAAAAAGAACTATCATACAACTTTCACTTTTCTTCTTATTTAGAGGGTTCATTTTAAATTTGACAAGAATGGAACCCTTATAAAACGTTCTGGTTCGTCAAATTCAAGATGTTTCTCTTTTGAGTGGATTGCAGCTACCCGCATAGTGTATATGGACCCTTGGACACAGGTAGCGACTGGCCGTGAAATCTAGCTTCACGTCTCAACTGCATTGAATTAATTCATGAAGCTATTGCAATAAATGGTGTTGTAAAAATAGGAGTATTATACATAATACTAGAGATGTCATGACTATTCGGCTGCTGTTTGGTATTCCAAATCTGTAGTGGAATACCCAATCGTAAAAAAACCTACATATTACTCAAAAATGTAGGTATATAATGTATATATATCGATCACAAATTAATTTATTATAATTATAGTACATTTTAAGCCGCGTACTCACCTATGACCCGTAGCCGTTACTGTAACTGAAAAACAATGTCTACGTGGCGCGAGAACTCGAGGCGAGCGGCGGCGCGCTCGCAACGAGCCAACAAAGCGAATATCAATGACGGCGTCTACATTAGAATACGTAACTGTATCGGCTCGCAGATGAGAACGCAGCTTTAACAGTGTTAAATATTGTTACAACTCAGGTCTCGACAAAAATAAAACCACTGTATATCTGACACAAAGCACATTTATTCCCCGTCGGCATTCGAACAAATAACTATTAACCTTGAAAATATTGTAATTCTTTTATGATCGTGTTCTTTTGTTAACTTATTGGCATACGGCCTATTGTTGTAATGTAATCATTAGCCAGGTGTTATAGATTTTAAAGTACAAGCGGATTCTAGGAAATTCGGTCCACGCTGTCGGGCGGACATATTGCATTTGTGCAGTATAAAGCAATGGCCCGATTGGGGGAGGAGGCAGCCGAGCGAGAACTATGCTCAAGGCGAGACGTGTGTACAATCGGGCACCATAGTGACGGACTTTGCGCGTTTGATTGAATTAAGACCTCCGTTACGTTCGGATTTGTTGTGTTCGGTTATACTTGTATCTGTGTTATACGTGTTTGTATAGGTCTAATAAACTCTATAATAATTCCAACGGCAGTTGCCGCGACTTGGAACAATATGATTTTAATTATTTTTTTAGTTTAATTTTACGTTTCAGCCAGTTTATTAAGTATCAGAATGGAATTAAAAAAACTGCATTATATGGTATCAACTTACCAGCATGCGGTACACCTTTTAAATATTCTTCCATATTCTCAAAAAAAATATTAAATATATGGTTAATGAAAGTATGGACAATATTTTATCTAGATAAAGGTAATCGAGCGTTTCAAGTGGTTACTCGTATAACATTGACATTTCACACGACTCCCAGACGTATTTTACATACGAAGATACTTTTCAATTTGCACGTTTTACAACGATCTCAAGTATAACTCGTTTGATTACTATTCAAGAATATTTACCATGTTCTTACAACTTAGGAATTCTAACGAGTAACACGGTAGGCTTCTTCTAATAAAATGTTTAGCACTTCAAAATTGATATTTATATTGATGTTTGATTATATTATAATCAGCATAATTATCATAAAGATTATGTCAATAAAAAAGAAATTTAAATGAATAGTTTATACTACTACTTTCCGACGGTGTTGTACGTGAGAAAAAAATTATTTCAAGGAAATTGAATTTTGCATAAAAGAACAATATGGAACTTACAAAATTGAATCCTCATATCACATGCAAAATATATTTAAGAACGGAAATACGGTTAACCTAACTTCATATCTAACGTTTTGAAAAAAGAACATAAACAACATTCATATTAATTATAACTACAGGATAAAGTGTGTAAAATTATGAAACTATTAATTGCATAACACTGCTATTTATTCTTTTATTAGTCATGGTTTATTTGTTGGGCAATTATAAATTCCTTCTGTTTAATCATGAAAGAAAAATACAAAGAACTTTAAACATTCTATATAACAGCCCGGACACGATCTTGTTGCTACGAGCGACAGCTAAGCGCGACATGACCGGCGATAAAAACAAAAGCCTGATCACAAAGTTGGCACGTAGCGCAACGACTCGTTCTATAATTCTCATATCTTTTGTTTTCATAGCTAATGCCGTCGCATTCAGCTGTCGCTCATAACAACATCGTCGTGGCCCTGTCGTTAAGATGTAAGAAATAAGCTGCAAGTTGCCGCGCTCAGCGCCGACCTCTGCCGTCGTGCTCGTCTTTAAGCCCAAAGTCGTAGCCGGACCGTAAAGCTACTTAATCCTACATAACTTGGTAACGTTATAGGTCATTCTACTTTTGTTTTTAGGCATTTTATTCTTTAACACTCATTTCTTACACCAAATCATCCAATTAATTTAAGAAGATTTTTTACTACCTTGTTTTAAAAACATTTTCAAATCATAAATCTCTTATAACGACAGAAGAATAGATCTGTGGGGCCATCTAATCATGTAGGATTTACAACCCCGCCATTTTTGTCATGTCTCGGCTTAGCGATAGGTGCAGACACAATCAGCAATGCTATGGTAGTTGGCGCCAGCTGCAATGGCTCTTGGGATGCTTCATACATGTGATTACTTTTGTTTTTTCGTCCGCCATGCCGCCTCCTACTGTCTCTTACAGCGACAAGGTTGTGGCCGGGGCTATATGAGCTTTTCATAAATACTATTGTCATTTCTTGTTTTCTTATTCCATGGTGTAATTAAGAACGGTAAAGATAAGAAAGACCATTTTATATGGAGCCCAACCTTGAAACTTAACGACTCCACGAGGTGAGAAAAAAACGAATCAAAATCAACCAGAATGGCGCTAGTGTAGGCAAAGACCGTCTAAGATTCTGTCAACAACCCTCTGTCTATAACTATCTATGTTAAGTTGTTTATGCTCTAGCTACAAGAGCGCCGCCAATTTAGTACATTTTTATGAACATTGTTTCTAACATGACGCAGTAGAGCCATGCGGGGATCAGTATCTTGATAACAGCTTTTGGAGCCTGCTCGATCGGTATAATACCACGCTCCGACAGAATTTCGGAGTGAAACTATTAGCCTCGTGCTAATTGTTTCCTTATTTTTTTTGTTAACATAGGGAGTATGTCTTTGGACAATAGGGTGCAGAGTCCAAAGACATACTTCCACCGTATGGCCCGGGTATGGACATACGGCGGATGGTCTTAAAATGCAACCCTGATGCATTCATCGATCGTGTGCCTGACTCTCAGTGACCGGTCCCTGTACGTAAACTTTGCCGAGGCGAAGCAAGACGTGACAAACCGATAATCAAACTACCCACTAAACCTAAACCTGCGCCCCTTTGACGCCACGGGACCTAGAACATAGTAACAGCACCGTGGCGCCCCTGTGCACGGCTAACTTGAGCAGGGTGGACCACTTCATCAAGCAAGGGTAACTTCCCTTTCCCCTTATCCCATCGCTATCTATTCCAAATCCCATTCTTGCTCTCTGATTAAACCCCCCCCCCCCCCCTCATCTCTTCCTACAGGCTGGCAACACGTTGGTTTGCGCTAGTGCTGCCAACGTCTATAGGCAAAGGTAACCACTTTCCAGTACGTGGACTGTCTGCCTGTTTGCCAGCTTCGCAATAAAAAAGGAATACACAGAGGTGGTTCTCCTTACATCTTACACCTATGGAGGGTAGAGGTAAGGGGAACCATCTCTGTATAAGTGCCCATCGAAATCCATCAAATTAGGTTGGCGCCACATTTACATCACGGTGAACTATAAATAAAGCGCTAAAAGTAATTAGTGTAACATTATAGAGCATTACAAAATATTTTAGTTTCATAAAATTAAATCACTCTTCACGTTTTCACATAACAATAATTCTCCCAGGTTACTTAATATTTATTAAATTATTTTGTAGTACGTAAATAGTTGACGTTAATACTTCAATGCGTACTGCTACATACATACCACAGCAATTGCCTACAATAGCGCCATTTCGGAAGGTTTTTGAACTATTACTTACTGATTATAGCTGGAAGTGGACACATTTTCAATTTTCCACCCATATGAGACGGTTCTCCTTACCTCTACTGTCCATAGTTATAAAAGTAACGACACTTACAATCGGCAGCCATTTTGTGCTCGTTTTTGACAGCTATAAACTGCAGTCAAGGTCGAACTCTTATCACGCACATTACCAAAGGGCAATGAACCTAAAACAATAGTAGAAAAATATATTTGTAGGTATAAATCGCGCACAGGTTTGCCAATGACCCCACCCTTGCCGCTTCCAATTACCGCGACATTGAAGTGATTCTCGCCGGCAAAGGATCTGGGCGTAGCTTATACTTAAAAAAACTTTAATATTCTATAAATATTATAAAATACTAATGCCGTGAATGCACATTGAAGCTATTCAAAAAAAAACAATTGGAATAGACTTTTTTTAATTGCAGGAATCCAGCAGACAAGCAGACCGCCCACTTGATGGAAAGCGGTTTCCATCGCCTATGCAAATGTGCGACACCAAAGGTGCTACAAATGCGCTGCTGCTCTCTTAAGGGAGACTGAAACCTGGTCACTAATGCCGGAACACAATATAAGGTTGTTATGGCGGCATACTCTAGACCAGGGGTGGTCGCCATCCAGTCGATCAAGCAGGACATTGTATTCTTTCTCCGTTCCTGCGTGGATAAAAACTACTACAGATAAGACTATTTAAACGATGGAGAACACGATGCATTTTTTATTATATTTCTTTTCTGCTTGTTAAAAAGGTTAAAACTACTGGCCCGATTTCGATGCGGTTTTCCCTGATCGACAGCAAATTCTTACACTTAAAACTTGACAAAACATTTGAACGATTTGAAAAAACGAATTCGAATAATTTTTTCACTGATCGGGTTTCACACGTCCGTATTCTCGGTGTGCATGTCTTTCTACATCGGGAGTTTTTGGCGGGAACTGAAAGGAGATGTTGTGCAGTGCAGTTTCATTTTCTAAAAATGTGTAAATTACTCTAAAATGAACAACAGTTGTAGGATATTGATAGTTTTTGAGTAGTGGTTGTGTTTTGTGAGAAATGTGAACTTTATAGTCAAATGTGGCCTTTTGAGTTGTCACAAGAACTCCGTTGAATGGCACTACCTGATTACCTACAGTTCAGCTGTGCTACACATAGGCTTAAGAAAATAAAGAAACTATTGTAAACTAAGATCTGGCTTAAAGGCCTAGCTGCTAAGCCATAATCCTAAATAAAATAAACTTTCTACATCGTTTACCTACGCCTGGAAATTAAAACGTATCAGGTCGAAAGATTGTCTAAGAGGAGCATGCTTTCCGGTCAGGAAAACGTCATTTGACGTTAAAACACTAGGCGTTAGCCGCTAAGTTATCAATAATTTTTAGTTAGTTCCCAGCTTGATTAGGGGTTTGGTTTTACCGTAGCGTACTCACAAGTAAATTTCGATATTTTTTTCGAAGTATGACAATTTATTCCCTTCGACTAGTGACACAAAAACCTAATACATATGTCGATAAATCGTATCACATTGGCTACGCTCAATGCGTAAAGCGAGATCTCCTATTCCACCAACCGCTCAAGATATGTGCTGGGAACTACACTCGGCCACACTCCGCTGTGATAAAGTTTAATATTAATTATTAGGCAAGTAAATAAAATTATTCCCCATTCGCATAGAAATTTCGGAATAAAAATTACCTATATAAAAAATCCTCTCCTATTTAAATGTAACGTTATATAAAAATTTCAAATCAATTCATCGACTATTTAACAAATCTTGCAGACACTGACATAAGTTTAAATTAAATTCAAATAAAACAACTAACCTTAGACACGAAAACTACACAAATAAGATGAAATTGACTAAAATAGATATACGGTAATTAATTAATGACCTTTATCATTATGTCAATAATGTAACGGACTTTAGCGGGACATAGTGTGCATCATTATGTATTATGATTCCGTAGTTATTTTGGGGGAAAACGGAATCCTAATGTTTTCGTCATATCTGCTCGTCCGTCCGTCTTTGGACGTCACAGTTATTTTTCTTACAAACTTGTGAGTCTACATATTGTTACGAGTTACAGGACTCGAATTAAAATGCCGTTGGAATTACTATAGAATTTATTACAACTTTACAAACACGGTGTTATACGTGTTTAATAGGTGCAAAAATAACTGGACATGACCAGTACAAACTGCACGATTTAATAACACACGCATAGTCCGTCACTATATAGTTTATCGAATGTACCCACGTCTTGCTCGTATCGTAATCGTCGCTTGACTGCCTCACCCGCCGTTCGGGCATTGTTTTATACTCATCCATACTATATGTCTTGACAAAAAGCTTGACCGCATAACAATAGAATCTAAAAATCACACCTGGTTAATGACCCGCATAAACGATTACAATACACAATATGATGTTTTTCTAATTACAAATTTTAAACACCAAGTACACAAAAGAAGTCCAAATGAGATAGTTAACTGCAGGTGTGCAATTACTTTTGTCGGCGTGTAACAATATGAATGAAATGTAACAGGAAGGTTTCATCTATATGGCGTTACACAATAGTGAAATAACATTTAACTTGGGAATGTAATATATTGTTGCCATCCTAAAATATATGTAAACTAATACATATTGGCTGTCTTATAAGAGATGTCATGAAACTATAGTTGTAGTAGTTACTCATAAATAATAATGCCATAATTTAATAGATTACGAATATATGAAGCTATGTAAGAAATTGTATACGTACTTTGACAGTTGTGAAAGTAAGTAATTGTACGGTTATAAAAACCTTATTTGAGCAAACATTAGCTATTTAAAGATAGCACCACTTGAGATATCGCCCCTTTACGGAAATATAAGTGGGTTCTAGCGCAAAAATATAAGGACGGATAGTGTTTGTTGAAACGTCTCGTCCAAAGAAGACATTGTATATACTATAAAGATGGATAATCCGATCTCGCGATATATATACCAGTAAAGGTCAAACTGAAGTGTAAAATAGATAATTGGAATTATGTTTAGATGTGGAAAATGAAATAGAGTATTGATAATATCGTACATTGGATTTTTCTGAAGTTCGGCGTCCCACACACGCAACTGAGGGTTGAAATTGTATTTTTCACTACAAATAATCGTATGAGCCGTCTTTAGATAGATATGTTAAATAGTAACGTCGTCTACTAGTGACTTGTATATTGTTATATGGTCGGTTCGTATACATTACTATACATTCGCTCGCCTTACCATAGGTTAAATTTTATTATGCAAATGTATGCTTATGCAAATTTTACTGATAGTAAGGCAAATAAACGTTGGTAAGATATAGGAACGGGTTATTAATCAATAATAGGTAGCTATTACATTGCTTCCAGTCCTTAAAATGTGGACGCCCCAAACTTTTAAATTATCTGTTACTACCAAAACAGCCCTGAATTGTGTTCTGGCGTAACAAATTTATTGTTGCCAATCCATAGAAGACGGTAAACACTTTCCATCGGGTGAGATGTCAGCCTATCTGCTATATACACTCAAGCAATTAAAAAAAATACAAAAAAACCAATGTGGTAGAACTTAAAAAATAATCATTTTGAATAAAAATTGGTTTGAAAAACAACAGTTTTTTAAAGATATTGAGGTATTTACGCTTGAATGCTTTCTTGTGGCTGCTTATTGAAATAATGAAAACATTAGGCATTCCTCACCTCTAGAGTCTGTCTCAAATAGGATGGTATGGCTGACACATCTATAAAACGTAATATGTGGCGTTATTGTAAACTTTCCTACGAAATAAATAATTATATTAAAGTATATTTATTCCTCTTACTACTTAATAATAATCTTGTACTTAGAATGACGATGTTTATTTCTTAATTTACATAATTTCTTGCATATCTTCCTATTAGAAACCCTTCATAGTTTTGGGATTGACACGCCCTTGCCAGAATTATTATCTACATATAATTATGAACTCCATGACTCATTAAAAGTCTGGAAAATGTGTATAGCAGTTGTGTTTGTGTAAACCAACAATCTGATAAAAATTAGAATCGTCCAGTCAAAAATATAACTATTATAAAACTTTCCTATTTTATCTTCTCTACTTCGCGCTGTATTCGGCATCCCTAATTGTGAGAGTATTGGTATGTATGTCATATTTCACCAGGTCAAAATAGCATTTCTTGGGCCTTCCCTTCGAACGGGACCTGGTAGAGGCGTCATGGCTAGACATTTATTTCCCAAGTAATTACCCGGTCTCCGTAAAATACGGCGTCGCACCAGCGTAAGCTAATCTTTTACAATTTGTCTGCTATGTCACAGACATGAAGACTGCTGCGGTTTTTACCCGTGACATCCATCGCAATTATATTCATCTCTGTGACACACAGCTCTTGCTTGTGTCGCTCAAGTACAGGCCACGCTTCACTGCCAATACAATGGAAATTACAATATATTTAAAAGGAGCGTTCCATTTTATGTAACTACTTTTTACGTTTTCAGCAAAATGGGGTCGAGGATCGCTTTACGATAACGCTTTGTACATACTAGATATTTTTTTAACGTTTGTTTGTACATAGGATCATATAACTTTCTGAACCGATTTTGATGACTCTTTTTGCTTTGGATTCCGCTATGCTTCGTAATGGTCTCATACAATATTTCATTTCAGTCATATTTCACTGCTGTGGGAATTTGGGTTCCGAAGATATAGCAGAAAAATGAAATCAGGCAGAAATGTGAATTTTTGTGGCTATTCAGCTATAACTTTTTTGTTTCTGGACCTATTTTGGTTGGTCTTTATGCGTTGGATTAAATATAGCTTCAGAAGTTTCATATTAATTTCATTGGTATTGGATGTTGAGTTTCGAAGATATAGCAGAGATGCCTTAAAATCAAGGAGAAACAGTTGTAGTGTAACGTCTGTAACTTTTTTGTTTCTGAACCAATTTTGATCATTCTATTTGCATTGGATTTAGTATGACTTCAGAATAGTTTCGTATAAATTTCATTGCTATTAGACCCTGGGTTCCAAAGATATTGCAGGAAATTACTCAAAATCAAATAGAAAGCGTATTTAAAAAATATTGTTAGATTTATGACAATCCGTAAACGAGTAGGTACCTATTTAAGATCTATAACGTGCTGTAGTAGAATCGACTATGACTAGTTAAGTGTACAATGGAAATCGATAACTATAAACAGCACGACCGAGTAAATTGAGTAATGAGATCCGTCGTATTTAGAAAACGTCGACAATCATAGTTGAAATTCAAAATGCTGCCTGGTAACACCAGACGATGGGTGTAATAATTTTATCCACCAATCGGACTTTCGAAACAACGGACAGTAACGGGTTGCCAGACGCGGCCGAAGGTCGCGCAAAATACGCTTCCGTTTCATCAGCTATTGTTTCTGCATTAACAAACTAACTTATTAGGGATACCATATATGTAACTTAAAAGAGTAAAGTAAAAATTTTCAAACAAAATAAGAAACCGACTTACTTACAGAGTAACTAAAAAGCAAAAATCAAATTTTCTACAACATTCTTTTCTATTTCGTTTTTGTTAGAAAATGTTTATAACATCTCAATAAAAAAAATCGCAACATTTGCTAATCGTAAGTAATCTTCTGAAAATTAGGTCAAATTTAAAACTGAGAATATAAAAGAGATAAAATACATAAAAATTCAAAAACAAACTTAACTTTCATATTAAATTCAAATATTAGTATGCAACTATTTTATTGCTAAAGAACAACAGACAAGCTGACGCCCCAGCTGTGCTGGAAAGTGGTTACTGTCACCTATGGACATTAGCAATACCAGAGGTGCTGCCAGCCTTAAAGGAGAAACTGGAACCTGGCCACTGATGCTGAAACACAACTGAAAGTTGTTATGGCGGCATACTCTAGACTAGGACTGGGAGCTATCCACTCGGGCAAATACCCTACCACCTGGCTGTGGGTTGTTTTGTCGCCTCTTACGACAAGACCTCCCGGCTGCAAGAATTTGTATTGTTTTTCCATTCCTGCACAGATAAAAACTAGCATGTAGATTAAATGGTGAAAAAAATGTCCTTTGTCTATATCAATAAAATTGAAGCGTGAAGTTAATAATAACAAGGTAATGTGTTAAATTTAACTACATACAAAAGAATGATGAACCTTTGAAAATGTTTTTAGAGATAGTAGCCATTTCGGCAAAAAAATAATTCTTATGAAAATCATCATTACATTTTGTCTATCCACCTATGTTACAGCGAGTTTTCTAAAATAAATTATGTGGATGACAAATTAAGCTATTATTACACAACTAATTTTCCGAACTTCTAAATCAGTGTAGCGTAATGAGAAAACTAGAATCAGAACACTGTTAAATCTCCCACAATCTATACTCTATCGGCCTTACTTATAATAATCTCGTTAAGAAATGATTAGGCATTTCTTAAGTATGAGAATCAGAATCAAGCCAAATCAATTAATATCTTTTTTTCACCTATAAATGTGTATTACCTGTTGCTTACCTAAGAAGATAAATAAAGATAAATGAAATTTGAAGGATTCACATAGGTGGTACCCAAAATATTAGACTAAAGAGGAGTTTATGGGTAAGATTTTCACTAATGTTCTAGCAGTTCTATTCATTGTATAAGTAAGTATCTAATCAGCCACATGTATGAAGTAAGTATCAAACAGGCACACAGTTAAGCTAATGGATAATGTTCACCAAGCCTATGGAAGTTTGCTTCAGCAAGGGTGTTATCAATGCATTGCTGGACAAAAGTTTAACTTTTTTAAAAATAAAGTTAGTTTCTAAGTTATGTGTTAAGTTCTAAGTTATGGCACAGTTATTTTTCTCAGAAACTACTTTATAGCTAGAACTATTCTATAGCTTGATTTCATTCGGAATATGCCAATTATGTGCAGGTACCCAATGTTATAGTGACTATTGTTTTACAACTCAGATATTTGTGTGGTATGGGACATCATTAGTCAGACCTTATGAATTCATGAAGAAAACTGAGATTTTTTTTATAAACTTATTAAAGCCAAAGCTTCCTAGATGTAACATGAATGTACCGACTCATGACATCATAAACAGGTAAATCATTAGAACAGTAATTAAATACACATCTGTCATGATATTTTAAAAGTAAGATGATAAGGTGTTATTTTATACATTTATGTAACTTGTGTTAGCATGCCTCAAAGATGACTTTTTAATTTGATTAATATATGATGAACCTATATATGATTTAAAAAAATGACATAGGTATTAGGTTTAATTAGATTCTATAGTCATAAAAACTGTATTCCACAACCCTATAATTTTTAACTATGTAAATCTGTAAATAAAGGTGTGTAACTCAACAACTATTTATAAACTGCAATTCAGGTTATTATTCAAATATTTGTCAGAAATGTGAAGCATTTCGCAGATCAGCTCCCTTTATCTGTAGAATCCAATGCCTATCAATTGTCTCACTACAGTTGACTACTACAGTCATACACCCAAATTATTCATATTTTCAATGATGTTAGGATGCCTGTCCATAAGGCATGTATATTCTGAAGACCATGCCTCATTAGGTATTCAGATAAAATAAATAACTTTGTAGACAAACTAGCTACATTGTATAATCCCAAGTTACCACTTGTGTTATAGGTAATATAACTATTCTGGGGCCTATCCCCGACCACCCAGACCAGGGAAAATACTAAAAAGTTTATGAGATTTACCATACAAGTGGTTGAATCTCTGGGTTCTAATGAGTAAGGTGGACCAACATATTCCATAGACCCTAAACTCAAATTACCCTTAATCTTATGCCACTCTGGCTCAAAGCCCAGCGCCAACAAAATACATTTTCATTATGTCAATTTTGTTCTACTTTCCCTATTATAACAAATTTCGAGGCCAAACAAAACTTATTGGGTAAACTCAGATTATAAATTAACTTTCAAAGTATGAGACACAACTGTGAATTACGATACGGTAAAAAATTATGGTACTCATCTGACAGAATAACTGAAAGAAAATCAATTTATGGCAAACTGATTGCAAGAAAATGAATTGCAAATTACGTGCAAACTGCGATAAAATAACACTTACTGAGCATGTAAATTGACTTCTAAAGCTATTGACCTGTAAATGGGCCGCGAAAAACAGTGTAACATACAAGCGTTTCGAGATAAGTTCACTTTTGTCATAACACAGAAACAATTTAAAATAATAATAAAACTTCAAAAACTATGAATTATAATATAGACGAATAAAGGAAGAACTTATTTTTTATATAAAAATGGTAGAAAATTCACTTTAACTGCTATTCAGCATTCACTGTAATTAATTCAGGACAAATTATTGAACATTTACATTTTTGTTTTGCTAGAAATTGGAAAATTTTAATATATTTATAATATAACACTATTACGTTCTCATCAATGTCATCAAAGTCATTGTTTTTGTTATGACAATGACAAATTGACAATATCAGAATATCAGATCATGCCACAGCCACTTTGTAATGTCAAAGTCACAGAGGGCGCGTTCCTGCGGTATCACACAACGCCCAATATACTCCGTCTGCCGTTCCACTTGCGACCACGGTCATTATGGTCTTGGCGAAAACGTCACTAATAACTTCATTATTTTCGCTCACACAGCGCTC
This sequence comes from Dendrolimus punctatus, assembly GCA_012273795.1. Lineage (NCBI taxonomy): Eukaryota > Metazoa > Arthropoda > Insecta > Lepidoptera > Lasiocampidae > Dendrolimus > Dendrolimus punctatus. The sequence continues at coordinate 21,228,959 of CM022527.1, forward strand.
ACAACGACTCATGTCAGTAAGTGGGTTGAAGTGGGCGATGACCACAGAGTATTAATTCTATCTATCTCTTGACATTGAAAAAGGGTTTTCAAAATAACCAATGCCATTTGTGTATTTCGTATTTAATTATATCAACATCCCATAATGTGTTTCACTGGAGTTTATGATTTTCACGTCCGCACGTGGAACGTAAAAAATCGCGATCGTGAACATGATCGTTGTGAGTCCCACTTGAAACGTAGCCTTCATATTATGTGAAAATTATAGTCACTTGGTGGAGTTTTTGGCGGGAACTGAAAGGGCACGTTGCGCTGTGCAGTTTTATTTTCTAAAAATGTGTAAAAATACTCTAAAATGAACAATAGTTGTAGGATATTGATAGTTTTTGAGTAATAATTATGTTTTTGTGAGAAATGTGAACTGTATAGTCAAATGTGGCCTTTCGAGTTTTCACAAGAACTCCGTGGAATGGCGTGGGTTGTAGCCTACAATACAACTGCGCTACTATACGTAGAATTATACATCAGACTTGGCTGTATGCACTAAGATTCCTTCGCCTGCCTTTGTGGCGAATTCTACTAAAAAAATAGTCACTTGGAATTGGAATTGTCAAAGTTGTCAAATGCCGTCTTTCTTTCTATACATCTACACGTAAACAGTTTTTAACAAGTTTTGTTCTGTTTTGTTGTTTTTTATTAAATAAAAGCAATGTCTGGACAAAACGTAAATGTGTGTGACATCGGAGATGATGTAAAGGAAATGTTGAAAAAGTTCCGCTTTCAAAAACATACCACAAACTCTGCACTAATTTTAAAGGTATTATAGATTTATTTTATACCACTATAATATTCCATATAATTATTTACGAAACTAGTCTTTCGTTAAATATCTAAGCCCTAAGTTTAATTATTTTTTGCTTGTTTTTTTACATATATCACTCTCATTAAGTGTCTACACAATTTTAGTGAGCCATAAACTTTGAAGATAATTGTTTAGTTGACTTGAGATGATTTTGAATATAATGCTAAATCAGTGTTTAAAAGTTTCCATTTGCCTTTGACTTGGAAATAAGATTTTCTCACTGACATACAGATCAGAATATTATGAGATAGTTCCTGGATGCAGTAAATTAAGAGTTTTACCTCAGACAATACTAAATATTTTAATTATTGAATACTCCATGTGCAGTATAGATACACGGCGCACTTGGCAATAGGAGGGGCAGGGTAGGGAGTCATACTCAACGTCCCTGCAACTCCTATGTCTAGAAAATGTTCTTGAGATATTCATGTTTTTTTAAATGTAATCTCACTTATGTTTTTCACTAATATTGCACTTACATTGTGGTCCAAATTTGAAAAATCCAATCAAAGGAATCCAGTAGTTAACATAAAAATATTCAAAATAGTGTGAAAAGACAAGAAAACTGTTAAATGATTAACAACTAAGAACTTCACATAAATAGAACAAACAAGAAACATGAAAATCCTAAATAAAACTTATGTGTTTTTTATGAAGTTTATGATTGGCAATTATACCTTTAAGCCATGAAATGTTGTTCTAATGTATTTTTGATTTAAAATATATTTTGGGTGGTTATAAAAAAGCAATTAATTTAAGTACTTCTCCCTTCTGAAACCCCTAGTTCTGGAAAACAGTATATAGAATCAGTAGCGGATTTACCAATAGGCTGGAGCCTAAGGTGGCAAATTTGAGGGATATATTTTAATCTCCTTTTAGAAATTACATCTTACTTAAATTCTAAGACTTAATAAGATAGTTCTTATGAAGGCGACACAAACAATAATTCAACATGTAATGTTTCAACAATCAGATAAAATTTCTACAATTTGAGTATCTAGTCGCTCGTGATGGCTACAGCAAAAAGCAATCCATTGATTCCCTGCTTCATAATCTACTAATTACGAGAGGAAAGGATTGTGTAGTAAAATGGTAGTGCACAACTAATCATAAAGTTAAATTACATTGACAAAAAATGTAATTAATAGGACTATGAACTAGGGTATCAATAGGTACAGGTTGTTAATGGTGGCAAAATTTGAATAGCCTACAAGCAGCAAATGTCTAAATCCGCCTCTGCATAGATTAAAGCTTTGTGCGCTGAGCAAACAAAACAAATGTGCCAGGGCAGTGGTCTTTCAGTGTCACAATTAATTTTTAAACACCATTTAAATAGTTATAAATGAATAAATGGTGACGAGTCCAGTTATCCAGAGGACATCAATCTTGTCTTCATAGAAAATTACAATTTCACCTTTCAATGATATTGCTTAAAGAAAATTAATTAAAATGAATTTACTCATAAATGGAAAGTATTAGCTTATTTTCAAGTTCATGAAATTTTGAAATTAGTAGCTAGTACTTCATTTTTAATTCTATTATAAAATAATAATATTTAATTATAAATGTGAAAAGAATCTTATTAGGCTGTAAATTTATCACTGATATAGTAATTAAAAGTTTTATTTTAAATTTTCTATAAAAATAAGAATGGACTTTAAAAAACTATTTATGCCAACTGTTGCAGGAGTATTAGAACTTAGGAGTTACACTTTTTACAGAGCTTATTTTCTCCCTATTCTTAGTATGTATGTATGTAGTAGTATCATAACAGTTCTGTTCTTGAACCACATAAATAGAATGATTGAATATGTGTATTGACACACCCAAGTGATTCACACTCATTATCTCATTTGTAAAGTAAGTATATTATGGATGAGTAACACATTGTCAAGTTTCCTGTTACAAATTATTCTGTTACGGTGAAGTAATTTATGTAAACAGGTTAATAGAGAGAAGCAAGTGCTAGAAGTAGATGAGGAGTTAGAGAATGTAGAATTGGAAGAATTGCAAGACATCCTGCCATCCCACCAGCCAAGGTTCATTGTTTATAGGTAAATATATGTGTAATTTTATCTTTTATTTATCCACACCCTTCAGTCACAAAAAAATGGCATTTATTTTTAAATAATCATGAATACTTGACACACAAAAAACTAAAATTATACAGAATAATCTGTACTACTCTACATCTGTACAAATTGAGTATCTAGCCAGTGTCAATTGGTCATGGATATTCAAATATTAAAATAATTTTCAAATGAAAGCCTCTGTCTAAAATTTGGGCTTACTCCAAATGAAGAAGTTTTTGTAGCATCTTAGAACTGCACAACACAAAACTTTAGCCCATATCAACACCAAATTCCCATCAAAAACTGGCAATCTTAAGTAATCAGGCCCTAAACTTCCCCATAAATATATCATTACTGGGTTTCGCCCATCTCCCAATACAGAACAAACACATAAATAAACACACATATTTATGTACAACTTGTGGCCTGGGAGTTTGTCTTTGTTTGTCCTGAAAATCCGCAAAAGGGACAGAACAGTTAACAATGTCTGTCGTCACACATTTGACTACCTTCAATGGTTCAACTGATGGGTGACGCGTACTTCATGCAGCTGGACACCATCTCACGACTCATAATGGCTGAATTTATACTTGGTACTTACGACTATATTTAGACCAATTTAAATGTTATCATTATAAATATGTGTTGCCCATAATATAAATTTTATCAAAATGTGTTCAGTAGTTTTTGCATGAAAATAAAAAACATCCAACCTCATAGACTATCTCGTTATAATATAATACAAGCTTTAAATGAGAATATATTTTATTTTGGTTTCAGTTACAAAATGGAACATAATGACGGTAGGACATCATTTCCAATGTGTTTTATATTTTATACACCGAGAGATGCACACATGGAACTACAGGTAATTGCACAAGAATTTGTGTGGTTTTATTTTATTATTATTTAGGTTTCGAAATAATCAAGCAAAAACCTCTGCCAATCGTAGGTATTCAATTAAGGCTAAAAAATTCTTGTAGCTGCTTGCAAGGCATATTCCAAAAATTTCCGACACAAGTCTACAATGGGATTGAATTGAATTGGAAATGTGAATTTGTTTATTTTTTCTATGTCTATTATTTTTTATTGGTATGGGCTATTTGATTCAAGGCCAATTCAACTGTTTTTCAATTTTCCCCTTTTATTCTGTAAATAACTTTTATCTAGTGATTCAAAAATTGGCTCTTATAGACACACTTTAACTACGAATGTTTTGTTTAGGTTATGTACGCGGGAACACAGCGCGCCCTGGCAGCGGCCGTTGGTGCGCCCCGTCTTCTAGAAGTGAGAGAAATCGACGAACTGACATCAGAGTGGCTTAACGAAAAATTAAATCGATAGATATTACTTTCATGCCAGATATAATCGTTCGGCCAAGTGCGTGTCATGTCACGAACTATGAAGGGTCCCGTAAAGGCGCCAGACGTCCACTGCTCCTGTCATTTGGTTATGGAGTCTTAAAAATGCAATCATATTTCAAAAATTACAGAATGTAAATTGTTTAAGATAATTCTCGTACCATGTTAGCACCTAGATTTTTCAGAAATTTCAAATACCTATGTTTTAAAAGTTAGAGAGGAGTAGGAAGGAGAAATGTTTTAGGGATTCGGAAATTAAATTAGATATCTTTAATTACTAGAATGTAGTATTAATAAGATTCTAAACAAGGGTTAACTAAAAAAGTTGTTAAAGACTAAAGAAAGAAAAAGATAATGATTTTTCAAGATCTGAGTAATGATACCCCACACAACAATGCACACACAAAACACTTTTTCAACCCTTAGTTCACATAATATTATGGCAGCCACTTCTAATCTTTATATTTTTTAATTTTACTACAGTATTCTGTAGTGGAATTTAGATTACATATTCCTAATAAAATTTCTTCCCTTCCAGTAATTTCGAAAAAAGACGATTATATTATACAAAAACTGACTGATAGATGGATATGGCTATTTTTAAGAGTTCCGTTTTTTTTTCAAAATGGCTAGGGAATCCTAAAGATGGTTTGTGCCGTATACAAGCGTACGGACAGACATGATATTTTTTTAATTGTTGATATTTAAGCTACGGAACCCTGAAATCGTATCAAACACGCGCTGAAGTCGATTAATTTCCATATAATATCTAGATTACAAGCCATGTATTATTTAAGTGTACTTTTCTGTCGTATTTTAGACATGACAAAAATCTTGCCATTTTTATCTTGAATTTGAGATTATTTTTGCCATTTGATTTTTAATGGATGTATCGTGTCATAGCTCGCTAGTGTCATTATCATGTCCCCCTGGTGGCTTGACCCCTCCTCCCCGAAATTGAAACTTCCTACGTGTTGAGCAGTAACATTAAAGGGTTATTAAATTCCCGGTTGCGCCGAGACGTCGGCTTCGGAGAATGGGGTCTGCTTTCTTACTTTTTCTTTATTATACACAATCTTTGTGCAAGATCATGTTCAGTATAATATAAAAATACTGATAATATTCAAGATTTCGCTTCTATTTTTACAGCACTTCAATGAAATGTATAGTGTAATAATAATAGTCTATACAACAGAAGACTTAGGAGTGACAATCATCGGGTAAAATTATCTCTCTAAAACACCAAAATCCTGCAAGACCAAATAGCGCCACATGTCTTTCATCTCTCCCTTTTTAATATTTAAAACGTATCAGTTAAAAATTGAGAAGACATTTATTAAAATAGCTTTGGACTGAATATAGTCAGAAAAAACATTTTAAATAATACGACGCGAGAATTACATGTGCCACCATCTAATCATGTAGGATTTAGGTGGCTTTTTACTGGGCGATTATAATTCCTAGTATTCTCCTTCCATATCCAGCAGCTATACACGATTGACCCGTTAAAAGTATATTTATAATAGTTGGCGCAAAACTTAAATGCGGCTCAGAACTTAGCGCCGTGAGTTTGTATGGTGTGAAAGAGATCGCATTCGGGTTCGGATAATGAAAGCACAACACTCCCACTCAGCTTTCTTATGAAAATTAAATTCGCGTTTTACCACGATCACGCCTAATGTTAGACGATTATGCGACTGAAGATAGAGCGCGTTTAGAAAATATCTATTCACATGAGACTTGAAAACCCGGATATACTTTTCTGCAAACACGGACTCTTGTAGCGCATTTCACAGTTCTGCCGTACGCAGATGGAACGGGCAGGCAAAACGTGTCATTCACAGACGTCAAAATCGCCGGACGCTATATCTTAATCGTATGTTTGCCTGCTTTTGGTATTCTGTTAACTCCAATGGCGTGCCCGTGGTAAGCCGCTCTATCTTTATCAATATTTATAATCGAAAACTCGCGAAATGTTTCAAATGTTGGGAACTTTTCAAATTTTTATTTCCGTTATCGCCATTAATAATAACAATATATTTTCTACTAGATATTGTGGATTTCGTAGAATACGAATTTTAAATCGCAATGGAATACTACTTACTTTGAAAGTCATCGCAACCCTGAGATGTTGAAATAGCAGAATTAGGCCCTAGAGCGCCTTGTCGCCGAAAGATGGAATGGTGTAGGGGGAATCAGGTCGAACAGTGCAACCGAACACTGAAATGAATCCTATACAATACCTAAAGCTAAGTATGTGTTTCCTTGTGAATTATATAATTGTGTTCTGCGCATTTAAGTGTACGAGCTTCGAGGACGCATTTAAGTTTTGCTCTTACTTTAACATTTTAATTTGTAATTAATTTATTTCAAAGATCTTATTGATCTAGTTTAATGAATGTTGGCACGCTTGTTTCACTAATACAAGAGTTTTAGGTTCAATTTTTTAGAGCATTGAGGAATATGAGGTTTGATAATCGCCCGTCAATAAACGTAACTGTGCAGTTTCTAAACAATTTATGACTAGATGACGCCACAGGTCATTCTATTTTTGACGTTTTATTATTTAAAACATTCAGCCACACAGTCAAAGATTTATTTTCAACTTTTTACTGTTTTATGACCGGTTCTTATATCTTACTATTCATTCACTTGCCTTATCATCGGTTCAGTTTTGTCATTGTTTATATGGAGCTTATGTCAAATTTTAACCGATAATAAAGCAAGTGAACGTTCGGTAAGATGTAGGAACCGTACCTTAATCTAATAAGCGTATTTTATGTAATAAAATGGCAATAGCGAAAGAATGGCCTGTGGCGACATCAATTCATGTAGGATTTAGGGGTTTTTTAGAGTTAGATTGTTTTATGTGCGATTATGATTCCTAGTCTTTTTCCTACCTACCATTATTTGGTTCGGTCTAAGTGTGTCAACCATCTATTGGAATGAGAACTTGTGAAGTGTTCTTTTAGCCTGTAGATTTAATTTTAACGTTTTAGAAATATTTAAATAAAAAAGCATTTATAGTATTTTTAAGTAATACTCTTTATTGTATAACTATACTATAGAGCAAGTGTATAAAAGACATTTTATTTAATAAAATATTTATTTATTAAACTATGGACTTTTATCGTTATTTAAAACTTAAGACATTTTGCGTAGCTATTTTAAAAGTACTGTCGACCAGTGCGATTTAGATCTATTACTTAGTATTCGCAATCAAAGTTTTATAGCCAGACTCATTCTTGCATAAGCGATTCTGGCATTTACAAGACGTAATGTACGTGTTAGCATTAGAGGTTTGCTCGAGCAAAATTTATAGGTATTACTAGGACTAAATAATAAGCCTGTATGGCACTCTGTTGTTCATGCCTACCCCGCAAGGGACCTGGCGTGAAGTTATGTATGTACTAGGACTAAAAAAGCACTCCATTCAAGTGTACTTGGATTGTATTAACGCAGCTTACGTAGTCCTATTCCTAAAGATCCTATACATAACACACTGCACTGAGCCATCGTTATGCATTATTTGTGCACTTATTTAATTTGACGCAGTACAGGCAAAACCGTATTTGGCCAAGTGTGTCAGTCTACACAACGTTCCTTAGAACTGACCAGTGTCTACCTTTTTACGATTTGGCTACAGAACCTAAAAAATGTATCGAGTGGCAGTCCGCGAACTATTAAGACACGGAAAATAGAGAGACCAGGAAGAATTTGATATGAACCTAAAACTGTCTGATGGCAAGCGCAAATAACGGTGAGTAATTTAATCGACCAGGATGGTGCTTGTATACTTGCAAGTTTTGTTCTATATCTGCTAACTTCACTCCGTCTATAAACATCTAAACATTGAGACGGAGGGCACATCCCTCTAATATCTCACAACGCCCGAAATGCTTCATCTGACGTTCCACATGGCGACCACGGTGGTTATGGTTTTCGAACACACGACGCTCACGACGACCCATGTCAAAAGCTGGGTCGAAGTGGGCGTTGACCACAGAGCATTATTCTCTCTATCGTTTGGTATTGAACAGGTGTGATTTTCAAATGACATCAACGCTACGTCGTTAATGACGCCCGCAAGAAAGTGGAACGGGAAAAATCGCAACGGTGAACGTGGTCGTTGTGAGACTTGTGAAACGTAGCGTAGTAGAGTGAAGTGACAGCCCCAGTTTAAAGCTTTTGGATGGTTTTTTTTTCACAAGAGTGTGCTCTCCATTTCATGTATGAAGATTTCCCTCGAGATGACAAGTCGACTGCTTACGTCGTGCGGCTACCATAAAGGACCAATTAAAACTACCCCATATCTGAAAATCCACATAACTATATTCTTCAAACCAAATTTCGTTGAAAGTGTTCTTCCAACAAATCAGTTATTTGAATCATAATTATAGACTTCTCTATGTTTACTTTATACAATACAAAACTAAACCCAGTCACACTTCGATCACTCATTCATATATTATCAGAGAAGTTAATGCATTGACTACTTTTCGAGTTTTGCGACACAAACATAACGGAAGCTCAATTTTCATATATAAAAAAGTAGTATAGCACCATGTATCAACCATTTTTTCAACAATACTCTGAAGAATGGAAGAAAACATCGTAAATGTTAATGCCTGAAATTTAATGTGTTGCCTTGATAGTTAGGTCCTTCACATTGCCATGAAAATCGCTACGCTGTCGTCGCACCCCTACACCAGCGCAAGGGACATCTTTGCTCTGTGGTTTCACCCCAATCAGCGGCGAACTTCCTCATTCCTCATTTTAAATCTTACATAAATAAGTCCTTTATCAGCTTATATCTTCAAGTACACAGCAATCACGTAACATTTAGGTGCATTTATGCATTGAATTGAATTTCTTTATTGGATGTTTGTCATTTATAATATTTCTTCCATAATCCATAGTACCTTAAAATCAGTGGTTAAATTTAATACCCATTAGCTTAGCACAACTGCACTCGCATTTACTCAAGTCAATGCCTTCTTCCAACATTTCCTTGTACTCTAATACAGCTAGTTCTTGGTACCCACTCTTCGCTGCAAGCACCTGTGATGTTACTGCCGTGAAGACTGTTGCTGACGCCTTTATATCGAGAGCTTTGGCTAACGGCTCTCTGTAAGTAATTAAAATAGTTTAAATATCACGAGGGGAGGGTGGGTGTCTACGATTTTTGGGTCTAAGAAATAACATCTCGCTACAAAAAAAGAAACTATCATAAAACATCATTTTAATTCAAGATCTGACTAACGATACCATGCACGACTAGTGACCGGTTTCTATATCTTACCGACCAAATTTGCCTTACTGTCGGTTATAATTGAACATTATAAGCTCAAGTAATGTCAAATACCGATGATAAGGCAGGTGAATCTATAGTAAAATATAGGAATAGGCCATATGTGCACTTTATATGTGTGTGTGTTGACACACCGTGCGGCGATCCTAATCGTTGTTTTATCCGATTTCGTAGCAGCAGATAAATTACATAATCCTACTTTTCATTCATATAGTCCCTGTAGTTTCCAGTTAAATTGCCTGTGCCAAAAAAGACGGTCACGATGATTTCATAAGGGCCTTTAACAATATGCCTACGGAAATCCGAAAACGTTTAAATAAGCTTACCTCGCTTGAAACAACCTAGCTCCTATATTCTGACCCCTGTGTCCTGGAAGCACAGTTAGTCCACTGGAGGTCAAAAACTTATCTACGTTGTAATATTCAAAAACATTCACTAAATTCTCTGCCTTCATGAGGGTTCTTAAAAGCTTCTTCCACGGTTCGCCTTTTACCTGATAGAAAAATAAATTAACTATGTGGATAAAGTTGGTATCGTCTTAGCACGCGTGTACACGACACGGCCACCACGACGCCTGCCGCCGCATTTTCGATGTCAGTGGTGGAACTTGACTGGCGGTTTATTTAAATAAAAAAGCCATTAAAGAATAACGTAATTAAAGTAATGATATTTCAATTTCAAGAAATGCCCACTCCTACTTTTAGATTTGCGGTTTTATACTATACCACTACCAATCACTGTATAGCGCCACATACTTTCCTAACAAATCTCATCTATATTAAGTCCAGATGTTGCTAAGAAAGATAATTATGACAAATAAAGAGAGACAGATGCACTTATAAGCCGAAAACATAAAGTGTCCGTTTCTGCCAAAATGGCTACGGAACCTTAAAAAGCTTCCGATTTTTTATGTAATATATTTATATAATTCTGGTAACAATTAATTCAGGAGACATATTGAACTTGATAATAGAAAATAATAAAATAAAAAGGTGTGCGTCTCGGGACGCCCGACAGAAGTGATAATTTAGCCTGTCTACCGCCGCCGTATGCCTAAGAAAAGGGAAGCCAGACAGATTGGCGCCGTAACGCGTTACGTAACAAAACGGTTTACCCTCCCATAAGAAGTTATCACTTCAAAAATTTATATTACCACTCTAATAAGTGCAAAAAGATTATTTTATTATTATATTTATTAATATCTATTTGCACGCCAACGCTATCTATGTAATAAGATCTTGTCCATCCAAAGGTTGCCTGGAAGAGATTGTTTTTGCAATAAGGCCAATGGGCGGCCTACGTAAGTAAGTTTTTTGTGTATTTGTATTTTTTCTATCTAATGTTGGTGTACGATAAAGAGTATTGTATTGTAAAGAAGAAAGCGAGTGATTGTTATTGTCGTTTCGTTTTTACGAGGTAAAATCTGTTAATTATTTTCACGACTTTAACGGTACCCCTGTGTGTTCGCAGTATAAAGCTTTCATTATAAATAAACGTAAATTATAAATGTCTTTAACAATGTACCTGAGAAATATCTTCTTCCTCGTCATCAATGGACTTAATCAAAATTACGTTAAATCCAACCAGCTCGGCAGGTTTTCCATCGACTTCTGTGAAACATGCTAAACTGACATTTTGGGAGACGATATTTTCCCAGTTCTGCCTAATTGTCGTAATAGACTCTGGATCTTTGTCTATGCCTATAAAAGTGATAAAGTATTAAGTTTTTGCCGAGAACTTGAAAGGTGATTTTTTTGCTGTTCAGTTTACTTACGCTATCCCCAGTATTACTAATAAATTTTATACTTTTTTAAAATATTAGTATAGTATATATAACAATATCCTGTAGATCAATGTTTTGTATTCAGTTTTAAAGTGCTGTGCACCTTATATTTTCTTGTGAATTTTCTTTTCTCAGTTTCCCCACAGCATTGTGTAGTAAAATATAGATTAATATTTTTATCAAGTATCATCATAGTGACGTAGAATAATAGACCGACAAACAAACAAGTAGGGTTATTCACAAAGATGGAGTTGGTGTCGGTGTCCAAACACGAAGCTCCCGAACGTATCAATTCGCAATCCGACGGTACGTGACACGAACACATTCGTAAATGTGCTTCTGACAGGATTTCGTAATAGCGGTTTACGATTCGTAAAATTTCAAATTAAGCTTCCTGTTCGGACACGGAGACTTTCGCGAAGTTTGTGAATAGCCCTACAGGTCATTTTATAAGAATTCCGTTTTTGCCAGTCACTATGAAACCTTAAAAAGAAAAAGAAGTACCTACCTAAAACTTCACATAGCGGCTCATCTCTCAAGAACACCTCTTGCATCATATCTAAGCATATCTTTCGTATACTCTCATCCATATCTCTTATTTGGTATCTGAAAAATTTAATATTTAAGAATTATTTTGAGGGTTTTTTTAGAGTTCCGTTTCTTAAGGGTAAAATCCCTCGTGATCTCATATTGGTGTCAGTCTGTGTGTCACCGACGATTTATTCGGGAACTGCTAAGGCTAAAGATATAAAATTTGCGGTCCTTTAAATATTTAAAGGGGGCTAAATAAGATAAGGTGAAATTTAAAAGGTAAAATATAAAAGTAATCGATTGAGTTGTTGAATGTCTGTCAGGATATTAACAAACATAGGTAGATAACACTTTATTGCACACCAAAATATACAATTTCAGAAACAGACCATAATAACATTGTTTTCTTGGCAATAAAACATAAATTTCACAAAGAAAATAAAAAAAACACAATTTAAGAAACTTAACCAAATAACCGTTATACAGTTCGTATTTTGCCGAAAGAGACAAAAACATTGCCGTATCCAGCCGGTGAGAACTATACCATTTAAGCTCCTACTTCATGATCTTTTTGCCTTGTGTTTGCCGAAACCGTGCCGATTCCCTGCGTAATACTTATATTTTATTGGCTAATTTAGGTTTGTTAGACTTTCTTATGCCGACTTGGGGAGGCCTAAGTATGTCCAGTAGTCGACTGTGGTTGGCTGACGATGATGAGACTGAAGCACAGATCACCGTGGTCGAGTTTAGCTAGTTTAAAATAAAAGACATCTTACAAATGAGCTGGTACTCCAGGGCGTTCTCTCCCCTTGAACCTGCTCCATACTTGACCAATCGGAACTTCAGCCGGCCTCTTCCAAAGCATATTATTCTAAAATAATGATAGAAAATCACAATACTTATGATGATAATCCGTCCAAATTAAAACGTTTGTTTAAATAAACAGTCGTTACAGAGTCGCGCGCTGTTTAATTTTGCCGGTTCTATATTTAAGTCTGTGGTGGTTGTAGTATCACTTATTTTAATGTGAATTAAACCTTCATACAACATTATATGTATTAAAGAAATTATCTGTTTAAATCGGTATACAATATTATTGTATATTCAAAGGAAATTGTATCCAAATTAAGATTATATATATCCCATATAATAATTGTTTACGATGATGTTCTTTATTTAATACTTTATATTACCAATATTAGGACATGTGACGATCTTTATCTAAAGATGGGTGTATTAAGATTCAGGCCGTTTCACGCCTTAATGGATTTGAGATGCGACATTACTAATGACGTTAAATATTGACAGGTAACGCATGTATATGTACTAATGTGGCTATATTACCGGCGTAATTATTAACGCTTTAAATAAGACACGTCAAGCAGCTCGGCCACAGTCTAAATCTTTAAAACTTACCCAGATTCTTCAGCATTAACATGTCATCACTACAATATGCAGTTCTATATTTATGTTACTGTGCCAGCGATCCATTATTTACTTCCGCTCTTGGCGATGTATCGACTGATAAGATGCTTACTTTCATTGTCCTTTATATCAATAATATTTGAAACTACCCTCCATATACTACACTATGTTAGTACGATCACGATTTATGAAAACCGGTTAATTATGAGGGGAACAAAATATTTATTTATGCCCCCTTTACCAATTACTGAGAGAAAGGGAAGGCCCAAGAATCGCTGGCTTGACATCGTGAGGGAGGATACGGGTAAGAATGGTCTGAAAACGAAGTATTGAAGACAGCACGAAGTGGAGAAATAACTACAAAAGCGAACCCCGGTTCCGAAGTTGACGCTTTAAACTCAAACAGGATTTACTAGATAAAGGCATTTAATAACACTAGGACAATGATAAAAGGATAAAAATACCAGTTATTTTTAGAATAGAAAAGCACTTTACTAGATGAAGGTTGTCTGGAAGAGATTGCTTTAACCAATAAGGCCGCCCATTGTACTACCTTATAGTTAAGACAATAAAATGTATTTCTTTTATTGTATTGGTGTAAAATAAAACAACAACATCAATACTCTTGTATTGATGTTGTTAGAGATACCTACATAATAATTATTATGTCTGACATTAAAAATTCCCTTTAAATTACAACGCTGCTTTAGGTAACCTACTTTAATGGATAAAGAGCTTAAAACTTTGTCAATTTTACCTAGTTTAATAATAATAAATGTACTTACCACCTAGTACTTGTTATTTTCCTTAATACGTCTTTATCACACAAAACCGAGCACGTGAATGAAATGAAACGTTTAAAATTTATCAAACAAAAAACAATGTATTTGGATAAACCATTTATTGGAATTTATATCTTATAGTAAAGACATAGAATTTAGTCGTGTGTGTTTTATATGTTTGTAGATATATTGTAAATTCATCGTAGTGGCATGCTTGTTTATGGGTATATTTTCATTGACTCACGAAACTATCAATCGAAACCAACTCTTACAATATCGTCACTGACAATCGCCCGATAAAATCGTCACTCTAAAAAACATATTGGACTTATAGATCTTTTATCATGGAAAACATTTTTTAGATCAAAACATTAAAAATTTAAAATGTTCTTTTATCTTTGGACTGACTTAGTCAATAAGATATGTTTTTTTTATAAGATGAAATGAAAATATTTATTTTTAAAGGTACATGTGTTGGTTTTGTTGTAAACTCTTATGTTGCCCAAAAAAATAAACAGTCTCAATTGCGAAGACTACCGCACCATAAGCCTCGTTTCACACGCATCTAAAATATTAATTCAAATAATTCAAAATAGAATGAGACCAAAAGCCGAATGCTATATTAGTCCAGATCAATATGGGTTCAGGAGAGAAAAAGGTACGAGAGAAGCCATTTTAGCCTTAAGACTTATATGCAATAAAAGAATAGATTTAGATGTCGACACACATATAGCTTTTATAGATTTAGAAAAAGCGTTTGATAAAGTGAAAGAAATGATGGAATGTCTAAAACACGTAGGTCTAGATTATAGAGATAGGCGAATCGTATACACTCTTTATAAAAACCAAGAAACTTCTATACAAGTGGGAATAGAGAAGGAAAAAGCAATAGTGAAACAAGGAGTTAGACAAGGTTGCCCCCTATCACCAGTTATTTTTAATATTTTTATTGAAACCGCAATAAAAAAAATACATTCTAAACTTGGAGGAATAAAAGTAAATGGAGAAAAGGTACATTTTATACGT
The DNA here is from genome assembly GCA_012273795.1 of Dendrolimus punctatus. Lineage (NCBI taxonomy): Eukaryota > Metazoa > Arthropoda > Insecta > Lepidoptera > Lasiocampidae > Dendrolimus > Dendrolimus punctatus. The sequence continues at coordinate 21,244,111 of CM022527.1, forward strand.
TTTGCAGATGATATAGCCGCTTTAGCAGATTCAAAGTCAGAATTAGAAAATTTAATAGAATACATGGATTCCGCATTTCAAGAAATAGGCCTAAAAATAAACACGAACAAAACAAAAATAATGACAATAGCCAAAAATCTATACACACCAAGCCCAATAAAGTTAAGGGATCATACATTCCAACACGTAGCAAAATTTAGATATCTAGGCAGCCTCATTACATCAGATTCTTGATGCACAGACGACATAATAGCGAGAGTAACAATTGCAAAACGAGCCTTTATTAGTAAAAACTATTTATTTAGATTTAAAATAGCACAATCGGTTAAAAAAGTTTAATTAAAATTTATATCTGGAGCATAGCTTTATACGGGTGTGAAGAATGGACAATGACACAAAGATATCGCGATAGATTAGAAGCATTTGAAATTTGGTGTTGGAGACGCATGGAGAGAATAAGTTGGAAAGAGAAGAAGACTAATGAAGAAGTTCTGGACATGGTAATGGAGAAACGCACAATATTAAAAACTTTAGAGGAAAGAAGGAGGAAGATGTTTGGTCATTTGCTAAGACACGACACCTTCTTATGCACGTTAATTGAAGGTAAAGTGGAAGCAAGGAGAGGGAAGGGAAGACCAAGGCGAGCATTTATAGACCAAATAAAAGAAAAAGTGGCTGTCGTGTCTAACACAGAAGTAAAACAACTGGCCCATAATAGAGAAGATTGGAAGAGGCTCCACCGACAAGAGCATGCTCTTAAATGATAAATGAAATAAATATTTTGGTTGGCAGTCCAATAATAAAATGTCAAAAAATATCCCGTGAGACAACTATCCACCAACTACTACCTCTATTATTCTCCGCAATTTTCAAAAAGGAATTATTTTTCTTATGGTCTGACAAATTATGTATAAAACTAATAAAAAAAAGTATTTTTGAATAAGTAAACCGCTTAAAACGAGTTGGCGAAACTTTAAAGTTTCTTTTCTTTCACTTCCTTTATTAATTTGGGGTTTACATAGGTTATAATGCATATAGCATAACTTAGTTGTTTCCCCCTATATTACTACACCTCTATTGTGGTATACGTCCTCTGTAACACGACAAATCATTGTCATCGTTCACACTTGTACTAGAAAAGTTTACTACTTAAAACTACAGTAATACGTATAATATCAATTTGCTCAATGATTGAGATATGTGACGCAAAGTAGTAAAAAATAGTTGATTTACGATGGCAAAATTAGTAAAACGAGTTATAGTTGATAACGGCCAGCTGTGAGCCGAATTTATTATAAAGCAGATTGCCTTATATCATTTCATTCTACGTATTTTGTGTTTATTAAGACGATTATATTTCTTCAAAGGTATCGGACGAATCAAAATGTTTAATACCACAACGCGAACACACCCAGTAACTTGTTGCTGTCGTGACGTAATCGTACATCTAGTATGGCGACTACATGATCATCGGACGCAAATATTGTAAGCCATGCGGACATTTTCGATTGCGAGACGGGACAAGTCAGACTGCAACGGGCCGACGACGAACCGAGTTAAAGAACGAGGTTATAAACATTAAACTCATAGTAATTGCGGTTTACACAAAAACAAGACTTCCCAGTTTTGCGGCACTAATACGACAAAGAGTAGCGAACACGAGAAAGATTTTTGTAACTCGCAAAATAAAATAGTCATTGCTCTGCTAGAGGTTAATGGACCATTGATAAAACATTGGATGAAAATACATAGTGACATAATCATATTTTAATATTATAATAGCAATAATGTAATTTTTATGGACCTAGTCTAGATTAAATTAATATTATTATTATTAAAAAATACAAAAAAAACACTCGGTACTAAGGTTTCAAATTCATAGTGGAGAAAAACGGAGCTATCATAAAATAGTCTGAAAACGATAACGTGGTAAGATCGAAAAAAATGAGTTTCTTGGATTTTTAAATTGCAGGAGTTCAGAAGACAGGCAGACGGCCCACTTGATGGAAAGCGGTTAGCATCGCCTATGGACATTTGCAACACCTACAAATGTGCCGCTGCTTTCTTAAGGGAACCTGAAACCTGGTCACTAATGCCGGAACACAACTCAAGGTTGTTGTGGCTACATAATTTAGACCAGTAGTGGTGGCCATCCAGTCGGGCAAATGCCCTACCACCTGGCTGGGGGTTGTTTTGTCGCCTCTTACGACAGACCGCCGGCCGCAGGAAATTGTATTCTTTCTCCGCTCCTGGACAGAAAAAGAGTTGTTGAGTTTAAAAATATTTGAAAAGCAATTCTTTCTTTCAATATTAGAAACGAATATGTTATATACCTATAATCCCTTAAGACTATAAATAGAATATTGGGCTTAGGTCACGATTTCCTTTGGGTAAGATGCTAAGAAGGCTGTTTGCGGCACCTCGTTCATTGACATCTTATATATATTAAAATCTTGTGTCACGATGATGTTGCCAATAACCTTCAAAACTACTGAAGATTTCAATAAAATTTGCACACCGTGTGCAGTTTGATTCAACTTAAAAGATAGGATACTTTCTATCCCGTTGGAACCGGTAGGTGGCGCTGAGATCGTGTTCTAGAATCCTCTTAATCACCTGGACCGATTTTGGTGTTTTTTTTTGTGTGATTGGGTCCCCGGATGGTTTAAATCCACAATTGGAATCGGTAGGTGGCGCTGGGATCGGGTTCTACAATCCTCCTAATCACCGGGAGCGATTTTGGTGATTTTGTTCTTGTGTCATGGAATAAAGTTTTTTAGGAATTCAGAAAATAGGCGGTACGAAGTTCGCCGGGTCAGCTAGTATAAATATTATTATATATTTTTATATATCAATGACCTCGTTAGATAGATAGTGATAATCCGTCGCCCGAAGTAGCTCTTTGATCATCTTAAGAGTCGACAAGACATTTTGAGAGCTCATAGTAATCGTCACGTGTAAACCTTACGGCTTATAAAATATTTTCAATAAAATTGGTTTTGGATAAGATCGTAATTTAACGTAGAAAACGTATCTACATTTCGTTGTTTTTAAGATACTGGGTATTTTCGGGTAAACGCTTTTCATGGTTCCGTAGCCAAAGACGAAAACAGTGATGGACCTGCAGTTAAGTCTGTAAGTACAAACACGCACCGTTGACGTTTACTTTATTTATTAGTTAAAAATTTTACGTATTTGGGAAGCGACTGAAATTCAAAAGGAATTAAAGAAAATTGTTATGACTACCATAATTATCTTATTCACAATGTGATTTGAATAGCGATGGTACTTGTATGGTGGCTATCTCTATTTTTTGGTGATTTTACTATTATTGTATTATTTTGTGAAGTGGTATATTTAGGTTATAGGACATAGTAGCTTTTGCCCGCGACTTCGCCCCGTTAATGTAGAACTTTCCACAGAACCGAACATTTTTCAGGAATAAAAAGTAGTAGGTAGTCTATGTGCCAGACATAAGACTATTCCAGACCATAATTTATCTCTGTGTCTGTCTAAGTTCATCCAGATCCGTTCAGGCATACCGGCATGATTGAGTAAAGAGCATGTACTGAAACTTTCGAATTTATAAGTAGCATAGATATAGTAATTACATACAGTCTTGTCCATAGAGTTAGAGTAAGTTTCTTTAAGAACCATAAAGTACCATTCACACTTACTCTAATTCTCTATGAATAACACCAATATGATATAAGTACATAATTATTCTTGCTAAATACCAACTACCCTCCCTAAAATTAATTTTAGTATCACACTCGAATGAACATCAAGTGATTGGCATTAATAAAGAACAATAAACTCAAGATCTATAAATAAAATTTAAAACAGAACAATGTACTAACAGAGGACGCCTTCGACAAAAATACTTTAAATACTTGTATCACACTAGATCTTTCCTCGTGATTTTACTCGTTGAAACTATGACAGAATTTAAATATAATTAATTTTTTTATGATGGCGAAGGCAATTTTATTATACACAGTATCGGTTAAGGATTATTTATATATTTAAACGCATAATATCAACACTATGCGTTTAAATTTAAAAAAAACTATAGTCAACTATATTCAGATTATAAAAGATTAATCATAATGACATATATAAACTTCTAATGTTTCTTACAATATTGATGCTAGATTTGTATTATCTATAATTTTTTAAATAAAAACTTTTATTTTTTCAACTTTTTAATTATTTTAAATTTGGAACACGTATATTATTTTAAAAACTTCTTTCGATTTTGTGCCATTTCACATATTTTTTCGTGTTCATTATCAAATTACAATATGGAATGGGTTGTTAAAGAAAATACGATTGCAGTGATCGCCTTGATCAAACTTGCCACAAAGTGAGCATGGAGCCGTCGATCATATTCCAGACAATTCAAAAGCTTGGTATCAGCCATATGTCCTATATCGTACTATCAAAAGATACAGGAACACTTCGTCTGTCGAAAACAAAAAAAAAGGGCGGCCGCGTACTGTTAGATCTACAAAGGCTGTTAATTCTGTTAAAGCCAGAATTCGTCAAAACCCCATTAGGAAGCAAAAAATCTGATCGCGATAAAATTAAATGAAGATTCCCGCTAGGATTCTATCGCGTATTATAAAACAAGACCTAACGCTCGGTGCGTATCGTCGATATACAGGACATGCCCTAAATCAATCTTTACAATTAAAAAGAGTGGATAGATCAAAACGCCTTCTGTCCCGACACGCAGGTAAAAGGCACAGAAATATCATCTTTACCGGTAAAAAAAAATCACAAGGCACGAACCACCCAAGCCTGACTTGAAACCAACGTTCCGGACTTTATAAGAACTAAAGACTGGCCCTCATCTAGCCCAGACCTCAACCCTTTAGACTTCAAATTATTTTAGAGGACATAGCCTGCTCTAAACGACACGATGACATTAAGTCTCTTAAAAGATCTTTGGAGCAAACAGTGGCGAAATTTCCCTTGCAAACGGTGCGTAAATCCATAGATTCGTGGCCAAACAGATTAAAGGCCTGTATAAAAGCCAATTTATACAGGCCATAGGCCAGGTGGCCATTTCGAATATAAATTTTTCTTATTTTTTGCTCAGACTTTAATAAATATGTAGGAATAAATTTAAAGATAAAGAATAAAGAAAGTACCTAAATAAATTCGTTTTTCAATACGAGTAGATATGTATAAAATAATTACGCATGTCGACATAAAATAACAAATAATAACAGAACAGAACCCTATTTTTAAAAAAATAGAAAATACAGTTTTGGTTCTGTATCCCTTAGAAAGCCGTAGTAGCTTGTAGCACTCTTGGGTCACAAACTAGTATTTCAAAAGAACACGCTCGAATCCTGGCCAGTATTAGTAGCCATAATATCTGTTATATTTTACATCCCTTGGAAATTAACGGATTTTCCGGGTCTTTATCTTTATTGTTGGAAGTATATGTATGCTAAATATAATAATATCACGATTACAGATACATTTAGTTACGCACCGATAATAATAAATAATAATAAAATATTTATTTGCCTCAATAAGTCAAGGTACAATCTAAATTACAAAATGAAGACATTACAATTAGCAGACTTAGAAACTAAATTATTGCTTGTGCTTCTACTAGCTCCAAAACTAGTATCAACTGTATCTTTGGAGCTAGTAGTGTTCTCTGCTGCAATGTCTACTTATACAATAACAAAAAGTTTGTCTAATAGATAGTGTGGATGTTTGTTCGTGTAAATGTGTGTGTGTATATATGTGGTGTAGTGAACGATGTGTTTACTCTCCAATCCTTAATAATTCTTCTGTATCTTTATAATCTAAATTTAGAAGCCAATGTTTTAATTTGTACTTTATTTGGAATTTGTTTAGTGAGACTATGTTCATGAGTTGATCGAGTTTGTTGTATAAATGTGAGCTCATTGTCGGATATTGTTTGCTTGCAAAAGTGGTTCTAAATGATAAGGTTGGACATGGTTTTTCTCTTCTTCTATGGAATGAATTGGAGTCAGGTAAGGGATAGAATACTTCACAGTGTTTTTTAAGTGTAGTGCATAAAATATATGTCTGCCTTATATTAAGAACCCGACATTCACGATATAATTGGATTGTAGGGTACAAGAAAGGTTTGAATGTCATAACTTTCAGAACGGCTCTTTGGGCTCTTTCAAGTTTAAGCATATGTGTTTTATGTGACCCTCCCCAAACAGGTATACAATACCTTATTATGGAGTTACACAAGGCATCATATGTCAAATTTAAAATTTTATTTCCTGCTGAGTTACGTAACTTTTTCATAACAAATATGTGCCAATTCAGATTTTCATCTATAATAACACCCAAGTATTTTACGTTGTCCGCTCTACATATGCTTAAGCAGGAACAGTTCTCGGTTGAGGACAGGCAGGTATGTGCTTTAATTATAAAGTTTTCAGGGGGTTTACTAGAATCCGATAAAAGGAACGTTACAAACTTAGTTTTGTCGATGTTTAACGTGAGTAAATTTTTATTTAACCACCCCATGACTGTTTTGAGTGCATTCTGAGCCTGAACCTTCACATCATCCCAACTGGATCCAGTTACAAAAAGTGCTGTATCATCTGCATAACACACTATTTCACAATGTGGTATTTGTAGTTTGCTGAGCTCATTAATGTATATTTTAAACAAGGTAGGTCCAAGGACACTGCCTTGTGGTATTCCGTAATCTAATGTCATTTCACTACTTAAAAGGTTTTCTATTTTTACTTTTTGTAATCTATGTGATAAATAATTATGAAATAGGTTTAAACAAGTTCCTCTCATTCCCATATTTTCTAATTTACCCAAAAGTAAAGATTTTGATACGGTGTCAAAAGCCTTGGAGAGATCTAAGAATATTGCAATGCATTTCTCTTTTCTGTCTAGACTGTGCACGATTTTATTAGTTCAGCTAAGCACGGCATCTTCAGTGGATACTCCAGGTTGAAAACCAAACTGATTTTGGGCTATCATATTATACGTCTCCAAATAATTGTGTAGACGTTTATTTATAACTCTCTCCAAAATTTTCGACAGCTAGTTAGTACAGAAATAGGTCTGAAATTATTAAAAGAGACAGACGGACCACTTTTTGGGAGGGGATGTACAAGAGCTATTTTGAAAGAAGCAGGGAAACCACTAGGCTTACCAGAAGAAAGAGCTAAATTACATATGTGAACAATAGAAGGAATCAGTATGTTACGGAACATTATAATAAATTTGGCAGGTATACCATCAGCTCCTGTTGCACAGTCATTACGTAAATTTAAAATTATTGATTCGATTTCAGCTTCATCAACATCAAGTAAATCTAAGGAATTACACTGACACTTAATTTTATCGGAGGAAGGTTTATAAAAGTCGTTGATTGAAATATTAAGGTAAACGGCGATCAACACAAATTGCAAGTGATATATTATTATATACGATATTAAAAATTTTGAGGACTTCTGCTCTAGACAAAACATAAGGTATAAATAAAATGAAAATTTGCACTAGACGAAAAAGATCTCAAATATCGGAAATAGCCGGCACGCTTATTTTGTGACTAATTCAGAACGTTTACTACATCTCTATAGACTGTTGGTGAAAACAAGTAAATATTATAAACAAACGAAACGAAAAAACTAAAATAAACAATAGTTTTGTTCTGAGAAGCGGCAGGTGTTACTGGCATGTGCTGGAATATTAGTGTTGGGTACCGTTAAGAAATTATCGATTATATGCATTTTCCTCATTGGTAAATTGTCACCAGGCATCATTCCCAGCTGTCGGAGTTGAACACACACAAGGGTTCTATTCTGTCAGGTGTAGCGCTGTATGGAGTCATATGGGAGCAGTTTATAATTGTGTGCGCTACTTCAGATATAGGAGCGGTATTTCATGTGGGGCAGAACTTGGATTTTACACATATTATATAATATGCCCCTTACTTACAGCTTAGCTCTATTGGCAAACTTTTTAGAAGCTTTAGAATAGTTTGAAAATAATTCACTATATCACTCGATTTATGATCGAAGCACTGTGCCAGGTATGAATAACATTCTGTGAAAATCGAAACAGCGGGATTTAATTTTAGAGTTCCTATAGTAAAAGGTTACTAACTGTAACTGGTTGAATTCTTGTGGATCACGCACTTTATAAAGTTCAGTAAATGGGGCCTATTCACGATGTAGTGCAGTCATCCAGTGTGCGGAGCTTGTAGTATTGAAGAGGAATTCTGCTTGGTGTTGCAGGACACAATGCAGTGTGCAATAACATATGAAGTCCTGCATCACGCGGCGGACTGCCATGCAGGACCGTGAATAGACGCCCCTTCAAGGTGGCCCGGCTCTAAAAACTGGGATTCAAAACACCGCAAATCTCAAAAACCACATAATCAGATAATAGAAAGCTATTAATTTGAGGGCTAAAAAGAAAGCAAAGGCGCTTTAAGGAACAATCAAAATTGCCATTGCGTTATATGAAAATCCATATCAAAACTTCTTAACTGATTTCTTCGATATCGATATTATTCGCCTCTCAGCCGCCTTCCCAACGTAATTTTATATATGCCCAATCCAGATTTACTCTGGCGTGCTCATAAAACCGAATTATAACAGACTGCGCCCGCTTGCCGCGCAGCTCGCGCGTCGCCATATTCCGTTGGCGGCCATCTTTAAATATAACTTTTGCGTTCCGTTACACGTAAGGCGCGAAAATACAAAAGTGAAATAAAATAAGAACTTTCAAAGTTTAGTGATATAAACTTGAAAAGGTTTTTCTTTGTTTAAACTTGAATTTAACGGATATGTTATTACATTGGTAAGTAAGTAACTTTTTATTTTAATATAACTGTAGTGACGTGTGGAAATCGAGTTATTTTTAAGTATTAAAAATTTGTAATATAAACTTTTCCTCAAGAGTCTGCTTGCTTGTAAAAGCGGTCATAAAAACCTATTCTGTCCATATTAAAATAATAAAAGTGTATATTTGAGTACACATGTCTCGGCCTAAGATAAAAGTGCGTTCTATTTCAGAAAACTGTTTGGTTTTGTCATAGTTACCTAAACTACATAAGATTGCAAAAATTTCAGTTTCCTTTCCGGCTAGGCTTAAAAAGATTAACACGGTTAAACTTAATACAATGTATAACATACCTATAACTTTTTATTTGTAAATATAGCTACTTTGTTACACAGCCTGTCCGACATTAAATATTCGCACGAACGTGTAATTTTTTAAGAGTAGTATCCACTAGTCACCCCGCCGGGAGTAGTTTCTACTAATCGTTGATTAATTTAAATAGAGATATTTGTGCCTGGATATATAGTAGTTAAGAATAAGTAATGTGTGTGTTATCTTTATATTTGTTTTAAAGAAATGATATGACAAAATTGTTTGATGTTGAGAAGGTATTAGGGCAATGATGTCACCGTACACATAGCATATTAAAACTCCGATTTTCCGAGAAGTTTAACCCATTTTATTACATTTCGCGGTTGTTTCAGCGGCCTACGCTGCAATTAATGTTGTTTTTAACATACTTTTAATGGCTTTCTATCACGTGGGGCATGTCGTTGTTTATACACTAATCTCTCTTCCTTATTTTACACAAATCTTCCCGTATGTACATTACTGTCTAGAAAGAGTTGAACATGTTCTATAATATTACAAAATTGTAAAAGTGTAGTGTTTGTTTTTTAGATTCACCGGTCTTTTGATTGTTTATTCGGGATTCAAGTAAAAACTACTGGGCCGATTGCGATGCAGGTTTCACTGATCAATAGCAAATGATTTAACGTAATATCTGCGGTACTTTATATCCCGATAACCCCGCGGCATTTTTCCCAGGAGAAGTTCAAAGTGGTTAGGACGAAAAAAATGTTTGTGACATGCAAAGTCACACCGACATGCATGACAATTTCATAAGGGTTCCATTTTTTGTCAAATGACTACGGATCCCTAATAATACCTTACAAATTTTCATAAACAATAATAAAATTACTCACAAGCAATTTACTAAGACCGCACATAATCTTGATTAATTTATTACTTTGAGCAGAAATTTTCAAAAACAAACAAGCAATAACAACATCCTCGTACAATTTGTATTTTCTATTAATTAATTTAACGTCGTAACAGATTTTGGCAAAAACATTCATATACTCTGATTTCCAAATTATAAAACGCTAGGTTCAACCAAGAGTATGTTAACGAAGATTAATGAACATAATGGTAAAGTTAGTCCAAAAAGGAGATGGATGGATTGTATGAAGGATGTCATTTTGATTTGTAGTGTGACAGAGGACGTTGGCCATAAATACGGATGGAAGACAAATTGTGTATCGACCCCGAGTGAATTGGGGAAGTAATCTCTAGAATTACTGAATCGATTTTGCTACAATATTTCTGAGTGACCTAAGCTAAATTTGATCGTGATTACTAATATTTTTAAGCTTTTTAATGACGCCCAGCGAATTGGGCACGGCTCAGCAAGTTAAAAATAAACTATTTAATACAAGTTACTTAATAAAATACTACTACTTACGCTCTTAAGATATTATGGGAAGAATACAATACAACAGCTTTTCATGAATTATGGTTTCAATTGTTTTATCAGAACGTATAAGACGAAAGACTCGTGGAGTCCTTTAGGAATATAGGAATTATATTATAGCGTTTTTAGGTACTGGATGTCAATAATTCCATGAAAGGTAGTCTTCTTTTTCCATGATATTGTATAGTTACAATAAATACAGATTCGGTTTTCTGAAATTACACGGTTCACTTCTGATTTCAATGTAGAGCAACAACAAAAACGTTATCCGTGTAAACTTAAGATCGAGTGATTCAATATAATTTAATGTCGTTGTTTCTTTTCATTTATGTCCCTTTAAACCAAATACATTTAATTTGGTTGAAACTTTTGTATAGCAAAAATAACAACTCCTACACGCGTTTCAATGTTAATGTACCCTTATGAAGCAAAAATGTTGTTTATTCAACACGTCTTTCTTTGCACAACCAGGACGCCTTTCAGATATCTTTCATTTTAGTAGTTTTTATAATTGTTAAAATAGTATGAAAGAAGAATGGTATAAAATGACAATAGCTGAGTAAAAATGTAGAAGCTTGTAAATCATAAGATGGCGCCACAGGCCAAATTAATAAGTTGAATGGTAGTGGCAGTGGCCACATTTGTCACACGAGTGATGGCTGATGGAGCAGGTGAGTAGTGGAGTGGAGACCGCGTCTCGCAAACGTAATGTAGGGCGCTCTTCAGCCCGATGGACTGACGGTCTGCGCAAGGCCGCAAGGTCGCCGGTGAGGGTTAGTCGAGGACAGCAATAGAACGGGGTAAATGGCGCAAACTTGGGGAGGATCCACTGTGGACAACAATGGACTGGCGACATTAGGTCACTCTTCTCTCATTTGTTATATTTCATTTATTAAAGACATTGTTAGAACTCAGGTCCCGACAAAAACAAAATCCACCTGCGTATCTGAAACAAAACGTATTTTATTACCTGTCGGCATTTAAACTACTTTTAATTCTTTTATGATCGTCTTCTTTTGTTTGCTTATTGATTAGCATACGTTTACTAGAAAACAGCTCATTGTTTTATTGCACTCTTTTATGGCCGTTGCGGCCGAGTCATTAGTCAGGTGTGGCGGATTAAGTTGACTACGATACGGGCCAACCCTAATCTGCATCTTTTCGCGGTTTTATTACAGCCTTGTGTAACGGCATATATATAACACATTATTCTGAATTAAATGCAAACCTTATCCTTAACTTTCATCCGGACATTAGACGTATAAATCGGTATATACAAGTAATGTCGTTAACATCTAATGCGGCGTCCTATTCCAAAATTGGCTCCCTTTAGCCAATTTCAATGTGAGAGTTCGGAACTCGGTCTATCCATAATCAGTCTAAGATTAGACCAAGGAGTTCCCGAGAAAAATGACTTTTTATATACAAAGACAGACAAACATACATTATGAAGGCTACGTTTCTTCCAAAATCGGTGCGACATGCCCGAATCTCGTGCGTAAGACCCTCGCCAACCCGAAATAAAATCAATTTTATTTAACGTAGAAAACAAACGGTTTACGTTATTTAAGCGGGTTTACGAAACATTGCAATATGTATTGCACATGCCTGACAGTATTTGTTTACTTTACATTTTCATTCGAGAATTTCATGTTGCTAATGCTAAAATCGAATGGAAACGCAATGAGGTATAATTGAGATATATGTAGTACATATATCTCAATGTAGACACGGGCCTCTTTATATCTAGGGGAGCAGACTATATACCCGCCCTCCATAATCATCGATTAATCCAATAGTATTCTTTTTCCACACTAATATTAGTTTTATCAAGTCAAGAACCCCGCGTCTCAGGAACGCTAAATCAACTCAATTTAGAGTTTTATGGTCACAAACATACAGAAGCCTAATTTATAAGTATATAAACATTACCCAAAAGCAATTTCTTCCAGTATATATTTTGGACAAAACGTTAAAAAAGAGAGTGGTGCAAAGAAATATCTTTTATTTGCATCAAAAATACTTTAAAACCTCACCAGCTAATATTTCAAAGAAATTTTGTTTCCGCGTACCTCGCAAATGCGTAATTGAAACGAAAATTTCGTACTTAAATAAAGTGGTTTTGAACCAAATTTAGAATAAATGTGCCCTAAATAAAGTTTTTCAACACGCTGTAATTTTTATTATTAAAGGTTTATAAGCTGTTTATGTCAGTTTTAAAGGGGCACAGTAATGGCAAGTTACATAAACAATTTAATGGCATTTTTCTGAATTCATTTCGGTGTATTACCATGAAAGAACAATACAAAGGAACGAATAATTAATTGCCTAGTAGAAAACGTATCTTGTAACGCAAATAAAAAGTCATATAAAGTAATAATAACAGCTCATAGAAGTCCTACTGCTGGGCTCGTGCCTCCCCGCTATAGGAGAACGGACAGTATACCCGCCACGCTTGTACAAGGGGAATTGGCAGGTTTCACACATCGGTTATCTCGATGTGCAGTTTTCATCACGATGTTTTCCTTCTCCGTTGTTAACACGTGGTAATCATAATAATACGCACATTTGTTCACAAATTTGCCTAAGTAATGCATGCGCTTAGCCAGGATTCGAACCCAAGCCCTTTGAGTTTGAGACACGTACGCTAGCCATTACGCTACCACGACGTTATAAATTCAAAGTCCTAATTTATATTCGTTTGCAATTTTATCATACTTAATATTATGACTGAATTAACTTGACTGAATTAAAAAGTATTAAAGTAACTGAAAAAATTATAACCCAAAAAATAAAACGGTGATTGAAAGTTTTAATTGAGACTTTATATAAAAACACAAGAAAAGACTGGTCGCATCAAATGTATAGGACACGTGTGTTACGAGTTGGGACTCTTAAGCCACGATGCGTTTCTTCCAGGGTATTAATATTATTGTATTTTAAAATTAGTAAGTAATTATGTTTAAACTTATAATACATAACGTGTAAAAATATTCTCATACTAAAATGTATTTTCTAATTATACAGCTTAAAAATACTTTTTAACGATTCAGTTTAAATAAGATGCGTTGAGTACTTTTTAAGATATTGAGTACGTTTTTAAAGAGTTCCGTAAACAAACAAAAAAATACAAGTTCGTCACCACTACAGAACCCTTCCCTGTACGCGGACAAACGCACTAGGCCAATTTTGAAAAACATTTAAGTAAGTATTTTATTTCGCCTCACGTCGACCTATTTATTTCTCGTTGTTCCGTAAATCTGCATCATCATGAAATTGAAAACGATCCAAAAATATTTATTTCATTGTACGAAAATGTGCCAAACTGCCAATATTTCAGACCAGGTATGGTTGTTCACCTCGAAACATATTTAAACTTCTTCCTCCTCTTTATCAGGCAATTGCATTATAAAAACAACCATTACGATGGCATTATCAATTCAATGAACGATCATTCCGAAACGATTGTTATAGCAGACTTGGGGCTCTGGACGTAGACCTTCCTAAGTTTGTGTTACACATTCCGGTCCTACGTTTTCCTCCGTCCTTTCCGCTGGAGGGCGTAGAACGTGCTTCAACCTAGCGGATCGAGCCTTTGCAAACCTACTATTTGAAAGACCATGTTTGTACGACGAGATGCGGTATCCACTCCAGGACTCGTCTGCTCCATCGGCCATGGATTGTGCGACAGATATGACAGGCACATTGCAACTTTGCAACTTTTAAATACTCATTTTACGAGCTATATCTTCTTCTTCTTTGTTCAATAATGGCTTGGCACGGTTTGTACATTCAGCCAGAGTCATGTGTAAATGGCTTTGCAATTTAGTTTTATAAAACGAGGGAAACGTAACTCGAAAAAAATAGAAAATTTTATCGAAAATTTAGAAAAAAAGTGTCAAAATAATTACTTAATATGTACAAATTACTAAAATTAAAGTTTGACTTGATTATTTACAATAAATAAATTTAATACTCTATATACATCAAATTTACAAAAGCTATATCTTATAACGGCATATAAAGTAGACTATTATTTGTTTTGGTTTATGGTTCAGCAGCTAGGCCTTTAAGCCAGATCTTAGATTACAATATACTTTCTTCATTTTTTTAAGCCTATGTATAGCTCAGCTGAACTGTAGGTTATCAACTGACGCCATTCAACGGAGTTCTTGTAATAACTCGAAAGGCCACTACTCAAAAACTAACAATATCCTAGAACTACTGTTCATTTTAGAGTAGTTTTGCACATTTTTAGAAAATAAAACAACAGACACACAGGACAGCACAGCAACTCCTTTCGTTACCACCAAGAAGTCCTCTAGTGTAGATTTGAATTAAACCGATAAATAGAAATGGGACACTCAGTAATTCATTTATTCATATTTGTTTTTAACCGGCTTCGAAAAAGGAGGAGGTTCTCAATTCGTCGGGATCTTTTTTTATGTATGTTCACCGATTACTCCGTGATTTATGATCGATTTACGTGATTCTTTTTTTGTTCGACGCGGAATAGCTTCCAATTGGTCCCCTAAAAAAATTACTTAGTTTGGCCCAATAGTTTTCATTTTACGAACATTTTTTTGTTCCCGTTCCTTGGGACCTATATTTCTTAAGAAGCGCGGCGCCATTCATAGGTCCACCCATACATAGCTAGACACTAAAAAGTAACAAATAAAAACTTCGTTTAAAAAAACCGACTTCAAAAACTAAAAAACTAAAATCTATAAAATTACTTATTTCTAAAGCTATTATTATTAATATATATTATCTAAAACATCTTGAAGTCGGTGCAAAGTAAAACATAAACATTACTATATTTTCAAAATTACTGAGTACCGACTTAAGATGTTTTAGATAATATATATTAATGATAATAGCTTTAGAAATAAGTTATTTTATACATTTTAGTTTCTGAAGTCGGTTTTTTTAAACGATGTTGTTATTTTTTTAAATTATAAGATTTTGTACACGAAAGAAATACAAAAAAAAGAACTATAAACAACATTATGCTCGTACTTAATTAAAAAAATGTTATTCCAAGTTTCAAATCATTGTTGCTAATTAGGAACGTTCCCAAATGTAGTGACGAGACGGGACTTATATAATGTAGAATTTAAATAACAATCGCCAGAAGTTATTTGGAAAGAATTTGAAGTACCTATGTGTTTCGTTAAGCGATTGTTTAAAAATCTTGTTATTATTCAAAGTCGGCGAGGATATAATGAATGTAAATAAATAAATGTTAGATACTTATCGAACGATCGTGCTAATAAACCTTTACCCGTGTTGTGTAGCTTTCACATGATATACTAAAATTTGTATAGATATAGTTATTATTGTAGCGTGTAAAATGTCAATCCCGCGCGAATGTATTAGGGGCAAAGCTAGTTGACTATGATAATGTTTATAATGGTATCATTTACCTTTAAATTATTGATCTAATGCCATAATAGTTTGGCGTGTCTGTCCGTCCATCCGTCAGTAAGTTATAGGTCATCGCCCGTATATTTATAGTCTAGAATAATATTAGGTTAGGTCACGAACCATTTCAAGTGCTAAACACGATTTGATTTAGGTTAAGTGGATCTTAGGATTCCGTAGCCAGTTCTGCAAAAATGGAGCGTTTATGTTTTCATCACGTCTGTCTCTCTAACTTTGAAAATCACAGTAATTTTTTGAGAAATCTGCTGATTTTATATGAACTAGAGGTTGCCCGTGGTCGAAATTTGACCATAATATTTAATGTCAAAGACTATACTTATATAATTACAGTTTTCGTCAAGGCTGCACTGTTAAATTGACTTGAACAATAACAAAAGATTAATATATGCGTATGTGTGTCAATTACATGGTGTGTGTAATTTTTTTATTGATTTGATGTATTTTTTATGCATAATTTAAAAAAATGTTAGAATACAAGTGTGCGAAACATCTCCGTCCGCGCAATTTTCGTAAAAAGGGGTACAAAGTTTTTGCATCACGTATTAATATATAGATAAAATTTAGTAGAAATCTATAATCATTACACTTAAGTGTAATAAAACTGCGAATCAATTAAAAACAAATGTAGCAGACGTTAATATATGAAATTGAGGCTTGAAATATTTTTTCCGGTCGCGTAGGATATCGTCAATCATATCTTGAAAAATCATGACAATGTTTTATTCACTTGTCGTGTTTAAGTCAATAAATAAGTCATATAAATATAATATAAATAATTCATTCAGTAGCTTCTGAGACATTTTCAATAAAAAAAATTTAATACTTCCGTTGCTAAATGACGAAAATATTTTTTCACCTCTAGAGAAACCATTATACTTGTTGGACTGCTAATCACTTATCCAATTTATTATAATATGGTTCTGTAACTATATCACGAAATCAACAGATATTTTACACCTTTACGAAACCTTCAATAGTTCGTAGACTGCTAATTATCTGATATTTGTTAATTTTAAATTTTAAGTCGGAGGCAAATTTACTTAATTAATTACGCAGTACTAGTATATACTAGTAAATACTAGTAGTACTAGTCAATACGCAGTTATGTAATGCAATAATTTTTAAAAAGACTCCGTGCACGTTTCGTGCTCTGCCAGTTTTAATGATTTTTTAATGATCTATTAGGGCTCGTATTCGACCATCAAGTGTCGAAGGAATTAAATTAACCCCACGAAAACAGTTTTAGAGAGACGAGGAGACGAATTTAAACACATTCTTTAAGATTTTTCAAAACTCACAATCGATCTTTACTTCCGTACGTATGACATGCAAACAACCTCATAAAAATAGTTTTTCAAATAACTTCGCAACTTATAAACGAGAAGCGAATGTGTAGGTATTTGGTTTTGTCATTCACGTAGAACTATAGACATGCCTTCATGCACTGAAGTGAATTTCGGGTAGTAGAATAGTCGCTTTTAGTTGTTCAGCTGTAGAAACTAGTACGTTACAGTCGTAGCAACAAATTTAAGATAAACTAAAGCGTAAATACATTCAACTAAATATAGCTGGCAGGCGTCATAAAGTGTTATGTATTTTTGCCAGGGCGTCAGTCAACGGTAGCAAGTATGGCGCCTTACTATCGCCTATACGCGTATACTATCGACAACAACTTTAAGGAATTTCACCATACCTCTCTTGTCGTCAGTCGTTCGTAGTCCACTGCTGGACGTAGGCCTCCCCAAGACGGCGCCACTCATCCCTGTCCTCTGTTGCCTCCTTGTGTTGAGTGTTGCTCCTTGAACCATTAGCAACACTCGTACACAATGATTTTAAAGAATGTTTCTTTCGGGCATTTAATAATTTACACGATATGAGGGCTTATGAGACGTAACATGGTTTTTTGTAATTTTCCTATAAATATTTTAAATAAAAAAAAACATGATTTCATCTACAAATTATCGATACTTCTTTAATTTTTATCGAAACAAGTAAAAAAAACCTTTTTATAAAAGTTTCTAGTTTGTTTTTTATTAATACTACTTTAGTTTATTCACGATAAAATAATAATTAATTAGAATAACGACCGAAAAATCTTTAAGGACATTGATGGTTTTAAAAGAGGTGTCATTAAGCCCTTTGTCCCTGGCAGCGTGTTCATAATGCCTGTAGGGTTGCAAATTGTGACCGTAACCACTTTCCATCATATGGGCCATTAGCCTATTTGCTGCCCTCAAAGAATAAAAATAAATATTCCAAATAGATAGTGTAACGTCCACCCGACCCTCAAAGAGCCAAGGAATGACAAACTCAAGCCGAAGCATAGAGTGAGAAATAAAAGAAGTTATAAAGTGAAAATTAATAACATTTATTAAGTAAATAAACTTATTTTGGCCATAAATCGTGATTATCTAGTAATTAGAACCCTCGTCATAATACCGTTAACCCTATGTTCACAAGGTAGGTTATATAGGAGTGTTGATCAAGGAACAGGAAGACTCAAGGATCGGTGTATAATATATATCTATATAAATAATAGTTTTGTAGTATAAGTTGTAAGTGTAAAATGTCATGCGTTTTACGAATAATGACAAATGTATCGACTCATGACATAAGCTCATCACCTGAGTACGCCCGTGCCTTTATTAGCCAAAAGGAATTTTAATATAAATTTCTTAACAAATTATATAATTTTGTGTAGGCACCCCACCTAAGCCACCTCTCTAATATTATACCACCGCATTCATTAGCTATCAGTAAAAGAGCTCATATCAGAATAAAAGAAGAACCTCCAATCTTTTAATTAGAACTTATTGAATTGATCATAAACATTATCTAAAACTAGCGTCGGTTCACAACGTACTATCACTGGCGAGAAGAGCCGACAAGAAACTCTCCAGTAGTACGCCTAACAATTTAGAAAACCCCTTTGGAGTGCCTTATGTGTAAAATGAGTTGGAAAAGCCATAAGACTTGAGTGAACGTATCATACCAGAGCCACTCGTCCAAAATATCAAATAAATTTGTAAATATGAGGAATAATACCTCAGCGACCTCCCCTGATGCAAGATAAGAATATCACAGTAAATTAAAGATAAAGTTTAAATGAAGTTTAAATAGTGATACTCTCTACATCTCATAAAATTCCCATTAAGTTATTAGTGTAAGAGTTTCAGGATGTTCCTCCGTGAATATGAAGTAAAGATAAAGATAAAATTGGGTGGAGGACACCTTCACTCATATTATTTGTTTCCCTATGTCAAAGACAGATTTCAGTGTAAGAGTTTCAGGGAAAATTCTCCGTAAAGTAAAAGTGAAATTAAATTGGTATTGAACTGGAGTATTCCCTTACGCTCGTATTGCTTGTTATCTATTTGTTAAAGACAGGATTCAGATTCCACCGTGAAGTTTAAAATGAAAGTTAAATTTAAAGTAAAGTGGTGGAACCCTACATCTGATTAAAGACCCTAAAACCCAAGAGATGAGAGCATAGCACCGTAAAGTAAAGTTTAAATTGAAATAGACATGAAATGGTGGTACTCTACATCAAGGGTGTCAACATCGGTAACACTGCTCATATATAATTTATCAATAATTATTCTTTCCAATCCAGTCAGGCTTGCCAGGCCTACCTACTTCTAAGACTCTTGTGAAATCACATATTGTGAAAAGATGTAAATTTTGATACGAATGATCCGCTTGCAATTGGCCAGTAGCTGGCCTCCGGGGCCCTCAACTTCGCCTCCAAGCTGATCCGCGATTTAACAGTCTCCAATCCCTCAGTTACTCATTCAGTTAAACTCAATATGTGAAATCAACCTAGTCTCATGAAGGCACATATTATAACCAAAACAAACTAGGTTGCCTAAAAACGGCACGCGAGAAAACCTGGATAATTGACGAAACTATCCTAGGTAGATTAGATTGTCCCAATAAACAAATGGTTTGCGACGTCATTTGTCCAAGGTTACAGGGTCCATTAATCCCGGCTCTAACCTGAATCTTCATGAAAATATTCAATATGTGCTTTCACATCTAACTAGTTGTTGTTTCATTACAATTATACTACTGTTTAGCATATATCCAGTGTCAACAGAGTTACTTGCATGTAGATATATAATTTAAAGAAATAAAATATTCATGAACAATAAATTTAAAATAAGTAACTGCATTGCACAACAGAGTACCATTCCGGCTTATTCTTACACACCTCAGTTGCTTCTTTGACATTCATAGCTCTTGTCATGCAATTGCAGACTTGTCCAAATAAATATATATTCTAAACGGTAATCCACGTTAACAAAATGAAAGTTAAAATAAAACTCTATTGCACGAGACCATGCCGAATGCCGAAGGCAAACCTTCTTAAATAAGAAAGTATTTAAATCATTAAAATCAGTAGAACCCAAAAATAAACGTTAAATTTCTTAAAGCCTGTCAAGCTTTCCCAAACAAGTCGCATGATTGTTGTGGAGTGTGGTGTAATAATGTAGTGTTATAAAATATACTTAAATGTATACACATATATGAATAGACTAAATAATAGATAATAAAACAAGACTACGACCTCACAGACCTAGGTCAATAATAACCCTATCTATGTTGAAAACAATCAAGACTCAATACGACGACTAACTTTAAGCTCACTGCGACAAGAGCAGATAGACATTAACAATCAACACCCCCATCAAGTAAGTGACCGCAGTCAGGTACAACAACATGTATACAACAACAAGACAAGAACTCCTACAAGTAAATCGCCATTGACATATAATTGATCTCCCTTAACAAATTAATAAGTAATTATATTGCCTAAAAGAATCATCAGAACCCCTTAGTAGCTCCCGACAATGAAGTAGTAATGTTATTTAATTCAGTTCCTAAAACCAAAGTTATATCTCAGAACCCCTTAAATTAAATTCAATAAATTAGTATTTTTATCCGCAAAACTCTATGTGTCATAGCTCCTAAATAATATATTGACACACTCAAGCTTTACAATAAACCCTTAATAATTTAGTTAACTATGAAACTATAACAATGTATAAATAATTCTTATCTGTTATTAACACACAAGTCAATACAGACATACAACAAATTAATTTAATTTTGTATAGCTCATTCTCCATATAATATACAAATTATGGACAGTAATTAGTTAAGTTCTAAACCAGAAAGGTCAGTAATAGATAGTAAACAAGTTTGTCTATCATTACATATAGTTGTGTAAGTCTTCACAATAAATACTTATATATGTTAGCATATATGGCCATATAAGTCAAAGGAACGTCTCTATTAAATTAAAAGTCCGAAGAGATGAACCCGCGGGCCCCAATATGTCTAAAGACTAACACCAAAGTATACCATAGTCAATGCTAACTAATTAATATATGCTGCTGTAACTAACTACACATCATTAGTTAAGTTTTTGAAGATAATCCCAGGTTTATACATACAGACACTCATTAAATGCAAATATTCCGTAATTCCTAAAATTTAAATTATTAGCACAATATTATTAGTAATTTATCTGCAAGAAAAGGGCATTAGACTTGTCTGCAAAATAATGTGATTAATACACAAGGAATATCAACAGCACATAATTAGTTATAGAATACATGTTCAACAAACAGATTAGGTTAAAACACATAATTAGATATATCATTAATAACATACAAACGTAAAACAGCCTCTGGATCATCTGAGAACAGAAATAAAAGCAACAAACACAGAATAGATTACTGTTAGTAGATTATTAGTATATAGGTATTAATAGTTATATATTACAACAGTCCAAGAGAACATCTGAAACATAGATAAACACAACAAGCAAGATATCAGACAAATCTACATGATTAGTAAAATTATTAATGTATTAATTGTTGACTTGAAGATGTGAACTAGCCCTTTGGTGAAATCCATAGCACCGAAGTCTGTAGCGCACATATCGAAGATATAGTTATTTATTGTTAGTATTGATCATTTTGTCCACAAATAGCCTTTTCTCCATCTGTAATAATTTAAAACACAATTTTTTCCGAGAATATTTTTTTCATGTCTTGTTCTGTCAAACACGAATATTCAAGTCCCCTCTCTTCTCTGTCAAATTTTCAAACAAAGAAAAATTCAATTATATCATACAAAGAGAATAATAATAAATACACATATTATGCGAAATAAAGGAGGGAATACATTATATGGAGAACAGCCATTCCTTTATAAATAAATAAACATTAATAAAAGAAAAAAAATTAAATTCATGATGATGCGTACCGTCACACCACCCCGAATTTAATTTCGTAGCTTGCGGATAAATTAAATTCTAACCTAAGGTACGATCATCAAATAATAAATTGATAACACCCTGTATATAGTCCTATAAGTTAATAACATCCTGTACATAAACTTAATCTAAGTTAATAACACCCTGTATATAACCTTAATCTAAGTTAATAACATCCTGTATATAACCTTAACATAAGTATTGTCCATCCCATATACCCCACCAACTATATGTCTCATATCCAAAACAAATTTTAAAATTAGATAAAGTCACCCCTTAAAATCTGAAATTCATAGGCGTAATTTAATCACCCCATAGAACATGAAAGCCACAAATGTTTAATATACATAAGTCATAATTCAAAGAAACCTAAACCTTCTTCATTAAAGAAAATTTCAATAACTGTTCTCCTTAAAATCTCGAGAGTCCTTCTCCTTAATATACTTTATCTGGTAGCTAGATTGCTCTAACTATAATATCCATCAAGTTAACTGATTATTGCATAATTCCCAAACCCTTACAAAATCAAAGTTTTATGATCAATCCTAATTACTAGCCTAATAATTATATGACCCGAAAAAGACGCTCAAATGCTCTACCTATCGACCTATCTATCTATCTTGGGTATAGGGAATTTCCGTACGACCCTAATGTTTCCTGATCAACCCTAATACCTGAAGTCGACATGATATGCCCTAGTATCTTAACTTCTTATATATGAATTTACCCCTTCTAGTATTACATGTAAGGCTAGCAACTTGCAATTTCTTTAATATTATACTTAAATGCTCTAAATAATCAGTCAGAGTACCACAAGTTAAAATTGCCAGATCGTCCAAATAATTTACATAACCTGCCTAACCTCTGGGCCCAATATAATGTCTATAGCCCGACTAAAACTGCCACTGAAGTCCTTAAACCTTGTGAGAGTACATTATACATATATGACTTTCCATTAAAAGTAAACCCAGTATATTTCCTGCCGTCCTCAGATATAGGTATCTGAAAGTAGGCATTAAACCACACTTATATATGACACCCCATGAAAAGAATTAAATACATCAATTTGCATAACTGGAGCTTCAGAGTCTGCAACCATAAACTTTAGATCTCCCGCGCATCTAACAATACACGTAAAGACCCGTCAGGTTTGATCGCAAACGTTAACGGACTACTATAAGGTGCGGAACCCCACGAAATAATGCCCATCTCAACCATCTCCGTCAGTTTCTCCAAATTATTAACTGGCATTGTAGGATAACACACCGTCGGATAACACACCATCGGCATATGCCTCTCAGCAGTATCTGTTTGTGAATAGCATGTCTTCATAGTACTCGGTTGTGTAATATTGTTCTCAACTGGTCTAGATCTCGCTGAACCACCTGCCACTGGTTCAATATTCTCCATAACTCCACGAGGGTTGACTCTCCCAGAAGCCAATGTCATTTCACTATCCATTTGGTCTAGTCTCAAGGCCACAGGCCTCTGTGAACTGACCTCCCCACTATTTGAAGTCAACCTGTTTTCTAGTTGGTTATTCCTTGTAAGCACAGGGTTTAATGTCTGATCCAACATCCTCTTCATAATCCTCAAAAATCTTGGTTTTCTCCCTTGGGCAGCAGCCGTAGGCCTGGTACTCTCCGCACCTCTCGCAGCACTCCTCCTTTCACGCCTTGCAGCCATTCCAGGTTTCTGAACTTCCTTTAGCATTTTCTTTCACTCAATATATTTCTTCAAATTGTTCAATATTTATTCTCCAAATATAATGGTAGCAAGATATCAGTAACTCTTCAGCATCAAATGATATGCACTAATCTTCTATTAATATTAATAAAGTAGCTCCTTTGTTTATATGAGAGCGCTTCTGCTCTTTGCTTTGTAGCAATTAGATAATATCTCTTGATTCACTATAATTAGCAGTGAACTAGCACTGTTACATCTCTTGGTTCATCCTGAAATATTAGAATTCCATTCTTCAATTACTTCATTCAAATATTTACACAGCACTAGCAAGCTATATGTAATCATAACCTATCTAAGTTATGTATATAATATAATTTAAATTATTAAATATTATTCCTAAGTTCATGCTTCATAACAACAACTGACTCCACCATAGTAAACAATTATTAGCCTAACTCCCATTTATAACACAAGACTGACTAACAGTTAATAATCTTCCTCAACTCTGTTATGAAAAATAAAATTAATAAAGTCCTCATTAAAATTTCATAAAATAATGATTAATATTTCATTTAATTGAAAATATACACCCCATTAAATTAAATTTGCCTCGCTATGTAATTAATCAACAAGACCAAAGAATATCAACAAAGTCATTGTGGCGCCCCCAGCGGCAAAGTGTTGAACTAATTCGAATGCGAGGAATAAAATTTCTAAGTCATTTGCAACACCCGTAGTAACAAAAGAATGAACTAATTTGAACGCTAGAATTAAAAATTCAAAGTCACTGCAGCGCCCGTAGTGACAAGGTGACGAACTAATTTGAACGCGAGTATTAAAAATTCCAAAATCACCATGGCGCCCTCTAATAGCAAGATGACGAATTAATTTGACACATAATTAAAATTTGCAATGCCACTGTGGCGCTCCCTAGCGATAACCTGACGGACTTATCTGGTCACGAGATTAACCTTTTCCCACAATTTCTAAATCATTTACCTATAAGATCAGACTGTTAATTATTACACCAACCACCGATCACCCCCTGTCAACTCTGGAATAAACAACAACCCTTCTATAACCTTTGAAACCTTGCTCCGCCTCACAAGCAACAAATTGTGTATCTTTTAGATACACAAGAATAAAATAGCTCAGCCTGACAGCAGAACTTGTTCACTAACATCAATCCAGACACCTTGGATGCAACACCTAATGTAATTTTGGACTCGCGCGCCGAAACTGCGAGATCCAGGATAAGATTCAACTGTCCTAGACCCACTCCACATTATGCCGCAGCAGCCGATTCTTGAATCCTGGGAACGCGCACCGAATTGTAGCGTCCAGGATTCAATCCAAGTGTCCTAGACACATCACGCCCAGAAGACCAGGTCCTGACATCCTGATCGCGGCTAACCAAATTGTAACGTCCACCCGACCCTCAAAGAGCCAAGGAATGACAAACTCAAGCCGAAGCATAGAGTGAGAAATAAAAGAAGTTATAAAGTGAAAATTAATAACATTTATTAAGTAAATAAACTTATTTTGGCCATAAATCGTGATTATCTAGTAATTAGAACCCTCGTCATAATACCGTTAACCCTATGTTCACAAGGTAGGTTATATAGGAGTGTTGATCAAGGAACAGGAAGACTCAAGGATCGGTGTATAATATATATCTATATAAATAATAGTTTTGTAGTATAAGTTGTAAGTGTAAAATGTCATGCGTTTTACGAATAATGACAAATGTATCGACTCATGACATAAGCTCATCACCTGAGTACGCCCGTGCCTTTATTAGCCAAAAGGAATTTTAATATAAATTTCTTAACAAATTATATAATTTTGTGTAGGCACCCCACCTAAGCCACCTCTCTAATATTATACCACCGCATTCATTAGCTATCAGTAAAAGAGCTCATATCAGAATAAAAGAAGAACCTCCAATCTTTTAATTAGAACTTATTGAATTGATCATAAACATTATCTAAAACTAGCGTCGGTTCACAACGTACTATCACTGGCGAGAAGAGCCGACAAGAAACTCTCCAGTAGTACGCCTAACAATTTAGAAAACCCCTTTGGAGTGCCTTATGTGTAAAATGAGTTGGAAAAGCCATAAGACTTGAGTGAACGTATCATACCAGAGCCACTCGTCCAAAATATCAAATAAATTTGTAAATATGAGGAATAATACCTCAGCGACCTCCCCTGATGCAAGATAAGAATATCACAGTAAATTAAAGATAAAGTTTAAATGAAGTTTAAATAGTGATACTCTCTACATCTCATAAAATTCCCATTAAGTTATTAGTGTAAGAGTTTCAGGATGTTCCTCCGTGAATATGAAGTAAAGATAAAGATAAAATTGGGTGGAGGACACCTTCACTCATATTATTTGTTTCCCTATGTCAAAGACAGATTTCAGTGTAAGAGTTTCAGGGAAAATTCTCCGTAAAGTAAAAGTGAAATTAAATTGGTATTGAACTGGAGTATTCCCTTACGCTCGTATTGCTTGTTATCTATTTGTTAAAGACAGGATTCAGATTCCACCGTGAAGTTTAAAATGAAAGTTAAATTTAAAGTAAAGTGGTGGAACCCTACATCTGATTAAAGACCCTAAAACCCAAGAGATGAGAGCATAGCACCGTAAAGTAAAGTTTAAATTGAAATAGACATGAAATGGTGGTACTCTACATCAAGGGTGTCAACATCGGTAACACTGCTCATATATAATTTATCAATAATTATTCTTTCCAATCCAGTCAGGCTTGCCAGGCCTACCTACTTCTAAGACTCTTGTGAAATCACATATTGTGAAAAGATGTAAATTTTGATACGAATGATCCGCTTGCAATTGGCCAGTAGCTGGCCTCCGGGGCCCTCAACTTCGCCTCCAAGCTGATCCGCGATTTAACAGTCTCCAATCCCTCAGTTACTCATTCAGTTAAACTCAATATGTGAAATCAACCTAGTCTCATGAAGGCACATATTATAACCAAAACAAACTAGGTTGCCTAAAAACGGCACGCGAGAAAACCTGGATAATTGACGAAACTATCCTAGGTAGATTAGATTGTCCCAATAAACAAATGGTTTGCGACGTCATTTGTCCAAGGTTACAGGGTCCATTAATCCCGGCTCTAACCTGAATCTTCATGAAAATATTCAATATGTGCTTTCACATCTAACTAGTTGTTGTTTCATTACAATTATACTACTGTTTAGCATATATCCAGTGTCAACAGAGTTACTTGCATGTAGATATATAATTTAAAGAAATAAAATATTCATGAACAATAAATTTAAAATAAGTAACTGCATTGCACAACAGAGTACCATTCCGGCTTATTCTTACACACCTCAGTTGCTTCTTTGACATTCATAGCTCTTGTCATGCAATTGCAGACTTGTCCAAATAAATATATATTCTAAACGGTAATCCACGTTAACAAAATGAAAGTTAAAATAAAACTCTATTGCACGAGACCATGCCGAATGCCGAAGGCAAACCTTCTTAAATAAGAAAGTATTTAAATCATTAAAATCAGTAGAACCCAAAAATAAACGTTAAATTTCTTAAAGCCTGTCAAGCTTTCCCAAACAAGTCGCATGATTGTTGTGGAGTGTGGTGTAATAATGTAGTGTTATAAAATATACTTAAATGTATACACATATATGAATAGACTAAATAATAGATAATAAAACAAGACTACGACCTCACAGACCTAGGTCAATAATAACCCTATCTATGTTGAAAACAATCAAGACTCAATACGACGACTAACTTTAAGCTCACTGCGACAAGAGCAGATAGACATTAACAATCAACACCCCCATCAAGTAAGTGACCGCAGTCAGGTACAACAACATGTATACAACAACAAGACAAGAACTCCTACAAGTAAATCGCCATTGACATATAATTGATCTCCCTTAACAAATTAATAAGTAATTATATTGCCTAAAAGAATCATCAGAACCCCTTAGTAGCTCCCGACAATGAAGTAGTAATGTTATTTAATTCAGTTCCTAAAACCAAAGTTATATCTCAGAACCCCTTAAATTAAATTCAATAAATTAGTATTTTTATCCGCAAAACTCTATGTGTCATAGCTCCTAAATAATATATTGACACACTCAAGCTTTACAATAAACCCTTAATAATTTAGTTAACTATGAAACTATAACAATGTATAAATAATTCTTATCTGTTATTAACACACAAGTCAATACAGACATACAACAAATTAATTTAATTTTGTATAGCTCATTCTCCATATAATATACAAATTATGGACAGTAATTAGTTAAGTTCTAAACCAGAAAGGTCAGTAATAGATAGTAAACAAGTTTGTCTATCATTACATATAGTTGTGTAAGTCTTCACAATAAATACTTATATATGTTAGCATATATGGCCATATAAGTCAAAGGAACGTCTCTATTAAATTAAAAGTCCGAAGAGATGAACCCGCGGGCCCCAATATGTCTAAAGACTAACACCAAAGTATACCATAGTCAATGCTAACTAATTAATATATGCTGCTGTAACTAACTACACATCATTAGTTAAGTTTTTGAAGATAATCCCAGGTTTATACATACAGACACTCATTAAATGCAAATATTCCGTAATTCCTAAAATTTAAATTATTAGCACAATATTATTAGTAATTTATCTGCAAGAAAAGGGCATTAGACTTGTCTGCAAAATAATGTGATTAATACACAAGGAATATCAACAGCACATAATTAGTTATAGAATACATGTTCAACAAACAGATTAGGTTAAAACACATAATTAGATATATCATTAATAACATACAAACGTAAAACAGCCTCTGGATCATCTGAGAACAGAAATAAAAGCAACAAACACAGAATAGATTACTGTTAGTAGATTATTAGTATATAGGTATTAATAGTTATATATTACAACAGTCCAAGAGAACATCTGAAACATAGATAAACACAACAAGCAAGATATCAGACAAATCTACATGATTAGTAAAATTATTAATGTATTAATTGTTGACTTGAAGATGTGAACTAGCCCTTTGGTGAAATCCATAGCACCGAAGTCTGTAGCGCACATATCGAAGATATAGTTATTTATTGTTAGTATTGATCATTTTGTCCACAAATAGCCTTTTCTCCATCTGTAATAATTTAAAACACAATTTTTTCCGAGAATATTTTTTTCATGTCTTGTTCTGTCAAACACGAATATTCAAGTCCCCTCTCTTCTCTGTCAAATTTTCAAACAAAGAAAAATTCAATTATATCATACAAAGAGAATAATAATAAATACACATATTATGCGAAATAAAGGAGGGAATACATTATATGGAGAACAGCCATTCCTTTATAAATAAATAAACATTAATAAAAGAAAAAAAATTAAATTCATGATGATGCGTACCGTCACAATAGATAGATTATATACAAATAAAAAATAGACCTAATAGTTTTTTTTAGATAAATAACTGACATATACGACTATGTATACTGAAAATTACTATTTTAACCTTTAGCTAACTATATGTATGACAGCCATCCGGCCATCCATATATCTTTTTTAACATCCATATTGACTCGGTAGTTTCCAAAAAAATACTTTTATACGAGTTTTCTATATTTGCCAAAATATCTACAGAACCTTAAAAACTACTCAATTATGTTAGTCTCATGTACCTAACAATATAAGTTAAAAATGTAAATAAACTCTTTTTGTTGGTCTAAATACTTTACAGTGCACGTGCCAATTCGCATTAAAACGAGATGTTTCGCTTTGATTATTCTAAAATTACAAACACAACCCCAGCCAACACTGCCAGATTGTAACAGAATCCAAAATTCAAAAAGTCCGTGCAGGTACAGAGATATAGAGCGCTTTCAAACTAGCGATTTTTTCCACGTACACATACGGTCGTTTCAGCAGACGTGCTTTCACGAGCGCTTCATTTCCCGCTTCAAAAAGTCAAATACGGGTATATTCCGGCGTTTACGTACGAACCGCTGTTGGCAAGTATCCTCAGTCGCCTGTATTGGCTCCTCTTCGTCTCCATTGGCTCTTCCCTGCATAAGCGAAAAATAACAAAATGTATGGAAACTAGCGCCATAACGGTAAAGGGGAGTCATTTATAAGTAGTTTTCCATTTAGTGCAATAAAATTTTAATGTATGTCTTTCAAGACCACGGGCCATAAAAATGACCCGGATTTTTGGAGGGCTTGCGTGGGGCCATGGGGAGGCCAACACGTAGAGACCCCTTGACAAATTTAATGTAAATGTGGCGTGACACTGACCGGCGATTATCCCTGTCTCCATCATATAGTAATGTACCCAAGGACAAGCCCCGGCCAGAGTAGGACTATTGTGGGAAATGAAAAGAGAAAGTACCAGGCTATTGGGGTGAACTGTTAGTGGTAGTAGCGGTCTGGGAATACGGGGACTATGGCGTCTGCCCGTCGCAATGTTCAGGGAACAATGAAAAATGGGCAGACGGTGACTTGCCACTCCCTGCATGGGCCCCTAAAAATGCCATAAAAGACAGGGGCAACATGGGTGTGAGTGGCTAAGGGATGTAGAGAGGTGGGTTGCAGGTTCACCGAAGCTACTTCTGACGTGATGCCATTTATCACCCCTGGAGCTTGAGTCTTAGCTCTAGCGATCTCCACTCCGTGCCGGCTGGTTAAGGCAAGCACGGGGGCGGAGGCCTTATCTTGGCCCCCGCAGTCAGGTACGAGGTGTCGCTACTCACCTAAGGCTTCGCCACAAAGCCCCCCTGCGGGTTTTAAATTTATTATTAACATTTTATTGTACTTACAAGTCTACTTGGTTTGTGTTCAGCATATCAGTTTCCAAACGAAATGTCATGATTTCCTCAAAGTTTTGAGTAATTTTATAAACATTTCTTTTGTGCATTTTGGATTTTGGCATCTCTCGAAGCTCGCTATAGTTTCTAAGCGCATCAACGCTCGTACGAGTAGCGTAACTCGCTACACGCTCGTATAAAACGCTAGTCTGAAAACGCTCTTAATTTATTCGGGCCACGTTTCTATATATTATTATCCAAACGTGAAACATACAATACTTTACCATTGACAGAAGATTAAACAGTTTATTCTTCTTACAATTTGGTGGAACCAACCGAAGTGATCTATGTATTATTCGTTATTGAATATGGTCATATCCCTTCATTTTTTGCCTTTGA
The DNA here is from genome assembly GCA_012273795.1 of Dendrolimus punctatus. Taxonomy (NCBI): domain Eukaryota; kingdom Metazoa; phylum Arthropoda; class Insecta; order Lepidoptera; family Lasiocampidae; genus Dendrolimus; species Dendrolimus punctatus. The sequence goes on from CM022527.1 coordinate 21,275,310, forward strand.
ATGAAATTGATTCAATTTAGTTGACTCTCTAATATCAGTGTATCTAGTAGGTATGGAGTTTATGTCACTCTTTGACCAAAGCCAAATGAATGGATAGTAAGATATAGGAACCAGCCGATACGCACATATCTGGCGCCCACGTCTATAATGTTAAATTTACTACACACGTATATTTTGAAGCCGCCAAAGCGTATTGTCGTAAGTTTCAGAATGCTTCAGCCAAGTCTTGGCTCTTTGTTTGACGCGAAACGGGGGAGTTGTTGTGGCAGCTCGACTAGGCATATTAAGTATTTTTAAAACAAATACAATAAGATAATAACAATCCATATTTAACCAATATTATAATTTTTAGACAAAAAAAGAGACGCCTGTCTTTATTGTCTTATGTCTTTATCGGAACTATGTAATTAAATGAAATTTAGAAGAAATTATTCTATATTACTACCGTTACAAAATGCAATACTAAAATCGAGAAAAATATCAAGGTAGTAGTAGCTATTTATTATATGTAACAAAATTTGGTTTAAACAATATCAGTTTAGTAGTTTTTAGTACTGAATGTTTTTCTGGGATTTCGGCTCACATCTTCCTAATTGATAGTTGGTGGATTATCACGTATTCTTTGATTTTTTTATTTGAGGATTGAGATACATAAAACAATCTATCGCTTTGTTTCTTGTTAACTCGAAACAAAAGTTTTGGCAATGGCTCATGTAATAAAATCTAGACAGAATTGCATGTAAAATATCACAATTATAGGTTTTGGTATTGCGAATTTGCTAACAATGTAATGTTAGAGTGTGTTAACATCACATGATTATTTGTTTAGGAAGTATTTTAAAGTAGATCAAATATTTCTTCACAAAACTGACTATAACCAACAGTGATAAATTTCAACATTAGGTACTGGTGCATTAGGCGAGATTTATGGCACTCTCACTACTCTCAATTTTGTACATGCGGAAATTTAAAAGAAAAAAACACAACATGTAGGCAGCTACAACTACAGCCAGTGTGGCCAGGTTGGATTGAAAAAAATACTGTGTTCCGCATGTAAAACTACAGTAGATCGGTAGGAAAATACAGTAAATCATAAAACTCATTACAGTGTTTTTACAGTGAAAAAAACATACCTTAATTGGAATTGTCAATGTATTTAATAATCAATATTATAATTTGTCAATCAATATCTGTATCACTGTCACTTAAGGGTTCATTTTTATATATTTTTTCCGTAAAAGTCTTCATCATTTTTTCATTTGGGTTATAATTTATTCGTCGTCGCTTTCACGAGCCTACATTTTTAATGACAATTTTAAAAGTAATACTAATTATACTACAATGAATCCCAACAATGTAGCCACTATTTCCAAAGGAACTTATAAACTTACCTACTATTATCGGCAACATTACAAGGGTAGCTTACAGTAAACGAAGACTATGCTAAATATAAACATCTCAATTTTCTCAAATAATAGTAATCTATAATCTGTTCCCCGTACTGTGGGAATTCCCCGGCCCAAGATGTAATGCTTACTTGAAGTAGAACACAGTGCAGTTCGTTTCACGCAGTAAATGGTGAATTTACTTTTTTTTTGGTGGCTAAAATTAAAAGAAACTACGTTTTTCGCTGTTCACTGTATAGCTGGAATACAGTGTGCAGTAAAAGCAGTTAAAATTACAGTAAATCTACTGTAATTACAGTGCACCTGGCATCACTGACTCCAGCCAGCATTTAACACGTTTTATTCTTCTTGTGACTAGTATTCAATAGATCTGAAGGTGTTCACTCAGGCGTCCCTACATCCCCGTCATGTCATGCGCCTTTGGGCGGTCGCTTACCTGCGCTCTGTCCTAATGCCACTTCTGGTGTTCAGCCACGCATTTAACTATGATAGAAAAATCTGAAAAATTTTAGAAATCACAATCACCTTTAAATTGTAGTGCGTGACACACTGCGCACACAATAAACAGTTCTGTAGCGGTGACAAGTGTACTGTTTTCATTAGTTAGTAGTTGAGGTACGGAACCACAGAAAAGCTTTAATTGAAATAAACATAAATATATCTCAAAAACTGCTAAATTAATATTGTTAAAATTATAGTATAGAAAAAGTGAAGGTATAATACTTGTAGGACATTTGACTTTTTTAACGAAGAGTTAGTTTTTTGTGTAGAAAATCTAAACTGCTTAGCGAAACGTGAATTTTAAAATTGCTACAAGAATTCCTTGGCAGCATTCAAATATCTACAATTTGACTTGAAGTTATTCAAAAACATGAATATTCTTCATAAACTATAATTGACGATGGCTAGATTAAAAAATAGATTAGTGCCATATTAAGAAAGAAGAATAAATAATCGTCTCACTAATAACTCGAAAACTTTTCTCTCTACACAAACGAAAAGCAAAAAATATCTGAATTCTATTCGACAATTTATCACTAGGTACGAGTTATTTTTCGCTAAAAAGTTTATATCATCCGACATTGACCTTCGTCGACGCCATTGCGGCCATTTCTACGTACTTCAAATACGCGCAAAATGTTTTCATTTTTATGACGCGTTTTTTGTGTTCTAAATTATTGCATAAATATAGTTTTTCTGATTATCTTTATAATCAGAAAAACTTATTGCATAAAAAGCTTTACATCCGCTAATTATACCTACATCGGAGAAGTGCATGGCAGTCCACGAACTATGAATGACTTCGTAAAGATATTAAAAATGTACCTATTGTTTTCCATATTTGACTATGGAACTCTAAAAACAGACAACACCGTACCTATATCGCAAAAATTAGGTACAGAACAGACTTCTTACAAATCAATTTATATTTTTTGAGAGTTTTTGACCCTATAGTTCAGAAGTAATAAGAGCTTGTAAAAAGTAGGAGGGAGGGAGCACTATTTTTACCATTTTGAAAGCAAATACTTGGCTATTTACAAACACAGTCAATAAGAAAAATTAGTATAATTTTTCAAACGCCTATGTATACTGAAAAATTACACTCTTCAAGACCTCTTCTTCGTCTAAGACCCGTTATTTTAACCAGAGGAAATCCGATTGAAGAGAAACCACCGCGGAGGAAATGCGACCGAGATGTGTGGGATTTACCACGTTGGGGTGGCACCAGCACCCTCAAAGAAATAGGTACTATGCCAACCGAATCAGGTATACGCACTAAAACCTGTCGGTATGCTTCCTTTTGCTTAATCCAGGGCTATGGGAAGGCGGAAGATGCAGTGACCCCACTGTAACACATCCTTCACCATGGGTCCCGCACTAACATGCCCGCTTATAGTAAAACATGAAATGCAATTTATCGATGAAAACAAACAGCAAAACACTTGAAATCCGTGTTAATTATCCCTTTGAAAGAACGTTTCGCGTAATCTATTCTTGGAACGCATTCAATATTTTACGTTTGACTGAAGTGTGCTTTTGTAAGAATATTTAAAAAAGTATGGAGGGTAATGTTAAAAACCTTCGTGTCAACAAAGGTATTTCGAGAGGCATTAAATTGATGGCACTACTATGGCTAGAGCGTACCTACATAACACAAATACACTTCAGTACGTCTCCTCGTCTCTTACAAAGACATTCATATATTCTAACTTCTAAGGTCTCTTAGCGGTTATAGTAGATGGAGTAAACATAGCAGATATTGCCAATACTATCGCCATTCTGGTAGATTTTTAAACTAATGTTGCGAACCGATACTTATTTTATAGGTCTTTTATTACCCCTTCGAATTTAAGTGATCTATTGTTAGCGTTAATCCTTTTGTGAGCATCCCGGAAGACTCATAAATCCATTATTTTTGTCGTTTGCATTTCATGCACATTCTTGGAAGTCATAGAGCTACTATTTGAAAATTTGAAGGAGTAGTGGGCATGTTGCTAAGGACAATTTATAAGGTCGATCAGCCGGAACGAAGATAGTTGTTTGTTACTTAGTGCATTTTCGGAACAAGTATCTTATAACGACGGTTTATGTAATTACGATTTTCTACTTTACGGTTTGAATTTGTTGTATTCGTTTGTTTTGTAAGAACTGTGAATTATTATAGTATTAGAATTACTTGTGTATACTTCTAATATACTTTATCATAATTCCAACGGAATTTCAAATTCACATCCCGTAAATTTATTTCCCTGACACACTTTTTAGAACCTTAAAGAAGCTTACAAACATACTCTAAGTCAATTTCAATAAGACCGATATGCTGCATCTTATTCCCATATGAGATGGTAGGTACTGCTTGCCTTACACTCCATAATCGTGAAGTCAAAGAGTATTGCTTACAGCCTTGTCTTGTCTTTATCTTATTCAAAGGACTAAAAATAACATCGTTAATGCATAGCCACATTAGTATATATACATACATTATATATTTAAGGTCATTAACAATGTTGCATCCCAAATAACGTATTAAACCTGTAACATCTGTGTGAAACGGTCTGAATCTGTTATACACATAACGCAGGTGAAGCCCCAGCATGTAGAAAATATGAACTGACTTGTTCAGTAAATTAATGTATTTTAAGCTGCCCCAAGAACTCTAATATTTTAGCGTCAGTTAGACCTATTTTGGTAGAGCTGAGAATACATACATCTAACAAGGCAGTGTGCACCCAGTTTTTTCGCTTGTCGGACCATAATTTTACAAGAAGATAAAGATAAACGGGTTTATCTTTAACGGAAACTTCTAAACGCCTTTTGATATAATTATTCTAATCTAAACAACGCTTTTTAAATGTAATAGTTTTTATCTAAACTACCAAATTATAATAGTTTTGACATACTAACAAATAAATTACATGAAAAGGAACGTGATCGTTTTGACGTTATATTTTGGCGGTAAGCCAAGATAGCCGGCTTGAAAAACGTTGCCTGGCAACGGTAAATTTTGTAATTGAATAAATTGTACTCTGTGATAATATTATAAATCTAACACATTTCTATATGGAAATGAAAAATGTTTTATTCTCAGAAAATTATTTTCTTTAGGTTGATAAATTTAATTTAATTTAATAAAAAAAGTAAAGGCATTCCACATTCCCTTCAGGATCTTGCGATAAAAAATAGAGAAACGACATATGAATTGTTTAATCGTTATTATCCACAGAGTACATTAACATAATAGAAGATTGTCATCATATGCATATCATGTGCCTAAATTGGTTTTTCATGACTTGTGTATTTAGTGATAAGTATTTATGAATTATCAAGATTTATAAACGAGTTCTTGTGTTAGACCGAAAAAGGCACACTTTACTGAACTTATAAACAACACTAGCTCACAGAAAATAAAATTGGTCTGAATTTTTGACCAGACCCATGTTACCCACTCTTATCTTTTTCGATGCATTGAATCCGGTATCTGGGATAGTGGTAGATATTAGTTTGGTTAATACATGCTCAAAATTTTGAGGGTGTGTGTACCAAATTGATCTTAGATTCGGATTCAGCGCATCGAAATAGATAAAAGTAGATGGGCTGATCAAAAATATAGACAGATCCAGACGATGCCGGGGGACAAAACAAGTCCCCCGGCAAGGAAGAGGCCTGTGTGTGAGGCCCACGCCTGCTAGGGCCGCGGTGCCAGGAATCCCAATTACCAGTAGCCCAGGCATAAGGCGTAGGACGGACCCAGCGGTTTGAGTTGGTATCGCTAACTGGGAAATGGCAATAGCGTGGCACCAGTTATGACTGAGCGCGCTAGTGCCATCCCCGATCTGGCAAATCCCACACACGGCTCGCAAATTATGCCCCAGACCCCAGACTTTTGTGCCTGTGGCGGCTTAGTCCTCAAACGGATTTCCCCTGGTCAAAAATACAGACCACTTTTTATTTTTTGTGGGTCGCTGTAATTAGATAATATCTATGTCTAATCTGTTATATGGCTCACATTTTGTTTTAAATTTATATGAAACAGATAAAGTAATTCATGTAAACATGAAATTCAGCAATTCAAATGTTATATTTCAACGTACCTTGCAGTTCTCTCTTTCAACCAAATACATTGAATTTGGTTGAATCGTGAAAGTAAGCTTAAATTTATAGTGTCTAACAAAGACTTATCATCCATTCATATTTAAAGTTTAAGATGTTCGTTCTGTGAAATTGGTAGTTTTTATTAACTTCAAACATTTAGGTATAGCAGACGCCAATAAATTTCTATGCGAAAGAATGCAGTTTATTCTTATAGCTATAACATTAACTTTTTTTAATGCTGCGTTACGTACGCTTTGAGTATTTATTTACAAAACAGAAGTCGAATGTTATGTTTGCAATTACGACTGCTACTTTAGCGCTATCAGTATAAGATCTCTATCTAGCTCTTTAGGATACCCTAACCCTATTTATAATAAACAGCTTTTTTCTATGGTAGCCATTTAAATAAAATAAACTAATAACGGTATTTTTTTTATAAAAAAATGATTAGTATATTTGTCTGTTTATTCGGGATTCACTTAAAAACTACTGGGCCGATTTCGAAGGGGTTTTCGATCAATTGCAAATTCTTAAAATCTGCACTACTTTTTATCGCGGGAATTTTCCGAGGGGCGGTTTGTAGTTTTTCGAGTGTATAAAAATTAGGATATTCCGACAGTTTGACTAAAACGATAGCTTACATTCTTTTTTAAATGCTTTGTATCCTGGAAATCCTGCGGGAATTTCAAGTCATGCGTGGACGAAGTCATGGGTATATCTTTGTTTAATATGATATAAAAATCGGTGTGTTGTAAACCAATAAGAAAATGTCAATCAAGTTAGTGTTTGCCCCGATGCACGCAGAAATAGCTCACAGTGTCTTGAGGTCTGGCAGTTGGTTTTTGCTGCGTTTGGGTTTTAATACTTTTGACGACCGTATACCAAACAGGTGGTACTTGCCAACCTATCTTCTCTATTGAAATTTGTTTTTTTTTATTTCAATCGCCGTACACATCATTCCAGATATGAAAAGATTGTCTTTGGCAGGATTTGTGGTTGAACCAATCTGATGTAGTGGTTTAGTTTACCCATACTGTGTTCACTGATTGTTGATTTTGTAGACCTTTTGTGTTTCATCTCAGCCATATGTTCTTTTACCCGAGTTTTTATGCTCCTCTTTGTTTACCCAATGTATGATAAATCACACTCACATCACGCCTGTAGCCACCTGCATCATGGTGATGCGCGAAGCTATTGATATAAAAAACAAATAAAAATAAAATACCCTGCTTAAAACTGTTGAAACGCAGTTTTATTAAATATGTATGTTTCTTACCTAATAAGAAAAGTACCGAAGTGTCTAAGAGTCGAACCCGCTTAATATGAGTTTGGGACGCAAGTAAGTTAATCACTAAGCTACTACGGCTTCCCTTTAAATATCATCCCGAAAATATACAAAATACGACATTAAAATTATGATGTTTTTAAATGCACTCATACAGTGTAAAAATAAAATTCTTGCTCTCTGGTTCTCACCTATTTTCTAAAAGTACAATATTAGCAGAACAACAATAACAGCTGGTTAGGTTAATGAACTTAAATAATTTCATCAAGCTATTCTTGCGTTTAGTAAATCAGTATGAAACATCAATGTCATATAAAAGTCGGTGAAAGAACTTTTAATTATCATAACTCTTAGTTTTATATACGACTAAGTAGTTTTGTGTGACATCACGTCTACAGTGTACCCGTGTGATGGACCCGAACAAGGCAATAATATTATATCCTATAATGTATATATCAATGAAAATGGGACTAAATAAAACATATTACCTTCATTCGAAACACAACCAACTCGATTTTCCTTTAATTATAGCAACGTAAAAACCGAGCAGCCAGTATTAAACAAATAAGTAGGTATTTATTATAGTATTTATTCTTTTTTATCCGTATCGGGATAAAATTAAATGTAATTAAATTCGTTCAATAGATCTCACATAATGCTCTAACAGAGAGACAGAAAAAAACATTCTAAAAAAAAATTTGGAATTTGCTGGTTCGAATTAGCCTCCCTGATTTTTTTTTACATTTTTAAACGCATTGTACAAACTTGAACCATTTATAAATTCATTATAGTTTAGATATACTAGAACAAGACATGACTGTAATTTACAAAGATTTGTTTAATTGGGACTATACTAATAATACGTGTCCATACGCGGAGGTAACTACTTTCCATCAGGTGGACCGATAGTCGTCTGATGGACTCCTGCAACAAAGAAAAATATAAACGCTCCCGCTATAAGTTATGTCTTGATGGCCAAAGGCGCGTTGTGCGGGTGGGGCGCGGATTCAGGTGCATCTTATACTTCATCGCCATCGCCTGGTGCGCAACCGAAGGCGAACAGACGCATCAGGGCAGACGTCGTTTTCTATTGTGTCAATATTGCGAACTTTCAGGACCATATACTCTTTGTTCAGGACAGACATAGTCCAAGTCGGCCGGCCGCTAGTATTACTCATGTGTATAATATGTATACTACAAACGATACACCGCTCATAAACTCGTCAACATGAAGTCAATGTATTTGGGACACAAAACGAATTCAGGGCAGCCATCTTGCCCACTTTGTTATTTTTGTTATACGCGAACGACTGTTGCAGGTAACGCCTACGTGAAATACAAAATTAAATAAACTCACTAGACTAGAACAAACATAATTGTTTTCCGGTGCCCAAATGTGGAATTAAATTTTGTCCAAATTGCGTTTCGACGAGGTAACGCGGTCAACCTTTCAGAGGTGTTCCCTTTCGGCACCGGTTTGGGCCTAGCTCCTTTTGCCGCCCCTCCAAAATCTGCCGCCCTAGGCTCCAACTTACTCAGCCTATAGGTAAACCCGCTACTGACACGAGGCACTACACTACACTCTCCATCGAAATCTCTTAACGCGATTGAATGATGCTCGCGTGACCAAAGTTCTAGCCTGTGTATGGAGCATTAGCGTTGCGTGAAACGTGAAAATGCGGGCAGCATTTTAGGAATGCTCCCCACCGACAGCGAGTTTTTAATTTGTAAATGTGTAGATATTTTTATTACTATTTTTTTTATGTACGCAAAATGTACTATATAATCATAAAACAAGGAGTTTCACACCTGGAGCGTGTTTTTCTCGCAGACTTATTTTATATTGCGATGCAAATTGTGATTCACGAATATAAGTGAAAATCTGGACGACATGTTGGTAATTTTATCACAATACTGCGCGGCGTTCACAGGTCTCATGTGCAAAATAATAGTGCAGTAAAATTGTGTAATGTGTGTTTAATTTTTAAAGTATCGTAGACACATGATAATAAATCTAAAGAGTATGTGTAAATTCCCTCACATTGAAGGGTTCTGTAGATATGACCTTTATCATATCAAAGTATTTCATTTTGTATTTACAGGTTTGACTATGCCGTCCTTCTTAGATCCTTCATAGTTCATGTACTGTCAAGCACTTAACCGATGTCTTTAAATTTAATCTTAATATTGTTTCAGGTACACCCAATATAAACTGAAAACAAAAACCAAACATTAAAAATGAATTGACGAAAAATAACGAAAGTTGAAAAGTGACAGTTGATTACTAAGAGTGGCTGAGAGAAGGGAACAAGAAATGTCGCTGGTTGCCCCAAGAAGAGTCCAATTGGACTGGGCACCTACTATTCCATGGTAAGTATTTTATTCCCGGGTAAGAACTGTGCAATATAAGTCACGTACCCATTCCCAAAGCTTACTCCGGTAGCTCAGTTTATGACCGTGGCAAAATATTGTTACATCGGAGGCACTGTAGCTTCGCTATAAGCGCTACTACATCTCGCTTTTTCGTCTCTGAGAACGCCCAAAAAAATATTTAGCACTTTTTTAAATTGTAGTACTGTATATATTATAGTATGTAGTACTGTTACCAAAATATACATCTGCGTGTATCAGAGTGTAATTGAGCAAAGACAAATATTTATATTAATGTAGGGTCTATATATCGAGGGCGTCATAACAAATGAGCGTACAGACAAAAGTGCTGTTTTCAACAAGGGACGAAATTGGGAATAAAACAAAACTAGTTGATTGTATAAGGCTGAAATTTGGAATCCCCTTCTTTTTAGGTACAGCTTGAATACTGGTAAAAGTATATAAATTGTAACATGCCTAGTTTTTAGTAAACAACAAAAAAATGGCATTTTTAACACGCTTTTATTAGCTTCACCTGTATGTATGTATGTATGTTTGTAACCGACCCCTTTGAGCTCGACTTTGTCCTACTTTGAACGATCAGATTTAATTCAAACTTTGCACACCTGTCAAAGGTCGATGACAATGCAATAATATAGTACCATGGAGCTGATCTGATGATGGAGTGGGAAGGTGGCCATAGGAACTCCTGTACTAAACAAGATAGACCCGTCGTGTTTGGGCTCGTTTTACTTGTCTTGGCTAGCACTCTGCTGCTACATGATATGCAGGATCTCAAAAGCTTGTATTTAAAAACATTTAAAAAAAAACAACCAAAAAATTAAAAATAAATAATAGTTCAAAAAAAACTAAAAAAACACGCTTTCATAACAAAACCAACTAAAAAACAGAAATACAATTTAATAAATTTGGTTTCTGATGAATGGGGTTTTCTGTTTTTTAGTTGATTTGTTATGAAAGCGTGTTTTTTTAGTTTTTTTTAACTATTATTTATTGTGTATACGTCTATATGCTATGAAGCCCTCGATATAATCTTTTATTTCTTATTGGATTTTTAGTGCTTTTTTTCAAAAACATCCTAATCTAGCGCTTTTCAGGAGTTGACACGGTGCGTTTTCCTTACGAGGACACCACGTTGAACAATTATGTACTCTGAAGCCAGGTTCACCTTCGATTCATTATATTACCTTACCATTGGTAGAAAACTGACATTACCTATATGAACGAATTTTAATCAGTAGTAAAAGCTGACAATAATTTGGGCGTAATTTTTAATTGTTACGTGGTTTTATTACAGCATTATGTAGTTGTATGTATACCTCCCTGTCTTTCATTTATATAGACGAAGTAGTTCCCGAAAAAAATATATGATATACAAAGACAGACGCATGGATTTGATGAAAACACGAGTGGTATGTAAGCATTTGTATTGTTTATTGTTAGGGGGGCCAGCGCACAATAATTAAGTATTTGCACACTTAGCAATAATGTAGTATATGAATATAAGGTTTTCATTTTGTTAAAACGTGGATAGAATAAACAGAATAAAGATATCATACACATCAGGACAATGTAGTTTTACTACTGCAATCACCTCAGTCCACGAGCAACCACCGCACATACCACAGGTAGTTTTGTCAAAATGGCTACGGAACCCTAAAAATGTAGTGTTGTGGCATATTTGTCGTTATCATAGCTATGTTTTTGGTAGCAGAGGATCGATTAAACACGCAATACTCAAGTTTCAGCTTTTACTACAACAGAAAATTATATTGGGGACAAATGTCATACCACCTCTGCCACCCCTAGTAAAAGGTATACGTTACGTGTATATATAATAATGCCGTCCCATATTATATGTATATATCCCTCTGCTGAGCTCAAACCTTCCAATTTTAGAAAGGAAGGGTAAGTATATGCGCCACGTTTGTCCTTATCAAATTGATGGGTTCCACATAATTCTGTTTTGATCACTTTGACAGATGCTTTCCATCACGATCAGCGAGGGTTTAATTTTAATAATCAGAAAACTGCCTAATGGCCAGTTCTTATATCTTACTATTCATCCACTTGCCTTACTATCGCTTGATTTTTGACATTATTTGTATGTAGCTTATATCAAATTTTAACCGCTCTTAAAGCAAACGGATGGTCAGTAAGATCGGAACCGGCTAAAGTGATGCATATTTCCCGCATAGGATTCGAGCCAAACATTTTTAGTTACATGAAAATGTCAGTAGATGGAGTTATGTGTCATATTTTTAATGCGTTACGAGAAATGGAATGAATAATGTGCTGTCATAAATCGACTAAGAATATAATTTATAGTATCAAACCTGTCTTAAAGATAAAATATTATAGTCTTCTTTCAGAAATACCGTTTATTTTGTCTTAAAACATTAGTTTATTCGCATCCTACTTTCGTAGCAAAGGTCATCAACCGAACACCGCGTCAACTTCAGTTGCCAAATGAAAAAAAACTTGTCCGTCAGCTGAGCGTTTCCAGCTAACTTCACTCAGTAAAAATGCTAGCTGTCATGGCACCGCGATCGATGTTCGTTCTTGGGTAAAATCACGGGAAAACGTAAAAAATATGTAGTAGTTTACATTAAAAGTTATAAATAGTTCTGTTGGTAACGTGTAGCTATTGTCATTAGAGTAAAAAGTAGTTTAAATAGTGCTTATTGTGTGTTTTTTGCGAGTTTCTAAATTTGTGCCTTGTCAATCTGGCAACCGAGTAATTTTCACTGGTGAGTATTTTTGAGTTTATCGACTATTTAATTTTAGCATTCACCTTTAAAGGGAAACTTCATGCTTTTCCTAGATATTTCTAAAATTAACCCCTTGTAAAAATCGTCTTTGGTAAATAAAAATCGATCAGAAGTGGGTGGGTAGCACTACGTCTATGCATCTCGTTTTATGTATAACCCGACCGCGTGCGAAAGTGACGTAACAATGCGGTGTTACAAACTTTATTGAGGCTTTTTAATCTGCCGGCTTAGGCTCATATTTCTTTTTGTGTAATTTTATTGGGGGTTTTTTAAATTAATTTCGTCATTATTTTAAGTGAAACTCGCAAGTTCTTTCTGTAAAAACAATAGTACCGTTATTTGCCCACCTTATTGTTGGTTTTTGACACGTATCTTTGAAAATACTAAGTTATTTTAATCAATAATTCTAGCGGAATCCGTATTGGAACTGTAAAATGGACTTGTCAATTGATACAGATAAGTACCTAAATGCGTTTTATTTATCCTAGCGTTGTAATTGCAAAAGCTACCAAGGTCATCATTTTAGTACGAACTTTTTATCTAAAATTGACATACTCACTAAATATTTTTAAACTTCTTGGGGGATGATTAGTCATGGTAATTACTAAACTAGTCACCAGAGGACATTTCTATGCCAAAGCTTTTACTCTGAAAGCTCTTGTTTTAATTTTTGATTGTAATTTATTATGTGAAAGTAACTCTTTCATTTTCACAACAAAACTACTAAACCAGTTTTGATTAAATATTATATACTCAAGTTTTAAAACTGCAGTTTTTCAATCTTTGTCTAAATTAAACTTTAGCTTAGTGGTCACTGAATTTTAAGTAGTGAGAGGGTAGAGTGGGTAGAAGTACTTCTCCCTTCTGCACCCGCATGTCTAGAAGACAGTTCTAGAGATACTAATTTTGTTTGTTTGTTCATTTTATTATAGACAGTCGCCATCATCACGATATAATAAAATGAACAAACTGACACTTGCCAGCCCCTACTGAGGTACGCTCGCACCACTCACTTGGCTTGTGTGCTTTGGTAAATAGTCTAACTTAACCTAACCACATCACTGGTTGCAGCTTTGACTAAACCCCACAAGTCAAGCCTGGCAGTGGTCAGCGAGTGTCACAACTGATTTGTAACTATAGTCGCAATATATAAGCAAAAGGAAACTATTTTCTTATTTAAACTAATGTAAAACTTGTTTACTAAACTCAAAAACAGTTTTAGTGTAAGTGTATTCCAAAACTTAAATCACACTTTCTTATCAACAAAAGTGGCATAACCTTTTTTATCTAACATATTTTTTGTTTTTCCCATTATTCATTCAAAAGTTGTTGGTAGATTCTAAAAACTTGTTTCCTACCCCAAATAATAGGTCTAGTGGCTACATTATAAGGTTTATTGTTTTGTAGACCCCTTAACTCCTACCACAAATAACAGGTCTAGTGGCTACATTAAAGGGTTTATTGTTTTGTAGACCCCTTAACTCCTACCCCAAATAACAGGTCTAGTGGCTACATTAAAGGGTTTATTGTTTTGAAGACCCCTTAACTCTGGGTCAAAGTGCAACCTCTGTTTTCACACAGGGGATCTATTATGCTTACAAAAATGCTTAACAAGTTTTTATACATTGCATGCCAAACTGCAAAACCCATTATATATATTTACTCTAGCTTCAGCCCGTGACTTCATCCACATGGAATAGTAAAAAAACACCCCAATTTTTAAACATTCTTCATTGGTGATTAGACATTATTGGTCTTATCGTGATGATATATCGCTTCTTCTTCGATAAATGGGTTGTTCCTGAGATTAATGAGTGCAACAAACTAACTCTTTAGCTTTATATATTAGTATAAGATATATATATATATATATATATATATATATATATATATATATATATATATATATATATATATATATATATATATACACATATACACACATATACACACGCACACATCAACCTACCTTTAAAATTACTTATGGTGAAAATCACTTAAAAATACATTGTGTGGTTTACAAGGAGTTGAGTGACTGTTTTATACTATGTAAAGAAGCTTTTAACCTTAAAGCCCACTTAAAATCATTAAAAGATACCATCTCATCTCATAACAGTGACATGGTTGGGCTCCAGCCGCCCTATTTTTTTTTTAGAGGAACAGACAATATATGCACCACACTTTACACATTGTTTATCTCGTCACCACCAAATGTACATAGTTGTAAAGCGGGTACATATTAGTTTTTAACTGCCCAATTGCTGCACACTTCCTGGCTTGGATTAGAACTCACAACATTCAAATATAAATTTTGGGACAATATTGTGTTCTATAAGCTTTTTTATCCAGAAGTACATTATACTGATTGACGGCCGGCCTGGTCGAAATTGGTTACTGTCATCTATAGACACTTGCAATACCAGAAGTGTTACCAACATACTGATGGCCTTACAAAAAAATTTGTGACACCTTTTTTTAATCTCTCTAGTTTAAAAAAAGTGTCATAAAATTATATTACCTTATGTGATGCTGTAGGGTTTCCTCAGCTGGAAGCTCATTTTGTACCTCACAGTGCACAAGAAAAATGTTCTTGAGCTTCCATGGCTATCAAAACATTTAAAGTGACTTAATTAATTAATAAAGTTAATTCAGAATTCAATGGTTATGACAAAAACTAGCCTTTATTCATGCCCCAATGAAGCCCAAAACCTTTGTTGAATAATAACCTAAAAATATATTTGTACTGGCAAAGGTTAAAGTATCCCCTGTGGAGTAATATTCAAGTTTGATGTACAAAGATTTAGTGTTACCAGGATATAAATAATTCTTTGTTTATGGGCCAAGAATAATGTGTAAAAATCGGCCAAGTGCGTTCCAGTAAAGAGTTTCGTAGAAGAAGAAGAAAAGTATATTTATTTACCACAAGAAAATATAAACATGATAGTGAATTAGTGTGCACTAAAAAGGCCCATGTTCAGCATAGTGCTGATTTCACAACCAGCGCTGATCTTCCTCAAAGATCAAGTGATGCCACGACTTAGGCTGATGTGCACCGAAATTTAACCGACGGTTAACCAAAAACAATCACTGTTTTTCCATACATTTTTGGCTATTATTTTATTTTAACCATTGGTTAAAAGTCAGTGCACACCAGCCTTAGTTCCTAAGGCGTAACATCACGGGGTAATCCTTAAAGACGATGATCATTCACCCACGACATAGAACCTAAGGATTGAAATCACGGGCGTAATCCTCAAAGACGATGGAAGGGAACCCATGGCATAGATCCTAAGGCGTGACATCATGGGCGTAATCCTCAGAGACGATGGAAGTTAACCCACGGCATAGCTCCTAAGGCGTGACATCACGGGCGTAGTCCTTAGAGACGATAAACGTTCACTTACAACTTAGCTCCTAAGGCGTGACATCATGGGCGTAATCCTCAGAGACGATGAAAGTTAACCCATGGCATAACTCCTAAGGCGTGACATCACGGGTGTAGTCCTTAGAGACGATGAACGTTCACTTACGACTTAGCTCCTAAGGCGTGACATCATGGGCGTAATCCTCAGAGACGATGAAAGTTAACCCATGGCATAGCTCCTAAGGCGTGACATCACGGGCGTAGTCCTTAGAGACGATGAACGTTCACTTACGACTTAGCTCCTAAGGCGTGACATAACGGGGTAATCCTTAAAGACGATGAACATTCACCTACGACTTAGCACCTAAGAAGTGAAATCACGGGCGTAATCCTTAGAGACGATAAACGTTCACTTACGACTTAGCTCCTAAGGCGTGACATCATGGGCGTAATCCTTAGAGACGATGACCGTTGATCCACGGCGTAACTCCTAAGACGTGACGTCATTGTCATTTGATTTAAAAAACTTAATAAATCTACACATAATTCGAATAAAGACGAACTATGAAGAGTTCTGTAGAGGCGAAGAAACCAGTGCTTTAATCCAAAATACTCATATCTCAAAAAATACTGGATGAATATTTTTCAATCCAATTATTATCGAAAGTATTTTTCACAATGGTTGTACTTTTATTAAACTTGTGGATGTGATGTAATGGACTTCATTGGATTGTGAATGCATATTAAATATCGCCACTTATTGATTTATACGTCATTGAAGAAAGGTAAAATATTTATCGTCGGAAATGTATGTATATGTATATACACTCAGAAAAGAAAATACGCTTAAGTAACAAGCTATTTATGAATTAAATTATTCTTTTATTTATTTCAAAATAACACACAAAAAACGTACAATATTTTCACTGCAATGAGGCTATAACTTAGCATTATGCTGCGACAAGAGCTGACGCAGCGCTGATTTTCAATTCCATCTGTTATCAAAAAAAGAAGGACCCGTAACAATTAAAGAACATTATTATAATTGTTCAAGATACGACAGGTACTTTGTAAATTTTTTTAATGCTTACATATTATTTTTTAAAAATAATCGGCAGACATATCCCCAAATTAAACAATTTACGCTTGTGTTATGGGTAATACACAAAGGACTACTCTGGGTCCGATCCTAGACACTCGACCATAGCAAATAACGGACAACAACAACGAGACAAATTGTTATCAAAATTTACCATACCAGGAATCGAACCCGAAATTTTTTCTGCGTTGCAGTGAGGTAAACCGTCAAATCAAATTGTATGGCAGCCAGGCCATATTTTTAGTTTTACAGCATCATAGAAAAGAATAATACTTTCGATCATAATAAATAATTATACCTTCTTGCCAAATGTCATACACACCCGGTAGTTTTCGAAAAATGTCTGTGCCGTACATAGACAGACAGACGAATATAATATGACTATTTTATAAGGGTTCCGTTTTCATCGAAATGGTTATGGAACTCTAAAACGATAGATTAAAAATAAATTGCAAGTCTTTCCTGTTTGGCATGGGGACGCATTAAATTAAGTCTTTAAATAAATTTCACTAAATGTATAAACGACATACGAAAATATACTCGCGAAAATATATGTCGCGAACAGCTCAACAATGTTGTATACTAGCTACGGTTTTACAACGCGGATTGGCTCGCGGAACTTCCTGTGTTGACATGGAAGAAGTAAGTACTCCAGCAATGAAAATAGGGGAGCGGACAGTCGAATCAACTGAGAATGAGATACTTTTTATAAACTCACAAAACGTGGCAGACTCAGTCCACTTCTCTTCAAGCCACAACATGTTGTGACGCGGTGGTAAATTAGATTAGGCTCCCATAGGGTAAATAATATCCATAAACAAAATTGAAACTAAATAATTAAAATGAACAAGTTGGCGGTAGGCTAAATAAAACTTTGACAATACACGTTAGAAAAATGTCATCTTTGTCGTCCGTGACCACGGCCACTGAAAAGCGGCCGAAACGTCGGATAAACCAAAATCAAATAAATTACCGCGCTTAAAACCGTTAAAACGTAGTTTTATTAAATATTAGATTTTATTGTAACGTGTCCGCATCCCTATTGGACAAAAGAATGCCAGTTCACAAACTTTGACGGGTTCCGGAGAAGTGAAAAACTCCATTGTCTTTCTAGCTACGTAATTATATAAATCTAATTTTCTAGACAATGTCAAATAACATTATTCTTTTACCATATATGATTGCTTGTCAGGCTTTAACATATCTGATGCTAAAACAATTTATCTCAAAAAGTACACAAAGAATGTTACGTGCTTCTGGAACGCAGAGGCTCCAGGTTCGAGCAAAACGGAAACGATCTTTCTGTTATTTACTATCTCTGGGTGTCTGGGATCGGCCCCAGAGTGGTCCGTTTTGTATTACCCAGAACATAAGCGTAACTTGCTTATTCCGGGATATACAATGTGTGTGTTGGTCTGCTGATTATCTATATATTAATACGTGACGCAAAAACTTTGTACCCCTTTTTACGAAAATTGCACGGACGAAAGAGTATGAAATTCTGCACACTTATAGTTTATATCATGTAAAGAAGAAGTAGCAAATGTATTTTTTTTAAATTATGCACACAACATTAAATTAATAAAAAAACATTACACATACTACCATGTATTTAACACACACGCATATCTCTTGTTTATTGTTCAAGTCAAATTAACAATGTAGCCTTGGCGAAATCTGTAATTATAGAAGTATATAGTCTTTGACATTAATTATTATGGTCGAATTTCGAGCACGGGCGACCACTAATTATTATTAATGTATGTCCGCTGATTATTATTTGTCTTTGTATGTCTTGGAA
The DNA here is from genome assembly GCA_012273795.1 of Dendrolimus punctatus. Taxonomy (NCBI): domain Eukaryota; kingdom Metazoa; phylum Arthropoda; class Insecta; order Lepidoptera; family Lasiocampidae; genus Dendrolimus; species Dendrolimus punctatus. The sequence continues at coordinate 21,294,020 of CM022527.1, forward strand.
GACCCCGGGCCATAAAAATAGCCCGGACTTTTGGAGGGCTTGGTTAGGGCCATGGGAAGGCCAATACTGAAGGCCCCTTGACAGATTTAATGTAAATGCTGCGTGACACTGTTCGGCGATTATCCCTGTCTACACCACGTTATAATGCACCCAAGCTCAAGCCCTGGCCAGTGTAGGACTATTGTGTGAAATGAAACAAAAAGTACCGGGCTATTGGGGTGAAATGGTGCTAGGGGTCTGGGAATATGAGGACCGTCTGCCCGTCGCAATGTTCGGGGGAAATGGAAAACTGGGCAGATGGTGACTCGTCACTCCCTGCATGAGCCCCAAAAAATGCTATAGAAGGCAGGGGTAACATGGGTGTGAGTGGCTAAGGGGTGTAGAGAGGTGGGCTGGAGGTTCATCGAAGCTACTTTAGACGTTAGGCCATTTATCACTTCTACCCCTGAAGCTTGAGTCTTAGCTCTAGCGACCTCCACTCGGTGCCGGCTGACTAAGGCAAGCACGGAGGCGGGGGCCTTGCCTTGGCTCCCTGAGTCAGGTCAGAGGTGTCGCTACTTACTTAAGGCTTTGCCACAAAGCCCCTGCTGCTATTAATATTATGGCAGAAAAAGCCCCCAATGTTAAAAGTATTTTTTAAACTGAAACCTCAACTTAGAATGTTCTTCTTCAAAATCCAAAGGTAGATTGTAGACAATTTTCAAGAGTTTGAAAAAGTGATAAAGAAACACTATGATATTTAAAAATCTGTTTAACATACATACATACATACATACATACATACATACATATATACATACATATATACATACATATATACATACATATATATATATATATATATATATTGACATAGTTTAGACCGAGCAGCGGGTTCAGGGCACCGCTCATACTTCTTAACTTAACACTTTCTTTAAAATACTCCATAGTCCAACTCGACCTATTGCCATTAACCGAATGTGTCACAAAAACTCCTCAGTCTACCCAAGTAGATACTACTCAAAGTATACAGGGCGTCCTTGACCCCGCTCAAGACATGCTCTGCTCTCATTGGTCGTTTATTAAATCACAATATTCATAACTTTTATTAGGTTAGAACGATCTTTTAGTTATAGAAACATTTAAGACATCAAACCAAATTAAATTATCGATTTTAGAAGCAATTAAAATGTAAACAAATAATATTGTGCGTTATACATCCATCCAATTATAGCTTCCCTCCGACATATATATATATATATATATATATATATATATATGAAAAATGAAATGAAAATTTATTGCTTTGTAAATAATACAGGGTTCATACAATGTTATTAAAATACAAAGAACATTTAGAACAGGAGGCGTCCCAAAAGAAACTCTGAAACCCGCGCTAGGTCTCTTTAGAGCCTGTGTGACGGGCAATGAAACTAGATAGTTTCAAAAAAAGCTTGGTTAATTTTTCTTTGAAAACTATCCAGATGTAAAACAATGTATGTATTTCGCATATTATACATATAAACAGTATTCATATGGGCCGATAAATGATATCTTATTAGGACGCTGCAATTGATTATTTGAAATAATTAGCTACAAGACAATTTACAACGTTAACCTACATTAGACTCTGAGCTGATACTCACGATTTGTCCGTGTTCATATTTTAAAGTTTTGTAGGTACTTTGGCCATAAAGGTATCCTAATGAAATCGTCATGTTCGTCGCTTTCTCTGTCAGTCATTTTTCACGGAAACTATTGGGTCTTCCTGCGAGGTCCTCTATTGGTTCCTGTCTTGTGCAAGTCTGGTCCGAAATGGTCCGACTACTTCTTTGATTTGTCGATGATGATAGTTTTTAGATATGGGATATTTTCGATCAAAAGCTTCTTTAAAATTGTGTAGTTTGTGACCTGTACGGAACCCTTAATTATACTGGAGCCAATACGTACTTAGCTGATTTCGGAAATAAAAGCTTACCTCCCACACATTACATTCAGTTAATTAATTTGCATTAATAGAAATGTGCAAATTCTATGAGTTTATTCAACCATTGTCCCCGTTCGCTGCGAAAAACGTTTACAAAAAGGCATTTCGGTTGTTTGTACAATTCTAAAATTGTTATTAGATGTGGCATCGATCCAAATGCAATGCTATACTTATTATACTTTGTTTTGGTCCTTTATATATTCAATATCAGCCCATAAATGTCCCAATGCTGGGCATGGGCATATATATTTTAAGAACAGATGATACCCTCGCTACGTCGTCAAAGGCGATTTAGAGAGTTTCTTAACCATGTAATTTTGATTTGTATTTTTCACGATACTAAATCGACAGACAAAGTACATACATTGTATATCCTCAAACTATGAAAATTACGCTTATGTGATCAGTAATATGTGACTGACAATTCTGAAGGTCAGTCACATATCAGGTCTCAGACCGCTAGACCTGAGTTAGTTACGGAAAAAATGTTTATGATATTTACCATGCCGAGAATCTAACCGAGACCAGCGGGTCAACTATTAGACCACTAGACGTCAATTTTCCACCATCGATGATATCGACCAGATATTGTGTAATTTGTAGAATACGAATTATTGACACTATCGCAATATTATCGTATTTGGGATATCTTTGCAACGCCAAGATATTGAAATAGCAGAATTGGTGCCGTGGCCAGGATTCAAACCCACATCGTTAAAGTCGCAGAGGCCTTAGTCATTAAATTGCTACGACTGTATTTAATACACAGTAGTTCTACATTAATATAAAAATTCAACTAAGTGCTTGTAAACTTCACGCATTGGAGGGATTCGTGTAAGTGACGAATATCCACTATATTTGTCGTCTGCCTATGAAATCCCAATAATCATTTCAAGAAGTTATTGGATTTGAAATTGTTATTTTTTGCACTGATTTTAATGTTCTTAATAATTGTACTCCGTTAGTGTGCATAATCGTGCTTAAAGATGAAAGTGTTCGAACAAAAGGTTTTGCCGGTAACAACATACTTGGTCGAGACGTGGACACTGATAGTAGCGTTCGTGCAAATGCAAATTTTAAGTCGCTCAATGAGTTATACTCCCAGTATCTTTTTTGAATAATATCAAAAATGAAGATATCCGTTAGATAACTGACATTGAGTTTTTAAGTCATTTTGTGTACCACCGTGTGGTAGAATGTACTGTGCATCTATAATCATATAACACCTGTATAAACTACATTCTTGCAAATAAAGATATTGATTGATTCATTCATAAATCGCCAAATTAGCAAACTGAATTGCAAATGGACAAGTTACATCTGTCGTAGGATCGATGACCGAAGTTAGACAAGTACTAGAGTGATGACTGCGTCTCGATAAATGTACCAGTGTACTTATGGCCAGTAGTAGACTCTGATTATGATTATGTATTATTTTTAGCAGGTTTAGGTTGCTGTGGGACATCTTGATTCCAAATGGTCATCTATTTAATAGAATCTAAGTAAAACGTTTTTGAACGTTTTACCCGTGTTTGGAAAATTGAGAGAAACACGATTAAGGTTATATATCTTGAATCTTTAACTGGAAGACTGAATAATAGATATAATTGTAATGGTAGATAAAAAAAGATGGATGGATTGTGTGAAGGCTGACGAGATCATACGTGGTATGACAGGTGTGCTAGAGGGGATGAGTATAAATAAAAAATACATCTTGTGCGGACCCCAAATTATTGCTAGAAGATGAAGACAAAAAAGACAGTAAAACATCTGTGATATATCCGGTCAAGTCGAAATTACGAAGTTGGTTTTTTTTGCCATTCTACTACTGTACCCTAATAACAATGAATGATTAATGAAGCTTATTTATATGATTGTTACAGGGAACAAGAGCCGACTTGCGAGCGGGATCGCGAGTCCTCGTTTAAACAGCAAGCACCGCACCAGTCGAACAGATCAGGTAATCTCTACCATACCTTCATATTGTTACACTAGTTTTTGGTGTTCCTTAGCTAGCTTAGCTATGTCAGCTAAAAATTAACCCACACAGATTAAATACTCTATGATTTATAATACTTTTTACAATTCCGTATTCACTTGGGCAAAAAATTTGTTTAAGCTATCGAAGGGATTGCAATCGATCCCAATTTATAATCGAGTTCTCGATTCAACTGAACAATCGAAATGTTTTCCGCCCGTTTCAAGTAGTAGACGTGATTCGTAGTTGTAAGTTTGTCAATTGATCAGCGCCTTCGTTAGTTTGGACTCCAAAGGCGGGCTCTAAATAACCGACAACCAAGGAAAAAATCGATAGATATCTAAATATTTGAATAATCGTAAAAATCGACTTGAATATTCATCATCACGTGTCGCAACTGATAAGAAGAGCGCATTGCTCGAAGACTTTCGAGAGTTTTTGGCGGGAACTGAAAGGAGACGTTGTGCAGTTTTATTTTCTAAAAATGTGTAAAATTACTTTAAAATGAACAAATAGTTCTAGGATATTGATAGTTTTTGAGTAGCAGTTATGTGTTTTGTGAGAAATGTGAACTGTATTGTCAAATGTGGCCTTTTGAGTTGTCACAAGAACTCCGTTGAATGGCACTAGCTGATCACACCTACAGTTTAGCTGTGCTACACATAGGCTTAAGAAAATGAAGAAACTATATTGTAAACGAAGATCTGGCTTAAAGGCCTAGCTGCCAAGCCATAAACCTAAATAATAAATAATAATCGAAGACTTTCGTCTCTAGACGTAATGGAATGGTTAATCTAAAGATTACGCTATGTAGCCACGGGGAAAACGTTAGTGGACAATAAAGGCCTAGAAAACGTATCATAATGGATACTGGTAGACGATGAAAGAAATAAAGTAAGATCAGAAAAAGATGACAAGATTTTCAATCAAAGATGCCGCGCACAATGAACGAAACTGCCAAGAAATAGTTACGAATTGGGGAAACTGGCGGAGGCCTACCTTAAATTAGGGATTTAATTTGTACAGGTCAATAAAATTTAAGTGTCTGTTTGAAATGTCGAAATAAAAGTGAGAAAAAATCAGGGAGATAATTCGGACCAGGAGATTCCGTAAATGCTATTTTTAGATTTTTATTTGTCCTTCTGTCTGTTTATTTCTTTGACCGATTTTGACTTTCACTAGCAGATGTTATAAGGCGTAACTTAGGCTACTTATTTTTAGGGTTCCACAAAAAAATCATACGCGTACGACGCCGCCGGCACAGCCAGTTAACAATACATTTTTAGAACTGTTAATTGACTATAGCATAAATAAATCTTAATTCTTGTTGACTAAATTAAAGTCACGTATTTTTGTTTTACTTTTATTGTTCCTAGATTCTTCTTCGTCGTCTGCGGACACCGCGTCGCAAGGATCCGGTTCGGCGGCTGAACCGGCGCAACGGCTCCGGCGACATGAGCCACAGGTAATCCTATAATTTAAGGCCTATAAAGTCAATTAATGAATATAGGTATTGCTCAATGTACGACTTTGGCCATCTTTCACTTCGGTCTCCAGCATATGGATTATTTTTTTTCCTTCATACTCCTCTATTTTTAACCGACTTCGAAAAAAGGAGGAGGTTCTCAATTACTCCCTCATTTATTATCCGATTTACGTGATTCTTTTTTTGTTCGACGCGGAATAGCTTCCAATTGGTCCCCTAAAAATTTTACATAGTTTGGCCCAGTACTTTTCATTTTATGAACATTTTTCATGGAAATAATTTTCACTCCGTTCACTATTATATTTATTATATTTTTATTATATTATACTATATGTACACCGATTACTCTGAGATTTATGATTCGATTTACGTGATTCTTTTTTTTGTTCGACGCGGAATAGCTGCCATGTGGTCCCCTAAAAATTTGACATAGTTTGGCCCAGTAGTTTTCATTTTACGATCATTTTTTTGGTTCCCGGTTCTTGGGACCTATATTTTTTTAGAAGCGCGGCACCATTCGTAGGTCCACCTATGCATAGCTAGACACTAAAAAGTAACAAATAAAATTTCAAAACTTCGTTTAAAAAAACCGACTTCAAAAACTAAAATGTATAAAATAACTTTTTTAATCAAAACTTAAAAATAAACTAAATTATAAATAGATTAATTAATATTAAGAATGTAGCAAATCGCTACCAGAGGGAAGCGATAATAAAATAAAATAAAATAATAAATAAATAAATAAATAAATAATATTATTTAATATAATAAAATAAAATAAAATAATATATCAAAATAACTTATTTCTAAAGCTATTATTATTAATATATATTATCTAAAACATCTTGAAGTCGGTGCAAAGTAAAACATAAAAATTACTATATTTAGAAAATTACTAATTAACAATTAATTACTTGCCCATATCCCGTTTTAATTTTTATCTTCTCAATTTTTCAAGCACAGATGCAACTGTCAAAGAACCTGATGCACTTTCTTGTCACCTTATACATTCATACACCTGTCATTTGGTATTTGTTACGTTATATTTTATCTTTTGAATAACTTTTTATCTGGTAATTATATGGACTTGACATTATGCTGCCCCAAAGACCTAACAGCTTTACCAAGGGTAACCTGCTCGAGGCGGTTATACCTCAGCTGGGCTGTTGTCATGAGAGGGGTGTGTCAAGGTGAATCTAATGATGCCAGCCAGAGGTCGACAATATGGATGGGCAATGAAGGGCATCGGGAGATAGATAGGGGAGGGATTATGATCAATATTTTGTTCAGTTTCATATTGATGTTATTCTTTTATACTTTACCTATTATATTTTTGTTTAATATTAAATAATAAAGTCCAGTGAAAACTGTTATTTATACGATACCTACTCATAAATTACCGTTTTTAGAATTTTTGTCTCTCAGTCTGTGTGAAAGTTTGTGTCGAATAAGTTCTGAAACGTACAATTAAATTACTAGTGGTTTTAATAAAATTAGCATCAAGTCAAACAGTCTTACATCTATTGCAGTGTTTGTAGTAGTGAGTATGCTTTGATATCATTATCAAACGATTAATCTCAGTTGTGTTCTGACTGTAAACATGTCTCCGTGGAGAAGTGCCATTGGAGAAAATTACTGTCAACGTAGATACCAATATTTTGACTTGATTCTCACTACGCCTAATACCATTGTCCTGCTTATTAATTCCGCAAAATAGGTTAACTGTGTTCCGAAATTTTGTCTACTCTTCTGGGGTAGGTAATCAGTGAAATTACTGGTACCGAGAGTAAACAAGTAATATGACAAGATTTATGGCGAAAGCCAAAAATGTGACAGGCGACGAAGTCCATTTGATGCGCTGAGTGGATCGTCTGAATGATTGCGTATCTTTCTCGACCAAAAAAGTGTTCAAGCAATTTTTTTGTGTTGAATAAACATATTTTATTGCTTTCAGAGGGAAGAGCGGCGAGTGGAAGCCGCCAACGCGCCAAGAGTACAACCAAATCCTCTATTAAGGTATGGCTAAATTACTCTAGAATTAATACCATAGAATAAACATCTTGATGATTTGAACATCGAAGAGAACGGTTGACAGGAGACTGACAAAATACATGTAGGTACGACAGCAGTTGATCGAGTAGATCGCAACGTACTTACCATTAGCAAATGGCAAATATTTTAAAGAGAGGTTAGTAAAAGTTCGCCTTATAATTATGCACGTTTAAAAGGATTACTAAAAGCTGATATAGAGAAATGAGACAATACTGAAGTGCATTAGCACTTTGGTGGAGATTAAATTTAACAATTTAAATTAAAAAAGATACATTGAAAAGATTGGTTAGAAAGGCCCCATAGCTGCAACCATAACACATTATTAATTAAAATACAAATTGATCCATTTCTTAGATCGCGCACCCTTCCTAATTTTGGCGGGCGGGTGTCGTTGGAGGCGTCCAAGTGCGATACATCCCGTCGCGCCCATCACATCACGATGGCCACCGAGGACCTACTGCAGCCGGGCCATGTCGTCAAGGAGAGGTGGAAGGTAGTCACGAAGATTTTCTCTCTATTCTCTTTTACGATTTATCTCTATAAAATTCGACACAAAATCCTTTTCCTTACCTTGTACCTCTCTTCTGGTTTTACCCAATAAATCAATCTCTTTTTGGTCAACCTTCACCGTTATATCTTCCAGTTTAATATTCTTTATCATTTCACATCCCATGTCCTGTCATACAACAAGTCATTGCTTCTGACATATAAATAAATAAAACATAACTGTGTGTAAATAAAATTTTCGCTCATGAACCACAAAAACGCAAACATAGGATCTAGTATCTTTTCTGTAATTAAAAAAAACTTATCCAGTTTTTTTTAACATAGGAATGTTATTAATTATTGCTGTTTTTGTAATGAAACACATTTCGATATAGCTCTTTTGTATAGTAGCATTACCTGGTGGGTTAACCTTTACAAATTCGGTCTTGGTCAAAATTGAATTAAAAATGCCGTTGGATTTATTATAGAGTTTCTTAGGACTATACAAACACGTATAACACAAGTACAAATATAACCAAACACAACAAATCCAAACCTAATGCAGGAGGTAGTAAGTCAATAAAATGCGCAAGTCCCGATTGTACACACGTCTCGCCTTGATCGTGGTTCTTGCTCGACTGCGACGCGAAGGAGGGGCCTTTAATCGGGCCATTGTTTTATACTGCACAAATGCAATATGTTCGCCCGGAAAAGTGGACCGAATTTTCTAGAATCAGCGTGCACTTTAAAACCGTAACACCTGACTAACGATTACAGCCGCAGGTGGCTGTAAACGATTACAATACAACAATAGGCCGTATGCCAATAAATAATTAAACAAAAGAAGACGATCGTAAAAGAATTACAATAGTTTCAATGTTATTAGTTCAAATGCCGAGGGGTAATAAATGTGCTTTTACAGATATGCAAGTGTGAATTTCTTTTTGTCGCCGCCTAGGTTGTAACACTATTTTTTTGCAGGTACCAACCAGTTTATCTTGAAACGTCTTAGTTACATAATAATTATGGTTATCCATAAGAGGGCATTGTACGGCCATAGTCTAAAAATAACGTGGTCTAAAATGAACCAATCTTTTCGGCCATTGTAGGTAGTGAAGAAGATAGGCGGCGGCGGTTTCGGCGAGATCTATGAAGGCTTGGACCTAGTTACTCAGGAGCAGGTGGCCCTCAAGGTCGAGTCCGCCAGACAGCCCAAGCAAGTGCTCAAGATGGAGGTAGCCGTGCTCAAGAAATTGCAAGGTAATGAATGTGATAACACACACACACACATATGCATTTATTAATAATTGATTACAATGTGTGTTTGTCTCCTTTCGTATTATGTTTATTTTTTTTGCAGGCAAAGAACACGTTTGCCGGTTCATCGGGTGTGGGCGCAACGCTCGCTTCAATTACGTCGTGATGCAGCTGCAGGGGCGCAACCTAGCGGAGCTGAGGCGGGCGCAACCGAGGGGAGCATTCTCACTATCCACCACACTTAGGTAAATATTTTTGTATTGGTTTTTAGAATTTTCTTTTTGGCATTTTTTTAAATATTTGCGATATCATTAGTCAGATCTTAAAATAAGTATCTGTCTTGACGATTTTTATTTTATTTCATTGAGTAATAGATTGAGAAATGATAACATTCACATTCTTCAAAAATTGTCTTGCTCTTCCTCTCCAATTACACTGGTCACAACAAACAGTGGTCCGTCCTTTGGACCAGACCCCCCATACATATGTCTTATGTATTTCCATGCACTGAATCCGATTCTGGGGTCAGTTTTGCCATACACTTTCAAAATTTTGTTTGAGGGTGTATGGTCCTGGCGCATCGAAATACATAAGAATAGATGACGGGTCGGGTCAAAAATACAGACCACCTTTTTTTTACTTTCAACAAAATTTTGTTTGAATAATACACATATACTTTTCGAGATGGAGGTATTTTTAATCAAATATTTTTTTATGGTTCCGCAGCCAGATGTCAAAATGGTAGATGGTCTTCACCGCTTCAGAACCCATTATTATAAGAGGACTAAGGTGCACCTGACCGATATCTTTGTTTTCAGACTGGGCCTGCAAATACTCAAAGCGATAGACTCAATACATTCGGTTGGATTCTTACATAGAGATATTAAACCTGTAAGTATTGCATGATCTCTTAATTGCTTAATTAAAAATGATGTGTTTGAGTGGTCCCAACTTTTGCCTTTTGCCTGCCTATGAAGCAGGAACCTGCGTTAGGTGTGATATCTAGTATAGTACATTTCTTGAACAATCTTTCCATCATTTACTATATACTCTGCCATTGAAATGTACAATACACACGTATTTGTGTGCCAATTATCTATTTATTTTAGTGTCTACTTAAATTTGTCGTTATTTCTTTTTTCTCTCTTGCCGCTTAATCTTAAAACAGCACAACATATTGCGAAATAGTGTATATAAAGTAGAAAATAGATTTAATTTTAAATCATGTATAATAATAATAACATAGATAGATACACAACACACTCATTGTATATTCCCTAGCTTGGGAAACTAGCTTAGCAAGTTATCTTTGTGTTGTCTCTAATATATACAATAGACCACTATGGAGCTGAACCCAACTATCTAGACCATAGCAAATAATGGAAACTTCATTTTACAAAATTTACCAAGTCAGGAATCGCACCCGGAACCTCTGCATTACCGTGAGGTAGCCTGACAAAGGATTAGTCCACTTAACCACATAGAATCATAAGTAAATTTATGTATGATCTTCACCAGAAATCAATTTGAAAAGAATTTTTGAATTTATATGACAACAGTGTTGCCCGTCTTCACAGAGCAACTTCAGTATCGGTCGTCTACCTTCGAACTGTCGCAAGGTGTACATGCTGGACTTTGGCCTCGCGAGGCAATATACTGCTAGTAATGGCCAAGTCAGGCCACCGAGGGCAGCCGCGGGATTTAGAGGTACATTTTGTGTCTCTTAAACATATCATAAATTTTATAACAAATGTTTAAGATTATTACAAACTTCTAAACTTTACAAATAACTCTTAAACTTTATTATCAAATTCTTATGGTCTTATAGAGTTACGTATTAGAGAGCAAGCTGGAATACTTCTTTATGGTTCTTAAAGAAGTATTCAAACTTACTCAAAATCTCTTTGAACAAGACCGTAAGAATTTGTGAATAAAGTTTTATTTTAAACTTTCAAAACAAATTCTTAACCTTTACTAACAAACTCTTAAATTTTAGCAATGAATTCATAAACTTTTACATCAGATTGATTTTTTTTTAAAAAATGCTTATACCTTATAAATAACTCCCTTAGGTACCGTCCGATACGCGTCGATCAACGCCCATAAAAACAAGGAGATGGGTCGGCATGATGATCTCTGGTCGTTGTTCTATATGCTGGTTGAGTTCGTCAACGGACAGCTGCCATGGAGGAAGATCAAGGACAAGGAGCAGGTATTTTTCTCTCTTTCAATCATTTGGTGTTGGCATGATATATCTTCTGTTAATACTCCTCTATTCCATATAGTCCTCTGAAATGTTTTAAGTCATCATCTCATATTTTACACTTTTAATTGCAGATAAATAATTATACCATAATTTATGACTAATTATATTTTTTTTAGACATTTGATTTAATTTTTATTGACAACTTAAGCAAAGTTAGATTTATATAAGTATTTTTAATAATGTGTTTTTCTTGTGAAAAAGTAACAGAAATATTTGTGAAATGACATGATAATAATAATAATATTATACAATGCCCTGGCAACATTATAAACTGCCAATATTGCATGTCCGAAAGGACAAACTGTCGTTCCTACAAAGAACACAACATCTTTTTTAAATTATATGTATATGACAGTTATGCAATAAATGATATTCTAGTCTATCATTTTTTATTACTTAATTTCCTTCTCTTGTCTTACATGCCTGCAACATCTTAATAATTTTTCAGTCATAGGTGTAACTCTCAAAGACTTCTTATGTACTTGTTTATTAACTTTTTTGTATTATAATAATATACAACCATCTCTACATGTTTATTCATAAGCAATAGGTTTTACAATGATGTTGATATCAAGACATAAATGTCCCTTTAGAGATCTATTCCACCATGACTGTTCTTTTCTAATATTATACCACCCCATCCCCCATCAGCGTATTGATATGTGTGGCTCTAGCTAGTGTCGATATCATCAAAAAACAATAAGAAAATAAGAACAATTTAATTTAGTTACAGTAAAATGTTTTAATTTGAGTACGGTAAAAAGTCGAGCTTTAAGTTTGATATAAGTGAATAACGTTACTTAACACGAGCTATACTTCCCACCAGGTTGGTCTAATGAAGGAGAAATACGATCACCGTCTCCTCCTAAAGCACTTACCATCAGAGCTCCGTCAGTTCCTCGAGCACGTCCAGCAGTTGGAGTACGCGGATACGCCGGATTATGCTATGCTGACCGCCTTATTAGAGAGGTGCTGCAAGAGACGGGGTATACGGGACACTGATCCATATGACTGGGAGAAGGATGTGAGTATTAAAACTAGCAATGAAAGGCGACTTTCAACAGCGTTACTATTTCTTACTTGAAGCAATAGGTTGTGAAACATTCACTGCCAGTCATTGAATGTGGGTTCCCTTGATTCATCTAACTTGAATTGGCAGTAAAAAATTATAAATCAAAACTTAATTGCGTCCTCGAAGTTTGTACATGTCATAGCACTGAGTACAATAGAAAAGAGCTGAGAGGAGATAGTGTTGCGCTCTTGCGTGTTCAATATCCCTAACCTCTTGCCATCTCTTTCGTACCATACAATTTCAGGTGTAATAAGCATTAAAACGTGACTACACCTTCGTAAATTGATGGAGTTAACCTCTCTCGAGACGCATTTATGTTTTGTCCGGTAACAAACAGATAATTTTCTTCTGTGTACTTTAAACAGTTATATGGTAATTATAAGTTAATTGATTGCATCTTTAATTTCAGGCCGTAGCCGTATCCCGTACGCGGGCAACCGTACATCCTGCGCCTGAACACGCGTTACCTACGGAGACGCAGCCGGCTGAGAATGTTAGTATTAAACTGTTTTACTTACCTTATTTATAATTTCTGTTCCCCATAGCTATTATACTCGTACATTTCAGACCCGTCGACGTCTGGAGACCGAAGCGACGACAGCGATCGGCAACGACACCCAGACCATTCCGGCGAAGGAGAAATTGGTCGAGAAGAGAATAGCGCCCGCATCGCCGCGGCACGGTCCGCATCACAACCACCACTTGAACGGATATGTGAGTTCGTCTGTACTTCCGCTGCAACAAGTATCAAATGGTCCAATAAGTTGTTTTTACATATTTGCACTGCCCATTCCCCTCGTCACTTTCCTGCTGTTGCTGTGGGATTGGTCATAGTGTTTACACTAGACTTGACTCAAATAAGGCTGGCGTTTGAGTACTATGTCAAATACAGATTTTTATGGTATTTTCAAGGTGATCATGTACGAGTTGGGATAGTTTCTTTCCTTAGTGTCTTTAATAGTTCGGATGAATTACGATATCGCGGGTTTCAAGCCAGGGGGGTGTATAAGCCAGCTTTTCAGGAGATACAAAAAACTATTTTTTCAATGTATCTCTATAACTGAAAATTTGCATGTGTCTGTGAAAGTACTTCCTTGATTACGTGAAATGCTCTTTTTTTAATTAACCTACTATTAAGAAAAATACAGGTGGTGTATCGATAAAAATATAAATGATAGACAAAATATTAAAAAAACGCATTTTTTATACGCCCCTCTGGCTTGAAGCCCGCGATATGTATCTTCCTTTCATAGTTCTCTTTTCTAATACATTACCTGTCATTTATGCAGTGATGACCCAGTTAGCGACAAAATAATAAGAGCCTCAATTTTGCGATTTGTCAAAAACAAAACACCTTAAAATATAATATTTCTTTTGAATTTTTAGTCAGCAACGGATAAACCCACGCCGCCGGACAAGGAAGCCGAAGTCAGGACTACACCAGCACCATCTCCCGACAGGCATATCAAGGTTAGATTTTATGCATAAATGAGTGAAATGTGTGCATATTTTTGAATTTTTATGGCCTATCATCTTATGGCCGTTTTCTTCACCTTGCTGTTGATTCACTTGCCTTACCATCGGTTATATGTCTTGTAGGTATATACGTTTTATAAATACGTATACCGACCTCATGACTCTAAAACTACATAACTAAAATATATATAATACACGAAGAATTGCAAACCTATTCCTTTTTTGAAGTCGATGAGAAATCTTTGTATCCTTAAGCCAAATTTTGTTTCATCTAAATGTCTAAATAATATTTGATACTTTTTTTGAATCATTTCAGTTATGATTTACTGCCAACTATCTTGTATATAAAGTGATAAATGGAAACAAATTATTTAAAAATGTATATTCAAATTAAATTCAAATTCAAAAGTTTTTATTCAAAATAAGTTCCACTGGAGAACACTTTTTGAAGATCATAAATATAGGTTAAAAATTTATTTTACTTCCTAGTTTATGTACACCGCTTCGCAACGTGTTATTCTGTTAAGGAGAAGAAGCGGCAAGAAACTCCCCAGCAACACGTCTAGCTAAAAATTGTTTTTCTTTATATTAGTTGTTCTATTTATATTTAAGTTTTTTTTTAAATTTTATACAGAATTATGTTACAGAATGACTTTTGAAGAATTAATGGAGTTGTAGCAAACAAACAAAATAAGTACATGATGTAATATTACCTGTTCTATTTTATTTATTTGATACAATGAAATTATTGTAGGAGTCGAGTAGCGCGGCGAATACTGGCAACACTGCGACGCGCGCCGATAGACAGAGCGTTCCGCCATGTAAGCCCAAGGCGCCTGTGCCCGGTGAGTTCAGTTGTTTTAACAAGAAATACGTTACTAGTAATTCATTTACTGAACTTTTATAATATATATTTTATGTAACGCGAACATAAGTAGTGTCACGTGGTTAGATCAAAGAGATGAATCTACTTTAGGCAGGTGCATACTATCGTTGAAATTAAGGCACTTTCACTATCGCAACGTTTATTCAAGGTTCAATTAATTCAAATAAGGTTATGCATTTAGGTATATAATTATCTCAAATTAGTGGACTTCAATATGTACGTCCCACCTCGCGAGCCCAATAGTTGTGTACGAACGACGTGTACGAACTTCAGGGGCGTATTTCAACTTTGCTCGTAGTATATATAAGTTTATGTAATGCAGTGTTTTTCAACGCGTGGGTCGCGAAGCCTACTTAGGGGGGTCGCGAAGCTTCTATAGCGGAGTTGCAAAAGGCTGGGAAAGCTACTGTAGTAAATTCTGCAATATCCGTAGATTCATCAAATCGCAAGGACATAAAAGTACGTTCTTTTATTTTTTCTATGACTTGATCACGAAAACCAGTCACCATATCGCTTATCCTGCGTTGAATGGTACTGTCAGACAGAGGTATACTTTTGAGTTTTTCGACCTCTTGTTTGCCAAACAATCTCCACCACATCTAAAGCCGCTGGTAGAATCAAACTTTCCGCAATAGTATTAGGTTTTGTGCTTTAGATACACGAAGACCTACTCGATAGCAACGCTTTCTCATTTATGCGGGGCGGCCGGCATCGGACGTGGTCGTCCACGTACGCGCGTAAATTGCGTTATCTATTGGCGACGCATTCCGTGTAAAAAATGTGTTTTACGTACTTAATTATGTATTTAGTCGAACCCTAATTATGAAAATTAACAAAACAAAACAAAATTAACAAAATAAAATACATGAAAATAAATAAGATTTAAAAAAAATACGCTTTTAATTGAAAATCCAACTAAAAAAAAAGAAAATGAATTTTAATAAATTTGAATTAATAATAGTGTAAGAAAAAATGATTTTATTGTAAAGAAAGCATGGGGTGCTTTTCAGGATATAATCAAATAACCTTTCTACTCATAAAATAAAATATTTATAACAATTGATACAATGCACCCCACGCTTTTTTTACAATAAAATAATTTTTCTTACAATATTTTTAATTAAAATTCATTTTCTATTTTTTAGTTGGATTTTCTATAAAAGCGTATTCTTTAGTATTTTTTAAAACTATCATTTATTTTTCATTTTTTAGTTGATTTTTTTAAAAAGGTTTTTAAATACAAGCTTTTGAGATCCTGCATATCATGCAGCAGCAGAGTGCTAGCCAAGACGAGTAAAACGAGCCCAAACACGACATCAGATCAGCTCCATGGTACCATATTATTGCATTGTCACGCGATATACACATACGTGCAAAATTTCAGCACAATCGGAAACCGGGAAGTCGATCAAATTTAACTTGAAAGAATTCGTTACATACTAACATACGTATGAAACTAATAAAAGCGTATTAAAAAGCAACGGGTAGGGGGGGTCGCGAAATATTTCTTCATACTAAAGGGTCATGAATAAGGTTGAAAAACACTGATGTAATGAATACAGGTGGTGGTCCCACACTGGCGAGACTCAGAGTTGTGACGGCGCCTCCGACTTGCGTCCAGGACCTAGCCACGGCATCGCCTTCCTCTATTACACCCGGTAAGAGATCAAACATACAATTGTTGACAATGTCTAGTTTAAGCAACTCTGGCAAACATCCTCCACACCAGCAACATTTGAATATTTTTAATTATTCCAAGTTCAAATATGTTTTTCTGCCGATTTTTAAAAAATCCATCAAAAAGTTATCCCAATTTATTATTTATTAAATTTTCTTTGACTTTTTTTGACTTATCAACTTAGGTTCAGAAAAAAATTCTGTGCGTGTATGATGACACGTTTTTGGCCAATATGTAATTATTTTTTTGTTATTTAAAAGGTGATGCTATCAGTCCCAGAATAATTGCAGATGTCGACAGTGTACATTCTGATACACATTTCAAAAGAGGTAAGTTAAAACTACGCTTAATCTATATTTTGTATAATGTTAGCCCATGGTCCCACTTGTCGCTCTCCTCCCCATCACAGTGTGATGCATATTATACCCGTCACGCTTGTCCGAGGTGCTGGGTTACATACACCAGTTATCATAATATATCATATTATGCCTACCATGATTGGGTAGTCTAGTTTTAATTTCTTAGAGGCAGGCAGCACGTTGGTAACGCCCCCGGTGTTGCATACGTGCATGGGCTACGGTAACCACTTTTCATCGGGTGGGATGTCTGCCCGTTTGCCAGCTGCAGGAAATTAAAAAAAAGTCTTAAGTATTTGCCCACCGAGCTCATTTGTATCACAGAGGTCTTAGATTCGGTCTTAGAACTATCCGCTATTTACTATAGTATGAATATCTTGGTTCTGCACCAGAATTGTCAGTTGTATTACCAATATAATATATAACATAAGAGCATCTTACTTATTTTGTGAATAAACAATGGGCGGGTTCCTCTTCTAGCTCAAAATGCTCCTTCAGCTGTACCACACAGAAACAACGGTTGCTATGCACGCCTCGAAAACTTTACTAATGACCACATAATTTTCAATCACGTAACGCAACGCTCTCAACGACCCATGTCAAGGGGTGGGTGGAAGTGGGCGTTGACCACAGAGCACCAATGTTCTCTATCGATACGTTGACAAAGGACGCAACATTCAAATCAACCATACGTCTACCAATGACATTAGTGACATCAACGCTCCATAGACAGTTTCACTTGAGTTTATGATTATATAGACTTGCCAGGAACTGAAACGGGGAAAAAGGCGTTCGTGAGCGTGGTCATTGTGAGTCCCGTGAGGAACGCGGCCGATGTGTATGTTTATTGTGGAAGAATAATGTTATTTTTGATATTCTATTTATGTGTGTTTAGGGGCCCGTCGCACGGCGCGCGCTCGCGCCGATCAAAGCTTCACGCAGTTCGCTGTTATGGACGATGAGAACGTATCAGCTTTACAACAGGTTTGTTTATAATAGCAATTTTCTCAACGTTTGTAGACCACAATAACACTATTTTCTAAGAAACGTTTCGAACATTTTATCTGTGTCATAACTAATTTTATATGCAATATCGTTTATTCCGTTTTTTTTTAAATATAGCATGGACTATAATGGAAAATGTGGCAAGATGTCGATTGCTTCCGCTATGCATAATTATCACAAACAAAATATAATTAATCAAGGCATTTTGTATTGTTTAAGGTGACGAAAGGAGGCGCTTTGACGCTAGTGTCTCTTTGGAAGTCACAGTTTGACGATTCGGAAGAAACAACAGACAACGAATGGAAACAAGAACAATTACAGGTAAATATGCAAACATGTGAAGTTGTTAATGAGTTAATCTTTATTTGTTGAAATATAGATAATACGCTTCTTTATACATAATCTGTTCCTTAATAAAAATTTAATTTCAAAATTACTTAAACTACAAATGGGCATGACCTGTTTTAGAAATGTCAATAAATTGTAGTTACCTTCCCAAAATGTCATGGGTTTGCTTACGCAGTATGGCCGTTTTTAATATTCGTTTAGTACTAAATTGGTATAGTAATTTATGTCAATGGTCTCTTAAGTGTTTTGATATCATAGACTACCGGCCATATTTATGAGTTGGTGTAGACCCCGAATATTTAAACAATTAATTGTCAACAAAATTGGCTTTTCAATTTCTTTGTGTATTTTTGCTATATTCTATACTTTTGGACTTGGCTTGGCTTGACTTGACTTATTAAAATATACTCAAAGTAATAACAAAAATAGTTTAATATATATAATATGCATAGTAAATGGGTGGCGCAAAAAAAACGCCTTTTTTTTAGTCTCGTGTGAAAAAGAGTTAGTTTTTGATGTTTTAAGAGCCCTCTCCAAAGGACAGCTCAAAAAAAAAAATTTAAAGCGGTCGCTCCAAATTTTTAAAAATTTCAAAAATCGAATAGTTTTAGTTGTAAAATTATTAAAAGAACAATTTTTTCCATATTGTGCTTGATTTTTACTCATCTCGTGGTGTATTTTTATCTATTATTGTACTAAATGAAAAAAAAATGTACGGGATTTAAATTTGAATATTAAAAGGTCGCTCGAAAAAATCTAAAGTAATGCACTAATAAATCAAAAAAAATTATGAGCGACCTTTCTAAATTTTGATTTTGCACTGAAACTTTCAGAAACTTATTATTTTTTGGTCTCTAAAATTTTACTGTAACAAGAAAAACATTAAAAAAATTCGTATTTTTGACGATTTTTGAAATTTTCAAAAATTTGGAGCGACCTCTTAAAAATTTTTCTTTGAGCTGCCTTTGGTGAGGGCTCTTAAAACATCAAAAACTAACATTTTTTCACTCGAGACTAAAAAAAATAGTCGGTTTTTTCGCGCCACCCTAATGTATAGTATATATAATATGTATACGACCTTTAATACATTGGACGAGATCACTTTTTAGCCATAGGACTGCACATTGGGTACAATAAGAATATCATTAGGCAGTAAGTTCTTGGCAATGGTGTACATTATTAGTTATTACACAGAACGATTGGTGTGAAACGGTTAAAAGCTTGAGCTAATCATGTTTCGTACCATGAGTGGGAGCTCCGATGGCCCACTTTCCCCTATCCCAATACTAATGTCTGATCCTCCTCTATCCCATCGTTATTCCATCCCTCGTATCCTCTCCTTTAGCCTATTCCGTTTATCGCATCTTAAAGACTGGCAATATAACTAACTGGCTTTGCCCCTGGTGTTGTAAACGTCTATAGGCGACGGTAACCACTTTCTTATTCATTGGACCGTCTGCCCGTTTCAAAGCTTCACAATAAGAAAATCGTCTGTCCGTCGTTTTCAGTCACCAGAGCACCGTTGCGCGCGCGTCAGCGGCGTGTCAAGCAGCTCCGTGGCTGCGCGCACGCAGCACAACACCCACAACACTCATTCGACCACGCATCACACGCACCATACCGTCGTACAGGCCCAGGTCATTCGATTGTGTTATACTCAGTTATATGTTGTTTTCTAGTGTTGTGGTAAAGTCAAACTTAAGGCGTATGTATTACTATCGCAAGTCTCTTCAGAAAACAATAAAAGTGCTTGTAAAATCAGAATTCAAATACTACTCTTTTTATTTTATTGCAGGACTTCAGCAAACAGGCAAACAGCCCACTTGATGGGAAGCGGTTACCATCGCCTATGGACATTTGCAACAACAAAGGTGCTACAAATGCGCTGCTGCTCTCTTAAGGGAGTTACTACCAAATCAAAACGATAAAGTACAATACTCCAAGATGTCTTTTCGACTTTCTACTTCAAGAAACTCCTAACCGCTGCAACTACTAACAATTTTTATGGAAATATACGAAGCGTATATTTAATGGTCCTTCGAACCGGACATACAGCATCTGAAACATTACAAATGTCTAGTAAATATTATTACAGTATAAAATTGAGTATACAAAATAATAGATAGAGGTTTAGTATATAGAAACAGTAGAATAGCTGCAAAAAAGGCCGCCAATCTTAACGGCTGGTTAGCTGTCAAGTTACTCTACTATGAAACAAATGTTCAGATGTTTGGTTACTTGATTTGCGGCATCTGTGTATTTGATATCAAATTACTATTTTAATACATGTATATTTTTTCATAAACAAAAACTAAATTGACCCTAACAGCAGCCAGAAAAGACCTCCCCTCCCCCGCCCGTGACAATTCCCCCTCCGCCATCCCGAGCATCTCCGCCCGCCCCGCCCTCGCAACCCGCCACCCCGGACGTGAATAGAGCC
Organism: Dendrolimus punctatus; assembly: GCA_012273795.1. Lineage (NCBI taxonomy): Eukaryota > Metazoa > Arthropoda > Insecta > Lepidoptera > Lasiocampidae > Dendrolimus > Dendrolimus punctatus. Next base: position 21,314,772 of record CM022527.1, read on the forward strand.
AACAAAACGCAGAGTATCGAAAAGAAGAGACCACCTACTTGTTTGCACATACCGGGAATCGAAGCTTATCCTTCTCTTCAGCCGAGCCTGCCCCGGTGTTGGACTTTGCCTGCTATCGGTGAGTTTGCATGCTAGTTGAATGAGAGCTTGACTCGTTTTTCCCCAGATACTTTCAGAATACAGCCAGAAATACAACAAGCCCAAATTGTTAACAATCAATAGAAATCGTAAACACGTATAACATACGTGATAAGATATTGCTGTGAAATAATATAAAAAATAAATTTTAACAGATGTATGACCTACAAAAAGTGTTCTCCAGTGGAACTTATTTTGAATACAAACTTTTGAATTTGTATTTGAAATTCGCAGATGAAACACTATTCTACTCCACTCTCCAATTGAGCTCCATTTATCTGTGCCATCTCTGAATAGTAAGATCTACATTGTAAAGAACAGCAACGAGAATTCCCATAATACCACCTTTTTAAGCCGCGTGGGCAGCATTATAAAGAAATTCATTTTGAGCCATTGTTGGCTCAAAAAAGGTGTGTTTCTACGAATCGTGCAGAGTGTGCTTGTCGCAACAATGGTATTGATTTTTCTTAGTAATAATGTGTTATATTCTACCTGTCTGTCTTGTATAGGTTCGCACGTGCGCTCGCTGCGGCCGCCGCTGCTGCAGCAGGCGTCGTTCGACGGCAGCGGCGGCGCGGGGCTCCGGTACCGCGTGGACGTGATGCGCGGAGTGGCCTCGCGGCACGAGGGCGCCTCGCCCACGCCGGAGAGGCACAGGGCCAACAGTCTGCCTGTTAGTATATCTATAGTAGAATTATTTTCTCCGTGCAGTTGGGTCATAAATCAAAGCTCGGCCTCAGCCCGGCTAAGACATTGAGAATGTTACGCGGGCGCAACGCCATTATCGATAAAAACTCATTCTTATCAAAGAAATATTATCATTATTATAAAAATCATTATTATCTTTTTTGCTATTAATTTTAAACTTAGATATAAGTATTTATATTTATTTTTAATATAACTTGTTACATTCAGAACTTTTGTACTTATAGTTTTTTAATACATGGATACCTAATTAATAATATATTTTAAATCATTATTATTCTTTTTTTTTCATTCATTTATATCACTAACCCACAAAATGACAAAACTAAATACACTATCGATAACGCTTATCGACAACAATAATGCGTATCACTATGCCTGCCCATAAGGCCCGTGAGTGGATGAGAGAGCGAAATCCTCGCTTCACCGCTCTGATTATTTATGACCCAAACTGTATGGAGAAAATAATTCTACTATACATTTTCATATAGAACATAGATTCCAAAAGTGGGCAATTGTGACCCCCTAGTGTGCCCAAGAGTGCCAGTCGTATAAGTCATCGCCTACTAAATGCTTCCGCTCTTTGAAGCCATGAGACAGGGATGCTCACGACTCGATTAAAAATCCTAATATGGGGGTGCAACTAATTGACTTTTACATTTTTTTAAATTCGTATCTGTTTGGTTTAAGTTGCCGCGTTTATTGCTGTTTGTGACTGTATTAGTCGTATTATCCTTATCAAAATATGTTAAGTGCCAAGTATCATGTCATTCCGAGAGTTACTTTGTTTCCATTGTCTTTCTATTTGATTTATCTTTGTTTTTGTCCTAAATAAAAAAATTCTTTCTTTCATTGAGCTCAAATAATTCGTTTGCAAATGACATGTCGTTAAAGTTTAGTTTAAGTTATAAATGTTTTTTGCTCTGGTGTTAAGTTTCTTTAGAACGTACGACTTGCTAAGTTTTGGTTTTCACAGCTACTTTTAGCAGAGTTCAAAATCTATAAGTGTAAGTTTGAGAAACTTTGCTTTTAAATGATATATCCATTGTGTTCGTTGTTTATTTCAGAGCTTATCAACTTCTTCTTCGAACACGCCCCCTCAACGGCCCGTTCCGAAGCCGGTGGAGCCCGAGGGTGCGACAGTCTCTAGTAGGCTGGAGATCAGGGTTCGACCCCCGGACAGCACTTCGCCAGGGCATTCGGGTATGTTCCATTTCAATATTTCCAAATTAATAACTAAGTTATTAAATTAGGGTTGCGGGGTGGTTTGGTACAAATGAAACCCTTGACAATACGTCATCTCTCTAGTTGTTAGTTTATCTCTGTCCCTGCTTGTTATAGTAATTCTGGAGAGTCTATATGAATTAAAAATAAGAAGGTGAAGTCGATATAGGCACTAAAGCATGCTATATTAGAGATATGTTATAGCATGCTATGCTATATATATGTTATATAGAGCCATGCTATAGCATGCTGATACTAAAACAATGGGTAGTCCCCAAACTAAACCAACTGAAGCTTGAAACAATATCATTTTAATATACAGGGGGGTAGTGTGTGTCTTACTACTACTTACTACTGTCTTGATTTTGTTACTTTCTTGTTTAATAGATGAGGAAGATATTAGTTTCCAAAGTTATGAAAACTTTGGTCCTCATCTCTAACTTTTGAAATTATAAAATGAACATTTCTGATTCTCCAGGTGGCTAGCTTAAAAATCATTTGCACCACGATTTTCATGCCTGAAAGGGCAAAAAACATGTGAATCAAAATAATATATTGCCATCTAATATTTTTGCTGACCATGTTTTTAAGCAAATAAATGATTTGATTTGTTTTTTTTATAATAACACTGAATTAGCTTTTGAGATTTAACTGTCCCGTACTCAAATAATGAAACTAGGAAACGTTCTAACCTCTACGGAATTCTTCGTTATGCGCGGATTGCAAGCACTTGACAAATTTGTATAATTTTTTAGTGAAAATCCATTCGGTGGTCAGCGGCGGTGAGGGCATGAGGTTGAATCACGAAGACGCGTCCGTATATTACGATGCGACTGAACACCAACGGGACAAACGGTATGTTCTGATGGTCGAAATTCGACCATAATTAATTTAAATCATAAGTTTGAACATTAATAAGGTTCTGTTGCCAAAGACAATACTTCTGTAATTACAGATTTCGGCAAGGCTACACTATTATTTTGACTTTTATATATGTGTGCGTGTGTGTGTCAAATACAAGATGTATTTGACACAGTGTGTGTAATGTTTTTTTTATTGATTTAATGTTTTTTTATGCATAATTTTTAAAAATATTAGCATTCTGCCCTCCTCTGTATAAACTATAAGTGTGTGTGTTTCATACTCCTCCGTCCGCGTAATTTTCGTGAACAGATCGGATTCTTGAGCAAGATAGTTGATTTTCCGGAATCTAAAGATACCGATATAATTTTCACTCAAATAGGCCCCGAGATATCTTGGTTTTTTCTCTCTTTTTTTAAAGTTTTGAATTTTTATTTGTAAATGAATTTGCGAATCATAATTTTGAATAACATGTAAGTATTACATTTTATGATTGAACCGTTTCCTTATTCAGGTCTTCGACGCGTAGTGGTGAGAAAAGTCAGAGTCCCGCCGTGGAGAGGATGAAGCTAGACTCTATACCTGATAGGTTAGTACTTATTGTATTTAAACTCTGGGGATTTAATTAAATGTTGTGTTTAAGATTACAATTTTATTCACTGCGCTAACAATTACAATAATTTCAAATCCATATTAATAAACCCAACTCTTAAACGAGCACTAGTCTTAATTATATTACTTTGCAATTCTAATTCTTCATCTTTTTCATTTTGGTCCCATTTTATACAAACATTTTCTGAATAGAAACATCTATATTTTAAAGCGTTAAAGAACATTGAAGAAACTTAATTACTTAATTAATTAAGGTTGCTTTGTCTACGTGGCGGCTATTGTATAGAAATTTCTTAGAACTTTTCGCAATTAAAACAATGCTTAATGTATACTTGTCAGTGCAACAATAATGTCTATACCATCGAAAATCGTTATTGGGAATAACAGATGCCTCTTAAATAATCGACAGTTAATTTTTAGAATTGTTTGTTTCGAGAGAATTCCACCGATTCAGATACAGCCACTTATTAGAAATTTTAATTGCCTGACTTTTTTTATTTTAGAGGCAATGGATTCTCGAAGAAAGACTTGCAGGGCTGTGCCGGGGACGGATCACATAGTTTAAAGGATGTAAGTATTTTACAAGCCTTGGAAACCGGCAAAAAAGTCGAACAGGTTACAGGCTAACTATATAAGAACTTTTATTTTCGAATTTGTTTTCACTTTAAGCTTAGTTAATTGGGTTTTGGGAAAAAAAACGTAAAATATGTTTTGTTGAATAAACCGGTTTCGAATGATTACGAAAGTTTCTTTCAATCATGTGATGCAGCAAGTTTGCAACACACTACCACATGTTAAGAGAGATAGCATTATACTTCCTTTTCAGGTAGAATAAACTGATTAATTCAGGTTTATATAACACTTTCTTTAAAGTTTATACTAGGAACGAGGTAGTTGACTAAAACCGGTTATAACCGGTTCCAAGCCTTGGTATTTAATAACATAAGGCTTTTTAAGGTTCTCCAGCCATTATGGGAAATCAAAACTTTGTAAAATCGTCATGTCCGTCCATTAAAAAATGGCGCCCTTCCACTAATTCAAATTTATACTTAATAAAATTAAGTTTTGATGCGTTTGAGCGCGGTAATTTTTTTAATAAAATTTAAATTTTACTACGACCTTTCGGCCATTTTTCAGTAGCCGTATCACGGTTGACAAAGATAAAGTGTCAATGAGTATTGTTAAAGTTATATTTAGCCTTTATAGTTAATTTGTAACTATCTGTACGTCAGCGTTCGTCGGGCAGCGCCAGTACGTCCCGCATACCGATCGCTCGCGGCGAGACGCGCTTGGCGAAGTGCGCTTCTTGGAGCGGCGACGGGCCCTTGTGTCCGGAACCCAATGACTTGACGCCAGGTGAATCAACCTATTTATCTATACTATAATAAACATTTAAGTTTTAGAGTTCAAACAATGCGTTTGAAAATGTGAAAAAATCAGAGGGAAAATTGGACGTAGTTACGCAAAAAGGATCCAACCCACAAAATATTACTTTTGAATAAATTATCAAAGATTAAAGTTTTAGCTGTCTTTCCGCATTGATGTATTGATGGATTGTTTTTGTCTATGGGTTCTTGGGAAAATATAAGCGTAAATGTATCATTTTTATATAAATAAGTTTAACTGCATCAATGCGGAAATAATACTTTAAGCTCTAATAATTCAAAAGTAACATTTTGTGGGTTGAATCCTTTTTGCGTAACTACGTCCAACTGAGACCAGATTCCTAAAATGCTATTTTAAATTTTTTGTCTGTCTGTTAGAGCATCACGTGAAAACTACTACTAAACGCATTTAAATGAAACTCTACATGGAACTAGCTCATATTCCGGGACGTAACTTAGGATATTTTTTTGTAATAAATGACGTTGTTTCCTTAGAATACACGGATTAGCTAAATAGTTGGCACTGCAATATCGTTTTTTCAATTTACTAACAAATACCTACGTTGTCATAAACAATAACAAAGTGTTACTTAAAATCAGTTGGCTTCGATATGTTTTGTTAGGCAGTCGTCTAGACTGTCGCCTGCGGCTTCGCTAGCATAGATAAAAATAGTTAGAGTAGTCAAAAAAGTTAAAAGGGTAGGAAGTGAATTGCACTGAAGTGAGACCATACAGGCTCAAGAGTACTTTGAAACTGCAAGATTTTCGTACAAATTTTCAACCCTCTTTTCACCCCTTAGGGGTTGAAATTACAGAAACGTCGATAAACATGTATATTTATTTCTAATCAGAAGCAGATTTATAAAATTTCTAGCTGCTTACTTAGAAAATTACTGATTTTATTACAAACTTTCGTTCCCCTTTTTGACCTCCTTAGGAGTTGAATTTTCGTAAATACTTTCTAAAGGGCATCACACACGGCGAAGATGCTATAATATTTCATCTTAAGATAGAATATCGCTCACTATACAATTTGTATGAACTATCACACACGGTTAAGATGATATATAGTTTCATATTAAGTATTTTAAGATGCCGAGATATGAGAGATATGTCTTAATATTTTGCTTGCTATATAGCAAGTATCTTAAGATACAAAATATATAGCAAGCTTCTTTATACAGAGTGTGCACTTAATATCCAACGCAAAATGGAATGAAATATATTTTATTTATTCAACTACCTTTTCTCTCTACTTTTTGTTATTACTCGATGTACTTTTGAAGTGAAACTTCTATATAGACGGGGGGGCCCTTACGATTTATCGCTCACGAAAAAGTGTCACAGTCACGTGGTCTAATACTTACATTTTTAAACTCGTGATATCTTTCAAATGGAATGTCCGAATTGAATAATTCAAAAAGTTATATAAAGGTATTGAAGCAGTCTTGAATATGAAGTAATTTATTTTGATAAGGATTAATACCAAAATACAAATAAAGAGCCTTTTCTAGCGGCGGCATTTTAATTAAATTTTAAAATAAAAGAACACTTATTGTGGCATAACTATAATAGTTAGACATATGCTGTCGCAACACTTTGTAGATAATTATGTGTTCTACAAAGTCGTAGTACATTATTTCATTCTATCATCAATAGTTTTCGCAGTGCACGCGATTTTAGGTATTTTTTACACCTTGCGTTACATTATTGGAGTTTTAATAAGGATCCCTATTTTTTTTTGTAAATTTAATATAGCCTTTGTCACCCGGGGATAGCGTAGCTTTGCCAAAGTGAAAGAATTTTTCAAATCGGTTCAGTAGTTTCAGAGCTTCTTCAATGCAAACAAACAATCTAATCTTTCCTCTTAATAATATTAGTCCAGATATTCATATATTTACTTTAAAATTAATTCGATATGTGCATATTACAAAAAGCGTAAGATTTTGCGCTAGAAGTTGTTTAATAGAATTGGGAGCTGGGTTGCCCTAAAAAGCGCTTTATCTATTTCCGAAAGCGCTATTGAAGCCCCAGTGAGCCGAGCGCCGGGGAAATCCCGAAAAACGAGAAAGCGAGCCAGAGAGCGAGCGAGGATATACCTCGTCCCTATAATACCTAAAATCGCGTTCAGCGCATCGGAATGTGCGATGTTCCGAGCCGACATTAATGGAGGCAAACTTAAGTTTGCATCGAACTATACCTCTGCTAATATTTTCTTAACTTTTTGCGCTTGATACTCGCATACATAATAAAACTACGTTTACTACCGCGTTTAAAACCATTAAAACGTAGTTTTATTATCTATACCTCTGCTCTCCACGTGACTGGGTCACTGCCACTATTTGTAGTCTATGTAAAAAAAATAGAGAGTTTGTTAAGGAAACAAATTAACAACAAGAAAACTTTGCCAACGATTCAGTTTTTCGAAAGTCACAACAAAAGTGTACGACAACGAACGGCAAAACTGTTGACGTAAAAAAATAGTCGGTGCATGTGTAGCGTATTACACCATTAAAATGTACCTAACCTAACCAAATCATAATTTGCAGTAAACCTGCGAAAAATCGAAATGTGTGCTGGGATACATATTAGAAGTTAAACTTCAACGGACAAGTGGAAAAACGAATCACAACGGATAAGTGGGAAAACAAATCGCAACGGACAAGTGGAAAAATGAATCGCAACGGACAAGTGGAAAACCTTCAACTGATAAGGACAAAATGAATCGCAACAAAATTTCGACTTGAAGTCTCACTTCTAATATGTGTCCCAGCACACATTTCGATTTTTGTTAATATTATGTTGATATAATGACTTTTTAAAATATATTTGAAAAAATTTTGGTGAAAGGTCTTCGTAAAGATTAAATTCACCGCGGTTTTTCCTAAATTTAATATGATTTTCTATCCAGATTTTTCGACACTTAGAATGTGCGGCAGAAATTTCTAAGTCGTATTCGAAGTCAGAATTATCATCTGATGAGCTATCTAATAAATCTAATAATAAGGCTGTGTTATTCATATTATATCATCCTGTACATATATTCAGTGGACAATTATACGTGTAACCCCTAATCAAACTTTTGATAGAATGACTCAAACGGATATATTATAGCATCTTAACTGTGTGTGATACCTTAAGATGCTATAATATTTTATATCCAGGCATCTTAACATGAAATATTATAGCATCTTCGCCGTGTGTGATGGATGCCCTTTAGTGCGAACCAACGTTATATAAAGAACCCGCATATAAATGATTACGGCCAGTAGTTTGGGCTCTGTTTTAATTTGTCATTTAGTCGGTGAGAATTACTATATAAGTACAGATAACATAGCGATGATCGATTGTTACTAAAAACAATCTAACTATTCGATTGTTCCGGTTATTCGATTGCAATCGAGAAACATTTGGTGTTTTTCGATTGTTTGTCGGTTGTTATTGATGTGTTACTATTTTGTGTTCATGGCTCACTTGTCAATTGGCCTGCGCTCGATTGTTTATGATTACTAATCCGCACAACAATCGATGATTGCACAGGACGATTGGTAAAATATGTTTTACTACTATTGCGGTGCGCCTGCGCTATAACTTTACTATCGCGCCGTGCGCGCGCAAATGTATTCGATTTTTTATTTACATTCGATTGTTATTTAGCTATGACGAATGAATCGATAATCGAATACGCGCTTGCACAATTGTCGATTCATTCGATCTTTTTTTTAAGTAACAATCGCACATCGCTAAGATAACACAACTTACCGAGACGTTTCCGTGTAGCGTTACGACGGCGTCGGCAGAACGCCGGCGACAAGTACGCAAACGACCCCGCTCGGGAATTGAACCTGAGGTTCGCGAGGCCGAGGCACCGGCAGCCGCCGCAGCACCACAGCAGGTCAGTGTTATACACATCTCAGGCTGTAAACAGACAAGACTTGCGCAATGAACAATTTTTTTTATAAGTATTATAATAGAGACAATCGACACTACCACCAGTGGACATCGTTGCCTGCAACACTTTAAGATTTAATGAAACCTATCCTAGTGCGAATTTATTATAAAGCGCCTATTGGCTTCAATAAATTATTTCAGTATCTTGATAATTGAAATTTTTAGGTACTTTTTAACTTTCCAAAATAATTGTATCGTTACTAGTAACGTGGTATATTAAAATTTTAAAATACATTGTACATTAAAAATAAAATTAGTTTCGATACAATTTTATCAGTGTAATAACGGGGAAAGAATAAATTGCCTGTGGCCAGGTCGCCTGTTGTAATAGGCGACATACCGACCCACAGCCAGGTGGCTACCACCTCCGATGTAGAGTATGACGTCATAAAAATATTGAGTTGTGTTCCAGCATCAGTGGGGCCAGGTTTCCAATCTTCCTTTAGAGAGCGACAGGACATAGTAACTCTGGTGTTGCAAATGTCCATAGGCGATAGTGACTGCTTTCCATCAGGTGGGCCGGTCTCCCAGTCTGCTGAACGCACGCAAAAAAATCTTCTTTTTAAGGTTTAAAAAAAATCTATTTTCTAAAAGTTACTCTGCACTTGACATATTATTATCTACATTAGGTACTGCATAATTTTAGAAAAAAGAATAATGTCTGCGGATTGAATGAGCTACAATCTGCTATTGCTAATTAGTTGATTTCAACTTTTAAATATTATTTGTATGCCTGAAAAGACAAAAACATGTGAAACATATTGTCAACCAATGTTTTACGCAAATAAATGATTTGATTTGTTAAAATTTTGAAGATAACAAACATTATTGTAGCAAAGAGGCGTAGTGTATATGTGGTATGCGTGCGGATGTTAAAGGAGCGGCTCGCGCGGCGTGCCCGTGCTGCTGATGTCGTCGCCGCCGCAGTCGGGGGGCTCGTCGTCGTCGGCGTCGCCGCCGCCGCCGCCCGCGCCGCCGCCGGCCGCCAGCGCCCACCACAACGCCGCCAGAGCGAGGCGGTTTAGGCCGCTCTCGATCGCACCATAGGTGAATATTACTATACTCGTGTCCCATACACTTCTTTTTCTTATACATTTAGATGCGTTGAATCCGACAGCAGCATCTTTGATTCGCTGCGCAATCTTTGTTATTGTAGTGAATTGAACAAGAAACAGTAAAGCTTTAGGTATAATATATACAAAAAAAAACAGAAATCGGAAATTATTTATTCATAACAAAGTTATACGTCAATTTTTACATCAGTTCACTGGTCATAAATAAAATTAAAATTATATCGTATTATGGGATATAAACTCCTCATGATTATAGAAGGTGTGCTCGAATAAGAATTTCCTGAGCCGAATCTAATTTAGTTTTTTTGTAAGTAACGTAGAGCTGCTACTACCTAAGTTTTTCATGCGGAAACACGGGGAAAACTCTATTAGAACATAAAGAGAAACTGTACACTGTCTTTTGATGTGTGTAGCAAACTGAATATCTATAGATTTGCTTGTTATACTATAATAATATACATCACTATTATAATATAAACAACAATAAGTCGAGTCAAAAAATCATATAGCCTGTGTGAGATAAAAGGGCTTATAATATAAGGGGTATATGAAATTTATTTACATAGTGAGTACAGGGAACATAAAATAATCAACAATAAGATGTCAATTCTGTAGGAGAGTCCAAAGTTAGCTTTGGTGCCCGCACTAGGTGTGGCGAGCCTCAGCGGAGTTAGCTTCGGTTTCGAAACTCTTTTTCTTTTATTGCCTGGTATTATTAGAGCTAAAAGAGAATTAAAAAGGAAAATATATAATAATAAAATCTACATAATAACATATAATATAAACGGTTTATATTAGGGGATAAAGGACCTTGCACAATTTGCAGCATGTCTTCCGATAGCTTATATGAGCCAGGCACCAGTATTACATTCTCACATCTTCTACTTGATTAATTATAGTTTTTCAGCGTCGCGGCGCGGTCGGTTGGTTTTGAGCTCTTATTTAAAGATTTTGATTAGAACTTTTAATTTTGTGACGTATCTTTTCGGCGCGGAAGGAGAGGGAGACTTTAATTACATAACAGGAAGAACGAATGAAATGGATAAGCCGTAAAAACATCGTCAAAAGCAATTACTTTGTTTGTTCATCAATAGTAATTTCGTTTTCAGGAACTAACTATATGTGACAACACAGCAAAGGAGCCCTTTTGACACAATGAATATTACAAAAAAAAACAGAATCATGAAGATGTAGCTCTCTACTTATGACTTTTATCGTAAAAGTCGTCGAGGATACCTGTCTATCCCATAAAGACTTAAAATTGATATGACTAATGTAATACGTTATTTCAATCGAAGTTTTCTAAAATGTAAACAATCTCCTTTTTAATACTTTTGATTGCATTGTTAGCCTACTGAATGAACGACTGATAATAAATTCTAAATGCTATGAAATTAGGATATGATTTTTAATGAGTCTGTGCTGAACTAAGATCCGCTAATCGAGTTATGTTAACAATGAAACATTGATAAAGAATATTAGAAAGAACTAGGGCTCAATAAAAATAGTAACTCTAAAACGCTAGAAAATCCTAAATTCTAGTTAGTTTGTAGGCACATCTATTGTCTTCTCTCTCCTCTGACATAATGTTCACGGCACAAAAACTTCTCTTTTGGGCCTCCGTTTTAGTATTCTATATATTTGCGATTTAAGCTTAGTGAGTTTGTGATTAATGATAAAAAAAAGTTGTTTACATTTGCTGAAAATTTCTTTGAAATGGGATACATGAGTATCTTGTGAGTAACCACAGCGCTGTTTTAGTAAGAATTTGAAAAGTGATATTTAGCAGTGCTAATGTGCGTATTATAAAAATGTTTTTGTTTAAAATTAATAATTATTGTAGGATATTGATTGATTTTAAGCAAGAATATTATCTGTGACAGAAAATCTTAACTGTATACTGAGTAGATTTTTCGAATTGCCACAAGAACTCCCTTGTTTGGCGTAAGTGAAAGCCCTATAATTTGGCCAAGGCTTAATTTCAAGATTTAATATTCTTATTTACTTGTGATTAGACACAAAAACTATGAAATCCATTGCTTCCAGATTGTTACCACTGGTAACATATTCTTTATGTGTTATTATTTTTATTCTAGAAAGCTGATTTACATAAAGCCAATAAATATTTGGGTGTCATACTTGTTGTCGAATGAAGTCTTAGATTGTAACTACCCTTGTGTCATTTAGTCGAACCGATAACTAGCGTTGCATGATCGCGTCTGTTAAAGCCCCTATCGTTTGTTATATTTGGTGATTTAAAAAAAAAGCATTGTTGAATTTCTAAAGCCTCGACGTTGTAGCCATGCATCTGCTTTCTTGGTATTGCAGACTGCTATGGACGACGGTAGTCACAAGTTGCTATTACAGTAGTGACTGAGGTAATAAATACGTAACAAAACTGTAAATTATGAAATCAATAACAATTCAATTTTATGACACAATGTATAATAAATTATAATATATTAAATAACATGAATTGACACATTGATTTAATCTCGAAAAAACTGACTACAGCAGCGCATTTGTAGCACCTTTGGTGTCGCAAATGTCTATAGGCGATGGTATCCGCTTTCCTTCAAGTGGGCCGTCTGCCTGTCTGCTGATCTCCTGCAATAAAAAAAAATACAAAAACGACACATTGACCGAATATAGAAGACACCCGGACTATGGAAATGACGCAATGACTAACTCTAGAAGACACATAATATGCATGCCTCAATAAACGCTTATTGTGAAGAGACTTCATAAATACCAGAATTGTATTACATCTTAATAAATAAATTATTTAAGCGGTAGACCGGTCTACTAGTTTGTTTTCAAATAAGCTTAGAAAATAATTGAGTAAATATTGCAACAATATAGCGATCATGTAACATATCGGTGCAACGCAAAGTGATCGAAACTACCATTATTCCCTTGAAAACCGGTCAGGTTTATGCAGAAATAGTTAAGCTAATTTGACGACGTGTTTTTTTATTGGCTTATATAAATCTACTTAAATTATCATCTACTAAATGCGAGGTCGTCGAATATTTTTAACATGCTGAAAACTATCATAAAATAGGTATATTAATAGGTAATCGATGTGTGACCCGCTTTAGTGGATGCTCGATTATAATTGTGACTGTCAACAAAATTATGCGACTTAAATTATTTTTTTATAAGAAACTTAAATTACGAAGCTTATTAGATAACAATCGCGCCTTAAAGACTACAGTGAACTATTCAAAACATTTACAGCCAATTTTTTTCCTGATGTCATTTTAATATTAAATCAATTAAACTGTCTCCACAGGTCTCTGGATTGAATGTAGTTGAATATAATAATAATAACTAAGCATATATTGATACAAAACAAATTCACGAAACAAGTTAAATAATGTGATATTAAGTAATTTTGCTTTTATCCTAATGGTGCTTAAAACTTTTTTTTTGTATTTAGTTATGTTTAAGCTCTTAAATTATTATTGTACAAATATTAATTATAGTCGATTACGATAATAATTTTATTTTACAATTGTATTCCTAAAGTGACAGTAATATAATTATATACTCTAAAGGAGATTGTTATTTTAATTAAATATTGACAAACGGTTTCAAGTTTTTAGTTAGCTACTAAAGAATTATCTTACTAATAAGTGATCTACATATTAAACCTGCTATTATGCTATAGGGGTTCTTTTAAAGTCACACTCGTGACTAACTTGATAGGCAAAAGATTAGCGTAGTATCGATATGGGTGGACATGACGTGACATGTATGTTTTAGCAATGATAATCGCCCATTAAAAATATAGCTCTGAACTTCTGATGCCACGGAGTATTCTTCTCTCGTATTTTAAAATCATCATCATCGATCACTTATGATTTTAAACTTAACACTTAAATTTTCAACTTCTTAAAGTTGAAAATTTAAGTGTCTTCAAAGTTTTAACTGATTTGATCTAAAATGTTTTAAATATTAAAACATCAAAAAGGTGAGTATAGAATTTCTGTATCTAATCATGTGGTATTTTGGAGTTGTTAATAGATAAGTTTTTTACTGGGTGATTGTCTTTCCTAATATTATTTTCCCATAATTAGTTTCATGGTTTCTAATCTGTAGGTTTGATAGGTCGTCATGTCAGTTAGATACAACGGATGACATAATACATCATAATACAAAAAATGGAAGGTATGTTGTGATGTCCTCAAATATCAGGGAAAGCAAGAAAGGAAGGCCAGGGAAAAACATGCTATAGACGCGCGGTAGGTTTTCATTCAACATGTATGTAACTATCAAATCATGTGTAATTCGAAATTAATTTATTGTACGGCTTACTTACTATTATTTGAAATCTATGGATTTCTTATGATTTCTTTGACAGACTGTCTACTTTGTGCTCAAACTTCTGCTATGATTAAAACAGATTTTGGTGTGTGATTATTTATTGATTTTGAATAGTTCTCTATTTTAAATAAGAGATTAATAAAAAAATTAAATGGGTGCGCTTACTTATTTTACTAAAGTAGGTGTGCTTACTTTACTTACTTTTTAGAATATGATGCATGATTAAAGTTGAAGGAATTTAAGAATGAATTAATTTCTAATCGGCATTTTGTTTTCGAAAACATATAAATCTAACAAAGTTTTTACTATTATTTTCAAATACGATATTGCTTGTATGTTAATGTATTTCAGTTATGGATTGTAAACTGTTATGCATATATCAAGTACTGAATATTAACTATTTTATTAAAAAAAGGCTATATGGACCTATCAGAGGTGTCAATGGGCTACTATCCATAACACTCGATAAATCAGAATCTTTCTCCAAAACAGGACTAGACTTATTAATAACCTACGTTTTCTTAACAAGAAAAAGTAGGAAAAGAGTAAAATATTTTTTGTGAGACTGTACGGAGTTAAAAGAATTGTTGAAATTGTGTATAAAGTAAGGTGCAACGGTCACAAAAATATTGGAACTAAGCAATATTTTAGATTTAAATATATCTAAGGAATTTCGTATAATTGTATTTCAGGTTTTTTCGGGTCTTGTTACGAAAATGATATACGAGTGTTTCGAGCTTGTGAAGTAACAGTAAATATTACCAGAAATAAACTCACAAAATACTGTCTCCCATAATCGATAGTACAGATTGCTTTGTAATAGACAGGTTTTCTTTATAAGTCTTGTCGTTAATAGCCTCTTTAGTTTAGTTGCAGAAGTTTATGCAGTACTGGTTTTCTATAAAAAATCGTCTATCATGCAGACATGCGCTACAGACTAAGAGGCTATTAAATGGGCCACATGAAAGGCATTTTCACATCGCTATGCATATATTAGGGGTTGATTTAAGTAGACGAAACGAAAAATATATGTCTATACTTTCTGCCTGTCCCTATAGAGAATCAGGTGTGATAATATGTATTATACATACTACTTGTTATACAGACGTGAACAAAACTGGTGTTACGATCTAGTTAGTTAACATTGTTTTAATAAGGTCAACATTTTTTAGATTCGACATTCTTATAACATTTTTGTAAGTAAGACTCGATCGAGTCGATCTCAAACTTTTTAAGCGACCGTTTCCAATATTAAACTCAACTTGTCGAAAGCTCCCTGACTGCTGTTAAAACGATGATGTTGTACAATTTAATTAATATTTATTATAATAAAATTAATTAATTTAAAAATAAAATATATAAAATGTGCTATTTGTGTATTTTGAAAAAAAAAGAAAAGGCGTTTTGAATTATAAAAGGGAACTATTTGTGATGTTTGTTTTGAACGTTTATTTTAAATGGTTTCTTTATTATGTTTTTGAACCCAGACATATTTAAATATTCTCTTTATTTTGGGTTGTAACTTTAAAAAACAATGAATTTTTCAACACTCAATATAGTAATCAAAATAACTTTTCAATAAAAATGTATATACATTTATACCATAAAAAAACATGAGTCATCAAATTAAACTCGTACTCTAATCCTTTATAAAGCCTAATTATTTATAGTCTACACACACAGTCTATACACACTATGGTTGCTCTCTATAATCGATGATTATGCAACAGTCGTCTTTTTATTTCAAAAGTGCTCCTGTGCAGCTTTCTTGAATAGCTCTTAAGTTTGTCGTAGACTATATTGGATTTAAGCAAAAACGACTTATTTTAACATTTTATTCTCTAGACGTAAATGATAAATAAACGTTCAAAACAAAATGTCACAGTAATAATGTAATATATAAATGATATAATAAAATGTAACTCTGTGTCTGCACGTTGACTTTGGATTCGGCGAATTCTCTAGTAGTGAAGTGCTGCTGTAAGCTTGAGTTATTATCGTGCTGTTTTGTTGTTTATATGATTTTATGATAATATTATTATGATTAAGTAATTTACATATATATTTTATCATTTGATTAAAATATAATTAGATAACAATATAATAAGATAACATTATGTCATATGCTAAATTTATCATATGATCAGTTGACAGGTCCAGATAGAGCTAGAATTTTACTACTTTGTCCTTTATACAGGGAAGATGTTAATTATTTATGTTATGATGTTCTTCTTGTGCAAAATTTCAAAATATTTTTTACTAATTTTCTAGTATCTTAGATTTGTATGATTAGATATGCTAAAGATTAGATCGTTGCTATGGCCTTGACCGCGTGACTTTAAACATCTATGCAATAATGTATATTTTACATTTTTCGATATTAAAATTATCTCAAGTGTTTCAACGAATTCTAATTGTACATTGCTTGTTATTTATTTCAAAGCACTTTGCCGAACTAGCGAGCCAGTTATCTTTGTAGATACCTATACAAAGTTGGGCTAGTTTGCACGTAAATACTATAGTTCAATGAAAACATATCCAGTCTTAGCTTTCATATACGTAAGTGCTGTTCAAATTAGTCTACTATTCATGCTTGAAATATAAGGTTAATTAAACACGCCGCTGTGAAATATATTACATAAATTAAAAATATCTTTTTTTTATTGAGTACAGAAATATACTTTCTAATAAAAAGCACTTTTTAATTATATAAACAACAAAACAGACTGAAATTGTAAAAAAATATATATTATGAGAAGTTGGTAGATGCCATTAAATTTCTAGTCTCAGCGCTGCTTAGTTAATAGTTTTAATTATTAATAAAAAATATTATTATTATTAATAATAATGATGTGTATGTATTGATAAATGAAGTGGTGAAAAATACCTTAAAATGGTCTCGTTTTTGAACTTGTATGGGTATTTTTGATTTTGTTTGAGAATGCTATTACATTATTAATGATATCATGTATAATTAGGATTGTATAATACTTTGGTTAAATGGCAAGAAAATAGCAAGATGATATTATTTTATACTATTTATTGTATTCATTTTCAAGTTATTGCAATAAAACAAGAATATCAAAATATCGGCGTGTGTTTAAGTTCGAATTTTAACATGTAATCGTTTCTAACAAGTGTTCAAATTGGAAAATAACGTATTTATGTTCACAATCAATTAAATCAAATCAAATTAAAATACAAAGCCACAAACTTTGTTAGTAAAAAATCTTATAACTTAAAACTAAATTAGTAGACATTATATAAATTCATAATTATACTGTTTCCAAGCGTTTATTTTACTTTTTTTATATTGAATAGGTTCGCGTTTGACCGACATTGCGCCTTATCACAGGCGCAATGTCGGTCTAGGGTGGAGCACGCTTACCTAGAAGGTACCTGTTCACGCGAGACTTAAAGACACCTAGATTGTATTTTTCGGGAAAAACAGACGACGGGAAAGAGTTCCATTCTTCAGCCATGTCTATGATGAATGTGGAAGCATAGTGTTTCGTCCGCTTCGTCGATCAATGTGGAAGCATAGTGTTTCGTCCGCTTCGTCGATGAATGTGGAAGCATAGTATTTCGTCCGCTTCGTCGATCAATGTGGAAGCAGTGTTTCGTCCGCTTCGTCGATGAATGTGGAAGCATAGTGTTTCGTCCGCTTCGTCGTTGAATGTGGAAGCATAGTGTTTCGTCCGCTTCGTCAATCAATGTGGAAGCATAGTGTTTCGTCCGCTTCGTCGATGAATGTGGAAGCATAGTGTTTCGTCCGCTTCGTCGATGAATGTGGAAGCATAGTGTTTCGTCCGCTTCGTCGATGAATGTGGAAGCATAGTGTTTCGTCCGCTTCGTCGATGAATGTGGAAGCGTAGTGTTTCGTCCGCTTTGTCGATGAATGTGGAAGCATAGTGTTTCGTCCGCTTCGTCGGTGTTGTCACCATATATCGGCGGCGTAAGTGCGGACGTCTTCGAGGAACCAGCTCTTACAATTCCGAGGCACACTCCCCGAAGTGTATCCTATAGAAAACCGACAAACTAGCGACCCTACGTCGATGACTTAGGCTCTCGTCGAATAGTCTGTTATTGCCTATCGGTTTCCTAGCTCTTTTCTCTACTGACTCAAGTGTCTCTAACTGGTATTTATCTGAGCCATCTCAAAGATGATCACTTTTGACATTTGCACGTCTATCAAGTTACACTTAACACAAAAGCCCACATGAAACAAACAACATATTATTGTATATTGTTGTACTTTATATTTAATTTTTTTGGATTTTATGTCTTGTTGTACTTTATTGTCGTGGGTGACGTAATAGTGATGTTCTTTGAGTCACGTAGCGCAGACTATTAAGAGCTAGTAGAAAACTGACGCGGTGCCATCAACTCTTGGTGATGTAGAGGTTGCTTAAAAGGATGGAACCGTTACCTTATTGAACTGTTTTATTGAGGCATATATTTCGCGCAATACTTATGACTCTCACAACAAATATTTAATTCGTATAGCCTTCTGCGGCTAATCTAAATAGAATATATTTTAAATACAAAGAATTCAAAATACTCATACAAGTTTGAAATGATATGCTGTTTTTCGGTACATATCTAGTATTTAAGGTTATTATGATATTACATTTATTATGAATGAGAGAAATTGAGCGGTAAATATTGCGTTGTCGTACAAGCTATTTGTTCGTATACAATATGGCTATGTTGACTACGTGCACCATTGTCTGTTTCATAACTGAATTTTTCGAATAAATAATTAGTTTAATTTAATTCTGAAAACAATAGTAAAGTATAACGTAAATCGTTTCTTGGTTACTGTTAGTATCGTAGGTAAGCCTGCGTAGAACGTAAACAAAATGGCTTGGTACGGCGTGTTAGCTGATTTTTTGTCGCTTTTAAAAATACGGAAGAAATTGTACTGTTATAGAGAGAAACTATGCATCTATCCACGGTTTTTTTTTAAGTGTATCATATTTAGTGTTGTCTAAGTATGTCTAAGGACGAGATATTTTATTCGATTGTTCAAATAACTTGACGTCTCTCGAAGCCGATCCTTTCGAGTCTAACTCGAGTATCAGTCAGAATCCGTGGACACCATGATAAATTGAGGCCATTTATGGAATGAATCACGATTGGTCACGTCCGCTGACCAGCCGTCGAGTCGAATAATTGGACACAAAACAATCGCCAAATATCTTGATTTTTCAGTACCTAGAGTGACTCATTTAGGATTCTTTCAATTCGTCTTGTAATCACCCATCTTATAGTGTAGTCTAATATAGCAAAAGATCCTAGTTTACTGAAGTAATCTATTCCAACTGAACGCAACTTTCCTGCTCTCGACTGCCAGCAGGTTCAATTTCATAAAGCAACAACTCCGGACTGGATGTCTGGGATAGACCCCAGATTCAAACGTTGTATAACCATAACACAAGTTTCACATCACTAAGCTTGGGGATATATAATGGATGTGTCTGTCTGTCGGTTTATTTATTATTTTATACACTGATTCAATTATTATTTAATGGGCTAAAGAGGATATTAACACAAAAAGCTAATGTTTCTGTTATTATTTGGTTATCCTTATCTATACCATTTATAATGTTATTTCTTTTACCGTAAAATTATGCGACAGCTATTCAGCGACATATAAGTTTTTAGTACACTGTATTTTACGTAAAAGGGTATTTTTCGGGATAATGCAACTTAACACTGTTCAGTCAAAGAAGCGATTTAAAGTCTAAAAATCGGTACACTGCCAGTCAGTCAGAGTTAGAATATTCATGATATCTCGTGTTATATCTCTATGTTCATTTTCACCATGTAAATAATCATTAACAGTTGACTCTCTGTAATAGAACAAAAATTTCCATCACGTTTCTAGTCTATATACCGCTTCCGTCTTATAGTGATAAAAAACGAATCGACGTAAAAATTACAAATTATTTACTAACTCGACTTCTAAACAAAAGTTTCAATGTATTTGTTTTAGAATATATTATTTCCTACACACTATCAAATGTGAAATTTAACGTATAATACGATGTTTAGCAAGCGGTAGTGGGCCGGCTTTGTTTAGTTACGTCGCGTCGTCCATGTTTCGACGTTATGCCGTCTTAGCCTCCGTCTCGCACCGGCATACTCTGCTTTTATCTGTTAATGTATCATATAAAAATATAAGTGATTTCAAGTGTAATATAAATTTTTATTTTTAATTTAGAAATGCACGTATATAGTAAAAGTTAATTGCAATATAAAGCTATGTTTGAAGTAGAAAAAATTCATTAAATTTATTTAAATGTCGAGTTTGTAAATAATCCAAAATTTGATAAAAGTTGAGACAATTATTTTTGTCAAGAAAAAAAAATGTGAATTAAAATATATTATTATTAAAATATTAACTATTATTATTTATTGTATAAAGTTTGTATTAAGGTACCAGTTTTTATTTTCATATTTTTGTTTCGCTTGGATTTTCTTAGATTGTGCCGAATTAGTGTTCCAGAAAGATTAAACGTGATCTTTGGATATTTAAAGTATGGGCTTTGTCATAGAAAATCTAAAGTCTAATAGTAGGAAAATTAAATACATTGATCAATGATATGACTGGCGTAACGTTGCGAAGATAATACGCAGTTCACGTTAACTCAAATACTCTTGATAGTTATTAAGTTTTAGTGTTTGGGTTTCCTTACCCTCGCAGCGTTACGTCAGTTACTTTAGGGACGTTACGCCCGGTGTACGGCAACGTTCTCATATTTGTGTGACTTACCGCCTTTTACCGCTACACTTGAAATCACGCTTCAATAAATAGACATGTTTTAAAACATGATACACGCTGAAAGCCGTTAAAAGATAGCTTTAAGAAAGTATCAACCCGGTACAATTGTAAGAAAATCCAAGGCAGCTAGCTAGTGCTGGCACCGCCGCGTTGCGCGTTCCTTTATTTTTACAATGACAATGGATGCATGCTATGTTTTTTTTACTTTGCTATAGTTAGGGGCCGTAGTCTAAATATGTCACAATAAACATTAAATATTTAAACGGTAACATTCATCATTTTATGCATATTTCATGATAATCCCAATACGTTCTTGATACTCTTATTACTGATATAATCAGACGTATCTTATGCCAGGTTTCTATATACATTCAATTGTCTTACAGTTAGGAAAAAACATGTTACTTCTATGTGGAGGTTGTGTCAAATTTTAACAAGCAGTAATTTAATGGATAGTAAAGTATAGAAAATTGGCATTAATGAATTCACTGCCATGTTATTCCCGGAATCTGCCTTGAATTCCAATACATATTATATGTCGTATGTAAGTATTTGGAAATATAATGCAGATTTCGGGAAAAATGTGAGAATGAAGACATGTTTGTTTTAGGTGAATCAAAAATTTTTAAAATAAGACTATTTAAATATAAATCTGCTGAATATAATGTCAACTATGTGAGCAAAAAGTACAAAATAGTCATATCGATTTATTCCAAGCCCGGCCATATACTATAAGTAAAGTTAAGGGCGCGTATGTCCCTAAGGCTAAGCCACACTACGATTATTAGTACGAGACTCTACTTTCAGAGCTGAGATCCGTATTGGTAAAAATCTTAGAAATATAAATCCGGGCTAAAAACAAACGAGTATTGAAAGATCTAGGGATGTTCACGTGGAAATTAGATCGCTGTTTTTTGAATATGACGGATCAATAGTTTCGAGGCATCAAATAACTATTTTTTCGATACCACGATAAATGTACTGAACATCCCTAAAAAGATCCATTTCGATGCGATTGCAGTTATTTGATAAATGCTAAAATAAGTATTATATTACATTTCAAATAAAATGCGAATATATAATGTACAACTGCTTTAAGATAGCAACCAATGGACAGCTTTATACTAGATTAGCGTTTGCGCAGCTTTTTGATGGTAATTTGGGAAGGTCATTAATTTTGGTACATACTATCATAGAAGAACACTAAAAATGATAATTGGCCTGATACAACTCTGAAAAGCTCCTAAACACATGGTCTTATTCATAGAGTTACAGTCGGGTTGAAAGCTTCTTTAAGAATCATAAAGAAATGTTCAAACTTACTCAACGCTCTATTAATAAGTCCGTTCGTGACTATGGTACGTTTATTAATTGCAAACAAATAGCCGGTTCCTATGTCTTACTAACCGTTTATTTAATTTCAAATTTCTTCTGAATACGTACCATAGACAACTCTAGATAATTTGTTTTTGTTTTTGAAGTATTATTATTACATTTTTAGACCAAATTATTGAATGTATTGCTGATTTTAGACTGATTGACCAAATTGAATCAATTCAGTTGAACGGCTCAGAAGTAAAAGAACGCGACGGGATTTAATGACATTGAATGATTATGTCTACATGTATCGCTTTAGTTGATTCATAAATTGAAAGACCGAAGTAAGCTGTCTAATATCACCTTAAGTTTCTTTATGATTTAGAAAATGTCTATCTAGAATATTCTAGTGGTATTTTTATGTCACCGCAATAGAAGAATTACTTTTGGCGCACTCAAAATGTAGGTTCGAGGAACTTTTCCAGAGTTACTTGTTTTACTGAGCGATTGTCATTATTAGTACATATTCTTATGGCTTTTTACTTTAAACTTGTAAGTGTTTAGCCGCCATGTTTGACTTCGGCCATAACTATGTTATCATTTATTTTTTGTATTTATCAGAAATTATGCACAATATTTAAAATAAAAGGTATAATATCCTTTCAATGTAGTTTTATTTTGGTATTTAACCTTCTTGGAGTCGCAGTGATTCTGTTGAATGGACCTAATTGAATTTGGTTTCTGAATCACAGGTTATTGTGGATGCCCATGGGGCTAATCGCCATATATATAAAGTACTCTGTGCTAATCGCCATATAACCACGCTTATGAGTTCCATTATACTTATTCAAGGATACTCAACTTTCGATACTGGATCTAATGGGTTCCGCCCTGGACATGGCACCATGGACGCTGTTTTTGCCCTAAGGATCATCATTGAGAAATACAGGACGAAGAATACGCCTCTGCATTTCCTGTTTCTGGATCTGCAGAAGGCCTTCGACTGTGTTCCTCGAGTGATGATCTGGTGGGCACTGAGGTCCAAAGGGGTGCCTGAAACCTATATTGATATTATTCGAGACATGTACCGTGATTCCGATTCCATAGTTCGGACCGCTGTTGGGGACACTACACCATTCCCTATAACCGTCGGAGTGCACCAGGGATCTGTCCTCAGTCCGTTTCTGTTCAGCGTGATATTGGACGAAGTGTCCAACAACATCAGAGACCGACATGAGCAACCACCATGGTTGCTTATGTATGCGGACGACATCGCGCTGGCAGATGCGGATAGGGCCCGCCTGGTGCGACGTGTGAATGCGTGGAAGGAGTCGCTTGAGAACGGCGGTCTAAAACTAAGTGTGGCGAAGACAGAGTACTTGGCTTGCAACGTTACGGATCCCACGTCCGTGCGTATAGGCGAAAACACGGCCGAGCGCACGGACCAGTTTAAGTACCTGGGATCTGTACTCAGCGCGTCCGGGGACATCGACCATGACGTCAAGGCTCGAATATCAGCAGCTTGGGCCAAGTGGCGTGAGGTGACAGGTGTCATTTGCGACCCCAAAATGCCGGTTAAGCTAAAAGGACAGGTCTATAAATCCATTATTAGACCTGTTCTTTTATATGGCAGTGAAGCATGGCCTGTACTTGAGCGACACAAGCAGGAGCTGCGTGTCACGGAAATGAATATGCTTCGGTGGATGTGTGGAGTCACGCGAAAGGATCGTGTCAGGAACTCCCGCATCCGCGGCAGCCTTCACGTCCGTGACATAGCAGACAAACTGCAGGAGAGTCGCTTGCGCTGGTACGGCCACGTTTTACGGAAACCGGCTAGTTACGTGGGGAACAAATGTCTAGCCATGCCGCCTCCGCCAGGTCCTCAAGGATCTGCTTGACTGACATGCGTAAAGTCTCAACAAGGATGCGAAGATGCGCGAATAGAAAAAAAGAAACATCGTCGAATGATCGTCGAACCAGATTTAAGCTCGATATGATATGATAACTTCGATATATTACTATATAAAAAAAAATCAAGTACCAGTAATAATAAACTTTATTTACATAATCACAAAAATTCACATTTTATTAATTCCCATTATTTACACTTTCCGATTGATCTTCAATATCAATTAGTATCTTTAAAGTATCAATTTTACTTTCTGGAACTACAACCACTTCTTTCTTAATATCACTATGATATTTCCTAAAATGTATATCTAATAAGCACTTTCTCACGGATGAGTAACTACACAGATTACATTTAAATGGCTTGTTCCCTGTATGTATTGTTTCATGGCATAAAATAGATTCTTTTCTCGTAGCTTTAAAGTCGCAAAACTGCATTTAATGCCACCATCCAAATGCATGAAACAAAATGTCTTTGAATTTCAAATTTATGTTTACATGAGTAATTGCATATATTACATTTATGTGCATAATGTGTTCTTTGATGTTCAACAAACTGACATTTGTAGTTAGTAGTATATTCACATGAATTGCACTGTATAGGTGTTTCGGATTGACTCCTCTTATTATGTAAAGCATTTGGTCTTTTGTTTTAGTTGAAAATTCACATCTTACACATTTGTAGGGTCTATGTTGGTTCCCTGTGTGATGCCTCTGAAAATGTCTTTGTACTGAAGCTTTGAATTTTGATGTATATTTGCATTGTACACATTGAAAAGCTCTGTCTTTGTTGTCTGACTCCAACACTTGGATGCTGTTCCAATCACTTCATGCTTAGGGTCTACATGATAATTCTTATTCTTATCATTCAAAGTTTCAGGTTCTTTCTGTTTCGTTCTTTCAGTTTCTTTTTCTGTTGGACAGTTCTTGAAATTACTTGTACAGTTAGTATCTGTGTACATCATATTATAATTAATTTCTGAATAATTCAAATCTGAAAATGTTATTGGATCATTTCTGTATTGATGACTTGTAAATTCTGTATTTAGGACTTGTATGTTATAATCTAAATTAGTTGGAAAATCTTTTGAATTATTCAAAATATTACAATCTGGAGTTATTTTGCTTTTTAAATTTTCAATATCTGTATTCGTTTTGTGACCAATATTCAAATCATTAACACCTAGATTCAAGTCATTAGCATCTGTATTCAATTTGTACTCTTTCAAATTATTTATAGTATTAGATTCACCTTCACTTACAGATTCATAAGTTTGTTTATCATTTTTTGGATTTTCTCTGTATTATTGCTGAAAGACTCAACAACTTTAGTGGCTTGTACTTTACCATCAACAAGATCATACGAATTAACTTCTTTGTAATTATACAATTGATTATAATGAGTTATTTTATGTTTTTTAATTTCACAACGGTAATATGTTTCAAAATCACAATAAGCACACTTTAAAAGTGCTTCCTGTTTACTTCTTTGTTTATGTATGTTTAACCTCCAACCAGTTAATGTTGAAAAATCACAAAAATCACACTTTTTAGCTTTATCTAGGACTTCATTGTGTATTTTTGCTAAATGTCTAGTAATGTGCCCCTCAAATTTCGTTATAAAAGGACACTTATCACATTTGAACTTAATTTCTTTCTTATTGTGGACCTTAGCATGTTTCAAATAGTTATGCTTATACGATGTTGCATATGGACAGTGCTCACAATGGAACTGTTTATCTATCTTATGCTTACGTGTATGGCATACAAGTTCCACTTGTAGTGAGTCTTGTATTCACAGATTGGACATTTGAAATCTGCTTCTTTGCCTTCTTTTTCATACTGGTGATGCACTAAGACATGTCTGTTCAAGGATGTAGGGTATTTTGATGTGTAACTGCACAGAAGACATGCATATGGTTTTGGTGTTGTGTGGGAACGTACATGAAGCTCCAGACAATTTCTATATACAGTTGTATAATCACATTTGTCGCACTTCATAGTTTTTCTGGGTTTGTAACCTTTCCTTTTATGTGTGCCTCGCTTACTGGAACGGAGGCTGGAAACAAAACAAACATCTTTAAGGTTTAGCTATAATAACAGTATGGAAGAAAATACTAAGACAACTGTCCAGTAAAAATCTAACTGGCAATACTTGTGAATCCAATATAAATAGAGGGCGCCACAAGTTTTGTCTCGTCTTTTGATATAAAAAAAACACCGCTAAGCTTACTATCAACATTTTATTATTTAAGAAATCTCTTCCAAAATAACCAAATGCAAATTCCCCAATATTAAATATCAAATTGTGGCATATGTCTCTTTTAAGTGTTTTATATTTCATTAATTTTATATTGTGTGTGGTGGTGTTACAAAGTGAATGTTTTTCCTCTTTTACTTTATCTTTGGTCTAAGCCTTTGACTACCAGCCCAGTCATTCTTTACAATATCTGGGATCAATCCAGAGTTGTATGTTACACAAATGCAAGCATAGATTGCTCAACTTTGGGATATAGATTTGTTTTATTATTCTTACTTACCTATCCATTATCCCAGGAGGTTCATAATCAAGGTCATTTAAATTGTCTTCCTCAACATTTTCATCTGCATCAACAACTTCTGTCTTCACCCATACACTTGCAAACATATTCATCATGGCTTCTTCTTCTCCTTCTTCATGGTCTTCAGCTTCATCTATTTCCATATTCAGCTCCTTTGACGCCTTGGGTTTTGACATTTTACTTCTGTAAAAACATAAGGTAACTATAGTAGAATTATTTTCTCCGTGCAGTTTGGGTCATAAATCAAGCTCGGCTTCGCCCCGCTAAGGCGGTGAGCGTGTTGCGCGGCGCCATTATCGATAAAAACTCATTCTTATCACAGAAACATTCTCAATCTTATAAAAATCATTATTATCTTTTTGGCTGTTCATTTTAGACTTAGATATAATTTATTTATTTATTTTTAATATAACTTGTTACATTCTAAGCTTTTGTGCTTATAGTTTTTTTTAACATAGATACCTAATTAATAATTTATTATAAGTCATTATTATTCTTATTTTAATAAATACGTTGTTGTATCATTTTTTTTTCATTTTTATAACTAACCCACAAAATGACAAAACTAAATACACTATCAATAACGCTTATCAACAACAATAATGCGCATCACATGCCCGCCGATAAGCCCCCCTGTGAGTGGAAGAGAGAGTGAAATACTTGCTTTATTTTATGACCCAAACTGCACAGACAAAATGATTTTTCAATTGGTATTTGATTGAACCCCTGCTATATGTAAAATTGTATTAAAATCCGTCTTCATACAACCAGGCAACATCTTCTGTTGTGTGAAATAAATAAATTAATGTACTTAATCAAGCTACCCCAAAAACTCCCTTGATTGGTGTAAATAAAAAACCTACAATTCGACTGTGGCATTTTTTTCATTGCAGAAGTTCAGCAGACAGACAGACGGCCCACTTGATGGAAAGCGGTTACCATCGCCTATGGGCATTTGCAACATCAAAGGTGCTATAAATGCTCTGCTGCTCTCTTAAGGGAGACTGGAATGTGGTCACTACTGCCACAACACAACTCAAGGTTGTTGTGGCAGCAAACTCTCGACCAGGGGTGGTAGCATCCAGTCAGGCAAATGACCTACCACCTGGCTGTGGGTTGTTTTGTCACCTCTTATGACAGGTCACCGGGCTGCAGGAAATTGTATTCTTTCTCTGTTCCTGCATGGATAGAAACTTTGGTTGAAGACTATTTATTTTACAGGCTTGAATATTCATGAATACTTCATTTTGGTTAAATACACAAATTGTGCAGAGATATTTATATACACAAAAATAAGCCATTACACACACTTTTTTCCTAGAAATACATAATCTTCAAAATATATTTAATGTTGTATTAAAACATGTGACACATTGTGTCCCTAATTTTTATAGATATCCATGAGCAGCAATGGTAACTTCTAACCATTCATGACTTGTTCTTATATCCTACTATTCATGCACCTGCCTTGCCATTGGTAGAAATTATAACCAGTAGTAAGGCAAATGAATGATTGGGTGGGGTATAGTTATGTGACGCCTTTTAATGAATGTATATAAATATCTGAAAATTATTAATATACGCTAAAAGGCTTAGGCGGGAGTGAAGTAAAGCACAGCTCCTTCTTCAGCTTTTGTGATTATTTATTTTATAAAACCCAAAATTCATATTAAATATCAAGTAATAAAAAAAGTTTGTCATAACTAAACCGCATATGAAGTTATTAATTTTAGGCACCAGCTACCAGTGGCACCATTTGCCTGTTTCTACAATCGGCAGACAACCATATTGCATATCCCCAAATTAAGCAAGTCACGCTTGTGTTGTGGATAATATATAATAGAACAGACTACTCTGGGGCTGATCCCAGTCACCCAGACCATAGTAAATAACGGAGATAATTAGTTTCTGAAATGTACCATGCCAGGAATCGAACCTCGCGTTACAATGAGTCGAGCCGTTAAAGGCTTAGCCCGATCAACCACTAGACCATCAATGTTCCCATATTATATCGTTTAACTATACAAGGGAAACAAAACATTAGGGAAAAAAAATATAAAAGAATATTTAAAGGTAAATGAGGTAAGTCTCCTTTAGATGTATCTTTGTACGGCATGTTAATTTATTAGTATAATAATAAAAAAATGCTGAGTGTTTAACTTTGGTCTCGTTATTTTTAGCACACTAAAAAAACAACAGCATTGTGTTATGGAATACACATTAGCACCGGTTTAAAAAGTTTATAATGGTTTATAATGCGATTCCGTACTTACATCTGTTTTCAAAATCCCGTATATATCTATAATTACGAATTCACTAAACAAATAGGGCAAGAAAATGCATCAAAAATGATATTAAAAGCAAGATCAAGCTGCGAAAAAAATCGATTACAAAAAATTCAGGGATGCCAACGTTTTAGGGACGTTCAAAACGATCTGAAAATTGGAATATGTATTTTTTAGTATTCGGTCGGATTACCAATGTTTAATTCGATTTATCAGCATGTGATAGTCTTGCCTTTTTCATATATTAATTTTCGAAATACTAATTTAAGACAAACTATTTTAAATAATACCTAGTTCGTTTGATACTTTTCGAAGGTGATTTCAGCAGTGTTATTCATTAACCAGCCCCAGTTAGCTTTTTCTTTGAGGACACTTCATATAGTGAACTGAAAATAATGCTAACATGTCGCCACGATACATTGTATTGCGTTGAGGCTGTGATGATGTGTGATTGGTGATTGTTTGGTTGCTGCCGTTGAGAGGTGTACGGAGAAATGAAAGAGAAGTTGCGTCGTACACGTTTAATCACACAAATACACTCAATGTTTCACATTACAGTTCAGAAGGATTTTTGTATGAAGGCAAACAGCAAGCAAGTGCAAAAACTAACGTTGAACCCGAGCACGAAGTCGTGCGTTCGTGTTGAAGGCGTTAGTCAAACTGTCTGGAGATGTCCCGAAATAACTTCGGTTCTTGACTGTTTCGCGGCAAGTGGATTGCCGCGAAAAATTTTGGGCGCGCTGTCATAAAACGGTGCGATATTTTGCTTTGTACAGATTAATTTTGGTTTCGCGCTTAAATGCTTGCTTGTGATGTTGGCACTAATGTCGCCACACCGTTTTTGCCAAGATGTACTTTATACTACCTACTACTTACACAGACTACTATAGAACACTGCGAATATATCTGATTAACAAACGAAATAGACATGCTATTATCTTATTAATAAGGCACCGAAAACTATTTACCAAAATTCTATTTGAATGACAATAACGATGTCTAAGTTAAAATAATTTACCGCAAGGCATTTCTTAACAATCGAATGAAAATTCAAGTATCGGGTGCCTCACTGGCTCTTTTGTAGCTGTCTAGATTCTAGTGTCAACTAAGTGACCGCCATTGTCAAAAATTCAAAAAGTCTAACTGTCAACCCTGACTGTATTATTGTTATTTATTTATAAACCCATGTACCCGTCTCTGTCTACGCCCATGTAGGTATTTTGTAAGATTTAATCAAAAGGTATTGAAGTGACATCTTTTTTAATTAAATATATATATAATTAATATCTATGGCATCATAGTGACCCTCTTCTAAATACAAATTTAAAAAATGATCGGAAACTAGCGCCATCAAGGGAGAGAGGGGGTCAAAAATTGTATGTAATGTATAATTAATAGCATAAATGGAACCACAAGTTATGGTTATACTTGAGGCTTAAATTACAAAGTGTCTATATATAGCATAGGATTTATTAAATTTAATTTTATTCAGTGTTTTCCTTTATTCAAATTTAAAACAAGTTATAAGTACCATCTTATGGAATTGTAGAATAATCGATTGTAGCGCCATCTGTCGGACCGGGTAAAAGGTATTTTGATATTGTATATTTCAGAGGCTCATCAGACTCATCTCATGTCTCATATATTTTATATTATCTATGCCGGTATATTATCTAAATTATCTATGGTGTGTACTTTGAGTGACATTGAAGTGAGACCTGTATTTTTAAAATCTATTTTAAAATATTTACTTGATTATGTACACGGAGGTTGATGTTTTTGTTAGTAATTATACTCTTATTGATCCCGAAATATATCAATTATGGATTGAAGGCTGTTCCTGTGAGTTTAAAAGCTATTTTTAACTTTTACGAAATCGTATTTTTATCATGTTGTCAAGACGTTATTACGCTTTGACACTATTAGACAATTCATTTAAAATCTTATTAGGAAATTCTAAATAAAACTTTACACTTAAAGTCCACTAAACATTGCCTGCAAATGATATAAGTCCCATTAAATGTCTATGTGCCCTCTAACTCATGAGTGGTCTACAGCCGGTTTACAATATAATTTCCTTCATACTACATCACTCTCAGCTGGAGCCAGACATACTTTATTACTGTAGAACAGAAAATGTTGATGGAAAAATGTCATATAAATATGTAGTTTACAAACTAGTGTAATGGTGTAGTAAAATCATAATATTAATTGTAAGGAGTTACAGTTTTGAGTAGTAGTTTTGAGACGCACACTTTTTTATGTTTTACCTAGCACCAACTTCAAGGTCTTGTAGAAAATATTTATTTATTGCTTTTAGGTTGTTTTTGTTAAAATAAATTATACTTATATATTCTATATTTTAGTTGTTGCTTTAAAAATAATATTTTAAGCACTTGTAAATTATATTAGTGGCATTCTTATAAAAGTATTGCTTTAAGAAAAGTGTAGGCACCTGGCACTCTTTATGAAGGATTGCTCTCAATTTATCTGGCAATCCACTCATCAGATCCTAACTTGGTGACAATGTGACCCACCTCTTTTGAATAAAGAAAAATACCTATTAAAATTCGTACATTTTAATAAGCAAAGACATATTTCCTGTTAGTCTTGAAATGTCTTAGACTTGAAGTCTTTGACTTGAAGTTGGGTGGGAAAAACAAAAACACTGATCATGGTAGAGTATGAATAATGCTTTCAGGGAATGTGTCAGGAGTTTTTGAGATATGAAGTATTTGTTTATTTATTGAAAACTTTTTATAATTCTCCTACCTAAAACAAAAATATTTGTTGTTTTTAACTCATAGAACCTTTGGTTATGAGTGGATTGAAAGCAAGAAAGTTTTACTTTCAGCTAGTGAAGCAGTGTCCACTCTGCATCAAAGAGGCGCTGCCAAGCAACTAGGAGCTTCTGTGGAATTCATAGCTAGTGATGTATTGGATCATTATAGGTGATTATTATTTATTTTTCTTGTGTTTGTTTGCAACTTGGTCTACAAATTCATCTGTTTCATTAGCCATTGGTCCTGCAACAGATGTTACCATCCCACTGCCATATCAGCTTGCTATACTTTCTAAGCTATGTTGATTACTTTCATTACCTTAGGCTGTGTCCCCAGTAGGCAAACTGTTAGCAGCCAACTGAGTGAGCCGCAAAGTTGTGGCGAACTGAAATTTGAGTTACCTGCAAACTCAGATCAATTTTCGTGCGTCGTAAGCTTATTGTTATGAGTTAGCCGCTTATTTAGGTTAACACACTGAATTTTCACTTTATGTAACCTTTCCGTATCAAAGGATGATATGATTTTCTGTGGTGTGTGTGAGTAGAGATTAGTTAGGTATAGTGATGCAAGCATGAACATGTCAATAGCTTCTTTCCAACTGTCCACATAAACAGTTTGTGCAAAGGGACTCACTATGCTCGGCAACCAACCATATCGCCGCCGCCGACTGGAACTAGTTTTGCTGTGAGTCGGCCACTAACTGAGACAGTCGGCGCACCTAAAGCTGCAAACTGCGTAAATTGAGCGCAAAACTAGCAAACTGTGGACACTCCATTTCAAATATATGGAAAGGTATACTAAACCGATATGCCGCAAGTTCAGTCGGCTGATAACAGTTTGCCTATTGAGGACACAGCCCTAAGGGTATCTCCATACAATATGAAAACACCTTGCACAGTAACTGAGCGACTTTATATTTGTGAACCAGTCTACTTCTGATATGTAAATCTATCTTGCAGTGTAGCAATTAAACTAGCCATTTGCCTAACAAGTGAGATATAAGTAGTAGCAGCACTGTAATAAGAAAACCCAGTAGTAAAGATGTAAAAGGTCTGATATTGTTTTTCCATAGTATTTTCAATTTCTATTTTTGGCGATTTGGCTCCAACGGTACTGGCGCTGATTCGGCCAATGTCACAGACCACAGTAACAGAGAATGTCAGGTTTTACATAGTAACAAAAAAATTGTACTTCATTTTTATGATTTTGTTTTATTTCACCAAAAACCTTCTAATACCTGCTAATAATCTAATCAAAATATTTCTATTGATTTTTGTTGTATACTTCACAAAACTCCAAAGGTTTTGAATATTATAAGCTACCTTTAGTTTAATTCTTTATTCCTATTATAAAACAGTGATAAATAAAACCTATGGACACTTGGCAGGTTTTCTTTTGTTGTTTTTAAAGGAGTATCTTTATAATTTTGCAGGACTTTTGCCCTCTTGGAGCGACTGCTCACTGTTCCATCAAAGTTATCCGAACAGATGATCTTTCAAATTGATGAACCCACCAAGCAAATGCTGATTGAAAAGTAAGTATTTTTTACTGTTATAGTACCAGTGGCTCACAGCAAATCTTTCGATGTTTGTCCTGATAATTCACAATAGGAACACAACCATTAATGACATTTTACCCTCCTTGTATGCAGCAGTAACACTTGCTATTTTTTTATATTGAAGAGTAGAGAAATTGAGCCATATTTACAACTGATGTAACAAACTCAAAATTTTGCTCATTTAAAATATTTTCATATTTTTCAGGTTAAAACTAAAATTTATTTCTTTAACTTACTAAGCAAACAACTATTTTGTGGTGGCACATAGAACTAATCTTCCTACATCAAATATCACATTTTATATATAAAGTCAATAGAAATTTTTGGGGCAAACATGAAGGGTGTGCTTTGTTTCCAAAAAACTTTTAATATTAGATCTTAAAGCATGTCGCAGAACGGCTCGTTCTCACGACATCTTTAGTTATTGCAGGTTTAGTGGCGTCATCAGGATAAAATGCGAGCATAAAACACAATAGCACGGTTATACACTTTTAATTTAGATTGATCAACATTACGACATAGTTTAGACGAGCAGCGGTTCAGGGCACCGCTCATACTTCTAACTACAATACTTTCTTTAAAATACTCCATGTCCAACTCGACCTATTGCATCAACCAAATGTGCCACAAAACTCCTCCGTCTACCGAAGTAGATACTACCAAGTATAGAGGGCGCGTCTGACCCGCTCTAGACATGCTCTGCTCTCATTGGTTGCTTATTAAATTACAACATTCATAACTTTTATTAGGCTAGAACGATCCCAAGTTATAGAAACATTTAATAAATCAAACCAAATTAAATTAAGAATTTTAGAAGCAATTAAAATGCAAACAAACGACATTGTGCGTTATACATCCAGTCAACGATACGTCCAATTAAAACTTCCCTCCGACAGGCAGTTTTAAGATTTTTTTTTGTTAGCAAGCAAGAAATGTCTTGGTGTTTTGAAATTCAGTTTATTTACAATGCAGCGCCAAACTTGTTAAGATATTTCTATTTCATATTCCAGATACTATGATTTAGATGATGCGGTCATAAGAGAACTGCTTGGCAAAAAGTTATCATCACGACACAGGAAAGACTTGGACGAGGTAACTAATAAATTGAATTATTATTATCTATTAAATCAGAATTTCTTAGTTACACTCGTAATTAAGACACTTTTAATCCTTAGACAAAATGAACTTATTTTTTTATGGGTCAGTGATGGGTATTTGAATAGATGATAGTAGTGCTAAGGTTTATAAATATAGGATGGACCAACCCTATGATGAAATATTAACAACAATAGTGTATCAGCCGACAAAGACAAATTCTTTTGTTTAATTTTGATAAGAAATTTGCTCATACCAAATCATCATATCTACCAAAAAGTTGCTAGGGCAAAACAGTTGAGTAGTATTTAGTTAAGCGATGTAAACATTTTGTTTATGAATAAGAAAATAATATTTTTATATTCTTATAAGAATTTTTAAATAATGTTTAGGGTTTAATCAATTGCTTAGTTAACTAATGTTTGGAACTTTAATTAAGAGTTTTTATGAATAACTCTGAAGGTGTTTAGTTCTGACAGGTACTTATCCACCTTACCCTTAAGAGGCTTTATAAGTAAGGCCATTAAAATTGAATGTAACATGTTCCAGGTGGCAGAGCGGTCAGGCGCGCCTTTGAGATGCTGTCGCCGTCAGTTCGACAATTTGCGTAGAGTTTTCAAAACTGTCGAAGAAATGCCTGGCAATGTTGTTGCGAATATCAAGAGCACTTTCTTGCTTTCTGAACCGTTGGCCAAGTAAGATTAATTTTAGGGCTAATGTTATGTTGTAATGCTAATGTTGTGAAATTTTAAATCGATAGAAGCGAGATGTGGCCATTGTACATGTAACTTGCAGATAAAAACACATTTAAAAATAAATCTTATATATAAAATTCTCGTGTTGCGGTGTTTGTAGTTAAATTCCTCCGAAACGGCTTGACCCATCCTCATGAAATTTTGTGTGCGTATTGGGTAGGTCTGATAATCGGACAACATCTATTTTTCATCTGTTAAGTGTAGTCGACCATTAATTTTCTTTTTTAATTTTAGATATTTTTTTAGGATACAGCATTAACAAAACATACAATCTTAAGATTTTTTGGGACTTTTTGGATAGATCATTAGGTGGTTCACCTCTCTCTTGCGAAATCGTAAGAGTTGTTAACTTATACTTCCCTCTTTCTAACTTGGAACAAGAGTGGAAAATTCTGAAAAAACTCAAGATGGTGAAAACAGTTTGTCAAAAATTGGTTTGAACGAGATACATTGTTAAAAGACTATTTTTTAAAAATTGAATGTATGAGTATAAAAGTAGGAAAATAACTTTGATTTGAATGCGGTCGGCTGTGTAGTTTTTGAATAAGTTGACGTTCAATTAAATGGATATTTAGATTCTATAGTGAAATGAGAGAAAGAATTCGTCATCTGTGCAGGCTTCCCTCTACATACACTTGCACGCACTTGACCAATAATTGTGTTTTAGGAAATACGGTGCAGTTGTCTTCATCGCATGCATGAGATTCGAAACGGCAAAACGAAACTGCAATATTTGTCATTCAATGACTTCTATCACTGCGCTCAGGTAATTTATAATATATTACTTACTTAAACAAATATTTCATGTATCACCGAATAAGTGAATAAAAAACATTATAGAATTATTTCCGTGCAGTTTTCATAATAATCAGTGAAGCGATATTCCTCTCTCCACTCACGGCTTCCATATGAACAAGAATGATAGTGTATTTGATTTTTTAATTGACTATTTAAAACTTCCTCTATGCTACCATAAAAATAGGATATTTTATTCTTTTTCAAGGGTATTTCCTTGTATATTTTTATCACTTGTTTCATGTTTTTGATGTAGTTATTGTTGTTATAAATAACTGCATAAACAGTCTGTTACATTTTTCTTCTACTATTTTTGTGTTGATATTGTCATGAACATTTTATATCATTATTTTTATTGTAACACTTACTTATATAAAGTCATGGATAACATTAAAATAATAAGATGTTTTTTTTATAAGTAAAAGAAATTGCTTATAGCATCTTCTCGATACAAGCATATATAAACGCTGGGGCGAGCAATTACATATAAATTATAATTCTGCGTGATTCATCATACTGTTACATACCGACAAAGACTTGCGCACCTGGTTAATTAACCTTCCCTTCCGATTTCTTTTGTTTACTTCGTGTTAAAAATTTGCAATTAGACAATAGTCTATTATTATTGTTTTCGACTTTGTGGGCCGTTCGCAGGAAAATTAACCAGGTGTGCAATTACGGTTTCTCGGAAACCCCAGTCCACGCGGTCGATTTTTTGTATTGTATAGTTAGTATAAAACAATGCCGAGCGGAGGGGAAGGGCAGTCAAGCGAGGATTACGATACGAGCAAGACATACATTTGATGAGTGATATAGTGACGGACTTTGCGTGTGTTAATGAATCGTGCAGTTTGTACTAGTAGTGTCTAGTTGTATTTGTACCTATGTTATACGTGTTTGTATAGTTATAAATTCTATAGTAATTCCAACGGCATTTTAATTCAAGTGCTGCGTAACTCGTAACAATACACTTTGATGGATTTTTCAGTTATATTTTTACTGGTCCACTGTCATTTAGTCATGTAGTATAATATAATAAACACTAAATTGAAATCTGTCTTGTTAGGCTATAATGGGCAGTTGGACTTACTGCTGTACTGGCCCCGAATACTACGACACAGAAATGGACAGAGAGTTCCTTCTAGAACTGAGAGAATTAAGGATACTTCTCGACAAAGAAAAAGAACATAAACAGTATGTGACTTAGTATTTTTTTAATAATTTATTGAACTTTTTATATCACATTGGAAATATCTCAGGGTTACTAATTTTTTTAATTTCAGTTTAATATGTATGCGGTTGAAACCTAAACTCTTGGAGAAGTCGTACCAGGAGTTGGAACTAAATTTCAGGTAACTTTTGTGATTATATTAGACATTAAAATTTTATTAATTTCAAATTGTTTAAATTTTGATTTGTAAATAAAATATTTAATTTAAAATTTGACCAATGATTTGGTTGGGGCAAGTATATATTTTAGGAATAACCTTTATGATACATGCTTAGGTCTGAGTGTTCTTCTTCTTCTGCGAGCATGTGCGAGGGTCGATGAGGGTTTACTCCATCCCGGCCAGGAAGTCCACCAGCTTCTTGACGTTACTAAAGACTTCTTGGAGGCTACCTGGGGCGTCCAGATAATTCGCCTTGTATTGGGCCATCTCTTCGCATTCAAACAGGACATGGGCGGCTGTTTCTTCTGCTTCCAGGCATGCTCTGCACAGGGGGCTGTCGGTGACACCTATATTGAAAAGATGTCTGTTAAAACTGTCATGTTCATGCCGGAGAGACGGGTCTGAGTGTTACCGCGATATCGGTTTTCTAGTTTTTTTTAACTTCAGCCGGTATCTACTACTTTCTAAATGGTGTACGATCTCGGCCAGGATTGGAACTTTCATAGTTGAAATTGAAAACGCTCTGTATATTTGGGAGTGAGTGTATGTGAATTAGTTTGTTTGAGTGAAGGTCTGTATGTAGTAGTACACGTGAGTACATATGAATTAATGAGAGTAAGTTTATATAATCGAGTGCTTGTATGAGTGAGTGTACCTTTTTGTTTCCTACTTATTATTATTTTCATGAATAGTAATTAATAAGAACATTAAAAATAAGCTTTTACTGACTCGCAATTAATTTCTCAGACTGTACACCCGCGCCTTGGTTGGTTTGGCCTGTAATCTTCACAGAGGCAGGGAACTAAGGTCCCTCTTCACAGACCTGTTGGAACGGTAAGTGGATTTATGGCGGGTCTTTATCGTTTTATATATTCTTTTACCTTACCAACCATTGTAGTTGTAGATAATTGATAATTATTATTTGTATGGGATTTTTATTTTAAAAAATGTAACACTTTCTGAATGTGATTATTATATTAGTAAGGATCGATTACTCAGCCTATTTATTATCATAAAGTGAAACTCTTCAGGGAATTTCTATTATTTTTTATCTAGCACTTGCAGTACAATAGGTACTTGGATAAGAATATCCATTTTACCCCAAGTTCCAGTATGTGGTGTGTAATTCTTAACTCTCGAACAATGTATACTAGCTCCGAAAATGTATTTTTATGAGCAAATGGTTTGAAAAAGAATATATTGCTTTCCTTTATGCTGTCTTGATGATATTGATTCAACTTATTACTTTATAAAAATATTGTTCGACTTCACCTACTTAAAAATATGCTTTAGTTTAATAAAAAGGTATGTATGTACTAATGTATGTCTTTGAAGACCACACGCCCTAAAAATGGCCGGGTCTTTTGGGGGATTGCGTGGGGCAATGGGAGGGCTAACATGTAGAGGGGCCATGGGGGCCAACATGTAGAGGGGCCATGGGAGGGCCAACATGTAGAGGGGCCATGGAGGCCAACATGTAGAGGCCCCTCGACAAATTTAGTGTAAACTATCTTCTACCCGCGACTTCGTCCGCATGTTGCGGTTTTTTAACTATCCCACGGGAACTCTTTAATTTTTCGAGATCAAAAGTATCCTATATGTTGACCAGGGATATAAGCTACCAACATACAAATTTAATTGAAATCGGTCCATTCATTTCGGAGATTAGCCGGTACAAATAGACAGAGAAACAAAAAAAAATGAAACAATCCACATTAGTTCTATTTCATTTCTTACATCCCCCTGATTCAGTTTTTAGCATTTTTCTTCATTGCACAGAATTCAACCTCTACAGTTTTATTATATGTATGTATGTGGCGAGACACTGACCGGCGATTATCCCTGTCTACACCATATAATAATGTACCCAAGGTCAAGCCCCGGCTAGTGGTAGGACTATTGTGGGAAATGAGAACAAAAAGTAGGGAATATAGGGACTATTGCGTCTGCCCGTCGCAATTTTCGGAGAACATGAAAAATGGACAGATTGTAATAAATATGCCTATTATTATATCAAGAATGTAACAGTTTGCATTAAAGTGTTTCACAAAAAAATGCCGTTCTTTGTTTTCCCTTTGGAATCTTCATTTGTCTTAATTAAGTTTGTTTGTTAATTTCAGTTGCGTGGAGCCCCTTCGGTTGGGTTCGTGGCCTAAAACGGATTTAGCCCAATTTCTTTGTGCATACGAACAGTGCGCATTGCAAATGGATGTTTTGAGGTAATTTTCTCCGTGCAGGAACGGAAAAAGGATACTGATTCCTGCGGCCGAGCGGCCTGTCGTAAGAGGCGACAAAACAACCCTCAGTTAGGTGGTAGGCTATTTTCCCGACTGGATGCCTACCACCCTGGTCTAGAGTATTAGTGGGCAGGTTCCAGTTTCTCCTTCAAGGCACCTTTGGTGTTACAAAAGTCATAGGCGGTGGTAATCGCATTCCATCAGGTACACGCATCACAATACTACTTGTATTGTCTACATCCAATTTCTTTTTATGATTCCTTAGTCATTTGACAAAAAAGAAAACCTTACGTTTTCTTCACGTGCGTTCGTCTGTCCGTCTATCTTTGTATCTCATAGTTATTTTTTCAAGAACTACTGGTTATATATGGTTGGAATACGTTTAATTCGTGCAGGAACGAAGAAAGAACAGTGATTAGACCTCTTAATTAAATTTACTGAAATTTTGAAGTAACCTTAAAAAATACCACCTTTGATATACAAACTTTTTTTTTTACAGGGAAGCAGATTTGAAGAGTGTTTGGGAGCGATACATGCGCGTGATTAGTCAATGTTTATTAACCATGTACCATGTCTAAACTTTTTTAGTATTAAATAAGTGTACTATAAATTGAATGTTGATCGTCTAGTAAAATAGGTAACTTTGAAAAAATCCTTAAATGGTACATTTCCAGAAGTTGTCACGAGTGTCCTGTGTTGCGTTTTGACATATCAAAACAATCCTCGACTCACAGCTATCATTTTATTATTTAAAATATATTTGAAGATCAAATCAATAAAACCTCTTTGTATTATAAGGGTGCCTTTCCACCAGAGATATGCTATGAAGCTATGCTGCGACGATGCGAAATATACGCTACGAAAATATGTGACCGTTTCCACCAATACCAAGCATGTAGCTTTGCGAGGAAGATGCGCTATTCAGCGACAAACGCGAGCATACTGTAGGTACTCTGTTCTGCACATAGCTACACTAGTCGCGACGGCCCATAGCACGCATCTATATAAAAAACATATCTTAGTTAATCCGTTTCCACCAGTGCTCACCAATAAATATGATTGGTGGATATCAAACGCATCCATAGCAACGCAGCATAGCACATCTCTGGTGGAAAAGCACCCTAACTTGGATATACCTGTAACTTCGTCCACACTTGACTTTAAATGCCAGGGTTACACTCGCGCAACATTTAGAAAAGAATGTAAGATATCGTTTTAGTGAAAATTGTGTTGGAATAAGCTAATTTTAAACCACCCGAACAAATTCTAAACCGCTCCCTGAAAAATTGCCGCGGGATTCTCAGGGTAAAAAATAGTGCAGATTTTGATTCTTAAGAATTTGCTGTCGATCAGCGAATACCGCATTGAAAACGGCCCAGTAGTTTTTACGTGAACCTCGAACAGACAAGAAACCTAAAAAATTCTCCGTGGTTTTTATAGTCTGTTCCAGTTGGATTTTTTAAACAGCTTCAATATACAGACACGGCATGTTTAGAATTGTATAATATTATAGATAAATTCATTGCAACTTATTTATACTAGATGCTTCATAATGCATAATGAGCAAAAAAATCTAAACTTGAAATAAATTGAAAAGAAACTTGCAACGGACTAAGTTTTTGATTTGTTTTAAAAAATATATCTCAAATTTGAATTGACTATAGTCAAAAGAAAAACAACTAGCGCCATCTAGTCATGTCATTTAGGACAATAGTATTTTACTGGGCGAATGGCAATTTTTAGTAGTTTATACATTTTAAAAATAAATGTGAATTGAAATGTTAAACTGTTTTTTTGGACACCTTATATATATATATATTAAATCTTGAAGTTATTTGAGCCTTTTGGAAAGAAATACCTGTTATGGGAAACACAATAGAAAATTCTAGTGCCACTAATTCCCAACACCCAGGCACTTTAAAAGTTGACTTGGCGTATTCACCTTTACGTTTACTACGTAATGCACATATTTGTATAGAGATAAAAAAATGCGCGTATTCTAGCGAA
Source organism: Dendrolimus punctatus (assembly GCA_012273795.1). Classification (NCBI taxonomy): domain Eukaryota; kingdom Metazoa; phylum Arthropoda; class Insecta; order Lepidoptera; family Lasiocampidae; genus Dendrolimus; species Dendrolimus punctatus. The sequence continues at coordinate 21,356,529 of CM022527.1, forward strand.
TACGCATACGCACGTCTGCGAGTGCCCAGACGCCATTACGCAAACTAACCAGTTTCATTACACCCAGTCGATTGAGAACTGATTTCCATCACTACTAAACGCCAAAACGTTCACAAGAACCCGCGCGCATTCATGCCACCTCGTTATTATTGTGTAGAATTTGACGCTTCGACTCTCTCTAGCTTGAAGGGAGTATGCCAGGAATCGAACTCCGGACTTCTATGTTTTGGTGAGTTCCCTAAACCATTTAGAGACAGGGCATCATTAAACTCCAATAAAACAACTGTAAGCTATTTTTATTTATTTATTGAAATAATACACTATACAAAGAAACAATCATAAGTCGTAAAATAATTTCTATAAATCAGTATCATATAAATTTCATATTTACAGAATATTAAGTTAATTTACATAATCAACAATTTGCTTAAGTTTTTAAGCCCACATCTAGAATATTAGGAATGACTAATATCTGAGTAAAAAATGTAACTGAAAAAACCTCTTGACTAATGCCAACATTTCAAGACAGCGGTACAAGTCTACCTTTTTAATATATTATTAACGCTATAGACTTTCAACCAAAACTATATCATCTAAACGAGTTTTTTAAACCAAATCAATCAAAACTTAAATCCATTAAAAAATTGGGCTAAGTTTGATTCCGACTATTTAATAAAAGATTTATTAAATAAAAGTGTTGTTCGAACGTCAAGCGTTGTTTTTCAATATTAAAACGCAAGAGAATCTTCTGGCGCTCTTTTGAAATATGGGATATAGAAAAGTTATTTGTAAGGCTTCTATTCTTCTCGTTACATTTTTGCAACACATTTATCATTCATAATATTCTTTAATGGGTTGGAATTAATTTTTGTTAGATTTCCTTTTGCATAATACTAGTCGAGTTGTAATAATTGATTATTTATGATTACTATATTTGTATCGATTAACCCACTTACATCGGCATACATTTTCGTTGCGACCGCCGCGCCGTGGGAGTGACACGATCGGAATAAATACGGTTCATAAGCGTGTACTCTTTATTATTATATGATAATTAATTTCAAAAGCATTGTTTATGCAGTATTACAAGTGCGTGGGATCGATTCTAAGCAATTATTATTTAAATTCATCGGAATATTGCAACTTGTTCCATTATAAGACTATTCACAATATAAATAAAATATTTAACACTAAGATTTATAACTTTGTGCAGGAATGTATACTGTATTTAAATTGAAAGAAGTTTAGTAGTCATGGAGGAAAAATAATAAAAACGACAATCGCCCAATTAAAAATATAACTCTAAAAAGTCCGTAAATCCTATATTTCTAGAGGGCACTACAGTCATGCTTTTCTTCGTTTTGATATAGAAAAACACCATTGGACTTTCAACCAGCATTTTATTATCAAAACATTATAATAAAAAGAAACTTAGAATTTAATTTTTTAAGTGAGATGATCTATAAATGTTTTAAATGATTAAATGTTATCTGAAAGTCTAATATCGTTCTGCCTTGTAAAAACGCAATAGGAGAATGACTTGTAGAGCTTTTCGCATATTGGATTTAGGGAAAGAGATAAGTATATTTTTACTGTATGTTTGCTATTCCTAATTTTCTTTGTCCATGATATTACCATAGAGAATTGGTATTCGAGCATTACGATTCTCCCTAGTCATGGAAAAATAATGCTGCGTAATGTATATCGCCTGGTAAAGAAACTTGAAAGAAAGAGTTGAAGAAACATGAATAATAGATGGCACCACATGTCATTGCTGTGAATTCTTAGGTTGCGTTATCAAACCTCTTTCCGCCAACAGAGTAATACGCAGAGGTTTTGATTCGACTCAGTTCTGGCATGATAAATTTCGCTAGCAAACTTTCCTTTTTAACGATTGTCTGGGATCGACCCCAGAGCTGTATGTTGTTTAATACCCATAATATATGTGTAAATTGTGTAGACTGGGGATATATTTTAATGTTCTACGTATTTTTATAATCGAAAGCAACTTTTTAGATAAAATTACCCTAATAAATATGCGTCTTGAAAGTTTCAAGTGTAAATGATCTGTGGCACCATCTATTATTCAAGGTGTAGAAGCTTCACAGAGTTACGTTGTTAACTGTGCGTTTATGTTTTTTAGTAACCTTCATCCACAAGTGTAAAATTTTAACAATATGCTTGCTTGACATAAATGTTACTACTTATTTGTTTACTATTACATGTAAGTAAATTCAAAAAGCCTTATATACTAAAATCACATTATACTTATGATTTAAACGTTTTTTTAAATTAATCTAACACATTCCTTTGGATACATTTTTGATACAAATTTTCCATTGAATTTTTTTGATAACAAATAACAGTATATTTTAAATAACATCCACACATCATTTAATGTTATAAAAAGCCTTTAAATATTAAATGTCATAAAACTAAAATTATTCCCAAAATGAGTCATATTATATTAAAAAAATGTTATTTTTGAAGTTTCAAGTAGTGTTACAGATGAGTTTAGACATTCACAATCTCAATCCAGAGCGTTTCACAGCCGATTATACAAGGAACTACTAGGTATAGGGGTACAATATAAAATTTGCCAAATATATGCATATATCAGATATCATATATAGACTGGAACAATGAAGCGAAGTAAATATAGGAAAAGTAATTTATATATAGCAAGTTTTGTTGAAATTAAATAAATCACTTATTTTCAAAATGAAATAAAAGCACATTCAAGGACTTTTTATAAATCTTGCAACATGAAATGTGGTACATTTTGTAGGATTTCTAACGAAAGGGCCAGAAGTAATCGAATTCACTCTCTCACTTTCAAAGTAAGAAATCTTTTGGCGTTAACAAAAAAGAAATGCATGAAACAAAGTACTTATTATTTTTGTCAAGATTTAACATAAAAATATTCAACTTATGTTCTTTAAATTTTTAATCGGTAACTAAGTACAACATTATATACATCTTCTTGTCAAAAAAGAGATCTATTATAAATAAAGTTTTCCATTTTTTCTAATCGCTTATGAGAGACTGGGACAGAGTTAGACTAAGAGTACAAAATATTATCCAGTAAAAAAGGAACTATCACACGACATGTACAAAGACTACGAAGTAGACTTAATTTTCAACAAATATATATGAATTAAAAAAGAAATAAAATCCATTTTTAATAAAAACTTTTCAATTTATAATAGATTAATAATACTTTTATCCCCTTACCAACTATCCCCCATTCTCAATGTGTACACAATGGCTGCCGCCTTATTCTACTTGAGAAATAGAACCTCATATGTCAACTTCGCAAATTTTCCTCTTCTGTGGGAAACCGAATTTGTCCTTTTTAATGACCTCTTGTTTCAATCGTTGGTATGTCTCTAGCCTTGAAATAGCATATTCCTGTAAAAAATATTTTCAATATTATTATTTTTATTTATTTATAATTTTATTTTAGGAAAACATGTCCCATAGTCCTTATGCATATTACATTATTCAAATTATACAGATTAAAATTAATACATGCAATATAAAAAGTCACACATACATATTCAGATTCACACTTATTCACATATATACCACAAGTCATACTTTTGACTATTATGCATAGGTATCATAGGTATAATAACAGCCCATAAATATCCCAATGCTGGGCTCAGACCTGCCCATTTATAGGCGAATAGACTGAAATCGCCACGTATATCTAAAGGCGCGTTCCCACTATGTCGTAACGATTAATTCATCGTTGGACGACTGTCGTCTCTAGCTGTTCCCATTATAACGACTGTTTGTCGTCAAAAATGTTTAACGATCTTTTATTGTTTTACGACTGTCGTGCTAGCCGTTCCCACTGTCATTACAATATGTCGTCGTTGCAAAAAATATCGTAGACGATAGTAAGTCGTGTCGTTCTATATATGAACTCCATTTAAACATATAAGCTATGGCACTTAAAACTACGCGACTATCTGTCGCCACGACATAGTGGGAACGAGCCCTAAGGAGGCTTGACGCGTTTGACGCATTGATTACCTTCGATGCAGGTTTCATGACGATGTCTTCCGCCGTCAGCGTGTGGTAATTGGGATTTGAATCAATTTGTTTTTTGTATTAAATGGAAAGATTATATATAAGTTCTATAACAAACTGTTTTTTTATTGCCATGACTAAACAGTTAAGCACATTAGCTGTGTGCTACGAAGCTGCAATTAGTTATTATGAAAAATATCACGTGACGTCATACGCACACTCGTCATGTTTGCGGTACTCAGGTACTTCGGGTTCAAAAACTTATTTCATTTAACGAAAACAATAAATTCAAAAACCCAATTGTAAATAACATGTATGTTAATTCCGACAACTACTTAAGTGGTGCATGTCTCCCGTGTCCCGTCTAGGATCACATTATTACAATTTTGAAAGTCAATATGCACACATCGGTAGCACCTTTGGTATAATGTCCTTTGGTGATGGTAACCGCTTTCCATCAGATGGGATGTCTATCCCTCTGTTGAACTCATGCAATTATTTGGGATGTGTTAATGAATGTACACTAAAAAATCAATTTCTAAACTCAGATATAACTATGACTGGTAATCCTAATATATTTTCACAAAGAAGTAAAATTCCGCGATTAAAACGCAGTTTTAATTATCTGTACTTTTTAGTTACGAAAACTTAAGAATATACTAAATACTCCAAATTCAAATTTAACTTAAAAACCTTAAATATTAAACTCACCCAATAACCAAAAGGTATTTTACTCTTCGATGCGTTAACCAAAGACCATAATGACCAGAATAAATGAGAGACCATCGCAAACGCCTCGACTTCGTTCAATAGTTGGTTGACGTCGTCAATAGATGGCGCTAAAAGAGTTTTCTCCTCAGACACGTTGCATTGGTAGTGCTTAAGATATTCTTTTATGAATATTTCCTAAAAAAAAACAGTAAAATAAAACTCTTAAAAATATGTTGAAACCGTCAAGGGAACATTTTTATAGCCATAATAAGGTGTAATTGACAGACAAATAAACTGAGAGACTTTTTATAATGGTAATAAAAACGTTACAGCCTCCTAATTACGAGCTTAGTAAGTTATAACGTCATATTTTAAACGAGTCAAATGGAGTATTTATTATTGTTTAAACAGTAATCAAAATATTCTTTATTTAGAAGGCAAGAGAAAAGGGCATTTTAACGTTCCCTCTGTTAGCGTGGTACCACAACAATCGATACCGTTCCATAAAACGTCGTTAATCATATCGTCTGCTATATATGCTCTTTTCTCAGATAATCAAACAGCTCGATCGACGTCAATTAGTCCATGCTACTATCGATCGATCGGTGTGGTAGAAACTATGGATCGATGTAGACTAATTCATTTTACCATCAATCGACTATCGATCGATGTCGACTAATCCATTTTACCATCAATCGACTATCGATCGATCGGTGTGGTAGAAACTATGGATCGATGTAGACTAATTCATTTTACCATCAATCGACTATCGATCGATCGGTGTGGCAGAAACTATCGATCGATGTCGACTAATCCATTTTACCATCAATCGACTATCGATCGATCGGTGTGGTAGAAACTATGGATCGATGTAGACTAATTCATTTTACCATCAATCGACTATCGATCGATCGGTGTGGTAGAAACTATGGATCGATGTAGACTAATTCATTTTACCATCAATCGACTATCGATCGATCGGTGTGGCAGAAACTATCGATCGATGTCGACTAATCCATTTTACCATCAATCGACTATCGATCGATCGGTGTGGTAGAAACTATGGATCGATGTAGACTAATTCATTTTACCATCAATCGACTATCGATCGATCGGTGTGGCAGAAACTATCGATCGATGTCGACTAATCCATTTTACCATCAATCGACTATCGATCGATCGGTGTGGTAGAAACTATGGATCGATGTAGACTAATTCATTTTACCATCAATCGACTATCGATCGATCGGTGTGGTAGAAACTATGGATCGATGTAGACTAATTCATTTTACCATCAATCGACTATCGATCGATCGGTGTGGCAGAAACTATCGATCGATGTCGACTAATCCATTTTACCATCAATCGACTATCGATCGATCGATGTCAACTAATCCATTTTACCATCAATCGACTATCGATTGATCGGTGTGGTAGAAACTATCGATCGATGTCAACTAATCCATTTTACCATCAATCGACTATCGATCGATTGGTCTGATAACACCCTTACTCTAAACATGGTTTATAATTTATTGTAAACTGTGTCCTAATTTATAAAATTTCAGGACAGTCGTATAGTTTTTAAGCAAGACTTTTTATATCATTGGCAGACATATCAATCTTAATAAATTTTATTATTGTTTCATTTCTTAGATTTATTTATTTAAAAAAAGTCACATTTCTCCTTAAGACTTTTAAAAGTCTTACGTATTTTGAACCTATTTTAAGGTTTTTTTTGTATATTCTTCATGGCCATTGGAATGAATTAATCATGGGTATGCATGTACTTACGATAGCTCAAACTAACATGGGTATTTTTTATCCTAAAAAACGACTATTTACTATGGGATAGCCATACTATGGTGGTAGGGGCCCGACTGGATGGCTACCACCCCTGGTCTAGAGTACTTATGTCGCCATAACAACTTGACTTGTGTTCCGGCATTAGTGACCAGGTTCGAGTCTCCCTTAAGATAGCAGCAGCGCATTTGTAGCACCTTTGGTGTTGCAAATGTCCATAGGCGATGGTAACCGCTTTCCATCAAGTGGGCCGTCTGCCTGTCTGCTGAACTCCTGCAATAAAAAATAAAAGAAATAATACCAAAACCACACATACCTTCTGTTCCAAAGTGGGGCAGTTCTCTTGATTCTCAAAATAGAACGGATGCTCCGGATTCGTGTAATCATATCCCCACTCTTGAAAATGGTTTGCTATATCGAACCCCCTATAATTGTACGCGCAATATTCGAAATCTATCAAAACCAATTTCGGTTCGCCCGAATCTGAAATCCTACTGAAAATACTGTCCGATGTGTTGGCATCATCAAAATGTGTTAAGGGTTCGAAGTTTGATGATTTTATTGTATGGTTGTTCTCTTTGAATGATTTTTCTACGTCACTGTCAGAGTATGTTTGGACGTAAACCGATGATACCTCATCATCGTGTGATGGAGCGACATCTTCTAGCATCAAGATGTTGCCTGAAAAATAATGCTTTTTTTAGGGTGCCGTGAACATTTTGGTAGAAAAGGAAAATCTTGAATAAATATGACAGCATTTCTTAATATTTTTTAATTTATTTAAATTTAGTTAATAAGCTTCCAAATTCGTAAAAATTGTACTAAACTTTGAACCACGAAGTGGAAAACTCTAAAAAATTTAGGTTATGACATTTCCAAGATAATTGTTTGTTAGTTTATTGCGGAAAAATACACTTGTATATTATTAATCTATAAAAAGTATTTATATTAAGAGATAATACTAAAAATGTAAAACAACCACATTGTCCACAGGTTAATAAATACATGAATTATAAACTTAAACAAGTAGGTGATATAATATTAGTACAAAAATAATAGTTATTAAATATTTAAAAACAAAACAAAATATATAAAATGATACTTAAAGTGCGAATATTAAAAAAGGGGTAAACTAAGCAAGCTGAATTGCAAGCCGATCAGCAAACCAGTTTGAACAATATCCGTTGAATGCTTTTTGAGCATTAGGGTATTTTCGACTTGACGGCTTTTTTATGGTTCCAGTTATAATAATAATAACCATGTTGCCCGTCTTTTATGGCATTTTTAGGGGCCCATGCAAGGAGTGGCGAGTCACCGTCTGCCCATTTTTCCATGTTCCCTGAACATTGCGACGGGCAGACGTCATAGTCCCTATATTCCCAGAGCCCTAGTACCACTAACAGTTCATACTAATAGCCCGGTACTTTTTCTTCTCATTTCCAATAGTCCTACACTGGCCGGGGCTTGTCCTTGGGTGCATTATTGTATGGTGTAGACAGGGATAATCGCCGGTCAGTGTCACGCCACATTTACATTAAATTTGTCAAGGGGCCTCTACGTGTTGGCCTCCCCATGGCCCACGCAAGCCCTCCAAAAGTCCGGGCCATTTTTATGGCCCGTGGTCTTGAAAGACATACAGTATAATAATAATAATCGGCAGACAAACACAAATAAAGTACATCCCCAAATTAAGCTTGTGTTATGGGTAATATACAACGGATTACTCTGGGACCGATTCCAGACACCCAGACCATAGTAAATAACGGAGAAAACACGTTTCCGACATTTACTATACCAGGTATCGAATCCGGAGCCTCTGCGTTGAATTGAAGTAGTCCGGCAAAGACTTAGCCCGTTTAACCACAGAGATCGTCAAATTATAATACAGGGCTATGTCTGTCAGCCCTATTGCCACACACTTACATTAGGTATCAAAACACTAATAATAAAAAGATAAAATTCTTACCTTCTTGCATATCGTTGTGACAGAAGACAACTGGCGAATCAACTGTTGCTATGAATTTCTTCAACCATTCAATTTCCTTATCAAAATCGACTGTTTTCAAATATTTTATTATCCTTTGTTCTTCTTCGTTCTAAAACAAAAAGTACATAATTATATATTTTTATTTTACCAACGGCTGAAAGTACATTATACTATATAATGAATATAAATTCTAATTCAGGAATTACATGTTCCTGAATTAGAATTTATTTACTAAGCTTTACTAAGAGATAAAAAGATAAAAATCTTATTAAATAAGATTCGTCCACGTTGGACAGAATAAACTAATTAGACATGTGGTGACGACTTTAAAAGAATTACTCTCGAACAAACAGACAAGCCCAAAATACTAACGAACTAAAAAACAAAAAACTAAACTTTCACAATTTCATAACCTATTACGTATGTATATAAATATACAGAGAGATATAACTCTTTATTGCACACCAAAACATACAATTACAAAACAGACCATATTTACAATATTTTGTAGGCGATACAATAGGCGGCCTTATCGCTCAAAGCGATCTCTTCCAGGCAACCTAAATCAAAAACATATTTGAATCAGGCGATGTAGGTGGGCAATGGACAAATATATATATAAATCAAAGTGTGGCATGCCGGCATGTCTGGTGACCCCGCTTTCAACCCAGTACCACTATATCATTGTTGGAAGGAAGTGAGCATAACGTCTCCGAACTATTGATCACCGTCTGCGACCTGGGTATGTCAAATTTTAACCAGTACTAAGGCAAATGATACTAAGGCTGGTGTGCACCGACTTTTAACCGATGGTTAAAATAAAATAATCGCCAAAAATGTGTGGAAAAACAGTGATTATTTTTGGTTAATCATCAGTTAAATTTCTGTGCACACCAGCCTTAGTTATAGAAACTGTACATAGTACTAGTTCTGCACAACAACACTGACCTTTCCCGGAGTGGTGCCAGCTAACCTCTCTTCTTTGGCCGTTTTCAACCACTTCCCCATAGTCTTCCATACCCAGTTGGGTTCTTTGGACAGCGGCACATCCATGGAATGTATCGCCGCCATTTTTTCCGCTATCTTCATCGAGAGCGCCGGTTCGGCCAGTTCCTTTGTTAACAGCGGACGGGCCTAGAGGGAAAAATACAAGAATACTATGGATGACTTTCCCTAATAAAAAAAGAAATTGATGTAAAAAATATGTTATTCGTTAAATTGTATAATTTCGAAATAACTGACGATATAAGAGAGAGAGACGTAGTTTAGGTTTTAATATCGTCTTTTTTTAGTTTGGTTCGTAAACTGGCCAACTCAGCTTAAATACTTTTAAACAAATCTAGAACACAGGGACTATGGTGCTGGATAGCCTTCTTGATGTGAACACAGCATGTATTATAAATACGATATCTATTTTGCACATAATAATCTAAAAAAAAGAAAAGGCAAATCCCTATTAATATTATAAATGCGAAAGTAACTCTGTCTGTCTGTCCGTCTGTCTGTTCCGTTTTCACGTAAAAACTACTGGACCGATTTGGCTGAAACTCAGTATATATATATATATATATATATATATATATATATGTGTTCGATACCGAGAATGAACATAGAATACTTTTTATCCCGAAAAGTGGGATAGTTTCCGGGATAAAAATATATTTGTGTTTCTGTTTGTTATGCTTTTACGGAAGAACTATTGGGCCAATTTGGCTGGAATTCGGTACGTACGTAAATTAAATACTGAGGGTGGACAAAGGATAACTTTCATTTTGGCCTTTTTGGTCATTTTGGCCTATTTGGTCGTTTTGGCCGTTTGGATCATTTTGGCCTTTTTGGTAATTTTGGCCTATTTGGTAATTTTGGCCGTTTGGATCATTTTGGCCTTTTTGGTAATTTTGGCCTATTTGGTCATTTTGGTCTATTTGGTAATTTTAGCCTATTTGGTCATTTTGGCCTTTTTGGTCATTTTGGCCTATTTGGTCTTTATGGTCATTTTGGCCTTTTTGGTCATTTTGGCCTTTTGGATCATTTTGGCCTTTTTGGTCGTTTTGCCTATTCGGTCATTTTGGCCTTTATGGTCATTTTGGCCTATTTGGTCATTTTGGCTTATTTGGTCATTTTGGCCTTTTTGGTCATTTTGGCCTCTGGTCATTTTGGCCATTTTGATTATTTCTGGCCTTTTTGGTCGTTTTTGCCTATTCCGTCATTTTGGCCATGTAGGTCACTGTTGTCTTTAGGTCATTTAGACCATTTTGGCCTTTTAGGTCATGTTCTGTAATTTATTTTGTTGACAGATAGACGGGGGATGGTATATATAGCGATATAAAATGAAGTGAATCTTCCGTGGGCAGATACATAAAAGTTAAATATAATATAACCTGTAGCACTTGCTCTATAAACAAGAGACACGCACTAGAGGTTAACCCGTGGCGCAGCCGCCGGGTAAACTCTAGTAGAGTTATATAAATGCAAATAAAGAAGTTACAATAAATAATTACTCAATAAAAAGTGTGAAACTTCTTTAAGTGCTTAACCTCGATGCATTGAAAATATCGAGCTCATGGCAGACATTATTGTAGGCAGTACAAAGTCACCTAGTACAGAGTGCGACATGCGAATGTTTTACGATTATGCAAACGGCATTCAGCTTGTAGTAAAGCGAATTTTAGTTTGTCGAGAAATTCGGGGCTGTCCATTTTGAAAAAGTTTATAAAGAAACATTATACCAGCAGTCTTGCGCCGCAAATGCAGTGATATTGCTTTTTAGTATTTCACTCTGGAATCGTACCTATTTAGACCACGGCATCAGTCTTAATTCTAAGACAAAATTCGTATGTAACTTTGGTGAAAATAAACTTTAATTATTTATTTATTACTAGCTGCGCCCTGCGGTCTCAACCGCGTGGTGATGGAACATGTTACATTTTGGGTAATTCGAACTATATTTTTATAAATAGCCTATGTCTTATTCTGATGTGTAAGCTATATTATTGTAAAGTTTCATCAAAATCCATTCCGTAGTTTTTGCGTGAAAAAGTAATTAATACACATTCATACATTCTTCAAACTTTCGCGTTTATAATATTTATAGGATACTAGCTGTCCCGGCAGACACCGTTCTGCTCGGAAAAGCTTTATCGATACGCCGACAGCAGCGCCACCTACCGGGTCCGATTGTGAACCAACTCAGAAACTTTCTTTGGCTCATGCACAACAACTTTGTTTAAGATCATCACATGATCAAATATATAGTTTACGATTCTATAAAGGACATACAGACAATCATTTATTTTTATATATAAGATTGTAAGTAAAATTAGTTAGGTTAGGAATATGAACATCAACTCACAGGTATATATTCTTCGATCCTTCCACCGGAGAAAACCCCGTGCAGTTTAGGACCAAGTCTCCTTTCTGATAAAAGAGTAAATATAACAGACTCTGTTACTATCGCGTCCATTGCTCGCTCGCCGTGAACTTGACCGTAGATACGGAGGAGTACCTGCAAAATATCATGACCATTCTTAAAATACATATTGTACTTCGCAATTTGCTCTGCAACGCTTCGGCGTAAGGCGAAATACTGATAAGAGCCTTTTTTGTCATAAAGTTTCAACAAATGTTTTACAATTTAACCTGACAGCGCCTTTCACGCTTTGGCGCCGCACGACCTTGCCTATATGGACGGCGCCTCCCCGCTTCGTTGAAATGTTTCAAACATTTTAGAAAAAGAAATAAACTATTTTTTTACAATTAAATTGATCTTTATATCTACCTGTACTGAAAACAAAAAAGTGATTAATGCAATCGTGTATTATTCTAATGACGTGAGTTCGAACACTGACCGGAAAGCATGCATCTCATAGGCCTAATTATTTCTGACCTGTAGGGTTATTCACAAATGTCGGAAACGTTTCCATGTAACAACGGAAAGCTCCCAAACGAATCAATATGCAATCCTACGGTACCTGAAACGAAAACATTCGCGTTTCATGTTCTGTTGGATTGATTTCCCTTCTTACACGGAAATGTTTTCGCCGTATGTTAATAACCCTACCTGCTGTTGTCCATAAGATACGCGTTCATGGTTATAGAAAATATTTGAGATAAATCGCGGAAACTGTAATCCATAAAAAGCAAATTTCACCAAAGCTAAGGCCCATAGCATACGGCATATTTTAAACGCGCAGTCAACGCGCAGATGACGCGCGTATACGTGCTTCAAACGTGATTCGAACATACTTTGTAACCCTAAGCACACGCGGTGATAGTGAAACTCGCATCTACTGCGCGTATACGCGCAGATACAGCGATACAGACGCGTTGTAGTCGCTCGTAGTTTTTACGTTTTGATCAGACCAATGGGGATTGTTCACTTTTTTTCAATCTGGCTAATTGAAAAACCATTTCGAGGAATAATGTCTCTAATCATTTCTGTCTGGTTAAAATTCCAAAAAACGTACGATCTTCTTGTATTTTGTAAGAAATGCGTTTGACCTTTATTTGACCTTACTAAATCCAATCAGGTGGGCCGTCTGCCTGTTTGCCTGCTTCAGATGTAAAAAAATTCTAGCTGTAAATTATTTGATTTAAGTTATGTAACATGGATTTTCCCTAAAGACCACTTTAAAAAATTTAACGATAACTATAGAAAATAATAATGGTTGAACACGAAAAAATTAAAGGCCAAGCGAAAAAATACACTAAAATGATCACGATACGTATTGAGTAATGACAGTGATATTTAAATAAGTAGCACAGATTACTATGATTAGATATAGATAAAACTTGCTTTTAATATTTTTGTTTTCTAGGCAAAGAAATCAATGTAAACTTGTGCCTTATGACGTCATAGGAGAAATAACTTTAAAATCGAATTTTAAAAAAACTAACGCTTAAAATACAAAAATATTCAAATTAGTATCTTAAAATACCTTATTTTACGTAATAAAAATATAAAATTAGAGGGTAATTTTTTGTGAACAATCCCATTCGGTAGCGCGCCCGCGCGCGCCCCTCCTCTGGATCTCCTGCGCCCCTTCGTAAGCACTTCAAATGAGTAGCAAACGCGCTACACACGCACGCTTGTATCACGTTTTTCGCGTGTTTATATCTATACAAACGCAAAAAGCGGCATCTACGGCGCACACGACGCGCGTTCCTGAAACACGCGTCGACTGCGCGTTTTGTGCGCCGCACATTTGTTGATAAGCGAGTATGGGGAGACGGCGGCAGCCACGCTCAAAATCAATTAATTAGAAGTGACTATTTTCTATTATTTTTAAATTGTTTTATTAGTTTGATCTCGTTCGAACCAATTATCGTTGAAAATCTACAAGCAAAAGAATTCAGAATATTATTAAATTATTTCACAATTTAATTATTATATTATATAAAGATATAGAAGTACATTTTATATTTGTCGACAAAAGAAGAAACAATATCAGACTCACCTTCCTCGGTTCTTCCATAGTAAAAGAGTTGGATCTGATCATAGATTTCCTCATCATCTTAGAGACCACGCTCTCTGGCTCCATATCTGAGGATAGGTCGCGGTTATAGGAACCTAACTTCGAAGTTTCATCTGGGAGGGCCACGTAGTACAAAAAGTTTGATAGACCGCCGCTATGAAAAGAATAAAGGGATTAAAACAATTCATTCCCATCCATAGTTGTCCTAAAGTGCTACAATATCAGTCTTTTTAAAAGAGCGTATACAGATATTTAGTGTGTCGAGAAATTAGGCAAAGCATCAGCTCCCTTAGCTATCATATATACATGCACGGGGATAACCGCTTAGCATGATGCTGATCAGCACCATGCAGGTATCAATACAATACAATACTCTTTATTGTACACCAACATTACATGGAACAAATACAAATACACAAAAAACCTACTTACTAAAAGGTAGTACAATGGGCGGCCTTATTGCTAAAAGCAATATCTTCCAGGCAACCTTTGGATGGTCAAGATCTTATTACATCGATATCGTGGGCGTGCAGTTGAAATAGATATTAATAAATATAATAATAAAATAATTAAAATACATATATTATCATTATTTTGATTAATATAATTTAACATAGACTAACGGGCAGACAAAGGGTTTAAAGCAGGGTTTAACTAAACTAACTAAGTAGAAACTGCCCCCGCCAGAACTCGGATCTCGGCTACTGAAAAGTGGTCGAAACCTCAATAGTAAAAATCAAATAAATTACCGCGCTTTAAACCGTTAAAACGTAGTTTTATTATGTTGTATACATAATAGAACTACGTTTCGTTACTACTAGTTGCGAACACTTAAGAAACATGGGAATAGTAATGGTAGCATAATAGCTAGCACACGCGCCCCAAACTCAAAGGGCGCAGATTCGAATCCTGGCCAGAACGCATTCACCACTTAGCCAGTGTTACAATCAGTTTATATTGTTACAATAACTAAGCGCTAATAACGGTGAACAAAAAACATTATGATGAAACCTGCACATCCATACAGCAGGAGGTCCGAGATCAGCAGTGTGTCGATTATGGACTGTTATTATTATTATTGAACTCTTCTCTCATTTCTTTCACCTTTTCCCAATTATTTGGGGTCGGTGTAATACGTCTTTCCCTTACATACATCCTGTCACACCAAAAATCAAATCATTTTAGACATGGGAACTATCGAGAAGTTATTTAGATAAATAATTTATTTCTTTATCGCCTACAAATATGCGTTATTTAGGCCGACGGAAAATTACAAAAGATAAAACTTATGTGAAGGTGGTATCTTATAGTTGTTAACACGCAGTTCATTCTATATACCGAATGACGACTAATTGGATAGACGACACATGTTACAATAAAAAATATTTACATATAAATGAATAGGCGTTAAAATACCATCTTATCGCCTTTAATTTAAAAATATCATAATAAAAATCATCACTGTTTACAAAATAACTATAATGCTATTTCACTCTTTTTAATTTTAACTATTAATTAATAACAGCCCATAAACGTCCTATTGCTGGGCTCGGTCCTCCCGTTATAGGGGTATGGACAGTATACCCGCCACGCTTGTCCAAGGCGGCTTGGCGGGTTTGACACATCGGTTATTTCGATTTGCAGGTTGCATCACGATGTATTCCTTCACCTTTGTTAGCACGTGGTAATTGTAACAATATCACTCTTTTTACTTGTAAAAAATTATGATGTAAGAATTTCGTACGCACATAAAAAATTTATGAGGCTATGACAATTTGTGAAGGCCATCTGCATTACCATTAAAGTTTAATACGTTTCACGCAGGCACATGAGGCGATGGGTTTTATTTGAGATGAGAGATGGTTAGTGACGTTAAATATTGACAAGTAACATATGTATCTACACTGTAGATGTATCTAGACTGGGCCAAGAAATATTTTTGATTGGCTGGCTTATGGGAAATGCTAGCCTGCATAAATGTACCATGGTCCTAATTATTTCTTCCACCAAACAGTTTTGTATGTTCCATAAAGAAGACCATGATAAGCAGTGAAATAATTGTGACAATGTTCACTGGAAGTGGTGAATGGTTCCTATATTTATTTGACCATCTTTCTCACACAAAAACGTATACCTGATCCGCCTGAAATCCAGCTCCCTTGGGTCCACAGTTTTCCAGGCGCCATGTAAGTAGTTCTTGCAGATCCTGGCAGCCACCTCCCGCATCTCCTCTTCAGTGCCACACATTTGAAGTTTCTGAAAGTATCAATATTTGATCAAAATAATTTATTTAAAGTATTTCAATCAGATGCAGAAGTATGACGATAGAATATCTCAGAAAATTCTAAT
The DNA here is from genome assembly GCA_012273795.1 of Dendrolimus punctatus. Classification (NCBI taxonomy): domain Eukaryota; kingdom Metazoa; phylum Arthropoda; class Insecta; order Lepidoptera; family Lasiocampidae; genus Dendrolimus; species Dendrolimus punctatus. Next base: position 21,372,891 of record CM022527.1, read on the forward strand.
TAATTTTTATTGAAATATTTTTTAAATTCATACATCCTCAAATTATGTAGAATTTGCTGCTTCATAGCTAATCTCTGCGGTATAGACTGTTTTTGGGATAAAAATGTATCCTATGTTCATTCTTGATATTGATAGTCCATACAATATATCTATTTGATGACAGACGGTTAAGGTCAAGGCCAAAAACCAATTGACAAGCATACAACATTACTTGCACTTTTATGTACAAGTTGTAATACGGATCTCCATTAATTTTTATTTCAACAGTCATTCATATAAAGATCTTATCCCCTTATCTTAGAAGGCTATAAAGATAACTCCATTAGGGATAAGTCGGATAAGCTGATAAGTTATCATTCAGATGAATGCAATAATATGTTGTTATGATAGTATACATATATAGTAAGTAAACAAATGGATATAATTACATAGAATAATGTGCCAATATTATATGTTGTTAGTAGGTAGTTTCATTGTTACTAAGTACATTTTGGAACATATATATCAGAGGAATATTGCAAGAACTGTGAGTTTTTAATTTCACTAGTCACATTATAAATAGTGAACAGATGGTAAAGTTCACAGTTATACTTGTATAGTGTACATAGTAGTCAATTTATAAATTGTCATAAAAAAATACAGGTCTCCTATGTGATATGACTAATTAGCAAAAGCTTCATAATATCATGAGTGAAAAATTGTAATAATGCAAAAATATTGGTTCCATTAATTGGCATTATATAACATACTAGCATATATGCTTTGAAAAATGAAAATCTGGAACCCGATTCCAGCGGCATCTACCGGCTCCAATTGTAAATCTAAATCATCCTGGGACCCATACAAACATACTCAAAAATTAATCAATATCAGTCCAGGAGCTTAGAATGAGTTCAGTGAGTGTAGCTGGTTTGTGCTTTTGGGTATGTTTTGGACTCTACAAGGCAAAATGTTGATTTTTTTTAAGGATGAAACAACACTATAAAACAGAAGAGGAAGTTTTTATTTTCTTTTAAAATAGGGTTGTAACAGTGAAATTGAAAAACAATAAGGGATTGTACACTCTTGGGTAATGGTGGTGCCGGATATTCACATTGGCAACAGTGACATACACACAAACAGAAGAATTTTATATATAAAGAAAATTATTTGGTCCGCAATGTTTTTATTCTATACAATAACAATATAGTGAAGGGGACCCCGATTATACAGTGTCAACATAACATAAACTAAGCAATTCATATTTTCCATCCCATACAATCAACAGACTAATCAATTTCAATTATAACTAATTAAAAACACTTCAGGTACTAACAATTTAAATTGGTGCTACTTTATTCAATGATATTTCAGTAAATTGTAACAATCAGCTATTCTCAAATGTTATAGTTATGACAATTTATCATGATTTTGCTATATATAAACTGTGAATAGAAATGTGTACATAATTTATTATGTGAATAGGTTTTATTATTGAAGTATATATGATAATGGATGGGACATGACATTATACATGGTACAACTATTATCTGATAACTCTTTTCTCCTTTTTATTATTGCTCTGGATAACTTGTCTATCTAACTATTTTCAAGTATTAATACATTCTCAGACACATCTATCGGCCAATCTAGCACTTTAATTTCTAATTGACTGTAGTGAAAAATGAAAAAATTAACAATGTCATAGATATATTAATTGTTTAATTAATGTCATGTGCCTTTATAAATTGTTACAAAAACTCCATTATTTGGTGTATGTTAAAGCTTTATAATTTGGATGAGCTGATATTAATAAATATGACAAGGATATATGTACCCAGTTCTTGGCTTGCCATTTATGGGTGAGTATGTCAACAGGAAAAATCTTTAAAGAAAACAACAGATAAATGCATAGATAAAACAAAGTACTAAAATACCATAATTACATTTTATAGTGGAGAATTAACGTCAAATAAAACAACGTACTCTATGATGACAGAAATACAACCGTAAAAGGTAATTTTTAAGTAATTTAAAAGAACACAAGACTTTTCTGATAAGCAAAACATAACCTGAAAACCATTGATAAATGTGGAAAACACTATTTTACGCATTAGTATTATGAAAAATACATAGCCAAAAACTATATATCTTTTTCAATTAAGGAAAATGATGTTAAAGAACTGCAAATGCGAAAATAAACGACCGAAACTAATTGTATAGAAATTGATATTTATCGTGAATAATGAGTGAAATATTACACTATTTAAACTAAACTATGTATATTTAAGTTGAATACGCCTGTATTTTGCTTAGTTTGATACAAATAATACATATCCCATAAACTTAGTAGGTATAATAAACATTTAAAATAATATATTTAAATGTTCTCTAGTTCATAAAATTTATAAGCACTACTTACCCAATATGTGTTTCTATTAATTTCTATTAACCGCCTATAACTATTCCTAGCTTGTATTAATAAGTTTTTAATTGTGTTAGACATTAAAACTATTATTTTCATAACCCAAGAACGATAAGTATTATCTATTGACTTTTCGCGTAACTTTGACGTAACATTGTTTGGGGTTGACATCAAAATAAAAATTCTGGTAATGCAATAAGTAATAATTAATGAAACAGAACTTATTTGTATTGTAACATAAATTGTTATTTATTTTTTGATTATCTTCTGAACTTTGTCAGATCAAAATTATAGCCATGTACCTACTTCAAGAACAATTCACAAATTTTATGTAAGTTGGAAAAAACCAAGAATCCACAAGACGTCATAATTACATCTAATAACTTTAATTGTATTCAATTTATTTGTAAATAGACATTAATAAGTTAATGTTAGTTTCGTTGGTTAAATATGTAAAAGATTATGTAAGAGTCAGTGGAAAAATATGTAAAATCTATCTTGATATATAGAATGTTTCTGGTCGCCTGTATGTAACTAAACTCCTAAACGGTTGGACTGATTTTGATGCAATTGTTTGTGTGTGTGTGTGATTCGAGAATGGTTTAGATTAACAGTTGGACCCAGTAGGTGGTGCAGCAATCAGATTCATCTTTTTTTCAAGGCAGGACAACGTGTGCCGGGACCGCTAGTAATATAATAAAAATCTGTTCTGCATAATAGAGATAACTGAAAAAAAAACTCTTGCAATAGACTATAATATTATTAGTTTGAAGAGTAGGTTAATTCAAGTGTTGTTAGTTATTCCTACGTTTTAAAATATTACTTCAAGATTTGGATGCAGTGTTCTTTGTGTACATATTCTTTAGGTGTAGGTTTGTTTTTAGGCAAAAGCACTTTTTTACCAATAAGTAGGCACTTATTGGCAAAAACGTGCAGAGTGGGCATAATGTAGGGGTAGCATTACCTAAGTAACGGTAGCATTACAATTTTGATCTTGGCCATTGTAACTGTAAAATATTTATTAAGTTTTAGTTTTTTTACTAAGTATAGTTTGCAAAGACGATCGTAAGCAATAACATAAAAATTATAAGAATTCCATAGTCAATTAAGTCCATTTAAGTCGTGGAATGCTCAAAATATTGTAGCAAAGTCAGAATATGGCTGGTCTGTATGATTATCATACCAAACATGGGCAAAAACTGCAGAGGACAGAGACAAGTGGCGAGTTTTCGTTTCAGATACTAAGACACGCGAGGGTCGCCGAATAAATGAAGTTCGTTAGTGATAATAATAGCAACCCATTGAGTGAATTACAATATTCGATTGGTTACAGTTGCTTCAAAAAAGTCATTTAGGGACGACAATCGCCCAATAAAAATATAACTCGGAACTTGAGATTATGGAGGGTACAGATGAGGAGTACCCTCTAACCTCTTTTATGGAAGGGAATTTTAAAGTGGCCAGCAATATGCAAAAAATGAGGTTCAAATACGTACCACAATAGCGTGGGCTTACAAAATTTACGATATGAATTAAAAATGGTTGAAGTGCTATAGAATTAATAAAATACCCAGCATAGAAAATCTCAACCATTTAAGTAGTCTAAAATAATTTAGTAGATATAATGCTATAAGTAAACATTTAGAGTGATTTAATTATTATGGTTTTTTAATGGTAATAAAAAAACGGAATTGTTTCGGTCATTTATTATTTTTGTATCTCACTAATTTCTACCGTAGCACCACCCGTATTATCCGCGTTTGGACGGAGATGGTACTTCTTACCTCCAACCTCCCCCCATACTCACAACCTTAAAATTATCGTTAAACGCTGCTCGTAACACACGCTTCGATCATAGATGGCGGTACAAGTTCGTTTTGTTTTTATGGATTTCTATTAACACTCAATCAACCTGTTATTATTTTTAAATACAATTTTAAACTTAAATCAGTCAAATTTCATGAACGTTAATAAATTGTAACGATGATTAGGACTTTCAATTTAAGACTGTTGTTTTAATACAAACATTTATTATTTCATATTTAATAACTAATGTAATTAATATTCGTTATTTTATATTCTACTAAGTCTGGGTACATAGCCTTTCGTGGGGGAGTTTTTGGCGGGAACTGAAAGGAGACGCTGTGCAGTGCAGTTATATTTTTTAAAAATGTGTAAAATTACTCTAAAATGAACAATAGTTGTAGGAAATGGCTAGTCAACTGTATAGTCAAATGTGGCCTTTTGAGTTGTCACAATAACTCCGTTGAATGGCACTAGCTGATTACCTACAGTTCAGCTGTGCTACGGCCGGCGTAACTTGGCAAATGTGAACATAGGCTCTGCGAACGTTAAAGCATCATACACTCGTGTGATAAGTGGGCATACGACTCGTCAGTGACTATAATTGGTCGCCCTTCATCCCTGTATTTTTTCATTGCTTTGTACCAGTTGGTCATTGTATTTTCTTCCCGAGTTTACATGCGCTAAAGTTCGCAGAGTCTATGTTCAGATTCGCCAAGTTACGCCGGCCGTATTATACACATACCCTTAAGAAAATGAAGAAACTATATTGTAAACTAAGGTCTGGCGTGAAGGCCTAGCTGCCAAGTCATAAATCTAAATAAATATAAAATAAGTCTTCCGTGGGCAAGATGCCCAAAAAGTTAACCACTACAAAAATATTATGCATCTAGTAATAAAGAATTTCGTAGATCTTTACAAAAATAACAATACAAAAACGTGGTTTAACATGTTCAATGTCATGATGTTTACGGAAATTTACTGAGCATTATTTACTTTTAGAAAAATAATACTCTATTTATGTTGTTAATTACATCCCTTTAGTAATGTTAATCATTAATGTTATAATATTTACTAGCTGTTATCTAGTACTTATGGCCGATTGCCGTATAAAATACTATGCATTCATTTACCTTATCTATAACAGATTAAAATTTGAAATAAACAAAAATAAACCATGAAATTTACTTGTATAGGGTAACAGCAATATTCTACCAAAGTTAAGATAAAAGATGAATTGCAAAGCTACAGTCACCTAGCATTAGTCGGCATTAATTTTTTTATAGCGGCCGTTCATGGCGTCGTCTGTATTTGTCCTGAAATTTCACAATGTGGACATAAAATCGCTAGCGATATTTAAAACTATGATCAAAAAATACTACCTGTCGTTGGAATATGATATTTAAATTCATTTATATATTTTGTAGATATGTATTTGTACGGTATGTATATTAAGTATATATCTATGAAATATATAAAATTTCCTCATATATGTATATATATCATGTGTGTATTTATTATTAACATGTAAGTAGTTCGTGCTATATGTTACGTATACCACCATCGCCATTATAATCTCAATTTATTCCTGGGGTTCTCTGGAAGAGATCGCTTTTAGCGATAAGACCGCTCTTTGTACATAAGTAGATATAATTTTAGTCTTTAAGTTCATGTTTGTATTGGTGTACAATAAAGTGTTATCTATCTATCTATCTATAATCGACAACGACGTCTGCTCGCCTCCGGCTCGCGAGTTGGATATTGCTCACCGTAAGATACCATTGTTTTCGACACTTATCGTTAAATTTTGGCATTTTTTAAACAATGTCTTCATAAATTATAGCATATTTATTATACTGCATAAATGTTACTGTAAAAATGTATCCATGTGCTTATAACGCAGTTTATTATGTAAAAAATCCTCGCAAACTTTTTTGTTTATAACGTTAATAATAATTTAATAAAAAAAATTATTTTATACGAAATATGGATATACAAAAGGAAAAAATATATCCATGTGGAAATAAAAACAAAACCGGTTGCATTTTGATGTTCGCAAGACCGTCAGACCGGTTTTTAGATGGCTTTAAGTAATGCATACAACGCATTTAATGTTAATTAATTTTATAATTTCAAGAAATGACGACGTACACTAACACTAAATTACATCATAGGAAAGAAGATTTTCAAAACATCTGCACCGCATTTTCAACAAACGTGGTTTGCATTCGGCTTCTTGTCGGAATTTCATTCCACTGAACCAGTCCGTATTTTATCAGACAATGTAATTAAAAAAGTAGAAATTATAGTGTTAAACAATTACGGTCTTATTCATATTGAATCAGAGTAAGTTTAAAGGCTAAAACCTAAAGCTGATAAAAAGCCTTCAAACTCACTCTAACTCAATATAAATAAGACCGTTATAGTCTATTAAAAGTCTTTGTAGATATGTCACAATCATTTGTCTCAAAAACTACTCGGTACATATAGATAACATCCGTCTGGCGCTACACGTTAGGGTTAGTAAAACACCGAAACAACAAAAAATCGAGGTAGCTGCCATACATGTTATTAAGGGTTGAAACTTTGTTTAAACTGGAATACTGAGAATATCTCATCCATAAAAAATCATGGGAGAGTTCTATGAAGACTTTTAATTAGGTTAATAGGGACATCAAGGTTCCAATGTCATAAATAAGTGTCATTTCCTTTAACTTTTAAACTAAATATAAATTTGAAAATTAATAACGAAAGGTATTATAGTTATAAAGGTTTAAAATAATTTAAACAGGATTCGTTCAGTAGTTTTGAGATATTATTATTTCTTTTTCGATGAATTTCTTTTTAAGTTTCGTAGAGACATAATTATAATAATGGACGTTTGTCACCTCTATGTAATACTTCATTGTGCGTGCACTCCTAATTTGTGTATTTATGTTCGATAGCGTTATTGAATATTAAACAAATCATAAAAATGTAGGAAAACTAATAACTATAGTGTTAGTATTTATTAACAAAGAACAAACAAACGAAATAGTTTTTCAAAAAAACGAAATTAAGAAGTTTCTAGTTGACTGATATGAATTATAAGGAAAAATGCATGGTAAAGGCTTAAACCGTTAATGGTATAAGGCTAAAGGGAACAAAATTGGTTTAATTTTAAATCCGCATACTCGGCAGACCGGTTTTTAGCGGGCTTTAAATAATGCATAGAACGCATCTGTTTATTTATATTTACGAATGTATCATTCCCACACGCCAATAAGTTTTATATGGAAATTTATAATCGTCTTGAGTCATTGCCAAGAACATCGAAAGGAAATGACGATAAGATAAATTGAATAAGTTACATTTTTCATCCAAGTTTGTGGTTTGTAACTTATACGGAGTTTGTGCCTCTTACAATGTATTCCTTTATCTTATTGGTTGAACATTGGCATGGAGTTTATATCAAATTTTAATGAACTGTAACGCAAATAAATGGATAGCTAGGAACAGAAACCTGTGTTGTAAAATTACAATGTTCCCTTCAAATTAATTATTTTATTTCTTTTATTTTTCTAAAACTGGCCATGTGAAGGGTTCCAAAGTATTTAGGAATGTTTACTATTTTTATTGTTTGCCCAATGAAACTAAAACCCAATAGCCCTCATTTGTCAAAAACTAGTCAATGTATCTTATTCCAACAAATTTTATTTATAGACGTATTTTATGTTTTGTCTCTATGAATGCTTTCAGAAATTTTCAGCCTACAATTAAAGTGGAAAGGGTATAATTATTACATTTCGTACATTGGCTTAAATAACACCAAATATTGTCACGATTCTATAGGACCTACCAAATGATATCCCACACGCATATTAAGTATGTTCAGTTATATAGCTTTATGGCAGCCGCCTCCAATCTTTTAATTTTGTCGCAATTTCCCTACACAATTATGCAATTGTATATTGGCATACATTTGTCTTGTTTATACATAAACAGACGGACAATACAAATATACCTACCTGTATAAGGATTCCACTTTGCAAATTGGATTAGGAACCCTAATATTAAAGAGAGGTAATAAAAAATGATAAAATAAAAAACCAAAAGGAAACTGTTATTATTCTGTGATAATATCTAAATATCGTGTAAGGTTATCCTTATTATATTTAAAAATGACTGCAACAATGAAAAGTGTGTTAGAAATATTGAAATTCCCATTAAAATTGAAATAATGTAAAAATCTTGCAACACTGTATATTACGGATTGTTTGTTATGTTTATTTATTTATAATTATCTTTTAACTTAAGCGTAAAGTATTTATTGTTAGGTAGATAGTTAATATTTTGTAATTTATAGTTGTTAGTTATCTACAAAAATATGCGTCACGATGAATGACATCGAACGATACCGCAAGACTTTAGCTGAAAACCTTTGAAATAACACAAATACAATCCGTTGTACCGACAAAAATTACCTTCGCCATAATTATAGTACAATGCCGTCAAAATGTATTTATTATTTTACAATAATAAACGTTCTTTTAGAAATCTCTGTGAAAATATTCACGTAATTTATGTACACTTTTCACACAATCACACAGATCAAGCTAAAAATACATACTGGTGCGGAGTGGTGCGATTTTTACTACATACATACAAGCAATCGGAGCAGAAATTCGATAATTCTTTCTCTTTCTTTTTCCTACAAGTGTGAGCAAGATGGAATGTACGAATTTGTACGAAGCGTTCCGTGTATTGACGATAACCGTTCGCATTGTACGACGTGTCTGGAAACGTCATCATTAACCAAGCAATTTGAAAATGTAGAAAACAGCATTTAAGTTACCTATGAATAAATGCCTTCTCAAATTAGTAAGATAAAACAATACGTTTGAAAAGGCACTGAAGAAGGTTTTTATGTAAGTAAATAAAAAGTAGCAAAATCTTGTGAGTAATCTTTGTGTTTTCAAACACAATGTTATATTTTTTATATTTATATGGTGATTTTTTTGAAATTATGTGTTTTAATGGATACCTAGGTACTTGTAGGAAATATTTAGTCACTGTTATCTATATAGATGTTGAACCTTGAACGGTCGTTTGAACCACATTTGAACTTGATTTTACGCTAGATTAGAATCGGATTTAAGGTTTAACGAATATATATAATTCATAGTTTTAGTATATATTATCAGCTGGTTTTGAATGGTGGGGTTGGCCGTACGAAATGTTAAGTAAACCCTAAAGGAACTCCTATTCAAAAGACTGACGATTTGGACGCGACTAAAAGTCATGGCCCATTTTTGAACATGCAAAAAAACCCATTACATTGTGATACTCGAGCGCGTCATATTAATATACAGAGGGTTCAACTCGATGTCCTTGTCATGCTGACCCATAATCTGACTGACAATTGTGTGGAGGGTTTTCCTTAGTCTGACAGTTTAAAAAACAAATTTTATTATTTTATATTATATTATATTTAAATCAAAATATGAGGTGGAAGGTAGTAGAACCAGACATAAAGAAAAACTATGTTTCCGATCGATTAGATTATCATTGTTTAAGAAAAACGCATATTGTATGGCAACAACAATATTTAATAAATTACCCACCAATATTAGCGGGCTACCATTGAATCGGTTCAAACCCTATATGACAACTTTTTTACTTAATAGATTATACCAGTGTTTTTCAACCTTTTTCATGACGCGACCCCTTTAGTATATAGAAATATTTCGCGACCCCCCTACCCGTTGCTGTTTAATACACTTTTCATACGTATGTTAGTATGTAACGAAATCTTTCAAGTTAAATTTGATCGACTTCTCGGTTTCCGATTGAGCTGAAATTTTGCACGTATGTGTAATTCGCGTGACAATGCAATAATATGGTACCATGGAGCTGAGAGAAAAATGATTTTATTGTAAAAAAGCGTGGGTTCCATGGTATCAATAGTTATAAATATTTTACGAACAGATATGAGTAGAAGGGTTATTTTAATAATATTCTGAAAAGCACCCCATGCCTTTTTTACAATAAAATCATTTTTTCTTACACTATTATTAATTCTAATTTATTAAAATTCATTTTCTATTTTTTACTTGGATTGTCAATAAAAGTGTATTTTTTTAATAATAATTATTTTTCATGTATTTTATTTTATTACAAAAATATTTAATCCAACATATTTATTAATTTTCATAATTAGGGTTCGACTAAATACATAATTAAGTACTTAAAACACTTTTTTTACATGGAATGCGTCGCCAATACATAACGCAATTTACGCGCATACGTGGACGACCACGTTTGATGCCAGCCGCCCCGCATAAATGAGAAAGCGTTGCTATCGAGTAGCTCTTCGTGTATCTAAAGCAGAGAAACCTAATACTATTGCCGAAAGTTTGATTTTACCAGCGGCTTTAGATATGGCGGAGATTGTTTGGCAAACAAGAGGTCGAAAAACTCAAAAGTATACCTCTGTCTGACAGTACCATTCAACGCAGGATAAGCGATCTGGTGACTGATGTTATTGATCAAGTCATAGAAAAAATAAAAGAACGTACTATTGTGTCCTTGCAATTTGATGAATTTACGGATATTGCTGACTTTACTACAGTAAGTTTCCCAACCTCTTGCAACTCCGCTATAGAAGCTTCGCGACCCCCTTAAGGAGGCTTCGCGACCACCTAGGGGGTCGCGACCCACGCGTTGAAAAACACTGGATTATAATATAGCGTAGACGAATATATTAATGACAATACAATAAAGTAAGATAATGATATTGACATTTTTAAGTTTAATATTTTCACTAATTTAAATTTTGTTTTTAAAATGTTTAACAATTCATTTTAATTTTTTTGACATGTATATTTAATTAAATTAATTTGTAAACATTATTTTAGGGTTATGCGAGTGTATTTGCACGTCATGTAAATGACAAAACATACTGGAAACTTTATATTATGTAACACCTATTCATGTACCTATGTTTTTGCAAATAAAGACTGAATGATTGATTGTTTTATGAATGCAACAAATACAATTAGCAGAAAATAATATATATATAAAAGTAAGAAGGAAATGGTGTAAGTAATAAAAAAAAAAACGAAAATATTTTTTTAATTTTGGTCATCAGTGAAGTCATCTTCATAATAGAAGTCATCTTGCGTATCTACAACAAGAAATGGTTATGATAGGTACTTAACAATCTTTTATTTATTTCATGGTATTACAGTATTGAAAAAAACATATCTGAATCTGGAGCATCTCCTAAAATAGCAAGTGCTATGAGAACATCGTCATACACTACTGGTAGTTGATTACTAGCGAACCATGTCATCTCCAGGTTTCCATCCACATTTGTACCAGTAAGGCACATAACCGAATACTAAGATATTAAAACTTTGCATACGGTGACTCGAAGCCATCAAAAACATTCCGATCTCTCGTAAGAGAGTAATATGGTCCTTGATCCCGATTGGGTTCAGTCTAAGAGTGAATCCACGGAACACTAGTACTCTCTAATGAGAGAGCGAGTCGGTTGTAGACTCAATTGTAAAGTTTGATCGACTTGGATTCTGTCAATAATTTAGATATCTCAGGATCACCAAACGCAATCGTAATACCTATTCAAATGCCGTGACTTTCCTTTTAGGCTTCTATATTCAGCCTAAACTCTCCTCTCCGTTTATCTTTGGTGTATGCTAGGGTTTATTGACAAACTATCGCAAACAAAAGTATACACTTATAGGAGGGGAGGCCAAGCGGGGATTTTGGGAATTTATTCGTGCGTGGCAGAATAACATACGGGGAGAAACCTTGCACCCTATCATGTACACCCACCATATATGAACCCTTCATATAGGGTCCTGTGTTTAGGGCAACCAATCAGAATAGTCAAAAAATCGATAGTGAAAAAACTCAAGCGCGTCAGATTACGACAAAGTGAGTTAATTACATGCAGAAAAGTCTATATTTTGATTATAATGACAATTTGTGCGTGACATAAGGACATGGGACAGTCACAAAGTTCCAAAAATAATCGTCACCCGGACATTCTCGATCGCGGTCAATTTTTTAGCAATTTTGAAGGAAATTATTTAAGGATCACGGGAATAATATAATCTGCCGATTTCCACCAGCCGAAGCAGTCAAAATCATCTGCAAAGTGTGGGCGTGCAGCTGCTGACAACTATGTAGTTCCTTAAAGTATGACAAATTCATAGAGTTAATTTTCTAGCAATGGTACGTAAAGCAGATATTAGACGGTTCACTTAAGCTACGTTCCAATACGGACTCACAACAACCACATTCACGACAACGATTTTTCCCGTTCCACTTGCTTGCCGGCGTTACAATCGGAAATCCAAGTGAAACGGCTATTGGACCCATGTCTTGACATAGGTCGTTGTGAGAGTTCTGTGATCGAAAATGATGGTGTCATTAGTGTCGTTTTCGCCATAACCACAACGCCTGCGTTCGGTTAGTGGTACGGCAAACGGAGCAATTTGAGCGTTGAGCTACTAGTGGAACGTTCTGTTAGTACTATTGTTATATTGATGAACTTCAATCATTCAATGGTATTGAATGTCATTCTGTCCTTTCGGTTCTATGCTTTACAATCAGTGTGGTTGATCCCTCTTATATCAGCATTAAATAAAAAAATATTAATCTAATATGCATTCAGATAATATAACCGCGCCGCCCTTACTTACAATACTTCTTTATGTATAAGGAAAATCCGTATCTAATATCGGTCAATAACATATTAAATACATCTATGACGTTTGTCTTGTCTAAGTGTATGGTGGGGAGGTACTTGATTTGAACCATGCAGTTTTGTGCAATCAAGTGGATATGACATGTGTAATTCACACTTACTGAAGGGTTCGGTATAGGCCCAGATAACCTCTAAGGTACAAGTCTCTATCGTTAAGTATTTCTGTCATTGAACTACGGAATTCCAAAAAATGTACTCATCGAAAATATCTAATAACTCAAAAAACTATTGACTGGATCTCGTTAAACCATTTTTTATTGAAATTATTTTTGAAATTCTAATACACTTTTTTTTTAGAATTTTCACTATGATAATTATAAAATTAGAAAGAGGGTAATATAAAATTATATGACTATGACGACTGAAAGAAGTCCTTAAATGACATTCTTATTTTTAAAATCTGATGAACGATACCTACTCTACTATTTATGTGCATTTACTCTACCTTTGAAATCAAGTGTTGACTCGCCTATTTTATTACAACGCAGATTCTGGGTTTGATTCTTAAAATGATAAATTTGACGAACTATCCGTCATTTACTCTGGTCTGGGTGTCAGGGATTGCCTCCAGATTTGTAACTCCAGAGTAACTTTTAGCACAGAAATTTATAAGGCGTGTGTCTGTCTGTTGACTATTACAAAAATTAATTCATCTAAAAATGGGCAGGTCCAAGCCCAGCAGTGGGACGTTCATGGGTTGATAATAGTTAACCAACGTAAAAAGATACAACATATAGATACTACAATCTGAAAGACCTTCATCATTACACAAAGTATTGATTTTTCAACTCAATACAAGGAAAGCTAAATATGGTGCGGGGTGGCGATGTCATGAGAATATTAAAACATTTTAAAGATACGTACTAAACAAAAATAATTCTGGCAAGTGTGTGACCGACCGCGTAATATAAAGGATTCCGTAAAGATAACAAGTTCAACTATATTCATTATTTGGCTACGGAACCATAAAAAGTATTTAACCGAAATAGATTAGTTGACTTTTTATCATACACTAGCGGTCTGTTCTGGCTGCCTACGGGTAGGGTTTGGCTATCTTTTTAAACCTTGGGTTACATTATTGCAGTTTGAGTAGAGATCCCTATTTTTTCTAGTAATAAATATAGCCTACGTTACTCAGGGATAGTGTACCATCCTCGGGCCGATTCTTTGGAACGTAGGCTATGACTGGATCCTTCGGGTGACGGTCCGGCCCGGGGTAGGGCTGATCTGCTTTGCGGACGACACCCTACTCACGGCACGCGCCGGGTCATTCGCGGAGTCCGTGGACGTCGCCAACGACGGGTTGGCGATAGTCGTAGATCGAATAGCTAGGCTGGGCTTGAGGGTCTCCCCCGCGAAGACGGAGGCCCTCATGTTCCATAGGAAGTTCCGGAATCCCCCCCCGGACCTGTCCATTACGGTTCAGGGGGTAGCAGTTAGAGTAGGGCCCAAGATGAAATATCTTGGGCTAGTCCTGGACGGGAAATGGCTGTTCAAAGCGCACTTTGAGCAGCTAGTTCCCAAACTTGTGAATTCCGCGGGCGCACTCTCAAGGCTTCTTCCCAACGTGGGGGGGCCGAGGGGTGCGACGCGGAAACTTTATTCTGGCATCCTGAGGAGTATGGCACTTTACGGTGCCCCCGTCTGGTTCGATTCGCTTCACCGCCACAACCGAACCCTGCTGCACCGCGCGCAGCGGGTTCTGGCCGTGAGAACCTTACGGGGGTATCGCACAGTGTCTTGGACGGCGGCGACACTCTTGGCAGGTGAGCTGCCCTGGCATCTCCAGGCAGACGTCCTGTCCAGAGTTCGTCGTACCCAGCAGGATGCCCTAGCTAGAGGACTGACCTTCTGTCAAGTCGAGATAGAGACGGTCAGGAAGCGGGAAACCGCTTGCTGCCTTGTCGACTGGTCTCGTGACCTCGAACACCCTGCGGCCGGCGGCTTTACGGTGGATGCAATCAGGCCACAGAAGGAGAAATGGGTCACCCGCACCAGCGGAACCCTGACCTTCAGGACGACGCAGATACTGACCGGACACGGTTGTTTCGATCAGTATCTGTTTCGCATTGTGGGCTGCTTGCCTTCTCCGGATTGCCGCCAGTGCGGCGCACCCGATACGGCATTTCATACGCTTGTCGAGTGCGCTGCATGGACGCCGCAGCGTTTCGAGCTCGAGACGCACGTAGGAGCCGTCGGATCGCTCGGCGACTTGGTAACGGCCATGTTGCAGGGCGACGACCGCTGGGATGCTGCGGTTACTTTTTGCGAGGCAGTAATGTCTCTCAAAGAGACCGCAGAAAGGGATAGGGAGCGAAGTCCTTCGGCGCGTGCTACGGTCTCTTCTCGAGGTCGCCGGCCTTCAGCTGGCACCCGGAGAGGCAGGTACGCGCATTACTTCCCTCCCTGAGTTAGGTTCCGGAACGAGGGGGCTCTTAGCTACTAGGTAAAGCAAGGAATTTAACAACTACCCCCGTCTCGAAGTGGAGTGTGTTCTCCCAGGGCACACTTCAAGCACTTTATTGCGCTGGATCGACTGTTGCGTAACTATGTTCTATATCTCAGTCTTTCCATCACAAACAAAAGCGCAGGGTCGACAGGGAGGAGGGGGTTTTTTAGTGGGTATTGAGGTTGCTCGCCCGTGCGGCATCACTCGGAGTCTCCACACTCCTCTGTGTAATCCATCGCGGACGGAACGCAAATAAAGCATACAATTGCTAGCGTTTTTGAGTTTATTCGTTACAAACATACAAAAATACAAATCTTTCCTATTTATAATTTTAGTGGTAAATAGTATAGAAAACGCCGAAGCCTCCTAGATTTTAAGAAGTTTAACGAGTCAAATAGCGAATCAATTGCTGTTTAATCTGCTCAGAATTACATTGCAAAGTGAAACAGCACGGTTCAAGCTCCCACCAAAAATCTGATTACTGGCATAAAGGCACCAGCCGTGCCTAGTGGTAGAACTACGTGAAATGCCTGTCTGCATAGGTACCACCATGTTAGTTGTTTCTTTCGCCAAGCAGTTTAGATGTGTTCCGGAAAGGCGGACTGCATAGGCAATGAAATTATTACTGGCACCAACACTAAGGGCCGTTTGGATAAGGTTGCTTAAGTTTATTTAAGAAACACAAAACGTATTTAACACCCTTAAATACAATTAGCGTCTTGCACAACGCAAAATTTGCTGCTAAACATGTTTAAAGAACTTTCAAAACGTTTTTTGTAAAACTTATTTAGGCAGTTTAATATTAATCAATCAATCAAAATCAAAAATCATTTATTGAGAAAAAACATAATTCACAAATTTCTGAGTCATTGGTCCCCAAACTAGGTCGACCTGTATCTTGGGGACCTCCTTCCTAGTGGTACAATTCTGATTGTGAAATTATTGTTACACTCATTTAAAAGAAAAAAAGGGATGAAATATGCATGAATGCGTGCGTGCGTGCGTATGTGTGTGTATGTATGTGTGGTGTGTGTGTGTGTGTGTGTGTGTGTGTGTGTGTGTGTGTGTGTGCGCGTGCGCGTGTTATGTGTGACTTGTGATATTGTGAATTTGTATGTCTAGTCTAAAAAATTAAAATTAGAAATGGAGATAACAATTATCAATTAAATAAAAACAAGATTTCGGGTTGTACATATTAGTTAGTTGTGTTATATATTTATTTTTAACAATTGTTCTGTCCCATCATAGTCAAGAGTTAAAAGCCAATTATTTAATTTTAACTTACACGCTTGGTATGTAAAATCATAAACTCGTAGAATTTTGTTAACTTTGTTGTATAAAAATATACCTAAGTAGCATACCTGGTGTTGTAAGTAAGCTGTATGCGAAAGGATATTAGTGCAGACGATGTCTTTTCTCCTTTTTGTTAATGATACGTTATGGGGTATCACTTTATGTTGCCGAAGAACAATATGTAATACGTAAATTTGCCTAACCGAGAGTTGCTTACATTCGTCGTATAGTTGAGAAGTCGGGTATCTAAAGGGTTTAAAGAGCATGACTTTTATGACACATCTTAGAGCTCGTTCTAGTTGAAGCAAATGGGTTTTGTAAGACCCACCCCAAACGGAAATACAATATCGAATAATCGAGAGACATAGGGCTTTGTAAATCTTGATTAGTAAGTCTTTGGAGGCAATATATCTTAATTTTCTAAAAACCCATATTAATTTACGAACTCTAGTAGTAATTAGCTCAACGTGTTGTTTCCATTTACAGAGATCATCAAGAATGACACCCAGATATTTAATCTCTCTAGTTTTATTTATATATAAGCAATCACAATTTTGAGATATACTATATGATTAATATTAAGTTACTATATGATTATTATTATATATATATACTAATTTTATTTAAAGGCGATCGTTATGCAAGCGGCCCTAAATAACGAACATTGCAAAATATATCCACTTTTAACATTTTAATATTATGTTCCTTCTCCTTCTGGGATAAAGTTAGTTAGTGACTGTTTCACACAGATGTATCTAAGAGTTTAAATGCGTTATTTGTGATTCGACATTTGTTAGTGACGTTAAACATATACCGATAATGTATGTATGCAAGATGCATTTGCCAACATTCACTAATACCATGTAAAAAGATAGTATTCTTCTTCCATGCTAATACTAACATTATGCCAGATGTCACAGGGAATTTATAAGTGACGATATCCACTGGAGGTGGTGCGTGGATTGTCGTCTTCTTTGCCCGTCTTTCTCACATACAAAACCAGTCAAGTAAGAATCAAGCAAAACAAGGAGTAATACTAGTAACGCAACAAAAGTAATATATAATCACAACAATAAATATTATTTACTAGTTTGTCCTTCACAGTTCACTTATCTGTGTTTACATTTTTTATAAGAAAATGTTTGGTGAAAAACTTTACAATGGAACCTATTTAATGACTTTTTAGTGTTGCTATTATTTTATTCAATAAACTATCAAAAATCCAAACTATTATACTTAGAGACAAACATCTTAGATATATTCCCAAACTAAATAAGTTACGCTTGTGTTATGGGTACTATACAACGGTCAACTCTGAGGCCGATCTCAAATACCCAGGACCTTAGTCAATAATGGAAAGGTTAGGTCAGTCAACCTCAGAGTGTTTCTTTTTCAATATATTATATTTGTTTACTGCTTGGATACACAAACAGTCTGAAGCCAATATTGAAAAGCAAAATGAAACACATTTATATTTTTGGTCCACATTAAGTTAAAATCATAAGTCAAGTTTAATTTGAATTATGGACTGTTTTGGTCTATACAATATTTCAGAGAATAAAACGAAAGAATATTGACTCATGTAACAAATTAAAAGTGTCTCCATGTTTTGGGAAGTCCGCTTACTACATTTTGTTCTCCACTTCAGGCAGTTGGCCGCATCTCTTATTGTGGGACATGCGTGTCACCACCATTGACACGTGTGTCATCCTTCACGACACCAAGCTAGCATTTATTGGGCATACTCCACCTACAGCGATCTAGGCGTAGGGGACTGTCTTGTGATTTGTCCGCTTTACTACGGACGTGGAGACTGCAACGGATTCGAGAGTTGTTGACGTGGTCATCGCATTATATTCATCTCTGTGACACGCAACTCCAGCTTATGTCGCTCAAACACACGTCACCCATAAAATTCGGGTAAATCGCCTATTACTGGTAACCTTTTTATATTTAACAAAAAGTCTTCATTATATTTATCGTTAGAAAACTTTAGTAAAAACAGAAATAAAAAGGCAATATACAGCGGATTAGAAACACGTAAAAAATAAAATAGTTCGTATTAATTTCTTATTGAGGTAATTTTTGTTAAAATTGGAAGGATTTTTTGAGTAAGTTTACCTCTCACTGACGGTTGTTTTAGGGTTTCGTAAAACTCGGATGGGACGCCGTCTCCTCCTTCTGCAAGCACGTTATGCTTGCAGAAGGAGGAGACGGCGTGACGGTAATTATGAGAGGAGGAGATGCGCGTAGCGGGGCCTTCGACTGCCAGTCCGCCTCCTGCGGATGGGGTCCGCTTACGCGTCCTCCTCCCTAACTTTCTCTGTGTCCTCCTTCTGCGCTATGATGGACTCGCAGAAGGAGGAAACCACAAGTCGGGATTGCTCGCCCTGAAGCATCGTCTCGACCATGCTACGAAGCGAGCTCACAGGGCCAACGACGTTTTCTAAGAGGGCCCTCGGGAGCCCCCTGGCGGCGCACACCACGAGCGTGTGTGACACCGTGTCTTGGAGCGCGCCGCACTCGTGACATTGCAGGGAAGGCTCCGTGATTTGATGCAGATACTTACCAAAGCCGTGCCCGATAAGTATCGACACCATCCTAAACATCAGGGTTCCGCATTTCCGCGAGACCCAACGAGCTAGATGGGGGCGGATCGCCTTCACCGTTGCAACCCAGCCTTTGGGGACTCCAGGCCTTTACCAAATTTGGATCAGGGTCTCGGTTGTCTGGACCTTGATCATCCGAGTTTCTGCCCCGCACGGCACCTCCTCTCGCCCGAGCATCCTGCCAGAAGCGGTGCACTGTTGCGAGCACCTCCGCCTGGAGATTTCACATCGGATCACCCGTCAACAATGTCGCCACCGTCTACGACATAGTTCGGTATCCCCGCATGGACTCACCCACAGGACCCTCTGAGTCCTCTTTAGCAGGGTCCTGTTTTCCGGTGTAAGGCATGGCTCCATACGGGGACTCCGTCTAGTGCCATACTCCAGAGGATGCCGGCGTACAATTTCCTAACCGCCGTGTCCGGCTCTCCCACGTTCGGAAGAAGCCTGGTAATTTCCAAGCCTAATCCAAACCAAATATACGACAGACAGACAAAAATTCGAAAAGCCTCATTTATGATTGGGCGTTGTAGAAATAGTAGTTTTCAGTTTCACTTGATTTTTGGCACCTATTTTGAAACTAGAGACGGACTCTTGAATTTTGTTATTATACAATGGTATAATTATGTAGATATTATACGTTTTTACACGACTGACGTAATATTATACTATGGTAGTCTATAAATAGACAAAACACGTAACCTATTGGATCGGCAGTCTGTTTTTATAACATCCTAAAATAGACAAAAACAACAACAAATAAAATTGGTTAAGTACGTACCATCGTCTACGTCTTTTTAAGTGTGACCCTGGACGATTTGTGAACCTAGTACGAGATTATGTAGTGAAATCGCGAAAAAACTAAAGACTGGTTGTATGCGTGGACACGGGACTAGATACTATATCGTTATAGTAGAATTATTTTCTCCGTGCAGTTTGGGTCATAAATAATCGCAGCAGTGAAGCGAGTATTTCGCTCTCTCTTCCACTCACGGGCTTTAGGGCAGGCATAGTGATACGATTATTGTTGTCGATAAGCGTTATTGATAGTGTATTTAGTTTTGTCATTTTGTGGGTTAGTGATATAAATGAAAGAAAGAAAATAGATAAAACAACGCATTTATTAAAATAAGAATAATAATGATTTAAAATAAATTATTAACTAGGTATCAAAAATGTATCAAAAAACTACAAGTACAAAAGTTTAGAATGTAACAAGTTATATTAAAAATAAATATAAATACTTATATCTCAGTTTATAATTAATAGTAAAAAAGATAATAATGATTTTTGTAAGAATGATAATATTTCTTTGATAAGAATGAGTTTTATCGATAAAGGCGTTGCGCCCCGCAACATGCTCACCGCCCTAGCCGGGCTGAGGCCGAGTTTGATTTATGACCCAAACTGTACGGAGAAAATAATTCTACTGTAGTCAAATCTTAAAAATACATAACGATGTTCGTTAATAAGTTTTACTCATGCTGGGGCCACATCGGCGATGATGTTAAAGTTATTAACTGTGACCAAATGCGTCTTATTTAAAGAGTTAAAAATAAAGCCCTTAACGAAAGCCACATTATGCAATCAGTCAAAATGTAACGTCTTAAGAGTTAAAACAAATATCGCATCACAACGCACCACACCTGTACGGTTTGTACACTTTCAAAGAAACTGTAGTAGGCTCCACGATGGAACTCGTTTTGAAGGGTGTTTCCAAGCCAAACCACGTTGAGTTGTTTATTAATCGTCGTTTGATGACCTGAGACGCACAACTTGCAGGGCACAAGTGCCGCACGTGATGGTGATGTTAATACGTCTGTTTTAGTATATTATTTGTTGCTTTATTACATGTAAAATACGCTGTATGAGCAATATTAGCTCGTACAATATCCATCGTCACATCTGCGTGAAGCGGTTTATAACTGTAACATTATCCCAGGTGAAGCCCTCACCTTAAGTTAATAGATGGCGGGACATTAGTTCTCAAAATAGTGAACATTGCCCCCCCCTCCTTTTAAACTATGAGTGGAAAACTCTGCAAAACTTCCAGAGTATTCGAAAGACTCGCTGAAAATTATTTTAAATTATATACTTGGAATGTTGTTTTATGGTTGCGTAGCCAAGTAACGAAAACAGGATGAAAGCAAGACGTTTCTCACATATACAGATCCATTCGTCGTACGTGGACTGCCAAGCACTTATCAAATTTATTGAAATATGAAATCATGTTTTGGTTTATTTGGTTAAATAAACTATACTTTAAATAAAAAACATTCCTTGAAATTCTAGTGGTGCTTTTCCATTTTAAACACAAGGAAAAGATCACTTGTAGCGCCATATGGAAATGCAGCATTTAGGACGGTTCACGTTATTCATCTTTCTTAGTTTGATTGAATACTTAGCTCTCCTTCTTTGGGCAAACGTTAAAAACTTTATTTAGTGTCTACTAACCTTTGCTGCTCCAATTGTTTTAGTAGACAGCCGTTTGTTCTTCTGTATAATCGCGGAGTAATTACTTTCACTCTGAAATCAAGTTAATTAAAATAATCAAGTTAACTATTTTTACTATATAATTAAAATTATAATAACACCCGGGCATATTTTGATGCCTTACTAGCATACATTTCAAATCCACGTATCTAACACGGGAATGTAATAAATTGTTCCGAGTTGCAGGACTCGAATTAAAATGCCGTTAGAATTACTATAGAATTTATTAGAACTATACAAATAAGAATATCACAGGTACAAATATAATAACACGCGCAAAGTCTGTCACTAATAGATTACCGAATGTAGTACACGCGTCTTGCTTCGCTTGTGGTTATCGCTCACCCTTCCACTGGGGCATTGCTTTATACTGTACAAATACAATATGTTTACTCGACGCGTGGACTGGATTTCAAAGAATCACACCTGGCTAATGACTACCATAAAGAATACAATACACAATGGGCGGTTTTCCCAATCACAAAGTAAATAAAAGAAGACGGTCATAAAAGCGTTTCAATGTGCTTAGCTTAAACACCGACAAGTAATAAATGTGCTTTGTTAACAGATATGCAGGTGGCCCAAATGTAACAATATTTTCATAATAAAAAGTATCATACTCTCTGAAATGAAACTTATCCGTGCAGAAACGGAGAAAATGTACAATTTCCTGGGGCCAGGCTACCCGCTTGTCGTAAAAGGCGACAAAACAACCCACAGCCAGGTGGTAGGGCATTTGCCTGTCTGAATGGCTACCACCCCTGGTCTACAGTATGTCGCCATAACCAGCTGGTTATGGCCTGGTTCCAGTCTCCCTTTAGAGAGCGGCAGCACATTAGTAGAACCTTTGGTGGCACAAATGTCCACAGGCGATGGTAACTGCTTTCCATCAGGTCAGCCTGTCTATTGAACACAAGCAATACAATAAAAAAGGAACGTAGAAATTACTACATGTGCTGTCTACATCCAATTTCTTTTTATGGTTCCATAGTCATTTAGACAAAAAAAGAAACCTTACGTTTTCTTCATGTTCGTTCGTCTGTCCGTCTATCTTTGTATCTCATAGTTATTTTTCTCCAAGAACTATTGTTTGGAATACGTTTAATTCATGCAGGAACGGAGAAAGAATAGTAATTAGGCACTGCTTATTTATCACACTGGTGATTTATCACCTCTTACGCCCGACTGCATTAATCCACAACTGAATTCGTCAATCTTGTTGGCTACCCAAAGCTTGAAACCAGTTTACCCACCTGTACTCGATTAATAAAAAAACAGACATACATAAATACATAATTTCACGCCAGGTCCCTTGTGGGGTAGACACGAACAACAGAACGCCTTACACACGTCACTTGCTTCTTTGACATTCATAGCTCTTGTCATGCACGCTCGTGTGTTCTTAAGGCTCCTGACATCACCTTCTGCTAGTACACGATCAATTTGATCATGGAAGGTGTGTCGTGGCCTTCCGCGACTTCTGCATCCATCCACTTTTGCATTGTATATCTGTTTAGTCATTCTTTCATCATACATTCTTTCCACATGCCCGAACCACCGGAGCATTCCTTTCCTTACCCTCACCCCGACACTCTCTTTCAAACCAACTCTCTTTCTTACTTCGGTGTTACGAACGCGGTCCGCGAGCGTTACTCCGCAGATTTTGCGCAGTGCTCGCATCTCGACGGCGTTTACTCTACTTTCATGCTCTCTGTTCCATACCCAACTCTCGCTTCCATACGTGAGCTTAGGTACCAGCACCGCGTTGTGTATGGCAAGCTGGGCCTTCTGGTTAAGGTTCTTAGCGCCTAGAAGTAATAAACAAACAATTACCAAAAAGGTGTAGTCTATGATATTATTGTGGAAATGCGAAAAATAAAATAAACTAGTTGTAATTTTTACCCAAAAATTATCAGTCTTATTCATATTGAGTTAGAGTGAGTTTGCAGGCTTCTTCACGGTTCTTAAAGAATAAAAGCTATAAATACTCGACCTAATTAAAATTTAATCCAAATTTCATATTTCCTACATAAAACGTACGTAAAAGTCAGTCACACCTGCCATACGTGTTTATAATCTGAATTTACATTGTTACAAAGTTATCTGTTATTTAGTTGTCTTCAAAGTCACGTACTGAAAAGAAAACACCGATCAAGGACAAGTATGCTAGATGGACTTCAAAAATTAAATTTGTTAAGTGCCATGGGCTAAGAAGCCGGTTGAGCTAAACTTATTATATTGGCATGGAAAAAAATATAGTATATACTGATAATATATTATACCAACGCCATCTAGCGAAAATGCTGGAACTAAGCATAAGGTCGATCGCATTTCCTTCAACAACGTCGGTATGCCGACGTGTTGGTGAGGGGGCTTCGAGCTGGAGCTCATTACCCCGGCTGTAGCTCGGAGGGCTACCACCCTCCGGTATCTTTGTGTGGGAGCCGCCGTGGTGTCGGCGGCTCGCGCGGGCCAATACGCGGATTTTGTTGGCCTTCACGGGCTTCGCGTGGGCCACGTCAGCGGCTTGGTTGGCCGATCTTGGCTTCCGATGGCCTTCCCGGGCTTCAGTTGGCCATTATTGGCGTCTGGTGGCCTATCTGTGGCGTTAGGGACTTGAATCGCGACCTCTTAACATCGCCCTAATCCCGGCGAATGAGGTCACAAACCATAAGGGTAACACATTAAAGTATTGGAATTGATTTTTTGAATTGATAACTTCTTATGGGAGGGTGAACCGCTTCGATACGTAACGCGTTACGGCGCCAGTCTGTCTGGCTTCCCTTTCTCTCACGCATACAGTAGCGGTAGGCAGGCTCCTCCTCTCTCACTCTAACCCACGCGCTATATACATAAAATTTGAGTAATAATCTAAGTTTTTCTCAAGTTAAACAATTTCAATATTCAATATCACTTCTGTCGGGCGTCCCGAGACGCACACGTTTTTTTTATTGCAAAGCTAGCAAAAATATAAGATTTTTTATGGCTGGCAAACAGGCAGACTGCCCACAAGTCATTGAGCGATTCTAGTTTATGTTTGTATGGACTACTTTAATTGATTTAACTAAAATTCCAAATTAAATGACAGAAATGAAATGTCTAAAAACGGTAAGTAAAAGCAATAAAATTATATATATTCCAAAGTTTGACCGCCTGCACAGTAAAATGATTATTATAAGAGGATGCAGTGAATGCAGGTGTCAAGATTTCGATACGTATCAGAGCGCAAATTGTGGGCTGTGGATAGGCGAAGGAATTTAAAACGTATGTATAGGGGACTATTAGGAGTAGGTAAATAGTATGTTACATAGGAGGGTGAGTATTAATTAATCGTTTTTAACGGATATTTTATTAACACTAAGAGTATTTTGCCGTTATCCTTAATTATTTTTGTTTTTATTGCTTAAGCTGACTGCCCAACTGTGCTGGAAAGTGGTTAAATGGACATTAGCAATACTGCTGTCAGTGTGTTGCCTAACTTGAAGGAGAAACTGGAATATGGCCACTGATTGAACACATCTCAAAATAGTTTTAACTCTAGAACAGTGATGGTAGCCATCCAGTCGGGCAAATGCCCTAACACCTGGCTTTGGGTTGTTTTTTCGGCTCTTACTCTTTTTCGGTTCCTGCACGGAGACTGCATAATCATATATACCTAATAGAATACCAACTGAATATATCAACGTAGTAAAACGTAAATAAAATCCATAGGTATATTATATTATTATCTAATCTATTTACAAACTAATATTTTTAAAGTAACCTCGTATACAAAGAAAGATTTAAGCTCATTGTAAATATTAATTTTTTATAAGATAACGTTATTTCGTAAGAGATTGTAATTTAACATTCACTGCTATACTTACCATTAGAAAAGTATTTTACATTCGACCACAATTGCATCTGATGACAAGTAGGAATGCAGTCTATTTGTCTTAGGTAGCAAAAACCTCAAAAAAATGAAACTTATTTTGATTGTAAGTAGTTTTTTTACCCTTATCTTCGTGATTTTGTCAATATTCAAAACTCATAAAATAAGATCCAATAATAACCTTACCATCTATCGACATAATAAAAGAACATCAACGTTTGTTACGTATTTCCAAAATCCGACTAACAATAACCTATACGACTATATAATAAAATAATATAATATCAGCCCATAAATGCTGCTGGGCTCGGGCCTAAGAAAGCTGAGAATTATTCTTCAATCCCCAGCTATATCGTATAATCATATACGGACTCACAAACAAACCGACTAACAGAACGCTATGAGGATTTTCCATGGATTCCTTTTTGCCAGACTGACTAAGCGATCAGACGCTAAAAAGAGATTATTGTAATCTTATTTCATTTATATGTTTGCTGTAGTCGTGTCGTTCCGAACTCTTCAAACGGCGTTCTATGAATTATTGTGTAATAAATAGACATGAATTTGTATGTACTCTGTTTTTTTTTCAAATAACTAGGAAACCCTAAAAACAGATCGCAATCATTCTTACCTTCCATATATGTTGTCGTCGTTCCAAGTTTTCTAAACGTCGTTCCATAAATGACAATTTGTTCCTAAAGTCATCAGCGATGCATTTACAGAGGCTCAAAGACTCTCCGAATATACGCATTTTACATTTTAACTCTTCAAAGTCAATGCGGAATCTATATAAATACATAAAATTAAGAAAGAAACAAAGAAAAGAATTATATCTAAAAATGTGACACTTAACAATAATTAATAATAATAACCCGCAGGGGGGCTTTGTGGCGAAGCCTTAGATGAGTGGCGACACCTCGTACCTAACTCCGGGGGCCAAGACAAGACCCCCGCCTCCGTGCTTGCCTTAGCCAGCCGGCACGGAGTGGAGATCGCTAGAGCTAAGACTCAAGCTCCAGGGGTGGAAGTGATAAATGGCCTAACGTCGGAAGTAGCTTCGGTGAACCTGCAGCCCACCTCTCTACACCCCTTAGCCACTCACACCCATGTTGCCCCTGTCTTTTATGGCATTTTTAGGGGCCCATGCAGGGAGTGGCGAGTCACCGTCTGCCCATTTTTCCATGTTCCCTGAACATTACGACGGGCAGACGCCATAGTCCCCATATTCCCAGACCGCTAGTACCATTAACAGTTCACCGTTCAGCCCGGTACTTTTTGTCCTCATTTCCCACAATAGTCCTACACTGGCCGGGGCTTGTCTTTGGGTGCATTATTATATCGTGTAGACAGGGATAATCGCCGGTCAGTGTCACGCCACATATTTACATTAAATTTGTCAAGGGGCCTCTACGTGTTGGCCTCCCCATGGCCCCGCAAGCCCACCAAAAGTCCGGGCCATTTTTATGGCCCGTGGTCTTGAAAGACAATAATGATAATAACAATAATGGGTGCATTATTATATGGTGTAGACAGGGATAATCGCTGGTCAGTGTCACGCCACATTTACATTAAATTTTGTTAAGGGGCCTTTACATGTTTTGTCTAATTTAAAAGACGTTTTGATGATACTGGCATGTAGGTACGTATGTGTTGGAATCGAGCACTAGGGGCGGAGCGGGAACTTATCAGGAGCAAATCGAAAAAATAATAGTCCTGCCTGGTCTGGTCATTCTTGTGCCACCCAGAGTCTACACCATGTGCCTGGGCGCCGGTGGCACCGCCCTTAATGAAACTGCACAGCACTGATTGTACAGCTGAAATATTTTGCTATGTCGTCTCCGACAGGTTCCAGTAGAAAAGGTAGGTTGAAGAAGTGGCGGCTCAGCTTCATAAAGGTTGACATGCGTGCCAATGGTCTGACGATAAAGTTGACGAAAACCATACGAATTGAAATAAGACAAGTAGGATTATCCTGGTATGTAAGTCGTGGTAGGCTAGCGCACGCATCTCAAAGGGCAAGGGTTTGAATCAAGCATGGTCCACTTAGGCAGTTTTTTCCCCTAATATGCATATCTTCAGGATTAGCATGTGCTAACAACGCTGGAGGAAAACATCGTGATGAAATCTGCACATAAATAACCGATGCATCTAAACTGTCAAGACGCCTTGTACAAGCGTAGCGAGAATACTGTCCGTTCCTCTATAGTAGGGGGCCCGAAGCCAGCAATGGGACGTTTATCAGTGTTATTATGTATATAATAATCAAAATGTACCTTGAAATGGAAGACGATAACGAGGTATTTGACACAGAAGTTGTAACATCAGAAGTAGAAGAAGCATGAGGCGAAAAAAAAGCGGTCTCCTGTGGTATTTTAATCTTAGGTCTCGCATGTTCCTGGGGTATTGTAGGTCTATTACTACTGGTGGAAGATTCTTTAGCGTGAGAATGCACTTCAGGTCTTGAGTCGAATGCACTGCGAGATTTAAGGTTGTTTTTCTTCATATTGGTTTTTATTGGTCAATGTTTCGTTTACGCAACTTTGCTATAAAAAATGAGCAGGTGTTCGAATTTATTTCATAGTCTTGAATCTAGCTCGTATTGAAAATTGTTTTCTTGCTTTTATTTGATTATTAAGTCGGATATTGAGATACTTTATCGGCATTAGTATTAATTAAATGGACTTAGTAAAATGATATTTTCGTGCGAATAATATTTGGGTAGATTTGTTTGTACAATAGGAAGTTATAATAACAATTTATTTTTATATAACTATTAAAAATGGTTGCTTATATTGTCCCTTTCATATTACTGACAAGTATATTTCTGACAAGTGTAATCTAGTTTATGTTTTATTATCATAGTTAAAGAAGTATGAAATACAAAGTTCTACCCATAAAGGTTTATATGATCTAAGGTTTTACCGTAGTTCATAATTCGACGGAATAAATGTGAACAAAGGAACGTCACTATATTATGTCAAAGGCAAAGTATCGGTTCGAGTTTTTGGCGGGATCTGAAAGTAGATGTTGTGCTGTGCAACTTTATTTTCTAAAAATGTATAAAATTATTCTAAAATGAACAGTAGTTATAGGATATTGATACTTTTTAAGTAGAAATTATGTGTTTTTGTGAGAAATGTGAAGTGGGTATATAGTCAAATGTGACCTTTCGAGTTGTCACAAGAACTCCGTTGAATGGCACCAGCTGATAACCTACAGTTCAGCTGTGCTACACATAGGCTTAAGAAAATGAAAACACTATATTGTAATCTTAGATTTGGCTTAAACGTCGAACTGCTGCCATAAACCTAAATAAATAATGTCTCGGTTCAGATGTAATAAACATTTTATCCATTTATTTTAATTCAAGTACTAATTATCATCGTCACCAGACTAAGCATCTGAAATTCAACATGAAAAAAATTGTATACAGAAATGTTTATATTATAATTTAAGCTTGTATATATTTACTTTTTATTTAAAGACTAGCGTAGACTAGGCACTAGGTCTATGTAACTTACATGAATACTTATTTAGGCACACACACACACACACACACATATACATATAAAACATCAATGAAAATTCATTTAAGGGCCTGTTCGCACAGCGATATTTCACAGCACGATTTTTATTCGCGCGTATTAAATTCCGCGACCGGAATTACACCTAGTACGCACTGCGATTAAAATTTCGTACTATTTTTTTCAGTTTAATGCAGTTCTTGGCTGAGATGCACGTTTAAAATGGACATCCGAACTAAAACTTTAATTTATCTAATGCTAAGGCGGCCAAACAGACGTATCAAAAGATGTCATGAACATTGGATTCACCTACTTACGGCATTGAGACCCATGAAAGTATTTTTCTATATAAAATATCAAGAGTTGCGAAAGTACAGCAAAAAGTTTTTGGCTATTACAGAATGAAAAAAATATCATTCGATAATTTACTACAACTTTCAATAGCGACGTTGCACGACTGAGCGAATCGCGCCAATTTTATTCCACAGTGCGAACATAGCCATACTCTATACGGTACAAAATATTCGCGCGAAAATAAATCGCACCGCTTCGCGATCAATTTGCATCAAGTCACAAATTTTTTCGCCAGTGCGGCTACTCCTATAATATTCAATGTGTTACAGAATTACGGGAAAAAAATCGTGCTGTGAAATATCGCTGTGCGGACAGGCTCTAACTGATAGTGAAAATGGCTTGAAAATCATAGCTACATTATTGTATACACGTACATATTTATTTGTTAATAATTGACGTCATTAACAATTAATAACATAACTCTTCATTACATCTGTGGGTCAAATTATGGTCATAATATTATCTCAGATGAACCTATGGGTGGTGGTGGTAAACTAAAACCTGTAATATGATTTCTAATGAGATTTTATTACTCTAAATTATTAGTTATATATATATACTAGTTTTTAATTATATTCTGCAATTTTCTAGACCTTAAACTTTGTTGTTTAATTAAATAACACATATATATTTACATAAATAAATTAAACCAAGGGTGATGGCCATCCAGATGGTTAAATGCCTTGCCACCTGACTGTGGATTATTTTGTCACCTCCCATTGCCGGGAAATTGTGTTCCATCTCCATTCCTGATCAAATGTGTAGTGTCAAAATTTTAAAGTAGTTTAGTTCATAGTTTAATTTAATATATGCATAGTTATGCGAAGGTATTGTACCTCTATAATTTACGTCAGTAGTTAATAAAAATGTACCTATTTTAATTGTTTACGTCAGTAATTAGTGGAAATTTAATATAATTTAATTATTGACGTCAGTAATTATTGAAAATTGTATATATTTTAATTGTTTAGGTCGGTAATTAGTGGATATTTCACAGAATTTATTTTTTTACGTCAGTAATAAATGCAAAATTTTCTGCATTTTAACGTTGATTGTTAAAATCAACCATTGCAAAATCTCTAATGCGTGCTGTTACAACCCTATTCGGTAAGTACTTATTGCTGAGTTGAACAGTTCATTAACATCGGTTTCCAAAATGTCGATCAGCAGTAATTGCCTATAAATACCAAATGTTTTTCCAAATTCAGACAGTTCTCTCGGTTATTAGCCACGGCTCTAATACGGACCTGTTTTATGCCTGCCGGCTGGATTGCCTAAAGTAATACCATATCGGTCTGGTAGACCTTTGAGGTCCCGTATATTGAGACTCAAGTCACCTATTATTGGTAATAGTGAAATAAAAAGGGTCCTAATAGCCAAAAGTGCTTTTTTTAAACATGTTAGTGCTCGGGACTAACAGTGCGCTTGTATTGATAGCCTAGATGTTACATTTTCAGTCACATTTAAACGCAGTGCGTGTAACACCAATCAAAAATGTACTAAAATAATTAATAATAAAAGCTCCGTGGATTAAATGAAAGACATAATTATATTATAAAATACCTCCATTTATTTCAATTATTTTTTAATTAAAAAAATGTATACCAACATATGTATAAATATATTGACTAAATACTCATTTGCATGTATTTCATGTACATAAAAAAGATCTTAAGATTATTTTTATAACTAGTCATTAAAAATAATTAGGTAGTCGACCAGTTTGGACAAAAAATGTCCAAACATGGTCAAATGTCCAATTATTTGAAAGTTTTCTTTTTATAGAAAAATATACAATATTTTTAACACATAATATAGTTATATTCAAATTATAAAAGATATATTATTATATAATTGTAAACAAAAAACAATTAAAAAATAATACATTGTAATTAACAAATATTTTAAAAAGTTGGCATTTTTTTTATCAAAGTCCTAATTAAGATAGTTAATAAAAAATACTTTTAAATAATTCTAAGGAGAAAAATATTTTTAAAGAAATTATATGCAATGTTACTTGAAAAATTATTATTAACATTTCATATTATAAAATTTCTGTAGACACCATGTTATTACTCACAGTTTTCACAAAATTATCATTTTCATTTACAAAGGAAAATATAAATGTAAAAAATATGCCTATTAATTTTAGTAGATACCGTAGTACGTATAATGTCATATCAAGACTGAAAAAACTTTCATATTATTATTTATTTTTGTCAGCTATTATAATATTTTTCAATCCATTGCTTATTTGATTTTAATTATTACCACATTATTTTAAAACTAAAGTTTATTTGAACAATGAACATAATCCAAGAGCTACAGGAAATTATCTCTAAAGTAAAAAGAAAAGAACATTAAAGCACTTGGCACACTTACTAAGTACGTATGTTTTAAAACTTACGAGTACATATGTAATGAATATATATAATGCTTTCACATTAAAAATAAAATATATACGTTTGCACAAAACGCAAAAATAAATGAAAAATACTGCACAGTGTAACTATGGAAAAATAGTATTACGATAATCACTTCTAAATAATTCCTATAAGTGCTTGCAATAAAATAATATTTGTAACTATATAAATTATAATATATAGAACATAACACGCAAAAATTGCGTGATTATACAATATGTTATTAAAAGATTGAATATAATAATATATTTAAATAAATCATATTTTGAAAATGTATGACTTAACACATGTTAGATATTATATGTGTTATAAAAAAAGCCAAGGAATCGATTAATTTTATATTAAAATAGACAATAATGCAGCTTTTTAAAAAAAAATTTGATTATTTTATAAAATATATGTAAAATATTCGTGTATGTTCTTTATGATTCGTACATATTTATATAAAATATTGGTAACTTTATATAGGAACTGGGTGATATTTTGTACTGATTACCAAACCAAAAAATTAGATATATATATATATATATATATGAACTTGTTCAATATTACAAAAAAAAGATTTTATTTTATGGCACGTCCGCGACTCAACCAATTTTTTTTGGATTAATTTAATTATTTCTTTCCGGAATTCTCCAGACACTTGCATTGACCTGTGTGTTTATGGTTTACAATTTCTGTAAAACTAGGATTGGAGGAGACGTCTGGAGCGGCATATTGCAAGTTTGTTCCGCTGCCTAATGTCTGATATTCATATGAAACAAGCTCTGGTTTGGTCGTGTATGTGACTATTTTCGGCTTAGTCGTGTAGGTTACAAACTCTGGTTTGGTCGTGTATGTGACTATTTTCGGCTTAGTCGTGTAGGTTATAAACTCAGGTTTGGTCGTATATGTGACTATTTTCGGCTTAGTCGTGTATGTGTAGTACTCAGGCTTAGTCGTGTAGGTTACTATTTCGGGTTTCGTTGTATAACTATAGTACTTTGGCTCGGTTTGGAATATTTTCTTTTCTGTATACGTAACGGTGTTTGTTATTGGTACTCCAATCTGAGTTAATTGTCCTCCACTGGTGTATTGTCCTCCACTGGTGTATTGTCCTCCACTGGTGTATTGTCCTTGAGCAATGAGACCGTTTAGCTCTTCACCGATTCCTTTGAGTCCAACCACTCCGGTCCCTCCAGTTACTTGTTTAGTGGCTCCGGATGTAGCAGTTCCGAAGCCGTTATATTGTCTATTAATTCGCTAGTAACGGTGCCCCCGGAGGTGACTGTGCCGGTGAAGCTACCAGTATTCTTCACTCCACCTCCTATTCCAGTTAGGAAGCCCTTCTGTTCAGTTCCCAATACACCGGATGTACCACTGACAGCAGTGAAGCCCGTAGCTCCTCCAACTTTGCCAAGATCGACGTTATTGTAGACGGTTGGGTACTGAGACCTCGTGATGGTAGTGGTGACTGTTTTTTCTATCACTGTAATGCCGGCGCCGAAACGTACGCTATCAATGAAACCGAGCGCCCATTCGTACCATTCAATGTCGAATTTGTAGAATGCCGCTATCTGATTTCCAATTTGACAATCTGTTGAGGAAAATAATTTATTGTTTAATATATTTAACTAGGAGAATTTGATCGTAATAGGCGTGGAACGACCTCTTCCCGCGCTTAAAGGTTGTAAACACTATTTCAACTCGCTACGCTCTAGCTCTCGTGTAGACGGCATCGCCGCCACCAAACCGCGCCGTCCATTTGGCTGTGACATGTACACCCGTGCGTAGGCAACACTTGTCATTAGCTGTATCGTTTGCATACAAGCTAACATCTTTTTAATTTATTGCTGAAGTACATCAGGCTGACGGTCCAACTGTAATGGAAAGTAGTTACCGCCGCCTATGGATATTAGCAATACCAGAGGGGCTGTCAATGTGACTAGAAAAAATAATGTAGACTAGTTTCTTTATTATTTCTGATTTTTGATTAAAACTAAGTTGATGTGTACTTTTCTCCCAGTCTTAATTATATGTGTTCAGTTTTGCTTAAAATTCAAACAACAAAATGACTTTCGTTAAAATAACTATATAAGGCGCGTTCCTTTAGAATCTCGCAACGCCCGAAATGCCTCGTCTGTTGTTCCACATGGTTACCACGGTCTTTATGCTCGTGGCAAAAACGTCACTAATGTCGTTCTTAATTTCGCAACAGCGCTCACAACGACCCATCTCAAGAGCGGGGTCGAAGTGGACGATGACCACAGAGCATTCTATCTCTATCAACTGACATTGAAAAAGGCGCAATTTTCAAATCAACCAATGACATACTTATGTGTATTTCGTAGTTAATGACATCAACGCTGCATAATCTGTTTCTCTGGTGTTTATAATAATGTAACACCCTTAAGTGCAGCAAGTGGAAAGGAAAAAATCACGTCCGTGAACGTGGTCGTTGTGAGCCGTTTGTGGAACATAGCCATATATTTACAATTACATTAATCAGAAACGGATTCTATAAACTAACCTGAATCCCAAGAGTATACTCCACGAAGAACAAAATGACTGTCGCCAGTTGTGCAGGCCAGAGCACTGCCTATATCAACCTGGAAATAATAAAATAATCCTATTAGTGCTTTTATACTATTTAATATGAGAGGTGCCGGTAGAATAGAATAGAATAGAATAGAAAACACTTTGTTGTTCACCACATATACATAAAATAAACAATTAACAGTATTTACATTAAAGACGTTGTCCTGTCCCGAAAAAATAAAAATCTGGACCCGGTCTCAGTGCCGATTGTGAATCTTAATAATCCAGGGATCCACTCAAACACATAAAAAACATCAAAATCAGTTCAGAAGATTAAGAGGATCCTAGAGCCCAATTCCAGCACCACCTACCGGTTCTGATTGTGAATCGAAATAATTCGAATTTCATCAAAATCGGTAAAGTCGTTCTCAAGTTATGCGCGTACATACAATTCATTACACATTATCATCTACAATTTATTTATATATATATATTAGGGTGATCCAAAAAATATTTTTTTTCCAAACAAAATTTCTTTTGGGTGTAAAAAAATTTGTGAAAAGATGAGCCCTTAATATTAATATTAAGATTGTCCTCATCGCATTTTTTTAATTCCCATAAGAATAACATAGGAAAAATTATTTTTGCTTCTTCTGATTTTTGTACCGTTCAAACGACTGGTTGAATGATAAATCGCTGTTCCAATTTTTATAGAGAATTAAACGCTCTACAAAAAAGGTCTGATAACATTTTTTGTTTTGAACATTTTTTTTGGATCACCCTAATATAATTATATATATATGTAGAGATTATAAACGAGCATGTCTGTGAGCATATATGGATGTTTGTTATTCCCGCCAAAACTAATTAACGGATTTTGACGAAACTTCACAATACCTAATATAGCTTATAATCAAAATAATACAGACCAACAACATAAATATAAAATTTTGATTCATGTCATTGGCAAAGCGAAATGCTGCCTGATTATCTTATCCTATTTATTAGTTAAGAGAGCCCTGGGTACATTTCGCATGTATTTATTTTAAAAACTAAAGATAAGGGGTGAATGTTGTAAAAAAAGGTGGCAAATGAAAGGAACTATACCTTGCATATACTATTGATGGGGTTAGTAGGCTGGCCGCACACACAGCTATCGGAGTCGTAATATTCGAGTAGATGCGGGTAGTCCGATGACAATTTCGATTGACATTCAGCCGGATTCAACAGCGATACATTAACTGCGTGCATAATGCTTCCTTGAAGATGGGCTGGAACAAAAACGAAGGTACATTAAAAGTTCCGAGTTATTTAATTTTACTGTATTGTCAAAAACTGTTTTCTTCTTTTTTTAATTTTGTAACCGAAGTCTCAGCCAAATTGTAGGTCTTTGGATATTGCTAAATTTGATTTTGTAGTAGATCGCGAAGGTCAATTTCATTGACTTTATAATAACGATTTAAGAAAGAAAGA
Organism: Dendrolimus punctatus; assembly: GCA_012273795.1. NCBI lineage: Eukaryota > Metazoa > Arthropoda > Insecta > Lepidoptera > Lasiocampidae > Dendrolimus > Dendrolimus punctatus. The sequence goes on from CM022527.1 coordinate 21,408,877, forward strand.
AAAATATTTATTCACATACAAACCGAAACGTACTATGAATAAGACAAATCGGTCTTTATTCAGCATGATACTGGTTTCTCAACCAGCGCTGGTCTTCCGTTAGGGACGTTCTCGTGACTTACGGATAGACAAAACGAAACAAACACAAAACAAAAAAAATATGACGAGTACTTGCAAACAAATATAAAAATTAATATAATACAAAAGTTTATATAAAATAAACTATATGATTAATATAAAAATTAATGCTACGAAGCGAATTTATAAAGAAGAAAATATTGGAATAAGGAACATAAAGCTTAAAAACTATAACAATATCAATTTTATATTTTGTCTGACAGTCTGTTGGTTCGTATGAAATATCTAGTAGTTAAGGTTATTATATCGTTATATTTTAGAGGTGTGAAGATAATAAGGTATTTTATATTCCCGATTTTATATGAACAGTATGTGTCACCTATCCAATTTATCTTATTTATCTAAAAACAAAGTATCTAACATGCGTTTGCCTTGAATATAATAATAATTCCTATTAAATACTGGAATAATTTATCATAAAAATTCAAACATGTATTGATGTCTGTCACATACAAAATTTATTGCAATGTTTTCCAATTTTGGGCAAAATATGCTAAAACCAAAGTCTGGGGACTACTAATATAAATAAATTATAAATTACGATTATGTTAATATATAATCCATTCTATAACATTAATTCGATTTTTTTTGTTTGGTATATGTTAAACATCTTTATAATACAATTTTAATTAAATTTGCCATTAAGATTCAATTATTAAACTTCTTATTCAAACCAGAAAAGAGGAATTCTAGGAATAATAATACGAGTATCTCAGTAAAAAGTAAGGGCTGCGCTTTTACATGAGATTAAGGGAAATAAAGTTTGTACATAAGCCAGCACTGTGTCAAATTTCAATCGGTAAGCAAAAGTTCGGTAGCTCCCAAAAAGGTGCGATCGCAACGTCGTCTTTTTCGCAATTTTTGTCTATCCCATAGAAACCATGTCATTTATCAGGATAAAAAATATTCTAAGTTACGCCCCGGGATGTAAGTTAGCTCTATGCTGAGTTTCATTTAAATCAATTCAGTAGTTGTAACGTGATGCTCGAACAGACAGACGGACAGATAAAAATTGCCTTTCGTAAATTTCTCAAATCATCGAATCAAATCAATCATGTCTCCTGATTTTTTTCACATTTTTAAACGTATTGCACAAATTCGAACTATTTACCGATTTAGTATTTATTTTTATTTATTATGTCTACTCTATTACTCCTACTCCTCACTCTGTGTAACGGCCCTATTGATTCCCACAAAATCTACATTGCAAAGGTGTTGAGAGCAAAAACAAGAAATCTCTGAAAGTCACCGGCCGAAAAGCCAGCAGGCAGCTCTCCCTGCGTGTAAACTGACTACATTTTTCTTTTGAATTTGATTCTGGTATCCTGTATATTAAATATCAGCGACTGTAGATGTAAATAATAAATAATAGACACGTATAAAATGTATAGATAGATATAAGTAAGTCCTGGAGAGTCATAAAGAGATAAAACAACAAAAAAATAAATAGGTAGGTAAACCCTAATATAACTCTTTCGTTAGGTACAGGCATAGAAAAAAGTCACCTGCATGCAAAATGATAGCCGAATTAAGGTTGTTTAATCCATGTCGTCGTATATAAATGAATTTTCTTAACATCCTCATCACTTTGGTCCATAAAATGTGTATTTTACGAAGCGCAGGTATCAACAGAACCATAATTATGTTAGTTTTGGTACCCCAGCCACTAATATGGCTAACTTAATTGAATTACACGTCTGTGACATTTACAATACCAGTATAGCTAAAGTATTTATATTCTTAATTAACGCTTAAATTTAGATTTTATGTGATGGGCCCGTAGTTATTTGAAAATTGGTAATATTCAAGGTTTAATGTAGGTTTCATATAGAATATGATACAATGGGTTGATTGCTAGTCATTATGTAAGGTAGAGATAACGAGGATCTTATATGGGGTACGACTAAATAAGTATTCATCGATGATCAAGCAGTAAACAATAGTTCAAGAACTGCCTTCCTAGGTAAGTGGCATTAGCATTAAACGAATAGAATAAACATGTATGGGATTGACGTAGATAGATAGATAGATAGACAACACTTTATTGTATGTACATTAAAACAAAAATTACAAATATGCACGACAAGACAACAGTTCTTGGTAACAAAAAGGCGGCCTTATCGCTTAAAGCGATCTTTTCCAGGCAACCTGACTCAAAGGAAATTATCTGCATACTTATAGTTATGACTTTTCATTCCCAGTCATTTTCTATTATATTTGTTTACCCCAAATGCCACTTGCCCAGGGGGGATGAAAAGAAATGAGGCTAGTTTAGGTTAAGATTGAATTGAATGTTTACTACATTAAATTATAAACTAGTGCAATGAAGGAAACCTAACTTAATATTATATTTTACCTGCACCCTAATACCTACTACAAGGAGAATACTGAGTAGCTCATCAAAGGCCATGGGTTATATTCCCAGAAAGCTGGCTACGTTATCTCGCTGGATCACCATACTGATCCGTTGTCCGAGGTAGGAACCAGCCTTCTGCGCACACGAAGAGTCAATGAGTCAGTTTGGTTGATCTTTGTAGAGTCTCAAAGCTTCACGATCCAAGTGTATCAACAGCCAACGGTACAAATATAATTATAACTCTCCCTAGGGTTGCATATTTGCGCCACTTGATTGATTCAGCTATTTCCGTCTGCCGGTTGATCTAGACTCGTTTGGTAAATGGGATGCGGCCAACGTGTCCACGCAGATCGTATTCATTCCAAAAGCTTACAACGTCGAATTAGAGTCATTATTTATAAACATCTTTAATCTACCCTCTGGCTATAGGTTATAACTTTAATGCCTTATAACGAGTATTTTTTTTAATACAGATGTGGTCCTGTTTCCCCCTACTCCTAATTTTTTTTGCTATAGCACAGTGGACAGTCTGACGGCCCAACTGTGATGGAAAGTGGTTACCGTTGCCTATGGACATAAGCAATGCCAGAGGTGCTGCCAATGTGCTGCCGGCCTTGAAGGAGAAAATGGAATATGGCCGCTGATGCCGGAACACAACTCAAGGTTGTTATGGCGACATACAAGAAAATTCATTTCGCATCACAAAAAGTCAGGAGCTTCAACGACATGCCATAGTAGTTGATTAAGCTTATTGGGAGCAATACCGTAATTTGATACAAATTTCACACGTTTTGGTAAATATATAAGCAAATGCTATCATGGTAATTAATGCCAATCAAGAAAGAAACAATAAGAAATAACAATTATCTGAGATACTTTTTATCATTTTACAAAAAATTGCAACTTCCTTCAGTTTGTATGAGCTTAGAAAATTATAAAGTGTAATGTTTCAAATAGCTTCTTAATTATTGTATGAGTAGCAATTAAATTTAATTGTGTCATATTCAAAAGTTACGTAATATCTAGGTATTTTGAAGCCGGATATTCTGTATATGCAAGTAATTTCATTAGTTTTATAACCTTGACATTTTTTAGAATATTAGAGGGAGCAGAGGAGTTAGGGGCCTTCCACAAATGACGTCATCCTAATTTCATGAATTTTTGACCCCATCCCCGGTCTTTGTCACATTCCTGAGACTCCCCACCTCCCTAGTGTTATATCACATATTTTACAATTTTACATCAAGAAAATATAAAACCTAACAGTTCCGTATTTAGTATTATTTCCATTTACAGTCAAGGCGGCGAAGTCCGTCAACGGAGTAAGTGTATACACCGGTCGCTTTTTAACTTTTTTAAATGGAATTTAACGCCAACTACGATTCAAAGACAGAAATCCCTTTTGTCGTAGCTTCATTGACTGATTTGTTGCTGTCGTAACTATTCAAACACGGAAATAATGAGAGGTGTATGAAGTTCCCTCACTGGCGGACCTTACCACCTAGACTATAAACTGTTTTTTTTAATCATTTACTTAAATACTATTCTATTTTATACAGAGAGTTGGAAATATTTTGAAATTTTTCATTAATATTTTAGATTTCGTATTTTAAAGCTTACATATATTATATTTTGACATGTTACGTCAGAAAGCTTAGGACTTCCTCTCCCACCGCTTGTCACACATTGTAACAATTCGTCGACCCCCTTTCAGCCGCTTAACGTGTGACGTAACTAATGGATAGCCCCTTATCTCGCGAATAAAAAAATAGTGAATAATATAGTTCAGATTTTTCAAAATCTCATTAAAGGACGGGGAGGGGGTTTCAATATGAGACTGGAACACGCTTTTCCAAGGTAGATTGGCGGGTTTCTCACATCCTTTATATCCATGGCTAGCTTTCATTACTATGTTATCCTACTTTAGTAGCACGTGGTAATAATATCATATGCATATTAGGTCAGAAAACTGTCTAAGTGGTGATAAATGCTCCCCGGCCAGAATTCGAGTTCGCGTCTTTTTGAGATGCGACGAAATGATATTACCTTACCACTGGTTGAAAATTAATATTATTTAAGGATATTATGTTAAATTTAGTCACTGGCAATATGCTGCCACGGCTGTACAACTATAGAACTATAGTAGTAAGGTGAAATTGCAAAACCTTCTTGAATATTTTTGCAAAGCGTCGCGACATTTGACTGTATTGCGTGTTTAGGCCAATTCGCGGGCTAATGTTAATGTAATACGAAATAGTACAAGGTTCAAAAGGTTGAGTCATTTTTAAAGAATCCAAATATGTTCCTACTTTAAAATGAGTACAAAAGGGCTACAAATTAAAGCAAATTTCAAGCGCCAAATAACAGGAGGTTCTTAATTCGTCGTGTAAATATTATTTTTTTCAACACATGTGCTCAAAAATGAATTTACGCATGAGCCTGTATACATTGTTCGAAAGTTAAAAAACCCCATGTAATGGAACAATCGGTAAAATAGGTAAAAAAATATATATAAGAGTTTCGAATTTGATTAATACATTTGTCTCACTTTAATACTATAGAGAAAATGAGGCGAAAGATGTAGTTCTAATTTTCACCACGCCCACGTGGCGCCATTTTCAAATGCGCACCATTTTCATATTAGAAACGTCAAAGATTCTGGCGACTTTCCGACTGTTATGTTGGTTTCATTACTAATTTTACTGTTTTCTCGAAATGTGTTGAGAAACGTTGTATGACACATCGGTTGTTGGTTTTTACATATACATCATACATATTATCTATGCTCCTAACTATTTTCATTCATCTACTCATTTGTGAAAATCAAATTATCGAACTAGTATCATAAATAACTATTATCAATGTCAACCTAACCTTTTCGTGTCTGAACCGATTTTCATTTTTTTGAAGTGAAACTTCTTTATCGGCGTTGGAAAAAATTACCCTCACATTTTTCGATTACGCGTCACATTTTTCGGTTACGCGTCACCTTTTTCCGCACGCGCCATCTTTTTCTTGCCCCTACCAAGGACCGTGGTACACGGTCGATTCGACCGCGATAGGGCTTTATTTATTTAACCAATTACTGTAAAGTTGCATATATTAGATCATTTTTCAAAAAATAAGGTCATAAAGAAGTTTCACTTCTTACGTGTGTACACTAGTACACGCACACATTTTTTTGTGTTAGAAAACGGAACCCTTATGAAGTTATCATATTGTCCGTCTGTGTATCTTTATATGTCACAGACATTTTAAACAATATTACTGGGTCTTTATATATGAACATTGCCAAAACGATGTATTCTGTATGGGCGAATCTAAACTCTTAAATTCTTACGCCTGGCAATATCAATTAGGTTGCTCAATACCTAATTCTCACCCGTCATTGAAGACAGCATTCTTCGTACGTAATGTTTTGATAGACTATTACCATCAACATGTTTGGAGGTCACAGACTTGACAAGTCGTTTTCTTACTCGTTAAAATCTAACAGTTATATTAATCAAATTTCCGCTTATAGCTTATTTCGATTAGGGCGGTATGGGAGAAACAATGTAAATATGGAAATAAATATCGTGATTATACACCCCTTAGCCACTCACATCCATGTTGCCCCGGTCTTCCGTGGCATTTTTTGGGGCCATGCAGAGAGTGGCGAGTCGCGTCTGCCCATATTTTCATTTCCCCGAACATTGCCGACGGGCAGGCGCCATAGTCCCCATATTCCCGACCCCTAGTACCATTAACAGTTCAGCCCAATAGCCCGGTACTTTTTGTTTTCATTTCCCACAAGAGTTCTACACTAGCCAGGGCTTGTCCTTGGATGCATTAGTACATAGTGTAGACAGGCCGGTCAGTGTCACTTCATATTTACATTAAATTTATCAAGGGGCCTCTACCTGTTGGCCTTACCATAGCCCTACACAAGCCCTCCAAAAATTCGGGCCATTTTTAGGGCCCGTGGTCTTGAAAGTCATACATTAATAATTGAATCGGCAGACAAATACACACATTGTATATCCCCAAATTCAAACACAAGGCTATTGATACACATACAAATGGACATTACCATTTCTTTAAGGTTCTGTTTTTACCAAAATGGCCATAGAACCCTAATAAAACAATTTCATTAATCCCTTTGGAAAAGAAAACGCCACCCAAATTACACCCAGCAACCGGATGTAACAAGTATAATAAAATATTAAGCAACATGAATACTTGTTTTTAAATGTATATTTCATACAATAATGTACACAAACAGTCATGTATTGGCAAGATGTTTAACTTGTTTAAGAGGTACGGATAGCAAATAAAGTTGAATATTTTACTAAAACAATAAAAGAAGAATATTAAAATGTTGAACACCTAGTATAAAACTGTAAGTTTGAATGGCTATTTAACGTTATGGTATGTTTAAGATATATGTTTAGGGCTCCCTTACCATTATAATAAATACTTTAATTAAATCGTTACTCCGTCTGACTTTATCTGTTAGAGCCATTTGTTGGCAGCTACAGAGTCTATACCTGTATGGAGATTAAATTTAGAAAGAATGTCTAATCTCTATGCCGCTACATAACGTTGTAGTATAATATATCGAGATGATACCACGGTCATTTTCTCTCACTATTAGACGTCCTTATTCTATACCCATTTGCTTGTATATTTTTTTTTCATTTATTAATTAGTACATACAACAAATAGATTAGACAGATAGATTAAAATAGAGTAAACCTAGATTGTAACTTAAATATGTATACAAAACAAAATTAGCATGACATATCTGAGGGACGTTTAGTTATAGCATTAAGCGCATTTAGAAAGAGGTGTAAGAACACAAATGAATTGTAATGTAAAAAATACTAGGAACAATTTTCTATTTACTATTATTTATATTTGCATTAGTGGTGGACATCGTTAAAACTCTGGCGGAATTTTTAGAAGTTGTAAAATGCCAAAACTATTTTTTGAAAATTCGTTGTAATATTGAGCCATTTTTAACAAGGGATTGTAAAAGGATATAATATAACATTTTGTCCGTGCAGGAACGGAGAAAAATTTCAAATTTTAACAGCTGGGCGGCTGGTCGCAACAGCGACAAAACAACCCAGAGCCAGGTGGTAGGGCATTCGCCCGTCTGTATGGTTACTACGCTGATTTAATGTTAAGGCACAGAAAAAGATGGTATAATTTTTTTTATTTATTTCAGGAGGCTGACAGGCAAACCTATGGACATTTGCAACACCAAAGGTGCTACAAATATGTTGCTGCTCTCTTCAGGGACACTGGAACCTAGTCACTAATGCCGGAACACAACTCAAGGTTATTATGGCGACATACTTTAGACCAGGGGTCATCCAGTCGGGCAAACACCCTACCACCTGGCGCAAAATATATATAAATCCGGCATTAAAGAATTTTGTTACAATCTCTGCCTAATTAATTACATTTATACCGTTCATTTGGGATTATTCAATGCTTTAATAACACAGAATTACGTCTTCGTGCCACAAACAAAATAACCAAAAAAAACCTTAATTAACTCTAAAATACAAGCCAAACGTCTAGAACGGAGCATTATTTGAATTTTCACAAGGCCAACACAATCTCATAGAAATTAACATACAAAACGTATAACTTGAATATGTTAAAGTAATAAAATCACAGATAACTTAATGGATTTATGATATTACAAATTTTAGTATGCAATACATGTTTCTCATGGTTTCTATAATATATCTCCCTATTCTTTGTTTGCCGTAACTATTGGTTAAATGTTAATAGAAACCAATAGAAGTAATATCCATTTTCTATCAATCATAAAATAAGGAGGATTGAATGGATATTATGTGCGAGAAAAAAACTCGCATCGAGAATTTGTGGTGTTCAACAGCCGAATTAAATTAAGGTGCGACTTTAATCTGGTGGTTTGAGCTCTTTTATAGGGTACCAATCATTACCCTAACAGATGGTCACCTAAAGCCCGAGATGGCCACCGAACGCCAATGAATGGCCAACTTAGGCGTGGAAGTAGCCAGCGGAAAGCCCGCGAAGACCACCGAATGCTGCAGATTGGCCAACGAGAGCTGATGAGAAGCCATGTGGAGAAGACTCCAGCAGCTCCAAACCCAATTACTGGTGGGTAGTTGCCCACTGAGTTGCAGCCGGGGTAAAAAGGTATACCTCGAGGCCCCAACCTCCTCATTACAAACTGAGAAAGAAGACCCCGGATCCATTACCCTAATCGACTTCTAAAGTGTTCATTCTGTTCATGTCTACGTCGTACTGGCCAGCCTACTAGGCACCTTACCATAGAAGACGGCATCTAGACTCAATACTCTACTTGTAGTTTTAAAGTATTTTATTTGGCTACGGCACTCTAAAAAAGCAATGTAAATGATATCTCAAAACGTATACAACCAATCTTGATGATAATTTTTTTGTTAAACCAATTCTTTGTGTTTTACTATTTGAATTTTTTCAGAATCTGCTGTTTTCTATCTAGAAAACGCAACTCATAAAAAAAAATAAGAAACAATATTGTGATTTTTAAGACCTGTTTACATGAGTATGAAAAGAAATCGAGCTCGTAAAGCCTAAAAATATTATCAACAGAAGTTATTTTGAACTAAATCCATTTAGAATTTTCTGAAATATTTTTAAGTAAATGTTTTTAAATATGGTTCCGTGGGCAAATAACGAACAGTGGACGTTTGTTACCTCTGCGGAATCCTTCGGTATACGGCTGCCCAGCACTTATCTAATATATTTTGTCCTTCATATGCTGTCGGTACTTGACCGACACTGACCTACAAAGAGGTATCGTGTTGGCCAGCTTGGAATAAACACTTTCCATTTCCCCTCTTAAATACGATATGTTTTCTCATAACGATGTAAAAAAATATTGAAAGACACGTGTCAGAATGGTATGGTTATAGTTAAATAAATACGAAGAACACAAAGAGCTGCTATTCATCAAATGCGTAAATGATGTTGTTAGATTTATTTATTTATTTTATTATACAATTTTAAGGGGATGCAAACCGGAATGTTATTTTAAAATTTTATGTTTATGTATGTATTTGACATTTAGCAGGATTCAAAAGTTTCTTCCAGGCTGTGTACACCCCCAGCCCGAATGATAGTCAGAAGGAAAAACGTGGGGTTTTAGGGGACATTTCCGACCCGGGTAGTAAGTAATAGCAACTTTTGGGGTGCTAGTACCACCTCAACGTGGCGAATCCCACGCGCTCCGACCACGTTTCAGGTTCAGGTCCAATGTCAATGACACTCAAATAGGACCAACTCGAAGCGATACAGCGTTATTACAATCGGTCAATAAACAATAACTAAAACGCGGTGACAGACAAAAATATGTATGTGCATTGTACAATTAAACTGAGAGCCTCCTCCTTTTGTGGAATCGGTTAATATATAGAAGATACTCACATTGCAGAACAATCTTTCCCCATCCAGTGACCAGGCATTCTCCAGCTCCGTTATAGAAAGCATCCAGGCTGCTACTCTCTTTGCTTGGTAGGCAAATGGGTTGAATATTATTTGCCCACCGCAAGTTCTCGGTGAGTACCAGGATTGCAGCATCATAGTGATAGCTGCCACGTTTGTAGAACGGATGCCTAAGGATATGTTTGACTTGAACGATCTGGAATGGCAGAGGCTCATCATCGACTCCAAGTTTCCATTCTCCACCTTTGATCAGGACATTCTTTGCTTGGAGGCTGCAAAAGAAATTGATCTTTAATACAAGATTCTAAAATGATCGAAATTATAAAAGTTACTTTACTATCCCAAATATCCAGATGCCAATATCTAAAACCTTGACACAGCTCCTTAGTTCTCTTATCCACCGGGAAAATGTGTTAATGGAGTACAGCGTGGTAGTCTTGTTCTTCAAGAGGAGTTATAAAAGTCTCTCAAAGAACTACTCAGGTAATATTTCGCATGAATCTCGTTTATAAGAAGTTTTTGAGGATTGTTGTGAATCGTCTCGCCACAGAAGACTTAACCGATTCGAACGACAAGAGCAGGCTGGTTTTCGAAAAGGCTACAATAAGACAGACCGCATCCATGCTGTACGGTATATTATACAGAGGACTAAAAAGTATAATCAGACATTGTGTATGTATGCAGAGTACGAGAAAGTTTACGACAAAGTTATTTAGGAATAATTATCAAGATAATTATCATCATATCATGTCAAGAATAAAGATGTCTATCCAAGGACAGAAAATCCAGATAGGCAGTTATAACTTAGAGGGATGAGTCAAAAGGAGAATCCAGTTGAGCTGGGTAGCGTTAGGTAAGCTTCGTAATTCTATCTTCGGACGACAAGGCGGTCTAGTCTACGCCACCGTTTCACAGTGGAAACACCACCAATCGAACAAAGCGCTTTGCCTCCACATTCCTGCGTACGGCCGAGATGTGGAATGCGCTACCAGAGTCTGTGTTTCTCGAAAAGTACAATACGGGAATTTACGAGTCTCGTGAATAGGTGTTTTCTAGGTACGCGTGCTCCATCTTCGACCGCATCATCGTCTAATATTAGGCGTGATCATGGTCAAACGTGGACCTATTTATCATAAATAATATATTGTTGCCAACTAGTATTTGAAGACGAAAGTTTTCAAGCACTTCGATTTTTTTTAAATAAGCAAGTTAAAATTGACAATCATGTCGTGATATAGATAGACAAGGACCAATGCTCGATGGAACAGAAGATCTTGGGGTGGAGATCGCGTCTAGGTAAATACCATATAGTCTTCGACGCTCTCTAGTCCGGCGGACCGATGATTGCGTAAATCGACTACTTTGCTACTCTACTATGCGCTGAATGAAAAAAACTAAGGACTCAAATATGTAGTGCGAATTCGGAGCGGCCCATATTCAGCATCGGAGTGTGATTGACTGAAGACGATGTAATAAAAAAGATACAATAAGCAAAAAAATAGAGTGCCACCACCGAGGCTTAAGCAAAATAACAGAAGATATCTATTTGACTTTCGTCTCCCAGAACCCTGTCGAATAGACAGGGTTCTGGTTGTATGTATTGAAATATCTTTTTGGGTGGTGTGTGTTGTTTGCTTTTTTTCGTTTTGAGTTTTAGAAGTTCAAGCATGTTTGCAGACATTTTTGTAGGCATTTTTACCGCCCCTACATTGTGCCGCTGTAGACAGTTGCTTACCGTGCTTAATGTCTCGTGTCGCTCTTGATATATGTTAAGGATATTAGTAATTCTATCTTAGTTACTGCTTCGTCTTTCTTATTTATTACTTACCCGTCGACGCAAGCAGCAGACGTGACTACAACATCAGGTCTGGTGATGACTCCTCCACACAACAGGCTCTTGTTTGTCTGCAGTAATACCATGGCTTGCCATGGGATCTCGGCGAAGTCCACTTCCAAGTTATTCTTGTTACCGTATGGTCTCTGGGGCTGTTATTAATAAACGATGCTTTTGAGACGCTTGGACCGTGGAGTTTTGAGATATATTTATCTCAGGACTCTAAGTTGTTTACTATTGAGTAATGTCATGAACATGTAGCTAGAATTCTCGCACGTAAATGAAAGATGAATGTGAATGACATTCCACAATCACAAATTATTTTGACGGGTTTCTATATCTTATTATAGTCGTACATATATTTATATTAAAATTTGACACTTTGACACAATTTACAATTTTTGTTTATTATAATTTACAAGTTTAAATTTCTTCTACAATGGTAAGGTAAGAAATAATGCGTAATAAGCTATAAATAGAAACCGTCATAATTAATGTTTCCGATTGTTGTATGGGACATTGTTTTCTCAACTCACTACCTAAAGTGATATGACGACATGAAAATAAAGTGGAACTTCAATCTATGTCTTACACTTACTAGTGTATCTAGACACGTGTCAGTGTAGCTAAGAAATTCTGCTTAAGCGGCTGCTTTAGGCCTTCTTTTGTATTTAACGGCATTTAGACAAAAGTTTGTCGTATATCACTTAATTTGGAAAAGTACATTAAAATTGTCTTAATAGGGTGAATTCCAGTCATCCAGATAAAGCATCGAACCCTGGACATCTGCGTTCCAGCAAGCTGAGAAGGTAAGGGCTTAGCGAACTGAACGATAGAGGCCATTGGTATAAGTTTTAAGTTAACGAATTTTTCTTGTCTCTTAATATATCTTTTTAAAGGTTTCATAACAAAACTAGTTTTGTTTTTTCCAATAAGTCATCACGCTTCATTATAGGAATTATCATTTTTAACAACATATGAATAAATGAATATAATTTATAAAAAAAGACATAAAATTAATTCTGATCCCAATTAATTATTTTAATTTTTTTATGACATCATATAAACAATGGATGACATAAAAATTCTACTGCAGTGTAATTTATATGTTAATTTCAATTTTGTATAAAAAATGTTTTTTCTTTCTGGTCCCGTAGCCATTTTAATAATTATAATTAGTATGCCACTATATAATAGAATAGAAAACACTTTATTGTTCACCACATACACATAATAGTATCCTAAAATCGATTCAAAATTGAAAAATTACAGCAATAGCGTGACGACCATGGTTTTTGTCATATGAGCCATGTTTTCATGTAAAAATAGGTCGAAAATAACCCGAAGACTCAAAAACTACTCAACCGGGTTTATTCTCTTTTCATTGTATATTTAAATTTGTACAACGTAATATTTTTCGGTTTTTTCCTTTCAGGGGGAACAATTTTTACGATTTTGGACGATAATATCTTCCTACCTATTTACAGATTTTTTATTTAAGGCCATTTAAGAAAATCTACAGGATTTCACAAAATCTCATTAGAAAAACCTACGAAACTTAAACACTCAGTCTTTTGGGCACGTTTCCGACTGACAGCGGTCTGGAACAGATTTTATAGTTTCATTTTAGTTTTACATAATAGTTTATTTTTAGTTTAATTTATTTATAATTTAGATTATTACACTGTTAATTACTTTTAAAATAAATACCAGGACTCAGTTAAATGTATGACGAACAGACCCAGCCTTTAATTGTTTCGTGGTTTTACTACACCATTGTATAGCGCTATATAGATAACATCATTCTATTAAATTTTAATCGTATATACCCAGTAGTTTCTAAGCAAAATTACTGATAGGCAAAGGTTAGACAGTATGACGAAAACACACCTTCCTTTTTTTGCCAAAACTAAATATCGGCTTACAGTATTATGTAATTTGAATTAAATTTTTAATTAGGTATCTCATTAACAGCTGTTTTCGTTTAAATTTTGGCATTCATTTGAAAATCACTCACAGGACACCTCATTCTAATTTATTAGTCTAGATGTCATAAATTATTTAATGGCGTAACAATAACCGACAAAAAACTATAACAAAATATTATTTCGAATCAATGATTTTCACTAAATAATTCGATAGAGTTGTGTAATAACGAAATTTCGTTAAATACGAAATGTCAACATTATGTTGTGAAAATAACCGGTTTTTAAACGTCCTTAAGTTTTGATGCGATGGCAAAACGGTTATTCGATTTTGTAAATCAATAAATAACTTGATTGAGTTTGTTAATTAAGAATAAGAATTTATTTGCTTCTATAGCAGTCTTTTTCGTGTTTTTTAATTTTATTTTGTGTTTCCATATGTGCACCACAAAAATATGTCTCTGAATGGGGACGAAAAACTTTGTCTAAATAAACCTACGAAGACAGACCTGCGCATTCTCTGCAAAATGATCAAATTTGTTGATGCGCCACAGTTCCAAGGAACGCCCCTTACCATCTCCGGCAGTATTAGGATACTTGGCGTCTATGCAACGAACGATGAGCAGTTTCTGGGTTATCTGGAAGGGGATAAACCTGCCTCCAAAAGGCTTGGTGTGCTAAACCGGTCTAAGCAGTAGTTTATCGCGCGATAAGCATTGCGCTTTACAAAGCGCAATACTCCACGACTACGTCTCTTGCCTTGTGCGTATTCTACCACCTGTACAATGGAGAGTGTTCCGAAGAATTGTTTGATCTGGTGGTAGCGCCTCATTTTTACAACCGCACCGCTCGCCATCGACATGATTTTCACCCCCATATCCTGGAACTCCCACGCTCAACTACGCAACGGTTATCTGGAACCTTTGTTTCGCGTACAAAACATATCTGGAGGGAACTTCCCGCCGAGTTTTACCTGTGTGCTACGACACGGGGTCGTTTAAGAAAGGCTTTATAAAACTCCTTAGAGGCCGGCAACGCCCCTGGTGTTGCAAATGTCGATGGTCAAAGGCGACGGTCACCACTTTCCATCAGGGGGGTTGTCCGATTGTTAGCCTGTTTAGGCAATGAAAAAAGATGCGTCTGTGGGACAGAAGTAATCCGTCCCGGATACCACGTCTTGTCTTGCCACCGTAGTACCGGTAGATGGTCACGACGTTCCATTTTGAAAGACGTCTTATGGAGGGCGCTTGCCACCGCTAACGGCTCTATCATTTTGTATTTCACTGGCATTTTTCTCAGAAACTACTAGGTCTAGATACATTTTGACAAGAGAGTCATATCTATAGGTGCTAAACAATAGTGTAAACAATTAAAGTTAGGGTGGCCTCTATGACCTGGTTCCTTCCTTACTAACATAATAATTATAAACCTAATTGTAGTTATGTTTGTATTAATGTAGTCCTTATGCTTATTGGATTGCAGCGTGTCAATGTCAATCAGTTCATTTCATGTTCTAGATGATATGTGCTACATTTTTACGCATACGGCAGTGTCAAAAGGAAGATATGTTATGTGATAATTTTTTCTCGTTAGGTTTTTATTAACTTAATGATTTCTTTTATAATCTTTATTAGGATATCAATAATATTGTTACTTTCTAAAGTAGTCATGTTAATTTTTAATGTATCAATATATCCGAGAATAGCTGATATAAACGTTACTTACATTTAGCAAGCCGCATTGTCCTTCACCGCTTAATTTCTGCAAAAACACTCGGTTGATGCTCTCTTCGGATCTGCCTCCGAACTCATTTTCAACAAAAACTTGTCTTCCAGGGGTTATATTTAGGCCTCCACCGGTCTTTGTACCGGTAACAGTGCCTTGAATGACTTCTTGGCGTGTGCCGGTCTTGGTGCCGGTAACTGTGCCTTGAATGACTTCTTGCCGTGTGCCGGTCTTTGTGCCGGTAACGGTGCCTTGAATGACTTCTTGCCGTGTGCCGTATTTGCCTTTACACATTGAAAATATGATAACATTAGTATTGTTGATGTTCTATAACATACAGATAGTGTAATGAATTTCGTCCTTCCCGCGGGTTTCATAGGGCACTACAATATGGAGATCTTACTTTAATGGAAAATATTTTAATGTAATTTTAGACCCAACGCAAAAACAAAGGACATTTGTCTAATTTGTATCTTCTACGCCATATCTTTGCTTTATCAGTGGACATTGGAAATGCAAGATGAATATAATTCACTAATAAAGAAACATACTTGGGACTTAGTGGATAGACCAAATAAAAGGGTGATACCATGTAAGTGGGTCTTCAAGTGTAAAAGAGATACAGAAGGTTCAATTGTCAAATATAAGGCAAGGCTGGTGGCGAAAGGTTTTAATCAAGTTAGTGCTGATAACGAAAACATATTTACAGATTTAAACTAAACCTAATTCCGAAGTACACCTAAGGTGCGCTATACAATTTAGAGGCTTAGTCAGAATATCTGCGGGCATTCTAAGTTCATTGATACGAGACGAAATAAAATTAGTTTATATGTATATTATGTATCATAAATTACTTATGAAAATCATGCCAGCGGAGTAAAGAGAGTAGAAAAGCTATTTTTGTCAGGAAGTAAGGAGGGATAAAATAGTTTTATGATACCCTTAAAGAGCTTATTTGATTATTTTGGGATACAGTGTGGGCATACAAGAAGAGTCAAGAACTTGGTTTTTATTTTAAGCCATATCAATATAGCTGACACAAGCAAGATGTATCAGTATACTAACCTTTAACAAGCCGAGCAAAGCCATTGAAACCACCACCTCTAGCCCCGAATTGTCCAGTACCCTGACTTCTAAAACCACTTCCACTCTGGTCAAAGTTACCGCCAAGACCTCCTTGGTTTCTGAAAACCTGACCCCTTCTACCGTTTCCAAAACTTCCGCCTCCCAATCCTCCTTGAGCACCAAAACCGCCCCCACCTATACCGCCTTGGGCGTCGAAACCTCCCTGATTTCCGAAGCCTGCACCAATTCCCCCCTGAGCACCAAAATTTGCCTCATTAGCCCCTATCTGGGTACCTAAACCTCCAGCACCAGCTCCTTGACCACTAAACCCTGCGCCATTTACTCCTGCCTGAGCACCAAAATCTACCTCAGCTGCTCCACCTTGGCTATCATAACCTGTACCAGTGACTCCTTCTTGGTTACTAAAGCCTCCAGCAGCACTTCCTTGTGCATTAAATCCTTCCCCTTGATTTTCAAACGCTGCTTGGTTGACATCAGTTCCACCTTGAACTCCAAAAGCACTTTGGTCAAAACCTCCCCCTAAACTAGCTAGGTCTGTAGCCCCGCTTTGGCTTCCGAAACTTTGATCACCAAGTCCTCCTCTTCCAGTTAGATCGGTGGTTCCAAATCCTCCATCTTGAGCATCAACATTTCCTTGACCAAATCCTTGGCCAGTAGCGTCGAAGCCTACAGCAATATCTTGAGAGTTAAAATCTACCTGGTTGACATCAAAGCTAGCTGTAGAACTACCTTGGCCAAGTCCCTGATCACTAAAATCTTTCCCAGCAGTAGTTAAACCAACACTGCTGTCAGTTTGTCCTATATCAAAACTTGTTTGACTTCCAATATCATTATTCACACCACCCTGACTAACGTCTTGAGTGCTTACTCCGACATTTGCATCAAACCCTGCTTGGCCAAAGTCTTGTCCAGATATACCGAACCCTGTTCCGATTTGGGTATCAGTGCCTTGTCCAAAGCTAGCTATATTGTCTTCTTGATTAGTAGCAAATCCTGTGTCACTACTAGTAGGTTGGGTACTAGAACCCTGGCCACTAAATACTGGTTGCACACTGCCTTGAGTGCCAAATCCAGCCTGATCGACCTCACTTACACCAAAACCTTGACTATCAACTGCTCCAGATTGTATTCCAAACCCACTCTGAGATGAACCTTGATTGAAATCTGATTGACTAGTTTCAAATCCAGACTGATCAAATCCAGATTGACCACGACCAGTCTGACTGTTAACTGCAAATCCTGCGGTATTGATTCCTGGTATTATAGGTGCTATAGGTCTTGGTACAGGTCTTGGTACAGGTCTTGATACAGGTCTTGGTACCACAGGAACTGGGGCTACAGGTCTTGGAGCTATAGGTTGTGGTATTGGTCTTGGAGCGGGTTGTGGAATTATAGTTTGTGGAATGACTGGTCTTCCTATTACTGGTCTGGGAGTTACAGGCCGTGAGACTATAGGTGTCTGCACTGGTCTTGAAACTATAGGTCTGGGAGCAACCGGAATAGGTCTAGGAGTCACAGCAAAAGGTCTAGGTGTTACTGGAACAGGTCTAGGAGCTACTGGTACAGGTCTAGGTATGGCTGGATAAGGTCTGGGACCTACTTGTACAGGTCTGGGAACTACTTGTACAGGTCTGGGAACTACTTGTACAGGTCTGGGGCTTACTTGTACAGGTCTTGGAATAAAAGGCCTTGGTGATAAAGGACGTGGAGTAATAGGTTGCGGTATAAATTGTCTTGGCGTTACAGGAGGTATAGGTCTGGGAATCACAGGTCTAGGCACCACAGGTCTAGGTACCACGGTCGAGGTGTAATTGGTCTGGGGCAATAGGTCTTGGTGTCGGTCGTACTTGACTAGGTCCAACCCCAAACGGTGTAGTATTCACAGATGGAGAAGGTCGAGGAGTACCTCTATTTGCGAAACTGCTTTGCCCGAACGCGGAACCACTTTGCCCATAACCAAGTCCGCTTTGCCCATAACCGAACCCATTTTGCCCATAACCGAACCCATTTTGCCCATAACCGAACCCGTTTTGCCCATAAGCAGAAGCAACTTGCCCGTAGCCGCGGGAATTGTAAGCGTTAGTTCCCCGTCCTTGGTTATTGTAAGCTGGAAACATTAATTCGGTCATAGACCTTGTACTCCATTGAAATCTTACAATTTAATGGCAGAATATTTGTTAGAAGACGCAATTTTATTTTTGGGACATGTGTGCGTTTTTTTGTCTGTTCTGGCGAAATATGCAGCAACATTATGGAGATATCAAAGTTAATGGAAGAAAAGAATTTGAAGATGAACTTCGAACTACGACTCCAATTTTGACTCCTGTCATTCCTCAAACTTTCACATTTGACGTTGATTTAGATTCTGAACCCCTCTTGGACCATCGAAAAAACTCGATTAGAGTAGCTAGATAATAAGTGATTAAAAATATTATGATGTCGAGGATTACCTTATAAGCCAGATGTCCGTGTAGTAGCCTACTGGGGATACCACATAAAATAAACGCGCCTACGGACTCTACCTCATAGGTGGCGGGGAAAACGGAGGACCTTTTCTACCTGCTTAACATTCGATAAGTTAAATTTGGTAAGTTCTATGGTAAAGAAAAGACTCAGGAACGAATACAAAATTTCTCACTTTTTTGCTTATAACTTCTTTAATTTTTAATTTAGGGCAAAATTTATTTAAATATATTTGTAGGCTAAACAATTTGCTACAAATTATGACTTTACAAATTTTTTATACGACGCATAGTTTCCGAGATATCGCGAAAAAAGTGTTTTCACCACTTTTTCCAAGATGGCGGCCGGGGGACAAGGGTGGCGATCCCACAAACTTGAGGTTAAGCTTCTATTGACCCCCCATACATGTCCCAAATTAAATTGCGTCCTCTAACAAATGCAAAGCTCATTTAACATTTCAATGGAGTATTGAAAATTTTGACAAAGCGTGTTATTATGGAAATAAATTTAGAAATAATAGCAATAGAGAAATTATTGAAAATGGTAGGTAAACACACAAATCATATATAAGAAAGGTAAGTAATTTACATTTGCTTTATCGCTAACATACAACAGACAACTCTGAAAAAATGATAAATACACTTGCTGGATTTGTTGATTGTTTTAGTTTAATTTTCATGTGAACCTTAAATCGACCATAAATAAATCGACCATTTTACAATCTCAAGAATAAATTTACCTATGAGATTGGTTCTCGTTTTGAGTTGTCTTTATATATTAGTTTAAAATACAATTAGGTATAATAAGGAAGTAGAATTATATAAAATAGAAATACCAAGTTTATGAGATCTAATTAGCCCAAATTTATTGTTGGTAATGTTCATATATATATGTCGCAAATACAGGGACTACAAAAAGGTAAATAATTTAATTTATAAGAAATAATTATCTTAGAATTAAATTCCGGTTATGCTCGGGACGTCTGTTTTGGAGCCCGGACTCCGTTTTCCTACTTTAGCTTCTCCACTTAGCGCGGTTTTCGGCATCCACCAATATGAGGTCATTGGTATATAAGGTCATATAAGATTTTTAGTCAGTATTTCTTAGGCGTACCCCTTTTACAGGGACTTGGTGGAGGCGGCATATATTGGTTTGTTTTCCCAATAACTAGCTAGTTTTCGTTTTCAACAATCTTGATAGTTGTTCTATCAATATATTACATATCATCGTCTTATCATGGACAATATTAATTGTTGCGGCCGGGCGGCTTGTTGTAAAGGCAACTAAACAATCCACAACTAGATGCTAGGGCATTTGCTCGTATGGATGGCCACCATCACTGGTCTCGACTCTAGAGCGTGCCACCATAGAAACGTTTAGTTGTGTTTCGGCATCAGTTAGCATGTTTGTAGCACCTTTGCTGTCGCAAATATTCATAGGGGTGGGTAACCAACTTCCATCAAAAGCGCCATCAGTTTGTCTGCTGTACTCCAACTCTAAAAAAATATCATCTACTCATATACCTTTGTGTCCATTTATTTCAATCATTATCTACCTTATCATTAGTTAGAAAATTGACATTACTTGTATGAGGTTTATCAAATTCTAACCACTAGTAAGGCTGTATTATAAACGTGATAGTGAGATATACATGGAAATAATGATGATAGTAAATACCTAATGACCTACCTTGTTCATAAGAGTTCTGCGTCTATTGAGTACCCTGTCGAACAATGCCAATCTTGCCTGTACCAGTAGTAATCTCATTGCGTTGGCCTAATGATAAAGTGGTTTTCATATTATTTACAACAATAAATAAAATTTAGGCATCTATGAGTCAAATAAGGTAGTTCAAATTATAAATGCTTTGTTCCTCAAAAAACTAGTAAGAAACTCTTTTACACAATATGAACTAGTCTGCTGAATACGGACACGCATTCAGCAGACTAGTTCATATTTCGCACAGTGATTATACAGGTATGTTACTATATAAATTTAAGTGAGGTTTCTGTGATTTTAAAATAAATGCTAAAATGTAAGTGACAACTACTACTTAGTTATACGATGTCGTCGTGAACTATAATGTTTTAAGAATTTTATGTCTGATTGTTTGGTTTTGGTCTTTGGTTTGGTCATCTGTCTGAAATAAGGGAAAAGTTGATATAGGAAGACTTCTTCACCTTAAAACATGAGTACATTGCGTAGCGGTCTACATCGAGTAGTGAGTGGACTTAAAAAAATGTTCTCCAGTGTAATTTTAACTAAATGATCGTGACTAAGTAGGCGTGGATGCTTTGCTCTCTAAGTTGACAATGAATAAGGCTTTTTTGGCCGGTGTCTGCACGAGCTTAAGTGGAGCAGGCGACAGTCACTTGCCACTATACGTTATAAACACGGGAAGTTTTATTACATATTCCGGCAACAGGTCGGTGAGTCTACACAGGCTGTCATCATTATAAGTTCGTAAATGGATTTATTCTCGCCAAAAAAAGATATGAGTGCGTACTTGTTCGTATGTGTTTCACCCGATTTAAGTTCTCTTCTGTCAGAATGTTTAAAATACCCACCTGTACGGTATACACCTCCAATTCCCTTATTGACAGCGGTTCCGATGTCAAATGAACCCTGACCGACGGAATCTTGTTGAGTTCCTGAGGACAACGGAATATTTGGTTTCAAATATTGTTAGATTTATGATACAGAAGAAAAATACTAGAAATCATAATAATCCTTAAATTAATTAGCGTCACACCGGTTCCAGAGTATTTTTTTTTTAATTTAACGGCTGATTTTGACAAAATAAACACACTCTGTAGTAGTATTATATCAAATCAATTCAATTCCTGTGAAGGAATGTCAAAAAAACCAAAAGAAAGGGTCGTTTTTGAGGAAAATGTCTCATTTCCATATGCGTCAGTCATTTGAACGCAATCAATACTGGTTTGATTGCTCGGGGGTAGAATAACGTGCGCATCGAGTACTAATTAATTTATAGATGCCTGTTAAAAATAGAAAAATTCATCATTTTCCTTATTTGATAAATCGAGGTGGAAAAACAACCCTTGCCTTGGTTAGCCATTTGACATTCCTTCAAAGGAATTGATCCCTACAAGCTACGCTATAATTTCATATAATTATACAGTGTGTTTATTTTTTCAGAATCAGCCGATTTGATTTCGAAGGTTTTTTACAAAAAATATAATGTTCCTTTTTAGTTTACATCTAAACCGGCCTCCGGAGTCCTTGAGTGTCTTTCGCTATTTCGTATAGTCTAGGATATAATCCCGAAGGCCCACTTGAAAAATTCACTTATATATACAAAAATACATAATTATGGTTTCTCGTAACATGTATGCATCTTAAACGAATGCGATGTTTAATGAACGTATATTGTTTGTAGATATACTTAGTTCGCTCAAGAAGTTCAGTAGCGACCGTATTAAGCACGTTCAGTGTCGTCTTGTTAGTCGTCTACAAAATCTTTCGTCGTCTAAAAGCCTACTTGCACAAATGTTTCATAGACAATTACCTTTCTGTAGACCGAATATTTCATACTGCCCGACCCCCTGTTTCTGGTAAGAGCCTAAGTTTGTTTCGGTGTATTTTCCTGTAGCTCCATTAGTATATCTGCTTTCTTCCAAGTAAGCTCCTCCGCCAGGGCGCTGGTACTGGGGAGTGGTTGACGGGATTCTCGAAGGAGTAATTGGCGTTCGCGGTGAGCTGAACCAAAAAGAATATTTATTTATTTACTAAATACGTCCAGAAAGCTTGGTTCAGCTTTGGAAACAGCTGAATCACTCACATGGTGTACATATACAATGTCTAGTGAGAGATATTTGTTTGTGTCGTTTGTTATTGAGATATCAATTCGGGTGATTCATTTGTCTGGTATCTACCTCAGACAATGGATCAGTATGGCGATCCAGCGAGGTAACCTAGTCAGCGTTCTGGACATCTTACCCATTGAAGACGGTGACTTAGGCGACGTATTCTACATAAAGTAGTCTTAAGGGATTATAAATAGGATATGTAAATTTATCTGTTAACATTGAAGTGCGATAAAGTTACCTTACAACGTTCAAAAGGGTGGAGCCAGTAGTGTCTGGTCTATTAGTGACAACGAACTTGCGGTCGCTATAACTGCCACCGTTGTCTGGTACGTATTTTCCGGTACCGAAAGCTTCAGGAACCCATTTGCCTAACTGATTCACAGGCCAAGGGTCCGTGTAATAGGGATCCCGGCAACACTTCCCGACGCGACCTGTCCCCAGGTCTTTGCAGTCCTGGTAGAGATGATAAAGTTATATTATTAGAAATTTATTAGAACAAGATGAACTATCAAAAAAATGTAAGCATGCTACGGAAAAAAAAAATAATTACACCGGACCACAAAAAATGTGGTCCGTACTTTTGACCAGACCTATCTGTTTTTATTGAATAAATCTGGATTTGTCAATTTGGTCCATACACCCTTAAAAGTTTGAGAAAATTGCATATTCTTTTATCATAATAATTGTAATTTTTCGGAATACTTAACAATTTTCAAAAGTTTATTTTCAATTTTCTTGGATTTTCAAGGGCTTACAGGCCTAGTGGGCTTGAGATTCATATTTCATGGAACGAAATACATAAAAACCATACTTGACAATAAGGTTTAAATTTACTTAGATCAAAGTTACTTGACTTGCTATCTTGTCTAAGAAGATTGTTTAGAGACGTAAAACTTTTTTATCAGTTCTAATATTGAGGATAAACGTAGTGATTATATCCTTATTGTTTCTGATAATTAAAACTATTGCAAATCTCAGTGTCTGTCATTCGCAATATTGCATTTTTCTATGTTCTAGTTTCTATATTTTATAAACGTAACATTTATCAAAATACAGTACAGTTTCTTGTACTGATGCAAGAAAAAAAACGACTTTAAGGCGATGAACTTTTTCATACCGAGACTGTACATACGAAAATACGTACAGGCTACTAAAACTACAACCCTTCCTATTTGTTGTGCCGTAACGAATTGAAAATAAATATAATAATAAAATAAAGAGGCTTTAAAAAGTTTCTTACAGTAAGTGGGACCCTGAAAGTCGCTTGGTCTCTGGTCAGCGCGACAGTTGTGTTGGAAATGACACCATCGGCGGTACAATATTCAATTGGAGTACACTTCAAGGCAGCAGCACAACCAGCCGGGACTCCGCCTGTGGAAGAAATTGTTGTTGGAATAATACACACAATAACACTACTATGATAAAATGGCCAAGCAAACTGTTACAAAATATGAAAAAACGTCTAGTCGAAGTAACAGAAGACCAGAAGGCTGGAGCTTATTTCGCTCAAAGGATTACCCACTGTATCCAGCGAGGTAATGCTGCCAGCCTTTTAGGTACACTGCCCAGTGACAGTGGTCTGATGGAACTGGCTTTAGTGTGTTTTATTTATAGTACATACCTATAAAATCTGCAAATAATAAACAGATTAAAAATAGTGGTGGTTGTTGTATTAAATCATTAATATAATTATAATACTATCTATCGTTCCGGAATGAGAAAGAATGAAGAGACCGACAAAAGAATCCACAGTGACATGGTAGGGTATTTGCCCGCCTGGTTGGTTTCCACCGATGCTCTAGTATGCCACCATAAAAATCTTGAGTTGTGTTCCAGCATTAGTGGCCAGATTCTAATCTCCCTTTAGAGAGTGGCAGCATATAGATATCACCTTTGGCGTTACAAATTGTCCATAGGCGATGGTAACCGCTTTCAATCAGGTAGGCCATCTACCTGTTTGCTGAAGACATGCAAAAACAAGTATTATATATATCACTCAAATTTAATGGGGTAATAAGACACCCGCAGACGATCAGTATCGGTTTGCAACAATATTATAAATATGAAAGTTGAGGAAGGATTGATATGCGTTAGATTCTTATGCAAAAAGTAATGAACTTATTGTGATGAAGCTAGAATAGAAATATATAGAGGTTGATATACCTCTATGGGGTATTCTATTGTAAAAACACATCTAAGCTATAATTTATTAAGGTGGTGTTTAATTAATTGATCAAACTAATTATAACTATAACTGAGACGAACAAATAACTAGACCCAGCCCCCAAGTTCTCAGAGTGAAGCTGGCTAAAGGAAGCCGATTTTTGAACAGGAAGCTGATCGCACATTTCCCGCTTTCTTTCATGTAGGCTCGTTCTATACTTTTATTCGTTAAAAGTAGTTACGGGGCATACGCCGTTGATGCTTGTATCATTATTGTAAATTTTCAAAACAAACGCTGGTGAGATAGCCGGCGGCCAGTCCATCATAATGTGACTCACTTAATTATGTTTATTATGATAGTATAATTGTACTTACTAGGAGCTTGAGGTAGTGTCGATACGGGATTTGAAGGTTGCCTAAACTGGTCAAAATAAACCTCCCCTGATGTATAATTCGGGCCTGGAGGAACATAAGTCTCTTTTTGGTTAGTAGACTCTGGATTCTGTGGAGGTAAGTATCCTGGTGCGGACGTAGAGGTAGTAGGAGGGAGATACCCTAGCGTGGAAACCACTGGCCTAGGTGTGAATGGTCTGGGAGTAGTCACGAATGTTACAGGGTAAGGCGTAGATGGAACAATATTAGATGCGCTGTTAGTTGAATCAATGGGAGGTAGATACGGGACTCCAGGTTTCAGATTGGATCCAATTGCTCCTGGTCTGTATGTTTCTGATAACGCACTACCAGCGGTGAGTGCGTCTAAGCTAGACCCAGAAATGATATTTTTTTGGAAACCAGTAGTGCCACTAGACGAAGTACTGATCCCGAATGTTCCTGTGGTTTCCACTCTGCAGCATATCTCCCTCTGTATATTGCAGTACTGTTTCTGTAACAAAAAAAAACAACCATCAGATCTATCGTTTTCCAGGTACCGTAGCCATTTTAGCATTTTGGTTCTTTCATCCGGCCATACGTGTATTTTTGTATGTATGTAAGAGAACCAAGGTAATCGACATCGCTCGCTAAATAAGGCAGTGAGCCGGTCACGTCTGTCGTAGGACTAATGGCCGCTGGACCAGAGTCCTGGAGTAGATAAAGACTCTGTAAACCTGTCCGACACTAGGTTTACCGACCGGACCCTCCAGTCTGATACACTGACGACCTGCGCAAGGTTGCTGGTATGCGCTGGATGGGCAAGGCACATGGCCAGGATGAGAGGCGCCGACTTGGAGAGCCGTCCGTCCAGCAGTGGACTCTGATTGGCTGACGACGATGTATATATGTCTTGATGGATTTTGTCAGGAGAATGTATGTAATCTATATGGCCCTACATAATATCTAGTGGAGAGAAATCATGAAAAAATCATGATTAGAGGTGGCCGCCATAGATGGAATTAAGGATGAAAAAAATGTTTTTAACGTAAGATGTTTTCAATCTATACTTCTATACTAATACTAGCTGATACCCGCCAGCTTGCGTGCATATTAGTAATTCAGATTGTTTTTTGATTACATGCTTTTTAAAGTCTATAGGACTGCTATTCGGTACACGAATTTTAAGTAGTGGGTGCGTGGGGGTAGTGGGTAGAGGGAAGACATACTTACCCTTTCTGCAACACTGTGGTCTAGAGTTCTTAAAATATTAATTTTCGATAAACATAATCTCACCTATTGTTTCACTAATATTATTGTGATGGGTGATGAAAGGTCGCTATCAATGACTAGAACGGCGATTTAGGTTAGGATAAGTTAGCTTCAGACCAACACCGACTGGTAAACATTTACTATTTATTTTATATACACAATTTATAATCTCTTCTTTGTTGGTTGCCATGTTGAATATTTTCAAGGTTACTCTTATAGTGGATGATAATGTGCTCTGTTGTGGTTTTTCTTCATTTCTGACGATTTATGATATTTTTTAGGCTATCGTGGTAGCGTAATGGGTAGCGATGCGTCCTAAACTCAACGGTCGCGGGTTCGATCCTGACCGGAACGCATGCACCACTTAGGCTGTTTTCTGACCTAATGTGCATATTGTTACAATTACCACGTGCTAACAACAGTGAAGGAAAACATCGTCATGCAACCTGCACATCGAGATAACCGATGTGTCAAACCTGCCAAGCCGCTTTGGACACGCGTGACAGGTATACTGTCCATTCCCCTATAGTGGGAGGCCCGTGCCCAACAGTGGGACAGTTACGGGCTATTGTTATTATTATTATATGATATTTTTTGGTTCTTTTTCTGTTGATTACTGGCTTTCTTTTGAACTTTGAAAGAATTGTTCAACTTTGGTCCTATGACATGAGTGCAATATTAGTAAAAAAAAAATGAGGTTATGTTTATTTAAAAAGATCTCTGGATTGTAGGGGTTATAATAGACTTCCCCCATCCCCACTCCGCTATTTAAAATTTGTCTTTCAAACATCTTTAGATTCACCGTTCATAGATTTCGTAGTCAAAAATAAAAATTCTACCTCATATAATAGATAATTCTTTAAAATATCTATTTTATATTTCAAATTAAGCCCATATTAACACTTATATCGAAGAATATTTTAGTCAATTGAGTAAGTTAGGTTAGGTCTTGATAGTTAGCGTCGAAATAATGTTGCTTAATAAGGATTAAATTTTTGCTAAACTGGCTATAGAAGTTGAAAACCGGTTCTCAGTGTAAACAAGCCTTTATACTCCTAACCATATCACACAATCAATAGTTTCGCAAATCTTAAACATATATACATAAATTCGCTTGTCAGCCCATACAACAGAGCATCATAAATATATTACTAATGCCGTGCTTATTCGATATGTAAAATAATGCATAATGCACGTCTGTATGCAATAAGATAAATAGCCTGGCGCCGCGTGAAACCCGATTGCGAAGTAGGTATGTCGTATATTTTGATATAATTTTTGTTAGGGCCTGTAATGCCTTTTCGATTAGTTAGTGCAGTTACAGTGCGGAATCGGTATGCTTAGTATACGTACTACCGAAAGCTTACCGAAGCGTTTCCTGATGCAATACAGACCGAATCAAGTAACCCTTGTCAAACTTTTGAATTTGAATACTCCGTATGAAGCACTAAATCCATATAATCGCGTAAAGATCACCATCTTTAATTTAAGTTTAATTTAACATGTCATTCGGACCCAAGTTTTGCAAAATACATACATACACACATCAAGGAGTTTCTTCAAAGAGATCTGTAAGAAACTCTTTGATGCCACCCATGATCAGAAGGCTGGCTCATATTTCGCCCAACAAATAAGCATCGCCACACAGCGCGGCAATGCAGCCAGCCTTCTGGGCACGCTCCCATCTGGCAGCGATTTGTTACACAGTCTATAATCGCTTGTATTTTATACATACATACATACATAACTTCACGCCAGGTCCCTTGCGGGGTAGGCACGAACAACAGAGCGCCATTTAGGCTTATTCTTACACACCTCACTTGCTTCTTTGACATTCATAGTTCTTGTCATGCACGCTCGCCCGTTCTTAAGGCTCCTGACCTGGTGAGGCTCATCACCTTCTGCTAGTACACTTGTATTTTATAACTTAGTTTATTTTAGCTTTTACTCTACATAGTTAAATAATTTAACACATGCCCAATATCCTTTTGTACGAATATTTCGATTTGACTAACGATTATTAACTTGCTGAAAATCCACCATTTACAACATGTTTATATTTCCGAAAATATTATTTGATATAAGTTTATTAATATACATATTATTAATTTACTTCGTAATTACTTACTAACTATGAAAAGTAATTCTTAAAAAGATACTTGAATCTATACTCCTGAATATTAAATAAATCTTTGGGTCTTACAAGGATACAGGGAAAAGGCGGAAGTATAATGCATTTTAATTTTAAAAAATATTTCAAAATCGACTCGTGACGACTAACAAAAATACGGAAAACGAAATAGCTTTTTGTTAACGGCAATCAAAATCTCTTAATTAAAAGTTTAATTAATTGATATTAAACATAATTGTGCTTGTTTCACACACTGGGTCTATTTTAAACCGAATTTATACATGAAAAGTTCTTCGAATCGTCTAATAGTTACGCTAAAGATTTTTTCGTCTACAATATTATAAACGAATACATAAGGAAAATTTTATATAAGTTAAGATAAAGAATATAATATTTATCTATAATCCATTAAGACTACAAATAGAATATACTGAATCTAAACAACCGTCTCCTATGGGAAAGTGCCCAGAAGGCTGGTTGCGTTGCCTACTTCGCTAGATCGGCATAATGATCAGTTTCTCGAAATAGCCACAAGTCAAATTACTTCTAATTAAGAGTACTTTTCACCAGGAACACAGGTAGGTTTCGGTACTATGGTCGAATGTCGTCGTCCTTTTTCATTGGAAGATAATCGGTTGGCCGTTTGGCACAAGATTCCAGAACACATGGAGCAAGTGACACTAGGCACTGCTTTTGGTCTTCCCCCGTGTCCATAGCCTGTGTGAGTTTCGCAATAAAGACATTCCTCTGCGTAAATAAGCGGCATTAGCACTAAATGAATAGAATAGAGAATGTATGGGAAGGATATATTATTACGCGAAGTATTATGTAATTCCCATTTATTGTATATTCTACTGGTTTAGCACTAGTAGGCATTTGATCTCAAATTAATCTTAAATATTTATATATTAAATGTTAACAAAAACCATTAGTTAATTAGTATAAGATTATAATTAATTCTACATTGTAAATATTGATTTCCTTAACGGATGAAGTAACGCTTGTTATTTTTAATTATGTGTATTAAAGATGTAATAAAAAATATCTTACAATAGAAGATGTTAAACAATAAGATTTCACACGAGGAAAAAAATATTTATAAGACAATTCTTGGTATAGACTTTTGCAATTAGTTCGAAGGAAGTAAATATAATTAATGATTTGTTAATTTAGTTTTATTTTATACGAATCCATTAAACGTTTTTATTTGACAAAATGTATACTAGTTTTAATAATATACAATTAAGTCTTTTTATATATCCTTCGTTAACAGAAAGGTACATACAATATCAAAATTAAATGAAAGATAAAAATTAACTTTATTCCTAATTAATAAATATAAGCTGTATTTATTCTACCTACAATCCATTAAGTCTATAAGTGGAAAACTAAACTACGTCATAGTCTATAATGGGTAAGGTACCCAGAACGTTGGGTACCTTGTTCTATCACCAATACGAGCGGCCTTTGTTTTTATTTGACTTGACTTTATTTTGTTGGTCCGAAGACCTCACAACTTTACCGGGGTTTTCGGGGCGAGCGCCTTCGTCTTGCGTAGGCGAAAACTCAACGTTATCAAGAATATAGAAGAGCAGATAGGGTCCTTTTATCTAGTATTTTTTTAAGTTTTCACGATTAGTACAATAGTAAAAGTACGTCTTTAACTATTTTATAACATGAACTACAATTAAATAGGTTTATTATAAAAAATGTTTTGTAATAAAACTACGTTTTTATATTTTATAATAAAACTAGGTTTTAACGGTATTAAAAACCGTTACACTTAAAACTGTTAAAACGTTTTATGTATTTTCTCTCACCTAGAAAAAAAGTTCCCGAGCAATAGAAAACGAAAGTTTAGGCGTATTTGAGCATTATCTGTGTAGAACAACTACCCGAATTACATAAATTAATAGTTTCTACTTTAATGATTTCTGTATCCATTGACAACCATGATGCATTGAGAAAATCGAAATCAACGCGAGCGAAACAACGTTTTGTTACAACCCTACTCGGTAAGCACTTATTGCTGAGTCGAAAATTTCATTGACATAGATTTCCAAAATGTCGATCAGCAGTAATTGCCTATAAATACCAAATCTTTTTCCGAATTCAGAGAGTTCTCTTGGTTATTAGCCACAGCTCTACAGCTACCTGGTTCATGCCTGCCGGCTGGATTGCTTAAGCTGATACCATATCGGTACGGTAGACCTTTGAGGTCCCGTATATTGAGACTCCAAGTCACTTTTTATTCGTAATAGTGAAATAAAAGGGTCCTAATAGCCAAAAATGTTTTTTTTAAACATATAAGTGCTCGGGACTAAAAGTTCGTAAGCATTTTTCCATAAATGTTAGTAAGTATCCCACGATGAACTAACATTCGCGAAAATATTTAAAAAAAACTTCAAAATGATGTTTTACAAAACTAATATGTATGCATAATGTGACTTGTTTTTCCTGTTTTTAAATAAAATAATAATGGTAGCATTTACGAGACTTAGAAATACCACTGCGGAGTTAAGAGCCCAGACGTCCTTGTATACGAAACAACAAAAAGTTTCTTAGCTAAGTTAGTTAATTTCTGCATCGTAAGTAGTACCTAGGTACCATGTACTGTCATGTTACTTGCTTCTGCCTGCCACTTTGTCTGATAGTTTTAATTTACTATATATTAATATATCAAATACTGGCTTCTGCCCACGCCTTTGTTCGCGTGGAATAGTAAAAAAAACCAGATTTTGAAATATTCTTCATTGGTGCTCCGCTTCTATTGGTCTTATCATGATGATATATACCCTATAGCCTTCCTCGATAAATGGACTATCTAACACTGAAAGAATTTTTCAAATCAGACCAGTCGTTCCTGAGGTGAGCGCGGTCAAACAAACAAAGAAACATCAAACTCTTCATCTTTATATATTAGTATAAGGTAAGATGTTTTATTAATATCAATAAATGATGCGTACCGTGTAGGTTTATCAGAACTTACCTACGTCAAAATTCTTAGTTCATTTTGGATTTGCTTGTAAATTATAACTAAATATTTCTTATTAAATATAAAAAAAACCAACTCAGTCGCTGAAGGACCAAATGCAAAGCTCGGGAAGATCATAGCAAGTAGAAGATTAGCCAACGAGAGCTTCTCAGCAGCCATCCTATTCGCGGAAGGATGCAGCGCGCAGCGTTTACCAACCCAGTTAACGGTGGGTAGAGTTGCCCATCGAGTTGCATCCGGGGTAATAGGTAAAACCTCAATCCAATCCCAATCTCCTTAATACCTCAATCAGATAGAGAGGATGAATATCCTTAAACTGTCTAAATAATAAATAGCGGATAAGCATAAACTTGAAGTGAAATATTGAGCCTGCTTCAACATAAATCTCTTTATTACTTAATTAGTTTCTAACACAGTAATTTACGTAGCTTTTTAGACATATGACTGCAATTAAGATGTCCAAGTGCCAATTACTTAAGCCACTTGTTATCACATTAGTGCTGATAAATGAATAATTATATGCATATATAAATGGTCTCTTTGAGCCACTAAGGCTGGTGGGTACCGATTTTTAACCGATGGTTAAAATAAAATAATCGCCAAATATGTATGAAAACAGTGATTAGTTTTGGTTAACAGTCAATTAAAAGTCGGTGCACACCAGTCAATGTAAAACGAAGCAAAAAGGAATCCACTGAGATGAGGTGAGAATGTTACATGGATGTGGTCTTAAGAATGTATAAGGTGAGAGACGAGTACATAAGGAGTCTTTGAAAGTAGGTCCATGATTGAAAAGTTGTCAGGAATAAAATTAAGATATCAGCACATGCCCTTTGTTACATAATGAGAAGGGATTAAAATCATGTGGCAATAAGTGTAAAGGTAAATCTCACAAGAGATCAATTGTGATGATTTGTGAGTAAAATGATGAACTGTGTTCCGATTGAGGACGATGCCAGAATAGTAGAGTCTGATTGGAAATGTTATGTTGGAAATGTTTGGCCGTCGGTGACGACCTAAAAGTATAACTCTTTTACTTTTAGGTCGTCACCGACGGCCTTATGCGCGAAGGATAGACGGCGATGGTTGGATACGATGAAGGGAGGTATGCTGCCGGAGGAGTATATATGCCGACCCCAAATGATTAGAAGAAGGTGAAAAAAAGAGTTTAAGGGTCTCTTTGGTCTAAGCCAGGTTTTTTATAATGTGTAGCAATACGTAACTAGAATTGTAACAATGTAAAATTTAATATGAGAATAGTGAAATAATCCTAGACTGAGATTGCAACTGGGATTAATTACCAAATAGTATGTATAAAATTATAGAGGTAATTTTAAGATTCCGCTTTACGGTTAAGTAACCCGTGTAAACATTGTCTGATGTAAGATGTAAGTACGGTTAGTAAAAAATTAAAAAAGTTTTGTGATTTGATGTTTAGTGTTCCATAAATGAATGGCAAAAAACTTCATAATTTGTGTTGCTTTACATAAAGGGTAGCAACGATGAACATTCTAACCATAAACAGCGTGTCATGCAAAAATTATTGAAGGACCTTGATTTTTTTTCAAACATTTCTCCTTCATAGTGTAAAAACTAGAATAGGGTATTACTAAAGATTTTGTACTACTTTCTGAACTAATAATAATAATAAATCTTATCATTTATATTTCAGGAACAATAAATTAATAAAAAGTAATAATAATATTTCATGAAGATATGACGATTTTGTTAAAGTTTTTGTAGTGCTATACAGACTATAAGTATTTTTATTAATTATTATTACGTATTGTTATCAAATTTCATCAATGTAGACTTGGTAGTTGCTGAAAAAAAATACTGTTACATACAAAAACAGTTGGACAGAGATATGAAGATTTGACACGGATTCAGTTTTTGACAAAATGTTCACGCAATCGATAGAAATCGTAATAAATAAAGCATACAATAATAAAGAAAATCATTAAGATTTTTTAATCGGACTGATACATAAGAAAGGATCTACTTTTATTAAAAATCACCAAACCATGAAAATAAATTTATAATACGTATTTATTATAAAGGCAAATTCTCTTGTTGTCTGTACTACGAAAATACGATGTCCTTTTACTGTTAAAAGCAACAGGAAGGCTTTGAAGACCCATTGAAAAACTCACCAAACCTACTGGATCCATATTATTTAAAATTAATATACTAGTTATACATATTTTCAAGCGAAAGTCAAGTATTCAAATTTGTTTAAAACCAGCTCTTATTGAGAGTAACTTGTCTGTGTCGTTTGCTTTTATGACACTTGGGCCAAAGGGTACTAAGGCTATGGCCGTATAAAAAGAACTTTCAAAACACCTAATCGACTCTGAAGGCGAAAATTAGGTTGGTACCTCCTATGGACAACGGTATGGCGTTGTAGCGGGTGACTTAGCCAGCTTTCTGAACACCCTTACCCTTACTTAGACGGTAAGCTCAGTATTATCTATGCTACTGTGGGAGAAGTATACTAAAGAATGGAAACTGTCCAATAATCTCTATAATCTCTGTTAGCACCACTAATCCTCCTTCTTTTGACAGAAAATCTTAAAAATCAAGTGTTGTTCGTTAGTCTAGCTAAAACTCAAAAAGGCTAGACCGGTTTGATGAAGTTTTGTGTGGTTGTGTATGGTTTAGATTCACAAAAGGACCTAGTAGGTGAAGCTGCAAACAGGTTCTAGATTTTGATTGTTTAGGGCAAGACAATACCAGCCGGGTCCATAAGTCTTAAATAAAACTTTCAATCAACGTTCATTACTTAAGACATAATTTTTAAAATTCAATCAGCCATAAAATTGAATTGGCTGCTATACTAAAGGAAATATTTTTTCTTATATAAGCATTAGTTAAGTTTATTTAGAGTAGATTTTCATAATTGTATTACTTTTGGTATTTATCATTTATGTATATTTAGTAATCGTTAATGTGTACATTTAACTTATACTAAAAAACTGCACAGCAAAATATCGTCTTTAAGTTCATGCCAAAAGGCTTCCAATTCGTTTTTAATTAAATGAAAATCAATTCGCCGAACAAAATTGCTATTTTATTGTCCAATTTCGGAGTTATTTATATCATTTTAAAGGTGTTATAGACACATTTGGAATGTAAATCATTCTGATAAAGCTTTCATTAAACAGAATATCATTGTGTTGCCACAGACGAGCGTCATTTATATGCCAATGGCTATATGGCTACGGTACATAGGGCCAATGTGGCTGTTTATATGTCAGTTAACTACTCAATGATAACAATAGCATGGTTAGGTTGTTTATTTGAAAATTTAAAAAAAAGAATTAAATTTCAATTTCAAAAAAGCAGAAATCAAGCTTTACGTGGGTAAGTATACCCCAAGTTTTATATATTATTATTATATATTGTAAAATTTTGATATCATTGAGCTAGGAAAAGAGGTCTTGGTAGTTTGACATTTGACTTAAAATAACTATGTGGCGTCTATTTATGTTGAAACAATCAAATCTATATAATAAATAAATACAAGTTTTGATAGATCTTTGTTGCTCAATCACGCCAGAATGGCTGAACGGTTCTGGATGACGTTTGGTACAGAGACAGATCCTTTTTTATTCTGATATAATGTATGGTTCCCGTGGGATAACATTAACGCGAAAGAAGCCATGGGCAAAAGCTCGTGTGACATAAATATGGGATAAAAATTAGGAGTATTGATCTTTTTTATGTTCACTTTTAGAAAAGCTTCCATGAGGAATAATGTTGATCTTTGTTTCTATCTAATTAAAATGAAAAAGTATCTACTGATTTTCTTAAGAAATATGTTTGACTTTAGTTTGACCTTCAATGGCGCCATCACACATCATAATACAATAACTATTTGTGTCAATGTGACATCGATTCAGTTCTTGTTTATAGTACAAATAAAAATGTCGGTCAACGTAGTTTTTAATTTTTAATCGACTCTATAACTGTTCGACTCGACGCTATAGCTACACGATATTAACTTACATGTTGAACTATATTAAATTTATATGTATATAATCCAGTCCGAGTCTTAAAATTTATTTGACCGCACTCGCTCTAGCAATTTTTTTAAAGTATTAGTTAGCTCGAATATTTTACCATTTTGTACATCCCTTTCCTTTATATTAAACAAACAAATATTCTGAACAGTTTTGTGTACATGAGGAGGTGGGTTGATATTTAACTTTTGCTATGTTTACATGGAGACGCTTTTACATACATACATACATAACTTTACGCCAGGTCCCTTGCGGGGTAGGCACGAACAACAGAGCGCCACACAGGCCCATTCTTACACACCTCACTTGCTTCTTTGACATTCATAGCTCTTGTCATGCACGCTCGTCTGTTCTTAAGGCTCCTAACATCACCTTCTGCTAATACACGATCAATTTGATCATGGAAGGTGTGTCGTGGCCTTCCGCGACTTCTGCATCCATCCACTTTTGCATTGTATATCTGTTTAGTCATTCTTTCATCATATATTCTTTCCACATGCCCGAACCACCAGAGCGTTCCTTTCCTTACCTTCACCCCGACACTCTCTTTTAGACCAACTCTCTTTCTTACTTCGGTAAGGGCGGCTTTTTATCTATATAATTAATTATATACTGTAAAATTATATAATCGGTGACATAAGTACATAGGTATCTGTAGCAATAAGTAAGCGAAGTCGTTTGTAACACACTAATCTACTAATGTAGCTTATCTTTTGGATCTATTTTTCTCGGCGTTTAAATGCCGCCCGTCTATGATTGTTAATAAAGATCTATATTATAATAAGACACGACGCATTTCATGAATAAGTCATCACAGAACTCCACGCATTTTATTATAACTACATGTTTAAATGTCAAGGATTTTTTAACACTATGTTTTTAGTTTTTTATGGCATGAAGAACGGCAGACGGGCGGGCGACCCTCTTCATAGTCGTTGCGAATTTATATCTGCAACGTATGCAACGGCAGTCATAGAGAACCGTTATATTTTTTGGAATTGAATCTCAAGATCTGTCTAATGATATAGAACTATCAAAATATTTTTTCATTCGTCAGTCACATATATGTTGAGTAACCCTAAGGTTGCCACCTTTTCTGAAGAAAATATAGTATTTTTGGGAATTTAAGCGAAAAAAAGTATAATACATTTAATTTTCATTATTTTTCATGAGTATTTATTACGATTTTTTGCTTAAGCCAGCAAAGATCTATTTAAATAATAGTAGGCTCAACAAAAAGAGCGAAAACTGAATAATTTTTCTATAATATGTAGTATACTTGGCTAAAATAACTATTTTGCAATTTCACTACAGAATTTTGTAGCGGCATTTAAATTCCATATTTCTAGAAAATTGAGTCCATATAGAATATAGACACACAGTCAAGACGAACTACTAGTTTCTGAGAAAATGATGTACAAAGACCGACCGACATAAACACGAAGAAAATATATGTGACAAAAAGTCACGGAACCCAAACATGAAGGCGTGGCTGTGAACTTGCTAACCTTTTAAAATATTCTAAAACACCAGGCGAAGGATGTTAAGGTCGTAATACACAGCGCTTTGATAATAATATAATTATTTTAAACGGTTCATTGTATGAGATAATAAGTATAATAATATGGGAATGTCATTCACATGATCTGTGTAGACGGTTATACTGAGAAACAATAAGCGATCATTTAAAAAATACGTTTAATTTTTTAAATTAAATAATTGACACTGAGCTTTAAGTAATAACAGCCCATAAATATCCCACTTCTGGACTCGGGTTTCCTTAGTTATAGGAAAACAGGTAATTTACCCGCCACGCTTGTCCGAAACGGATTGACACGTTTGACACATCGGACATGCCGATGTGCAGGTTTTGTCACGATGTCAATTATCAAATGCTAACGCTGAAGGAAACTTCAACTTGATAATTGTTACAATAGATTAGGTCCGAAAACTATCTAAGTAGTACATACTTTCCGGCCTTGATTTGACCCGCGCCCTTTGAGTTTGGGACGCTAGAGCACTAACCATTAAATAACCACGGCTTCTTGAGATGACAGTGATGTTAAGTTCCCTGTACAATGATTCAATTTGATTGAATCGTGTAATTCAGCCATAATCCATTGAAATCAATTACAATTACAATTTAAGGACCGAATATTGCATTTTTTAGAGGACGCAATTTTATTTTTGGGACATGTGTGGGGGTTCAATAGAAGCTTAACCTCATGTTTGTGGGGTCGCCACCCTGTCCCCGGCTCCATCTGGAAAAAGTGGTGAAACACTTTTTTCGCGATATCTCGGAAACTATGCGTCTTAAAAAAATTGTAGTCATAATTTGTAGCAAATTGTTTTCCCTACAAATATGTTTATATAACTTTTTGCCCTAAATAAAAATTAAAGAAGTTATAAGCAAAAAAGTGAGAAATTTTTTATTCATTCCTCTTTTCTTTACCATAGAACTTACCAATTTAACTTATCGAATGTTAAACAGGTAGAAAAAGTCCCCCGTTTTCCCCGTCACCTATGAGGTCGAGTCCGTAGGCGCGTTTTTTTTATGTGGTATCCCCAGTAGACCTACTCCACGGAAATCTTGCTTATAAGGTAATCCTCGACATCATAACATTTTTATCACTTATTAGCTATCTACTCTAATCGACTTTTCTTCCATGGGCTGTGGCTCAAATCTAAATCAACGTCAAATGTGAAAGTCTGAGGAATGACAGGAGTCAAAATTGGAGTCATAGTTGAAAGTTCATCTTCAAATTCATTTTCTTCCATTAACTTTAATATCTCCATAATTTTGCTGCATGTTTCGCCAGAACATACATAAAAAACGCGCCTACGGACTCTAACTCATAGGTGGCGGGGAAAACGGAGGACCTTTTCTACCTGCTTAACATTCGATAAGTTAAATTTGGTAAGTTCTATGGTAAAGAAAAGAGGAATGAATAAAAAATTTCTCACTTTTTTGCTTATAACTTCTTTAATTTTTAATTTAGGGCAAAAAGTTATATAAACA
Organism: Dendrolimus punctatus; assembly: GCA_012273795.1. NCBI lineage: Eukaryota > Metazoa > Arthropoda > Insecta > Lepidoptera > Lasiocampidae > Dendrolimus > Dendrolimus punctatus. The sequence goes on from CM022527.1 coordinate 21,447,675, forward strand.
TATTTGTAGGGAAAACAATTTGCTACAAATTATGACTTTACAATTTTTTTTTAAGACGCATAGTTTCTGAGATATCGCGAAAAAAGTGTTTTCACCACTTTTTCCAGGATGGAGGCCGGGGGACAAGGGTGGTGACCCCACAAACTTGAGGTTAAGCTTCTATTAACCCCCCACACATGTCCCAAAAACAAAATTGCGTCCTCTAAGAAATGCAAAGCTCATGTAAAATTTCAATGGACTACCATAAATGTCAGCAAACCGCGCGCACTTCATTTAAATTCATTGCCTACGGAAATAACATACGAGTGCCAAATATAAGACTTGTTTAATAAAAAAATATGTATAAAAACTCAATGGAGAGACCTTAAAGATGCTATATTGATAATAAATAATATCAAAGGTCGTCTGTACGGATGGAAAATGTCATAATTCATTTTAAAGGTTATCTATCTTCTTGACATATGTTTTTGCGCGAATCCGTCTGCCACTACGCTATTATAATGTACAAGATATTACTTAACTGATATAATGTACATTTTAATATTATAAGAATAGCAGCTCATAAATGTCTTGTTAAAAATCAGTCTATAAACTATGATCGATAGTAATTAGTAGAATAGGATTTTTTGAAGTATGGAATGTCTAAAGCGGGTAGACCGATTAGACACATCACGCACGTTTGGCTGTCTATCAAGGGGTGTTGGTGCCAACACTAATGTACGGCAGCGAAAGTTGACTGTGGCAGAAGAAGCATGAAAGTAGAATAAATGCTGTTAAATGGAGCTTTGAGAAGTATATGTGAGGTAAGCATGAATGATATGATACGGAATAATGTAAAGGGAACGTTGTGGATTGAAAGAAAATGTAATAACAAGAGTTGAAAAAGGAATGTTAAGGTGGTTTGGGCATGTAGAGAGGATGGATGAAAATATAATCACAAAACAAGTGTATGAGAGTATTGTGAATGGTAGAGTTGGTAACGGTAGACCACGACGTACACACCATGATCAAATAACAGAAGTGCTAAAACGAGGTCAGGTAAAAAGCATATCAAATAAACGTAAATGTATGAAGAGGTTAATGAAAGTAGATGAAGCGAAAGTTGATTGTCAGGATCGTCGCAAGTGGAGATCTATAGTCTCTGCCTAGCCCCATGGGAAAAACGCTTGATAATATGTATGTATATATGATATTGTTATGTACAAAATTTCTCCTTAAGTTTTAATTTGCAGTCAACACGTAGGCGTGGTAATAACAATATGCATTTAGGGGAACAATTTATGTACAAAGAATATATACAAATTTCTGACAATAATAATAGATGGACTAGGCCTGCGAGGCACAACAATGGCCTCGCTGGAATATCTTCCTTTGAGACGGAGGAGCAATCCATCTCGCTCCTCCATCTAGTCGGGACATCCCTTAATAGCCGGTTCCAGTATCTTACTATCCATTCTATTTACCTACCGTCGGTTGAATTTTGACATAAGATGTATGGAGCTTTTGTCAATTTTTTACCGACAGTAAGGCAATGAGCGGTCGGTGAGATATAGGAACTGGACATCATCACTACATAGTATAAAATAAAGTCGCCTTTTCTGTCCCTATGTGCGCTTAAATCTTTAAAACTACCCAACGAATTTTGATGTGGTTTTTTCCAATGGATAGAGTGATTCAAGAGGAAGGTTTATATGTATAATACTAAGGCAACATTGCTAATTTTAGAGGTTTCTATGTAGTGATGCCCGTGCAAAGTCGGAGCGGGCCGCTATGTTTTTATATACAACGTTCATAGTTTTTCTGTAGTGTATTTAATTTTGTATCAGCATTGCACCCGTGCGAAGCCGGGGCGGGTCGCTAGTAGGACATAAAACTGTTTAAGCGGTGCATGCTATTCAAATCTGCGCCACTTCAATGAGATACTGGAGTCTTGCACTCTGAACTACGACGACCACTGACATGTTCTTAAAATTGGGTAAGTGGAAGAAATTTAGCTCCTTTCAAACGTAAACATGAAATTGAAAATTAGCAAATTAGGACTTATGGACTTTTTGACGGAAATTGAAAGGGAACATTTTGCTCTGCAGTTTTTATTATAAAAATGTGTAAAATTAAATTAAATTTCTACCATCTTGATATTTTTAGAGTTTTTCAATCGAAAGTTAGAGGGCGAAGGATTTCCAAATGTTACGACTTCTGAAGCAAATGTCTCTGCACTGCAAATATAAGGAATATCGTTATGATGCTTCATCGTCTAACTTACAATACATATATGATTATATTTGCTGAAGAAATATTTCCAATACTCAGTTGTATATAGGGTTATCCGTATCTTATAATAACATTAGATGGATCAACCAAATTCAATCAGCTTGATTATCTTATACTAATATATAACGGTCAAGAGTTTGTTTTTATTATTGAACGCGCTAATCTCAGGAACTGTTGGTCTGATATGAAAAATTCTTACAGTGTTAGATAGCCCATTTATCGAGGAAGGCTATAATATATCATTACGCTAAGAGCAATAGGAGCGGAGCACCAATGAAGAATGTTTAAAAATCGGAGGGTTTGAAAACAAATTCCACGCGGATGACGTCGCGGGCACAGCTAGTACGACATATAACTGAAAGTACACGACGGTATTCAATTGAATGATTCAAGTTTATCTAATATATAAAATTCTCGTGTCACAGTTTTCGTTGCCATACTCCTCCGAAACGGCTTGACCGATTTTGATGAAATTTTTTGTGCTTATCCGGTATCTATGAGAATCGGTCAACATTTATTTTTCATCCCCCTAAATGTTAGGTGTAGTCCACCCCTAAATTTTAATTTTTATTTTTTAGACAAAATTATTAATTTCTATTTTTTTATGATACAACATACAAAAATACATACAACCCTAAATTTTCAACCCCTACGATCAACCCCTATTTTTTACCGGGCAGGACGACGTCTGCCGGGACAGCTAGTGTTAATATAAATCATTAACTGATTCATCCAAATAAAAGAAAGAAAGAAAAAAAACACTTAATTTGAAGAAATAGCAACGTAATTACATTTCTTAGATATTATTATTATTATAGACATAAAATATTTTCAAAGTTTGTATGCCAAGTTTTCAGCAAACGATGTTTGCACTCTGCATATTGTTGTGCCCGAATTATATCCGACACAACGCTGATTTTTATTGCAAACAAATTGGCATGAGAGCAAAACGACCCAATTTCTGTTAAATTAATTTTATTTATTACATGTAAATAATAAGTAAACCAATAAATAAATTTTAATAAAAGACAGAAATTAAGTAACTATATATAATCGCTATATACAATTATCATTTTTATTCGCATACGATGGTATAGCTTATAGGAGTATGTTGTATCACTACAAAATTGCATCCATACATGCCCAGTAGTTTCTGAAAAATTATGTGCAAGACAGACGGAAATAACGACGTTATAAGGTTCCGTTTTATGTTGTGGCATTTTGGCGATATTTTTTATAATAGTTCATGAATAAAGCACATGTTACTAAACTTTAAGCAACCTATAGTTGTCAATACACTATTTCTCAAATAACATTTTATATACATATACCAAATGTTAACCTTTTTAAAGTGAGATTATGACATTACCGTCCGTCTCTATGTACATTTAATGAGACGGGCGAGAAGGTCGTGGCAGTCTGTCTATTCTTTATTCGTATGTATTAAAATATGATAAGTTCCGTAATATATTAATTATCGGACATGGGAAATTAAGATTGAACTTTTAGCCAAGTAGCAAAATCTGTCGTAAGAGGCGACAAAACAACCCACAGCCAGGTGTTAGGGTATTTGCCCATCTGGATGACTAATACCCCTAGTTTATAGTATTGTTACAACGTAGGTGTCGACAAAAAATTCACTCCTGCATATCTGTATAAACACATTTTATTACCTGTCGGAGTTTGAACTAATTCTTTTGTGACCGTCTTCTTTTGTTCACTTATTTACTGGCATGCGTTTACTAATTCTAGAGAACAGTCAATTGATCTATTGTAATCGTTTACAGCCGTTTGCGGCTGTGGTAATTAGCCAGGTGTTACGGATTTTAAAGTACAAGCTGATTCTAGGAAATTCAGTCCACGTTGCCGGGCGGAGATTTTGCATTTGTGCAGTACAAAACAATGGCGAGATGGAGGGAGGTGGCAGTCGAGCGAGAACCACGATCAAGGCGACACGTCTGTACATTTGGTAATCTATTAGTGACGGACTTTGCGCGTTACCTTCTACATTACGTTTAGAATGGTTGTGTTCGGTTATATTTGTACCTGTGTTATACGTGTTTGTATAGTACTAATAAACTCTAAAATAATTCCAACGGCATTTTAATTCGAGTCCCGCAACTCGTAACAGTATGCTACCATAAAAACCATGAGTTGTGTTCTGGCATTATTAGCCAGGTCTAGTGTTTATTTAAACAGTATGTATGTGTAACCACTTTCCATCAGGTGGGCCGTCTGCCTGTTTGATGAACTCGTACAAAAAAGCTGTGGCCCTTATAAGATAGTTATATCCGTCTGACTATGTATGTCATAATCTTTGTAACTGATTTCAAAAAAGGAAGTACTCGATTTATAGTGCAAATATTTTTTTTCTCAAAAATGATTGAATATTTGTTAATAACATTTGTAAGTCTGAGATGCTTTTAATCTTACATAACTACACGATGATAAAGTTTTATTATTTATAATATACTTTTTAAGGCCATACCATAAATTTAAGCTTTGATTTTCTTTTCACATTCAAGCATCGTATCTATGTTTGCAAAAAATATTCCGTATGGAAAAGTGAAAAGAATAGATACAATACAACTCACCACGCTGAGAGTATTTTTATTACAAGCTATTAAATAACAAAAACAAGGAGAATATAATAACAAACACTTTGAAGTGTTGGAATTCATTTTCTATAATTACAAGTTGAAAATTGTCATAGAAATAAATTTCATTTAAGTTGACAATGCTAAAGCTTAGTTATAATTTACGTTATTAGTTCGTCTCGAATAAGCTACGAAGTCTCCAAGGTGTTCAGTGAAAATTTTAGGAATTCGAACAGCATCTTTAACTAAAATGTGTGTGTTTTATTTCGATATCTTGCAGAGGTCAGAAGAGAATATTAAATCCAAACAACTTAAAGAACAATGCAGGTACAGCTAGTTCCTAAATTCATCTTTCATGATTATTATAAAATTCGGAAAGTAAAAAAAAGAAACCATAGACTCACCTGAGAGTTAGCCTGCGGGATAAATCCTCCATTAGTATTCACCACTCCATTATTGCACTGGGACCTTGGCACACAAACGTATCCCTGACCGGCGCACGTCTGCTGAAGATCGCCAGCATTCTCATTTGGCCTACATTGCCCGAATTCACAAACCCGTTATCAATGTTTGCACCTTGGTAGTACTGCTTCTCTGAACTCTGAATCAGGTTAATTTGCGAACCCACTGTAGACGCTGTAAACGGGCTAGGAGATGAACCTATATATCCAGGCGAACCTGAACTGAGCTGTCCGTTTAGGAAAGGATTTTCAGATAAAGAGGCTGCATTCACAGATGAGCTACCTGAGTTGAAACTAGATGTGCTCGAATGGTAATTAGCGCTACCAGAGTTGAAACTTGATGCCCCCGAATTGTCAGTAGCGCCTCCCGTAAAGCCCGGACCTTTAGCGAATTGTCCGTTTAGGAAAATATTTTTAGATAAGCCTTCGCCATTGGAGCCACTGGTGTAGGCAGAATTGCTAGTATACTTCTCAAAGCTACTTGATGTTTTGAATGGAGAGTTTTGGTTCATCCACCAGAATGGTGCGTCGCCCGGAATACCTTTTTCGAAGACATTCTTTAAAGCACTGGCTGCATGGAATTGGAATTCCTTAGCCACATCAGAAGATATTGCGTTTTTAAAGAGTCAAGGTTTCCGAATTTCTCGACGACCTTTCCATCTTTAACTTTTACTCCAGCACATCCGTTCTCAGAAGAGCATCCTTCGAATGACTGGCTGGTATGAACCTCACCAACTTGCTGTAAAGCAGCGTAGTTTGGTTGGTTTAAGTGCAATTTTGCTGCACAAGCGGAACATCTCTCTATCCTGGGATGATTCTGAGCCTCGTCAGCTTCGACTACTGGTTCTTTGGTCTGTGGCAGTTGTTTTACATCCTCGATGTTTTCAGGGTGTGCTGTGGCTGCTACCACGAGGCATATGGTGACCACTATATTAAATAGTGGCTTCATGATTCCTGTAACAATAAAAAGAAGAAATTAACTTATTGTTTATAAAAGCTACTATGTTTGTTTTAACTTTATCAATCGTTTAATCTCCATCATTATTATTCCTTATTCATTCGATACTCCTTTATTCTGTCATCCGTCTTCAGTTAAACTAAAAGTCATGGCATTTTCTACACAACCCACCTATCTTCTATTTTTGGCCTACCTTAGCATATAATTATCTCCATTCACTTTAAAACCTCTCTAACTTTGAAATATTAAATAAAAATTTTGAAACACATTATTGATGGATAACAAGAATTACTTTCAATAAGAACTTATTTAGATGAGATTCAGTAGTTTTTCTCATTATGAAATATCAATGTCTTTTTAGAATTCCGTAGACAAATCACAATAACACGGGACATTCGTAATTATATAAAGAACATAACAGATATTCGAAGAAGATAAAAGATAATCAATATTGCTTAAAATTTTATATAAACTCCATACAAGTCATGTAATTTTTACCAATGGAAAGTAAAGGAATAGATGATAAGAAATATTAATATATGGAACAGTTAATTTTTTTCTATACTTTGTCCAATAATGTTTTTAATATACATGTATATGATAATTATTTATTGTTCATATGTAGATATATTTAATTTGTAATATCGTCATACATCTAAATATATAAGTCTAATAATATATAAGTATATAGTAGTCTATTTACTTATTTTTATTTTATTACTGATGTTAGTTAATGATTATGATTATATAAGTTTTATTTTAGTTTAATATTCCATCATAAATTGTATTGGTCGAATGTATTGATACTGAGTTGTATAATTTTTCTTCAAAGTCTTAGACACCAAGTTGCTTGGAAGAGACCGCTATAAGCGATATGGGCTTGCTCATTGTTCTAATGCATCATCATCATCCGAGCGGTAAATCCCGGTTGCGTTCGAAGGGTTGAGTGAGCGTTCTAATGCAAATGTGTCTATTAATTGTCTGTGTTTAAATTTATAGTGAATAAAGAGTCTTCATTTATTCATTTAATTTTTAAGACATTAATTACAGTAACATGAAATAATATCATATTAATAAAACTACGTTTTAACGGTTTTAAGCGGTAATTTATTTTAGTTTGTTTATCACGTTTCGACCCCGCGTCAGATAACAAACTAAAATAATTATCGCGCTTAAACGTTAAACGTATTTATTATGTGTACAATCCGAAACTAAGAATATAATATCATATTGATTTCGTTTTCTTTTATAATTTGATTGTCCCTAACCTTCCGTTTGCCTCCAAGCTAACATAAAAATACGCTATAAACCGTGAGAAAAGTCATATTATATGACATGTCAATATCACTAAAGAGCATTAAAAATAAGACGTGTGAACTCATAAAGATTGAAATCTTTCGTATTAAAACTAATTATATCACACGCCTTGCTTCATATAATATGTTTTTTTAAACAATAGTAGTAATCTTGATTAGGGATCATAAAAATAAATACCATAGAATACTTTAAGGTTAATGTCTTAATTAGAGTGCCGCTAAAGTCTTCACAAACTATTCAGACCAGTAATCGGCCATCAGTCAGAAGGACAAGTAAGGACTGGACATTACAAAAGTAAAAGGTTAAGTTTTTGCCTAAATCCTTATAGAATCAAAAATGAACAATAGTTGTAGAATGTTGATTGTGTTAAGTAACAACTATTTTGTGAAAAAGTACACTGTTTAGTGTAATATCTTCTTTTAAGTTCTGATAAGAACACCTACCACACTATAAAACTTTGAGGTTTTGGAGAAATATATAGGATTACATTTGTACACAACCAACAACTTCCAACTGTGTACTCTTCTGTGGTAGACAATATACTTAAAAGCATACTGAAGCGTAGGAGACCTTCAATAGAGCTTAGCTTAAAAAATGCGTATATTACAATATTAACAATGTTATAATAAAACTTGGTTGTGGGTATAATCGGTTTGTGACCAGTAGATAGATTTTAAACTTAGCGGTTGGCTCTAAAAATTAGTGTTTCTCATAGTAAATTTATGATGATATGCGCATATGATTATGCGGGAGTGTACTGTATTCATGGCCGGCTGTAACGGTGTTTACCTTCCTCGGTAAATCGTGGGGAGAAGCATACAAAGTTTTCTCATTATCACATATTATATTAAAGGTTTAAATTTTTACTAAGAATATCAATGATATTAAAACTACATGCACTACACTATGTAGGAGATGTAGGAGATCACTGCCAACGGGGAGCGTGCCCAGAAGGCTGACTGCATTGCCGCGCTGTATGGCAATATTTATTTGTTGTGCGAAATATGAGCCAGCCTTCTGATCACGGGTAGTGTAAAAGAGTTTCTTTCATATGTCTTAAAAGAAAAAGTCATTATATGTATATAAGTATAACGCCACATTTTATGGAGACCGGCTAGTTACATATTTTTGTTGCTATAACACAACATAAAAAACCGGTGGCCTAGCTGTGATAAAAAGTGGGTTAACATTGCCTATGGACATTTGCTACTAATCGGTGGCCGGCCTCGAAGGGACTGAAACCTAATCACTGCAACCGGAACACAACTCTAGGTTGTTATGGTAGCAGACTCGACCAGATGCGGTAGCCATTTATGCGGGCAAATGCCCTACCACCTTTTACGACAGGCCACCCGCCCGCAGGAATTAGTAATCTTACTCCGTTCCTGCACGGATACAATACTGTAGAGATAAATTTCTAGCCATCCTAATCTAGTCTACCTAGTCTTCGCAAGTTCCCGGTAGGAGGCTACCCTAAGAAATGTTAGTTTGACGACGTGAAGGATTACTTGTGTTCCAAGTTCTTTCAACAAGGTTAAGTAGACCGCCCGAAGTAGACTAGAAATAGAGGAAAGCGGACATCGACTTGGAAGCAAACGCTTGGCATAACATAACCGGGTTTTAACGGTCGGATGATGATGATATAGACATTGGTACATACTACGTACGTCACCATTCTCGTAGAAACGCTATTTCCATTGAACCCAAGTTTATATTCAGAAAAATATTGACGTGTCATCTCTAATAAGATCGAAGGTCGTCGGTTTGTTTGTACTTTGGATGTTTAAATATTAGGCAATGAAATTCCAATGTTTAAAGCCTTCGGTACATTCACGCGTGGCCATTTAAGGGAAGGCAGCGATCGTGTCTATAATTTAGCTGTGCTCGTTTTAAAGAGTGGGATATTTAGGGTTCCTTGCAATTTTGGCGAAAATTAATCTATTATTAAGGCTGGGTTTTTATATCTTTTATCTGTTCTTTTACCATTAGATATTTTATAACTAATAATTATATTAATACATTTGTTTGTTACTTATTTACATTAGTACTAATATCTAAATAATATATGAAATACTTAAATAAACATACTATTACATACATACAGGTAAACTAACCCTTTTGAATTGGTAGAAAATGAATTAATTATTTGGGGGGTTTATGTAAAATTTTAACTAGCAATAGTAAAATGCAACGATAGTAAGATGTAGAACTTGGTATAAAGCGACATTTTCGTAATCGCTAATCTGTCTTTGTATGTCACAGTCATATTAATAAAAAACTACAGGCATTTGTAAATTCATATATGGACGTAACTTAGAAGTTGTTTTCTATATATCGAAATAGAGGTATTTTTAGAAGAACTGTATATAGTAGAAATACTGATCGGATATGTACTCTTCTAATGCCAAATTACGGATGTTGGAAATCGGGTACCAGGGTGTCAAAAGTGAAGACGGATAGCGAATGTACTCTATGACGGAAGTGAACCTAAAATTGGGCCAAAATATCATCGGATACAGTCATTTTGGCTCACTGTATTATTTTTATTTGTTATTGCAGGAGTTCAGCAGACCGGCAAACGACCCACTTTATGGAAAGCGGTTACCACCTATGGACATTTACAACAACAAAGTGCTGCTGCTTTCTTAAGGGAGTCTGGAAGCTGATCAGTAATGCCGGAACACAACTCAAGGTTGTTATATCGGCATACTCTAGACTAGGGGTGGTAGCCATCCAGTCGGGCTAAAACCCTACCACCTGGCGTATTTTGATGAACCAATTTTATGTACCTACTCTTCATTCCGAACATTTCAAGGCAGCTTCCAACAATTATACAGTTTTAAATAAATACAAACTGAAGAAACAAAAGACTGGGCTTCGGCGAAATATGGCCGTATTTAACTACTAGTTATATAATATTTTAAATCAAAATTCACTGATGATTAATACTTTCAAAAGATCTTTGAATTAACGTATATATCCTCAAATATATTATGGCCATTAATAACAATCAAAGAGTACAGAGGTAACGCCTACATGAGTAAAGTTTGTGCACACTCCTAACTATATTAAGGAGTTGGTATTTAATTAGTAATTACGTAGTACTGTTATACTTAAAGGGGACAGTAAAGGGAAACATTCAAAATGTCGTCACATACTGCCGCTTTTGAAGACATTTCAAAACAGATTTTTTTCGAAGGAATATATATATATATATATTATTATATATATATATATATATATATATATATATCAAATAACGTAATCATATTTATTTCAGCCTAATTTATATTCTAATATCTTCCTTCTACCTAACTATTGTAAAATAATATCGGCATATAATATAATCGGCAAACAAACACACATCTACACTGTGTATCCCCAAGGTAAGCAAGTTACGCCTGTGCATTACACAAGCGTAATATACAACGGACCACTCTGGGGCTGAATGCAGACACTCAGACCACAGTAAATAACGAAAGTCCGTTTATGAAATTTAAGATGCCAGGAATAGAACCTGGAGCCTCTGTGTTCCAGTGATTTCGGCCGGCTAAGACTTGGCCCGCTCAACTACAGAGACTGTCTGGGTTCATCCTTTGACCATCATATTGTTCCTCAAAACTACAAGTAAAACACTTTAATATTATAACATTTTCAAAATTAACAATTATGAAACTAATAACCCTATAATATCTTTCGGACCTAGTTTCTTAGCTCTGTATAGCATATAATGTGATATGTCACAAGGTTTAATAGCATAACTTTCGACGTGTAGCCTTGTCGCCTACGAAACGACTAGATGCGACCTAGCTCACTTAAATGCACATCTGACTTCACTCGACGTTGTTAAACATTATTTAGGTAATTGGATATTTGACAAATTTGAAAATGATTCAAACTATCCGGGGCACCTGGTTGGTCCCTCCCTTGACTCCTTCCAGCGTCGCGTCGTTCGTATCGTCGACGACCCCATACTAGCGAATCTCAACCACCTGTAGTTGACATTCGCATAGCCTTTGGAGAGACTTCGCGTCCCTTTGCATATTTATCGCCTGTACAACGGTGAATGCTCTGAGGAATTGTATCATCTGGTGCCAACGCCTCGATGGTGACGGGATGTTCACCCTCATTTTATTGAGCTCTCATGCTCACCTACGCAACGGTTTTTTTAGAACGATTCGCGTACAACACTGATCTGGAGGGAACTTCTCGCCACGCTTTTCCCTTTATATTATGACAGGATTTTTGGGAAGGACGTTACAAAATTTCTTAGTGCTCGCCAACGCGTCAGCGAGATCCATGGTGTTGCAATATAATTGCATTCATATTTTATTTAAAAAAAAGTGTAAATTTTCTAACCTTAAACCTAAAAGTTGAATACCATGTCATCGTATTATTAGTATAGTATTAGTGTCATAGTGACTATTTAGTCTCTGATGAATGTTTAGAACTAGATCAGCAAATCAAATCATGTCTATATATGGACATAGTTATTTATTTGTTTCAGAAGCAATTAAGTCCATATGGATGCTAACCGCCATACATGCAATTGACGTTTTATTTTTCAGTGCACATAGACGTGAGGGGGGAGGGCGGCCTGGTATTCATGGATTTGTAAAATGTTTTTATTTGAACACGTGGTCACCTGTGCTCGATATTCGACCATAATAATTAATGTCAAAGACTATAATATAATACTTCTATAAACACAGATTTTGTCAAGGCTACTCTGTTGATTTGACTTGAATAATAAAAAAGATTATATATGAGGGTGTGTGTCAAATACATGCTAATTGTGTAATGTTTTTTTATTGATGTATTGTATTTTTAACCATAATATATAATATAATAGTATAAACTATAAGGGCGGCTTGCATGACGTTCCTTAAATTCGTTTAAGAAACACAAACGCATTTAACACCCTAGTGTGCGAAATTTCATACTCCTCCGTCCGCGCAATTTACGTGAAAAGGGGTAAAAAGTTTTTGCTTCACTTGTTAATATATAGATAAAAAATCTGAAGAAGATCTTGTAGCTTAAAATATTATGTAGTAAAATTATTTTGAATAATGCAATTTTTTGGTTAAGTTGTTCAAAAACTATATATTTATGTGTTAGGATATTTATGTGTTTTCATTGCATTCTTTTAATTGTTCCGTAGCCGAATAATGAAAACTGTAGCGTTTGTCACTGCTGCGGAAACTAGGCTGTGATAGGATTGGCAAGCACTTACCCAATTTATTTTTAAATAGCATTTGTCACTTTAGTTTAAGTAAGGGCTAATGGCAATGTACCTAATTATGTATATGGCCACGAATTTACGTAAATTAAATCATCTAACTTAATCGCAGCAGCGTCTTATTTCAAACTTATCAATCTTATATGTAAATGTAATAGCTTGATAAACTTACATGATGTCATGGAAAGTGTGTCAAGGTCATTTAAAATAAGTAAATATTAAAAACATAAAGTCATGTAGTCCCTTAAAAAATATTTGGGGTTTTAGAGGCGAATATTATCCTAAAAATCTTTATCGTTTGTCTTACACAATATTTTTTATGTAAACAACATAATAATAATGAGTATTATTATAATTATATATAGATAAAAGAACGGACAGACTTTTATGAAGGTCCAAAATTTATATGGAACTTTAAAAATCAGCGTGACTAAATCCACCGCATTATATTCATCTCTGTCATGAGCATTTCTTGCTGGTGTCACTAAAGTACTCGCCACACTGCACTGCCATACAAAGGTTTTTCTGATATATCCCTGACATATACAAGAGTTCTAAATGCAATTCTTTCCGGTTGATACAACAGATTCACAGTAGTAAATTAATTTTCGTAATTTATGCTGTTCTTGCTAGTGTCGCTCGAGTGCAGGCTACTCTTCACTGCCATACAAAATTTATCGGCAATGTCATGGATATTAATTAATACCACCATGGATAACGGGGTTGCAAACGCGATTATGTAATATAACTCCACACATCCACCGTAGAATATTCATCCCATGACATACAATTCTTATTTATTTATCTCAAGTACAGGCCATTGCCATAAAAAAAATTATATACGTTACGATTTGGAAGGCTTTAGCGAATGTGGGAGTTCCAAAAGCGGTCGTTCCGGGAGGAATGCATTCATTATTATCGCTGTATGCAATAATTGCTTGTGTTGCTGAAGTGCAGTGCACGTTTCACTGCCATACAATAATGTATCTGTTATATCACGGATATGAAGTAAGTCGCGTCCCAGGGGGCTTCAGTTACTTAAAAAACTTTTACTTTTTACATACTTATAAATAATATATTGATTAAACGTGCGTGTCCAATGGAATTTGGGCTCGAAAACCGGTAGAGATGAGCTCGCGTTGACATTACGCAACTATAGGCATGTAATACTTGAATTTTGTATAAGATATCGATAGTTTGTATAATGTTTATCTTTAAAATAATCTTTCAATTTAAGATTGGCAGTTATATGAGGTAGGTTTGATCAGTATATTTTGATTTTTAATTTTGTTTTGTTAATAATAAATGATGGGCCTTATCTTTGCTTTATCAGAATTAAGCCGTAAGGTTGGTTTTAGTTATTAATATACTTTTCATTATATACAGCTTTTAGATAAAAAAATATTGCATGAGTTCAGCAGACAGGAAAAATCAAAGGCACTACCAATGAGCTGCCTTTCTTTATAAGAAGACTGATATCTGACCACTAACGCCGAAACACAACCCAAGTTTGTTATGGCGGCATACTCTACATCAAGTGTGGTGGCCATTCAGAGGGCTAAATGTCCTACCACCTGGCTGTGGATTATTTTGTCACCTCCCATCGAAGGTATTGCACCTCTACAATTTATGTCAGTAGTTAATAAAAATGAATCTATTATAATTGCTTACGTCTGTAATTAGTAGATATTTAACAGAATTTATTTATTTACGTCAGTAATAAATGCTAATTTTATATTTTTTACTTAATGTTACGTAATAAATTATATTCTATTCTTATATTTTTTAAACAATTAACAGTACTTGAATTATTGAACAAGTAGGATTCACACATGGGTTCCTTTATAAAAAATATATCGTAGTGTATAATATGTAATATTCTCCAAGCATACTTTGATAAAAGTAAAGTGATTATTATATACCATTTATAGGATAATTTACTGTCCTATAATTGTAAACATAAATGGATAAAGAAGTTAGGTAAAATTCTTAAAAAAGATTTTTTTAAATTTTTGAAATCATCAAAATTTATTCATCTCTGTTGTTCGTGCCTACCCCGCAAGGGACCTGGCGTGAAGTTATGTATGTATGTATGTATCAAAATTTAACCTTAAAACAATTCTGTTTGTGTCTGGGTTTAGAAATGGTTTGAGATGAAGGATCTATTTACGAGAAAATATTAGGTAAACACTAAACTTTACTGCCCATTTTTTATCAGTTGTATCATGTCTTTCTCACTCTGTCATATGTTTTATCTGAAAATATTTATATATTGTATCGATATTTTCACATTTTATCGATATACGATATTAAGGTCACACGGACAACACTGGTTATTGAATGTTTATGTAATAGGTGTTTAACATGCGACTTTGAAACCTACATTGTCAGATAAACATATTTTTAACACGAGCTACTGTGATTCGGCTTTGCACGTGCTATTATGGCTTGTGTCGGCTCTTAACTAGGAACAGATGGCTGCATAGTAGACAGTTTTAGTTTCGGAACCCATATGAATACGTTATATCCGTTTGTCCATCTAGCTTTCTCTGTCACAGCCATTTTTCTTAAACACTACTGGGTTTACGTGGAAAAATTGACAGGAAAGTAATCTGTATGGCTACAAAGTTATATAGCGAAAACATTAAAAAAATATATACTATTCGAAAAAACAAATACACAAACAACTACTGTTATATAATATTTTCTTAAGTTTTCGCGACTTGTATACATAATGAATCTACTAGTTTTATCATGTATTACAATTAGTAATTAATAATTAATTAATAATTTGATAACATTAAAATATATAAAAAAGAAATAGTCTAATATTACAACCAAATATTGTAGTCATCTGTTGCAATTGTTAGTGCTTACTTCAGGAACACGGTTTTTACAGTTTTTTAAAATAATGCCTTTGGAATACCTGCGCCGTAATGCTTTGACTAACGCACTAATAAATATGGAGATGTAATTAAGATTTAATGCGTTATTTGGAGGTTAAACCGAAATGAAACATACAAAAATCTTTGTTGTCGTCAGTCTATCGCACTCCACTGGTGGACGTAGGCCTCCCCAAGTCGGCGCCACTTATCCCTGTCTTCAGATTTCCTCTAACGCCTACCGGCGACCTTACACAGGTCGTCGCTCCATCGGGCTGGAGGGCGTCCGACACTAAGTTTACCGCGACGTGGTCACCACTCCAGGACTCGTCCGCTCTATCGACCGGTACTGCGGCAGGCGTAACTAGCCCACTATCACTACAACTTGCTAGTTTTGAACTATATCAGTTACCTTGGTTCTTTTAGGGATATCCTCAAAAATACGATATATACCTACGAATATCTTTATACACATATGTATAAATTTTCATTTTCTATAATTATGTTTGTGTCCGCAAAATTCTCAAATAATCGAATAACAGAAAACTGTATTTACATATGTTTTATTCTGTGTATAAAAATTTAGTTTCCTTAAGTATGTTTGTGTACTGTAAAACTTGTAAAAAAGTAATGTAACGATTAATTTCGTTAATAATTCCTCTTTTAATCTCTAAAACTTTCATTGAAACCCGTTGAGCTGTTTCGGAGCTTATTCGAGATAAACTTTCAGGGAGAGACTGAAAGACAAAACTTCTAAAAGTAAAGTTTCTAGTATTTTGAAATCAGAGATTAACTTTTTAATTATATTATTATTATGGATATATGTAAGGAACCAGTTTTAGGTATTTAACACCACCATATTACTGGTGCTATAAAAATGATAATTTAATAATATATGCACCTAAAGATAAGTATACAAATAATAGCCTATGTATATTGACCTCTGACATCGGTATTTTGTAATTTTATAATAGGTCATTCATCATTCCTATATAGTTTAAGTTAGGTTATGCAGCCTGATACCGAGGTCAGATTGTGCTGTAGCGAGCATCATTTATACTCCCGTGGAGTGGATCACAACCGCCTCAAGCAAAAAGTAAAGGTGAAGATGCCGGAGGCTTGGTTCTCTCCGGCAATCGATGAAGCCTTTAGGCCCCTGTCTATCAGGGTACGTGAAGTTGGTCAAGCTTCAGCTTTTCCGCCCTGGTATAAGGGGAAGGAATACCGAAGGGCTTTAATGGGTATCCTCGATCGTGGCTTGCGATGCTTGCCACCCAACTTATCGACTCCCACACGCCCATTTTCCCATGCAGTGCATAGTCGTCAATCGTATTTCCCGTTGTTAAAGGAATAAATAAAAAAGGAAATCTGACACAGATCGCTATAAGGTCTAACGTTGTCCTCTAATGGCCTTCTTCTTCACCAATGGGCCACCATGGAAGTGGCCAGTAGCCCCCAATCTATATTCTTTCTTTCACGTGATTATTAAGATTAAAAAGTTCTCATGACCGAATACAGGTAATGTTATATTAACTTCAATTTGTATTAAAGCCGAGTCAAAAATAAAGAGGAAAAATACCGCTGTGGTATGGATATTGTGTAATGAGAAAATACTGCCCGATAGTGATGTGACAAAAATGATGTTAAACTGGAAACTTGATGGAGGTAAGAGTAAAGGTAGAGAAAAAAGAAATTGATTATTGTGTGAAGGATGACAGTTGGTGATTTGTAGTGTGGCAGAGGATGTATGTTAGAAAAAAGAATTATGGAAAAAATAACATATTATGCCCAAAACGATTAGAAGAATATAAAGGAAAAGATTGGTTAATTAAAAAAAACTTCCTTGTATTATTATATCATAATAAAAGAATAGAAATTTCAAATGTAGAAAAAACAAACGTTATACGGGATTCCCAGACAGGCAAACATAATAGTTACTTTACCGGATCTAGCTCTTTGATAATATTCATGCAAATTTTGCCAAGTCCTTGACTCAATGTTTAAAATGGTAGCCATCGTTTAAATTTATGACTCGATTATTAATAATGGCGGTGATTTCATAACAATGTTCTTTAAAAGTAGATCAAATGGATATTGTGTAAAATTTAAATATATTTAAAATATTGATTTGATTTTTAAAGTATAATATTTTGTTAATTTACGTATATACACGTACTAACATTAGTCATTGAGTTCAATCTATTATGGCTTAAGATTATAAGTAGAATTTTGAGCCTTTTTAACGAAATCATTGAGAACTAACTGCCGCGGGGAAAAGAAAAAAGGCGTCTGGGACGTGTGGGACTCGCCCCGTTGGGATGGCACTAGTAACCCCGTAGGAGTACTATTCCCACAGGAGTTAGAGATAAACCCCAATAAACGAATAAACCCCTTGGTGTTCCTGCTTTATCTTTATAAGGACGCCCGACTAGGTTGAAGGAGCGGGATGGAATGCTCCTCCGTCGGCTCCGTCTTAAAGGAAGATCTCCCAGCGAGGCTTTTGTTGTTACTTGTTCTCGCAGGTTTAGGCCCCTCTGTTGCATTTGATATTTTTGTGTTCCACTACAATCTTATGTTAAGGCTACGGGGAAATGGAAGTTCGACCAACTCTGCGCTACATAAACTGAGAATATTGAGCCAAGACCATTGTATTCTATAACTGAGGTGCCCAGAAGACTGGCTGTATCACCTCGTAGGATAGCCTTACTAATCTTCTGTTCGAGATAGACACCAGTCATATATCAGCTGCAGAGTCGATTACGCGTTTTGAGAGTGATTTATAGAGGCTTTTGTCATTGGGACCTCATAGTCTTTAAATTGTTATTGAGATATCATGTCTAATATCTGAAGAGTTTGTTTGTTTGAACGCGCTAATCTCAGGAACCGTTGGTCCGATTTAAAAAAAGTCTATCAGTGTTGGATAATACATTTATCGAGCAAGGCTATAGGCTATATATCATCACGCTAAGACCAATAGGAGCGGAGCAGCAATGCAAAATGTTTCAAAATCGGGGGGCTTTGAAAACAAATTCCACACGGACGGCGTCGCGGGCACAGCTAGTTGATGTATTAGGTATATACTACATATTTCTAAGGCAATTTCAAGACCAAGGACAAGTACTAAGAACAACAATAAAAATACGTAACTTTTTAGCAGTCGTAAATCCTACATGACTAGACGGCGCTACAGGTTTTATTATTTAAAATGCATTTTGTTGAAAAAAATTAAAGTCTCAATATGGAAGAAGATTAGATTTATATTTATTTCAAAAGTATACTAAAATTTTGTAAAGCTCACGAATTTCAAAATCGAAACAAACCTAATTATAAATTCAATTTACGTATGTTTTAAATAATAGATGGTGAAATTTTTAATTAAGATTTTTATAAAAACCAGATGGGATGTGTACTTAAGTAACAAGTTTTTTTATAAGCGAATGTCATTTCTTAGTCTACTCCAGTAGGTTGCTTGTCCGCTTTTAAAAATTTAACAAGTGAGTCCATTTAAAAATTTGAAGTATGATGTGAAAAATTATTGGGAAATTTGTGTTGATAGACCTTGAAAAGGAGTTTCGCAAAACATGTTTTATAAAGACATGCTTAGTAGTTTTTATGATATGATAAGTTTTCGGGTACCTATATACTTCCTTAGAGTTCTACATAACTAGCGTGTTTCCATAAAATGTCACAGTATCAGCGTAGGCGGCTCTTTTGCAGTTTGTCTGCTCTCATGGACATAAAGACTGTTGCGAGTGTGGGAGTTCATGACGCGGCCTTCCTCGTGCCTCCACACATTCATCGCAGCATATTCCTCTCCGTAACACTCAGATTTGAATATGTCGCTTAAGCATAGGACACACTTCACTGCCATACAAAAGGATTGGGGTCACACTATTATGCCTATAGGTAAATTAATAATTCAATAGTTTTAAGTCAATATTTGCAAAGTTTTAAGCCTCTGACGATACTTGACGTTTGTATTTAAAGTAATATATTCTTTAAAGGCAAATTCTGCTTGTCAATTAATAAATAGATAATTATAAGTTTATTACATCATTCTTTGACGTATTAAGTGCCAGATTTTATAAATTTACTTGTAAGTTTTGAATGACGTCTTACATAGGGCGCTTGCCTTTACTAATGTGTTGGGTTTACTGGAGCCGAACGATATTGCACATGATGATGGCACGCGTCCTGAGGGAATGGCACTGATTTGCGGTGTTGCGCACAACGGTTATGTCACGTGACCTTTTTATTAACGACTAGCTGACCCGGCAAACGTTGTTTTGCCATATAAATGATAACTTCTGCCCGCGCCTTTGCCCAGGTAGTGCGGTTTTTTAACTATCTCACGGTAACTCCTTAATTTTTCTGGATCAAAAGTATCCTATATGTTGACCAGGGATATAAGCTACCACTATACAAAATTTAATGTAAATCGGTCCAGTTGTTTCGGAGATTAGCCGGTACAAACAGACAGACAAACAGACAAACCGACAAACAAAAATTTAAAAAAAATCTAAATTACTCTATTTCACTTCTTACATCCCCCTGACTCGGTTTTTAGCATTTTTTTCATTGTACAGAAATACGACCTCTACAGTTTTATTATATGTATAGAAGAGAAATCCGACCGAAGGCAAACCGTCGCGGCGGAAGCGCGGTGGAGGCGTGGATTCCCCATGTTGGGTGGCACCAGTACCCCCGAAGAAGTACTATTGCTATCGGAGTAAAGATACCCACTAAAACCCATCAGTGCTCCTTTGCTGCATAGACGTACTAGAAAACGGTTTTAATGAATATGAAGTAAAATCTTATTTAAAAAGGAATCTATGAAGGAAAAATATTTTAACACAGACTTTCTTAATATTAGTGGTTAACCTTCGTTTGTCTGTTTGTAAACGTGATTAAACGTATTTGACCCGAGATCACGATCTTAGGGTCACGAAGATACTATACTTGGTAACGTAACTTTGACCTTATGTTACGTTAACACACCTTTTGGGGGCATCTATAGCTAAATAACTTTTTCTTTTAAATAATAATAACTTCAGCAGACACATAGTGTATCCCCAAGCTTAGCTATTTCTACTGGTCTAATATTTAATAAACAGCGGACAACATTAGATCTCAAAACCCAAACCAATAAATAATGAAAACCTAGTTTAGAAAATTTATCATACCAGGATTTACCCAGGTACTCTACCTAAGGACGTAAATAGATAGCTTTGTACTTTCATATAGCAATATTACTTAAATGAAAACCATAATTGACACCTTAAGTAGACTTTGGGCTGGTTCTTGATCTAGCAGATCTTGCTATTCATTATTCTATAATACAACGCGTTACTGGCCCTTGAAGAAACTTAATTTTCGCAGACGAATTTCTTAAATAACCCCATATTATACAAACCCCATATTAGTACAAAGGGCAAATCTTAGTGGGGAGTATTTTTTCGTTTTTATTGCATTAGCTCAGCAGACAGTCCATATGATGGAAAGCGGATACCACGCTTATGGATATTTGTAACAGCCTAACAGCAAAGGTGCTACAAATACGCTGCTGCTCTCTAAAGGGAGACTGAAACCTGGCTACTAATGCCGAAACACAACTTAGAACCAAAGGTTATTTTGGCGACATACTCTAGACTAGGGGTAGTAGCTATCCAGTCGGAGTAATGCCCTACCACCTGGCTGTGGGTTATTTGTCGCCTCTTAAAACAAGCCGCCTGGCCGTATGAAATTGTCTTCGTTCTCCGTCCCTGTACGTATAAAAGTGTTCCCCCAGATCATCGTTATACGCGGCTTAAAAATTCTAGAGTATCATTAGACTGATGGGTATCTGAGACTGGTAAATCAAACAATAAAAAAAAGAAAAATCTTAAAAAACCGTAATATACAATGGTGTATGTCTAGACTATAAAGTTCAAGGACTGTAACGATGGAAATAAAAATGAAAAAATAAAAGTCACAAGAAATCTTATCGCACTTTAAAATTTAAATTCTACGAGCAAAGGTTAATGGGAAACTGGTAAAATCACTTTTTTCAAGTAAATTTTAGTTGTATTTTATTGTTATGCAAATAACGTTAATATCCCGCTAAGCGCGAGTCGACGATTTACGTTTTGGGTTGGTGTAACGAACACAGCCGTAAGAGGTCTAAGAAACTAAGTCTAAGACTTAACTCGTAAAATTAGTAAGCTGAAGTGCCACTGGACCGTCTCTACTTATTTTACCGCCTACCCATTTTAATTTATACTATAATAAGTCTGTAAATGGTTCGAGTTTGTATACATTGCGTTAAAAAAATCTGAAAACAATTACGGAGGATAATTTCGACGAAGAACTGCGCAGGATTTTTCACGTGGCGTAGCCGCAGAGAAAGATCTAGTATTGTATAAAATTATTAGAGCTAGACATGTTCCTGAAGAGTTTCTTGCGCCGCTTCTTCTTTTCAGCCACAAATGTTGGGAAGCGGTGGTAAATAAGATTAGGCACCCATAGAGTAAATAACCATAAACAAACTTTAAAACTAAATAATTAAAATGACCAAGTTGGCGGTAGGCTAAATAAAACTGTAACAACACTCATTGACATTTGACAACTTTGTCTTGCGGTAGTAGTGATCACGGGAT
Source organism: Dendrolimus punctatus (assembly GCA_012273795.1). Taxonomy (NCBI): domain Eukaryota; kingdom Metazoa; phylum Arthropoda; class Insecta; order Lepidoptera; family Lasiocampidae; genus Dendrolimus; species Dendrolimus punctatus. The sequence continues at coordinate 21,470,035 of CM022527.1, forward strand.
CACGGCTACTGTAAAATGGCCGAAACGTCAATCTTTAATAAAATGCACAGAAAAACATCACCTTTAAAATTATTCCAAAAAGTCCGTGTTATGCAATTATAATAAAACAATTTAACGGCAGATAAAAATAACTTTAAAATTACTCAATTATACTCTATTATTAATGTTAACAACAAAACTACACAGAAGTATTGTAAACTTAGACTAAAAACAAAATAAGTAAGAACAACAACTACTGTGTGCATCATTCACAAAAAAATGGTACATATTATCTTTGTTTTCTGAACACAAGCTTGATATGAGTGTAAAACAAGTTGTAGAGTTGTAAAAAGAACAAAATTTACTCATCACTACTCAACGGTACCCTAAGAAGGATGCAAAAACTCTATAGCAATGAAACTGGATTTCTTTAAAGGACATTTTTAATAACTCTAATTTACATATATATAGTGTTAAGCACTAGTCTGTCGGACGTATTTAGACAATATTTTGATTTATAATGGATTAAGAAGATTTGTGATCTAATCAAAATATATTATTTGGTATGATTGAGTTAGCAATTTTTTTTATAATTTATTACAAGTAATTATTATAAATTTAAATTATTGTCTAGTTTAGAGTTCTATACCCAATTTGATATGAACAAAACTTACAAATGGGATTATATCTGCAGTACCGTTCTGAACGTTTTCGTTTACCGGAATTCAAACTTTAGGTCTCTGAGGTCCATCGGTAAAGGGTTTCTTCAAAGAAATTTGTAAGGAACTTTTTAATATCACATGTAATTAAGAAGGATAATTCGCATTTCGCGCAAAGAATCAGCAATGCTATACCCCGTGGTGAAGCGGCCACCCTTCTGGGACGTTCCGCTTTGGCAGTAATTTGATACATAGCTTATACAACTTATTTATAACTGAGCTTTTTTTAAATATTTAATTGTATTTTTTAAAGTTACCGTCCCACTGTAGGGGAACGTACAGTATACCCGCCACGCTTTTCCAACGCGGATTGGCAAGTTTGACACATCGGTTATCTCGATGTGCAGGTTTCATCACGATGGTTTCCTTTACTGTTGTTAGCACGTGATAATTGTAACAATATGCACATTAGGTCAGAAAACTGCCTAAGCGGTGCATGCGTTCCGGTCAGGATCGAAACCGCGTCCTTTAAGATTAGGACGCGTGCGGTAGCATATTCTTCTTCTCACAATTTTATTTTTTTCACATTGGTACCAAATTGGCATTACTCGTAGGTCAAATCTCAAGCAGTAGTAACGCAAATTAATGCATAATGAGATATAGAAACCCAGCAATAGTTATCGCATCCGGCTGTCCGTATGTCACAGTCACTCTTCCTAAATTACTAGGTCTACGTGGATGAAATTGGAAAATTGACAGTAAGGTTATACCTTACTGTCAATTTTCTATGATGCTGCAGAATATCATAAAACAGATATTGAAAAATCATTACGATATATGTTACGGCCAGGTCCTATAACTTACTATTCATTCAATTGAACATTTTATGAGAGGTTTTATCAAATTAAAAGATGCAAATGAACATCGGTAAGATATTGGAACCGGGCCTTAGTGACTTTTTATAGTCACAAAAGTCATGGTAGACCTTAAAAATACTTTAAACAAAAAGAGATATTTCAGAAAGATCCATGAAAGAGTGACGAAACCCTACGCTGTGCGAGGACTGTCAAGCACTCATCTAGTTTTTTATGCTTCTATTGTCAAATAACGTTTGTCAACTTCTACGCAAGTCGCCATGTGCGCGGTAGCCGAATAATTACACGCTTTGTTTTATTAATCAATAATAATAAATATTTTTACCATAATTTTCACAACATATAAAATATTCAACTGAAATCATAACTCGTCAAAAAATTATTTCCTTTAATTTTAATTAACATTAAATAGGTAGTGTCAATATACACAATAATTTAGACACATAAAATATATTATATTATAATTGGTATATTAAGTTGGCCTTCTCTTGCATATAAATCAGAAAATTACATTTTCGTCACTAGTTTTTTTCTATTAGCGATTTTAGTGCGTAATTTGTATTTGCATTTTGCCAATCAAATATGTATGATGTGATAATAAATACAATGAGGATATTTTAATCTATCTCTAATGTGTGATTTTAGGTAAAGGATCTTCAAATAAACTGGTCAAGTGCTTGTCGGATTACGTATATTGAAGGGTTCCATTAAGTTTACGAACGTCCATTGTTATTCATATTTGACTAGAAAACCCTAAAAATATCTCAAATAAAATGTTGTATAAAAATGTATATGTGGCAATAAAAGATAATGAATCATTAAACATACGTGAAATTAGATAATCCTACAATTATGTAAAAATAAGAAAATTAAAAAAACCCTTCCATATGAAGAAAAATGTGAGTATGAAGTAAAATAGACACAAAGACAAATACAACCTCTACACGCAGAGACATAGAACGAGGTATCAAAAACAAGTTCTAGTCAATAATACTCTAATTAGACGGATTAATCACATGGATTGTATTTTGGTTGAAAGACAGAATTGAAAGGAAGATTTTATTCGTGTAGGAACGGAGAAAGAATACAATTTCATGCTGCCGGCGGCCTATAATAAAAGGCGACCAAACAGCCCACTGCCAGGAGGTAGGGCATTTACCCGACTGGATGGTTACCATCCCTTGTCTAAAGTATGTCGCCATAACAACCTTGAGTTGTGTTCCAACATTAGTGACCAGGTTCCAGTCTCTATTAAGAGAGCAGCAGAGCATTTGTAGCACCTTTGGTGGTACACATGTCCATAGGCAATGGTAACCGCTTTCCATCAGGTAGGCTGTCTGCCTGTCGGTTGAACTCGCGCAATAAAAAAATTACACAATATGATTCAAGTTTAAGTTTATATGGACCACTTTGGTTGATACAACGAAATCGAAAGACAGAAATGAACTTCTAATAAGAATGACTTAAGATGAACTTTATAAAAAAGTTATGAAATAATTGAAAAAGTTTTCAAAACATAACTTCACAACATTCCGTTCTCAAATGATAATAAAATTCATGTTTCAAAAAATACATAAATTTCAATAATGTAATATCCTGGCAACATTTATGTGACAGAAACAATAAAATGAAATTCACTCCTTTCGAAATATATATATAAATCATTCTGGTCACGACGTAACGTTTGCATTTTATAGTTTTTGGCGGAAATTTGGAAGCTTATGTTTAGCTATGCAGTTTTATTGCGAAAACTTTATAATCTGCAACAGATTAAAACGGATGACTATGACTATATAAGAACTATGGTTGATTCCGTTGAGGTTATAAACGTCTAGAGATTTTGTAACGTTAAAAAGTATTCAACCGAAAATACTACATCATATATTAAAATTTATAGTCGTGAAAATTGTATTGTGGATAATTCGGAAAAAATAAAAGCGATAGAGCTAAAAATAGTAAAAAAAATTGTTTGAACAATATCTCTCCTCAGTTTTTAAGATTTATTATCGAATAAATGCTTTTCTAAGGTGTCGAAGCTCCGTATTATTAGGGACAATTGTCACTTTTACTAAAGCTTGATTCACATTTTTAAATAATCAGTTAACTTGCGAATATGGCCTTTGAATCGATTGCACTGAAATCTACTTAATCGACAACTGAATGGGACGTTGCCCTGGAAGACGGGATGATACTACTTAGTGTATGCGACACTTCGGTTGCGCCTCATCTTGCAGGTACGGCCGTGTTAGCTGACTCAGCTGACATACGATAGGAGGACCTGTAACACCCCAAATATGCATCTATTGGAATTGGATACATGTTTGTGGCTTTCGGTGTAGAGACTTTAAGGCCAGGGTGTCCCGAAGCTTATTGGTATTATCAAGATTTATCATCTTGTACGATAGAAGTCTCACGTGACCAGAAGACTGGCCTGCACTTGGGGCAACGCATCGGCGTTGCCATGTAGCGCGGAAAAGCTGCCAGCTAATGCCACCGATGCCGTTGGGTATATTCCCAACCGACAGCGATTTGAGACATATTTTTTTTTGTAATTTTTTAATTAGAAATTGTACATAATTTACCCTTTACTTGTCTGGTAAGATATATAGGTATATCCATCAACAACTTATTATTCAACTGGTAATTATTTTTCATTTTTTTTTATTGAATGAGTTCAGCAAACAGGCATCGCACGCATCTAATCGAAAGTGGTTATCATCGCCTATGGACATTTGTAATACCAAAGATACTACCAATACGCTGCCGCTCTCTAAAAGGATATATGTATATGTCATACCAATGATAAAGACGTAATCCGCTAATTTCTTATTTTAACTCATGAAAATATAAATCAGGTTTAAACTTTCCTTGCGCGGAACCTGAGACATGTGACTTATAGGGAAGCTGAAAATCTCTCAAAAATTAAAAATATTTCATATGCAAACCCGTAAATGGGGCAACAAATACCCAATAACCCAAACAACCTTACTTTCATATTTTTATATTATGTATAGCCAATCGATTAATTTACAACTCGACGCAACACTACAGTTCAGGGGACATCCTTTTAGTAAAAGGTCACACAAAATTATGAAAGTTAACTTCTCTTTAACATTGTACGGTAAACAAGCTTTTAGTATACGTGATAAATTCAGGGTCAAAACTATCAGGGTTCCACAGCTAAACAGTGTAATTTTATTCAATATCACAGGGAAGTGTATATACTGTTACAATTTGGGTCACCTGCATATTTGTAAACAAAGCACATTTATTTGAGCTAATAACACCGAAACGCTTTTATGACCGTCTTCTTTTGATTACTTTGTGTTTAAAATTTGTGATTGTAAAAGTAGCCCACTGTGTATTGTAATATCTATGGAGTCATTAGTCAGGTGTGATTCTTAGAAATTCAGTCTACACCCATATTGTATTTGTACAGTATAAAGCAATGCCCCAACGGAGGGGTGAGGCAGTCGGGCGATAAGCACAAGCGAGGCAAGACGTGTGTACTACATTCGGCAATCTATTTAGTGACGGACTTTGCGCGTGTTATTATATTTGTTCCTGTGTTATACGTGTTTGTATAATTCTAATAAATTCTATAACCATTCCAGCGGCATTTTAATTCGAGTCCTGCAACTCGTAACAATATTTTATTTTTCTCTTACGACATAATATCTTATTTGGCATGAATGAGTTATACAGACATTATAAAGTAACATGCAGGCTTTGATGGTTATGTCGTAAAACACAGCGTCATTACTGCTTAGTAACTGCGTACAAGCAGATTGCGTGGTAGCAGCAACAGAATCCTGAAGGGAATAGCTGATAAATTGACTGCCCTCTGATTTGGTCCTTCATCAAGAGGACTAAATCAGTGCTAGTCATTAATTACTAACATAGAGATAAGGTAAAAGAATACTAATAACATTATTGTATGTTTTGTCGACATGTATTGGACTGTGTTGTCTTCAAATAAATAAATAATAATTATTATTATAATGACTCATAAACAGGTAAAAAGCATATCAAATAAACGTGCATGTATGAAGAGGTTAATGAAAGTAGATGAAGCGAAAGTTGTTTGTCAGGATCGTCACAAGTGGAGATCTATAGTCTCTGCCTATCCCCATGGGAAAAAGACGTGATATGTATGTATGTATTGTATATAATTTAAATGGAATAGTACATTCTAATATTACACTTCAAAATTTAACCATTTGTATCTCCCGGAAAGGTCGCTTAATTAATAGCAAAACTTTTAATTTACCACAAGTAAGAATTAATATTGGTCAACATTCTCCCCTTTACAGAATGATGAACTATAGTGATTCCGTACGTACAATGATCGACGTATTCGCCTACTCTGCTCCGTCTATTAAGAAACGACTCAAAACTATTCAAATCCACTTAACTTTGTCACACCTACTTGTATATTCTTTTTACCAGTCTAAGACCATACATACTTAGACAGACAATCAATTATATTATGCATGACGTGTTTGCATAAACAGACTATAGTGTTACGCTATGAAACGGTTTAGTCAATATTTAAAAAAAAACTATTTTATAATATGTATTTAATTTTGCAGACAAATTAAAAAAAATGTGTTTATATAGTCAATTTAATATTATTGAAATCTAATGTTGCAAATTCCTTAATTTTACTAAAACATATATTTTAAACAATTGTAATATTTTATGATTTCTTATTTAAATCTTTATTGAGGTCAATAGAAATAAAAATATTAGGATTCAAAGTTATAAAAATTGAGTATTCACGATTAACTTCGAATTATTTGGTGTAAAATTTGAGAAATAATTAGTGTGACAAAACTCTAAAGATACAAATATATAAAAAGGAAATTGGGAAAAATCCGTTAGTAGGAGTAGGTTTTGATATATGTTATATTTTGCTTTTTTATATACATTTGTAAAAATACAAACTCCCGAAGTCCCTTAATCCGCCTTGAAGAGTATAGTGGATATTGACTGAATCTGTGTATTTGTAGGCCATCCTGAGGCTATATATCAAAAAACTTTACTTTCATTTCACAGTATAACTAATTTAGCTAACCCAGAAATCGAACCAACAACCTCACACAGCAACCAACATTATTTGCCTCATATTAAATTACTATTGGCACGACAAACAAAATTTTAAATATATTTTTTTTAAATCCTCAAACGTATTTTCAATGTCTTTATGTATATATAATTTACATACACTCGTACATCTGTCTTTAGATCCGGGATGACGTCACCGATGGCCGACAGACGGACCGTTGCGTAATGTGTGTCTATATAGATACCAAATTTTAGTTTAAGGAAACTTGATTTAAGCATTTTAAGTTAAAAAGCCCCTAAATTTTACATTTACTGCTAGCAGGGTAGTCAGCTTGCGCGGATTTTCATGACACTCTCATAATAATAATATGACTTATAATTTAGAACATATAATTATTATCCTATTAAGAGAGACACACTCGTACACACATCGACATATTTGTAAAATTAATAATGTTTATTGTAATTTTTTATAATGGTCATTGCGACTACATATTTCAGTCACAAATGTTTTTTGTTAATGAATTAATATAAATAAACAAATATATATATGTTTGTGTGTATAAAGTTGCAGTCATGGTATGGTAATGGATAGCACACGCGTCCCAAAATCAAAGGGCGCGGGTTCAAATCCTAACTGGAACGTATGCACCTCTTAAGCAGTTTTTCGGCCTAATGTGCGTATTTTTAAAATTACCACGTGCTAACAAAGGTGAAGAAAAACATTGTAAAGTAACCTGCAGATCGACATAAGCGAAGTGTCAAACCTGCCAAGCGCCTAGACAAGCGTGGCGGGTAGGTATACTGTCCGTTCCCCTTTAGTGGCAGAACCGTGTCCAAAAGTGAGATGTTTCATGCGCTGTTCATATTAAGATTATACTATTTAATTATAAACACTAATTAAATTCTTATGTAAGTAAAATATGGCATTTTTTTGGGTTTGAAAACTGTTAATTTATGACATATGAATTACATTGTTTTTATGGGCCAAAATATCTGTTAAGTGTCGAATAGAAACGACATCGCTATGAATCATGTCATGGTGTCCCAGGGTTCCTAATGAGCGTGATGCGTGGAGAGAGGCAAATAACATGCATCATCGCCTTTCGCGCGACCCGAAGGCGGGAAGATGTCCTTGACGATTATAAGGTTGTTGAGAATTACTGAATTTCAAAATAAATTCAGACGAAGAAACTGGCAGTCCCTTGTAATCCTAGTAGGGGAAACTATATCATTGTTGAAACGGCAGTACAGGGATTGGAACCCAAAACTAGGATCTAACCGCGACTTCATCCACGTGCGATGGGTAGCAAAGGTTACAGTTATTTTACCAATATTCAAAGCTAAAGAGCATTTCTAGCAGGACAATGGGTTATTTACAATGAGAATATATAAATCCTGGAAATTGCCGCAAAACCCGGAATAAGTAATACTAAAGACATATGCAATTATAACTACTCTATTAATTTTTTTTAAGATACAAACAGCAAATCTTAAATAAATCCCATGGTTAATGAGTCCGGGAATTTGCTATCGACCAGAAAAACCGCATCTAAATCGCCCCAGTCGTTATTGCGTGACTCCCGAACGAACAGATAGAAATCTAAACATAAAACATTAATATTTTTTTTAGCCATACAACGATAATCATATTGTATGTGTACAAAATAGAAAATATTATGTTTTTACATCTTGAACAAATTCAACGAGTAGCAATCATTCGGTGGGGTGCCAAGAATATATTTTACCCTATATAATATAAAGCGCAAGTCTTGCGTGAATAGAGTCGCGAGCACAGCTAGTATAATAAAGACGTGAAACACGAAAGTGGGTGAAAATTATTTGCATAATGTTACTAAAATATATATAGTCACGTGTCATAGATAACACTATCCGTGTCAAGGTGAGACACTTTCATAACGACACTCCGTCATAACGTGATTCCCGGTTGCGTCCTGTATTTTAACAAGGTAGGATAATGGGCGACTTAGGGCGGAAATAGCCAACATATAATTGTTCTACAGCTGCAATTTGTCACTACAGAAAAATTCAATTATATTTTGTAATTGCAGGAGTTCAGCAGAGAGGCAGACGGCCTACTTGATGGAAAGCGCTAACTGTCGCCTATGTACATTTGCAACACCAAAGATGCTACAAATGCGTTGCTGCTCTCTTAAGGGAGACTAGAACCTGGTCACTAAAGCCAGAAGACAACTCAAGGTTGTTATGGCGACATACTTTAGACCAGGTAGCCATCCAGTTGGGCAAATACCCTGGCGGGTTATATGTCGGTGTAGGTTTATAACAAACTTCCCGAGGATTTTAAATCTTTTCAAACAAAGACTACATAAACGGTTGTTGGATAAATGTTTTTAGCCTGTTAATGAATTTTTAGGATAATTATTTGATAATTGCATATGATTGACTTAAATACATACTTTAATATATATATGTATTTTTGGTTCTTGTTAATTGTATAATAATCATTGTGACAATGTGTTTGTGTTAATCTTAAAGAAAATTTGGACGCCTCATTGGCAAAACATGTGAAACTAGTATTTGGCATACACACCATGCTTTTCTAAAGGCGATTTGTGTGTTTGACAAATAGGTAATCTTAACATGCACTTTTAAATTACTTTAGGTCTGATAAAATGCCTAATTAGTGGATGCATTCCAACCAGGACTAAACCCACTAGACTGAGAAGCGGATGTGCTCGCCAATAAATTACCAAAACTTAATAGAAATAAATATGGGCCTCAATTTTGTTTTCATTATTATTCGTAGACATTAAATGTTACTATTTATAAGACATCAACGCGTTCGAATTTATTTTTAAATTTAGATTTTATTGTCAATAAATAAAGTTAATTTACATTTAAAATCACCTCGACTTTGAATAATTTTAAAGCTAAAGCGGGTGCGTCTAATGTAATGACGCAAGTTCGAATCCTGGCGAGGATTTGAACTTACGTCATTACATTACCGCTTAGGCAGTTTGCTGATCAAATTTGCACAAGAAGGAGGAAAGCATTGTAATGAAACTTTCTCATATAAACGATGCGAGGTGAGCGATAAGAAGGCTCAAGTCCACCAAGGTGACGTATGTACCCACTATATCCCATATGGGATAGAATTATATTATAAGCAACATACTGTTACATGCCGACAAAGTGAATGCACACCTGGTTTATTACCTTTCCCGCATTTGGACTTCTTTTGTTTACTTTGTGTTTGTCAAATTCATAATTAGACAAACAGTCCATTGTGTATTTTCATCTTTTATGGCAGTCATTAGGCAGGTGTGGCGAACTGATGCTAAGAACTCCGATCTATGCGGGCCGGCAGCCATGTAGTATCGGTGAAACAATGGCCCAATAGAAACATCGGCAGTCAAGCGAGGATTACGATACGAGCAAGACGTTAATTCGATAAGCTATATAGTGACGGACTTTGCGCGTGTTATTGAATCGTGCAGTTTGTACTAGTAGTGTCTAGGTATATTTGTACCTATGTTATACGTGTTTGTACAGTTCTAATAAATTCTATAGTAATTCCAACGGCATTTTAATTCGAGTCCTGCGCACTCGTAACAGTACCATAGCTCATACTAAGCTGAAGTGGTAACGACCCAGTCTCGTTTATCGCAGGAATTATATCTGATGGATCAGACGAATCCTGGAGTAGTGTAGAAAGTATGTCTCCGTAAACTTCATGCAGAAAACGGCGGTACGGGAAGTTTCCGTCAAAGTGCGTTTGGGTGACGACGATATAAAAATTACCATTAACGGCCAAAAAAGCTTTAAATCTTCTTTATGATGCATATATGTATACAATTATAAAATGTCATCTGATTAAAATTCTTGTTAAACAAGTTAAAGACGTGTTTAATTTAAATTTTATTCCTAATAACATTTGGCACGTTCCGTATCAAAACTAATAGCTCACTGGTTATATATACTCTGGTCTTTTTTTATTGTGTGAGTTCAGCAGACGCATATATCATGGAAGCGATTACCATCGCCTATGGCTATTTACAACAAACACAAAAGATGCTAAGAAAGTGCTGCCTCTCTCTAAAGGGAAACTGGAACCTGGCCTCTAATGCTGAAATAGAGCTCCAGTTTGCTATGGTGGTATATTCTAAAACAAGGGTAGCCATCCAGACTCTTGGCTTGCTATTAGACAAGCAAAATCGAAGCGATATTTAAAACTAGGGTAAAAAAATACTACCTGTCGTTAGAATATGATATTGAAATGCATTTATAAACATTTATACATTTTTGGATATGTACTTGTATAGTATGTATATTAAGCATATATCTTTGGAATATCTAAAATCTAATATATAAAATTCTCGTGTCACAGTTTTCGTTGCCATACTCCTCCGAAACGGCTTGACCGATTTTGATGAAATTTTTTGTGCTTATCCGGTATCTATGAGAATCGGCCAACATCTATTTTTCATCCCCCTAAATGTTAGGGGTAGTCCACCCCTAAATTTTTTTATTTATTTTTTAGACAAAATTTTTAATTTCTATTTTTTTATGATACAACATACAAAAATACATACAACCCTAGATTTTCAACCCTCTACGATCAACCCCTATTTTTTACCGGGCAGGACGACGTCTGCCGAGACAGCTAGTGTCATATATATGTATATATATCATGTATGTATTTATTATTAAAATGTAAGTAGTTCGTACTATATGTTATGTATACCACTATCGCCATTATCATCTCAATTCATTCCTGGGGTTATCTAGAAGAGATCACTTTTTAACGATGCTTTTTACCGCCCTTTGTACATAATTATGTACAAAGGGCGGTAAAAAGCATTATTAACTAATAATTAGATATAATTTTAGTCTTTAAGTTCATGTTTGTATTGGTGTACAGTAAAGTATTAACTAAGCTACCACCTAGTTGTGGGTTGCTTTGGAAACCGCCCGGTTGCAGAAAATTGTATTCTCTCCGTTCCTGCACAGATAACTGGTCGTCTCATTCTAGAAGATAAACATTTTTGCAAACTTTAAAGACAATATAACTCTTAATTTTTTTAGGACATTTCAGTTCATGAATAAAGGAAACTAGTAATATAACCTTTAAAAAAATGGAGTACTCATATTACTATAACACACATTCTAAATCATCTTCATTAAAAATAGTTGTAGATAAATAACATAAAATTTTTAAATAAAAATTAAAGTTCAGGGCACATGTATCCTCTGTTTTATTTTTTTAAACACAAAAATTGAATTAATTTCGATGTTGAAAAAAATATAATAATTCCATAACACACGCAAACTCATTGAAAAATTCTAAAATCCATCCAAACTTTTTTGCAACAATTTACTTTTATAAAATATAAATTTTAATTACTATTTATTTAAGCTTCAAAGAAAACAAATTCAAATAATTACAGGACACATTCAAACTCATTTATAAAATTTCAGACCACATGAAAACTTAACATACTTAAAATTAAAAAATAAACTCACATATAATCTCGTACCACCACACTGCACTGTATCACACAACTCACTGGCAACTTTTCAAAGTCTTTTCTGTTTTTATTTATATTTTTTCAAGTCACAGTACACGCGTAACCGGTGTAAAAGTCAGATGTGAACAAACGCTCGGATGAACGTAAAGAAGCTTTTTATATAGTTATTGTGTACAAGACCAAACGACCTTGTGAGTTTTCGCGGCTGTAGTCTGTGGAAATTACTTAGGGTTGGTACCAAGGAGTATACTAGGAAAGACTGGCCAGTAAACGATCTCTCTTTTTTCTCTTTTGCTTTTCTTTCTTTGGGATTGGCACAATACGTCCTTTTACTTTAATTATATAATAAGTTCTCTGCTACATCCCAAATCATCATGTTATTCTTCACGCAATCTTGTATTAAAATTAAATATATTTAAAATTCTTTATGTCACGTGACTTTCATACACATGCTCATCTGTTTACTTCCAAACCACCTTGGATTTCTACATCTGAAATTTTCAATCACCGCCCAGTAAGTTGTTGAGTGGTTTAGTTTATTAAATGATTTTAAATAATAAAATTCTTAATTCTTATCACAAGTCATTTTCTCAGGTTTTTTGACTCTTTATGATTTAAAATATATTTTTTTAGATCAAACTAAGAGCAATTTAAAAGTCTTAATTAGTGTCTCGAAACTATGCAAGGGATTACCCTTGCGTGGTTTCGAAAGACTTAGCGGATAATCCATATCAGCTTATAACAAAAAGGCCTGCTCACCTACAGTGTATAACCAACGATTATTATACTAGTGTTTTAGCTGTCAAATGTTTCAGCGCACATACGATCTGTGATACCCACAAATCCATCTTGGACAAGCGTGGCAGAAATCCTGGGAATTATATTAAAAATTCTGGAGACTCAATATCAGCAGTAGGACGTTGATGGGCTATTATTATAATTATATAATTATGTTGTAACGTAAACCGCGTAAATCCCACGTGAACACATAAACTAAAAGCCCAAATTAATGCATTAACCTTGACCACATTAGGGACTTAATACTCGCCAAAATTCCCAAGCAAAAAGAAACAACAGCCTTTATAAAAAAAATAACAACAATAACACGATATTTTTCTTAAAACAACAAACGAAAACTATATTATGATTTTTATAAAGCAATTACTTTAATTAATAGTGCATTTGAATTTAATTGACCCATTGTCTTTTGGGAAATAAAGTTCAATAACTTTTTGATGCAATACTGTAGCGTTTAGACGACATGTTTCAACATAGGGTATCCAATTGGCTAGGTAAGCTAGACCAATATAGTAATCGAAAGAAAGAAACAAACATTTGAAGCTATAACCTCGAGTGTTTTTTCTAAAGATAAACATACAAGAAAGCAAGAAGGAAGGAAGAAAAACACTTACGAAATATTGACTAATTACGTCAACGTCATGATAGTTTAATTGTGACATGTGACATAAGGAATGTTAAACATCAAGATATATGAGTACTAATGTAAAGGTAGATAAAAAATATAGATGGATTGTGTGAAGGTGTATATGAAGAGAGAGAGAGAGAAAAAGGGAGAGAGATAACACTTTATTGCACACCAAAATATACAATTACAAAAACAGACCATATTTACAACATTTTCTAGGCAATACAACAGGCGGCCTTATCGCTTATAGCGATCTCTTCCTTCATGATGATATGTGGTGCGACAGAAGATGTATGTCAGAGTAGAGGAGTGTGGAATGAAAAGACATATTGTGCCGACCCCAAATGATTGGCATATGGTGAAAGAGAAGAGAGAGACAAATCATAGTTTAAAGAAACAAGTTTTCAGAACATGTCGGCTGCATTTTAGTAAATCAGGTTTTCACTCAGCTTATTGCTATACCGGAATTCTATCCGACACAACGCTGATTTTCAGTGCAAACATATATCGTAATGCTAAAAACAATTACATCTTTATCTTTACATAAAAGAAAGTTCTTTTAGGCGTCTGTCGGTTTACACTTATATACTAATTTATTTAACTTTAACTACTAATTTCTTTTTAAAGCAAGCAACGGACTTTTAAGTGTTTCAAGATATTAAAAAGTCGATGTATTATACAATATTGCACTGAAGGTTTATATATGTATATACAATAAAACCGAATTGTGTTTATGTATGAAAATTTAAGTAATATTAGTGTTGACCGTAGCATAGCCGCAGAGAAACTTTTGTTTGCTATAAATATGTTTTTATTCCTGCCACGGGTTGTCTGGAAGAGATCGCTTCTTAGCGATAACACCGCCCATTGTGCACATTTACAATATTTTTAGGTTATAAGTTCATCTGTGTTTTCTGTAATGGTGTACAATAAAATGTTATCTATCTGTATAAATATGTATATGAAAATTCTATACCAAAATAATACGTACGTATACATCGCCAATTCTATACCACCTACAACGCCAGATAAGGTTAGAATTTGTTTTAAGTTAGGTTACCTGGAAGAAATCGCTTTAAGCAATGCCGTCTTGCATTACCTAGAAAGTATTGTAAATATAGATTTTCCGAAATTATTTTTTGTGTACAATAAAGTGTTATCTATCTATAAGCTAAACAAAATTAGGCAAGGGCTTGGAAATCCGCACACAATTAAATATTTCTTAAGAGTGATGATAAACGTAGGGGCCTTTTTCTGTATTTGACTATAGCACCATAAAATGCATTTAATTGAAAATATCCATTGTTTCTTTTTGAAAACAAAGAAAGATATATTTTATTTAGGACAAATACAACATAGATTATTATCAAACAAGAAATATAAGCTGTGAATGGAGCTTTAGGTAAACTTCTAGGCGCTAAGAACCTCAGCCAGAAGGCCCAGCTTGCCATACACAACGTGGTGCTGGTACCTACGCTCACGTATGGAATCGAGAGCTGGGTATGGAACAGAGAGCATGAAAGTAGAGTAAATGCGGTCGAGATGCGAGCACTGCGCAAAATCTGCGGAGAGACGCTCGCGGACCGCGTTCGTAATACCGAAGTAAGTAAGAGAGTGTCGGGGTGAAGGTAAGGATAGGAATGCTCCGGTGGTTCGGGCAAGTGGAAAGAATGTATGATGAAAGAATGACTAAACAGATATACAATGCAAAAGTGGATGGATGCAGAAGTCGCGGAAGGCCACGACACCTTCTATGATCAAATTGATCGTGTAGCAGTAGAAGGTGATGTCAGGAGCCTTATGAACAGACGAGCGTGCATGACAAGAGCTATGAATGTCAAAGAAGCAAGTGAGGTGTATAAGAATAAGCCTGAATGGCGCTCTGTTGTTCGTGTCTACCCCGCAAGGGACCTGGCGTGAAGTTATGTACGTATGTACGTAACAAATAAAAGAAACAAAATAAGTCCTAAAATTTGACCCAGTCTCAGCATATGCTGATAAATTAAGATATACATAATAATATATAATGTACAAAGTAACTCAATAATGATAAAAAACTTTAACCTACTTAAAGACAAAATTTTGAAAAAAAAGAAAAATACACATAATCATGAAAAATTATATATATATATATATTATATTATTTATATATTATATTTATTTTTTTTTTATATATATATAATTAATTATTTATAATTATGTATATTCTTAATGTATTTTTTTTATTGCAATATCCTTGTACCGATCACGTGCACAGCAAACTAAATGAGAAAATAATGAATATATAAAATAAACAAATTATAATAAAATTAATGTAAATTAAAATTCAAATAGCACTTGTGTCTTGTCTTAGAATTAGCCTGCGCAATTTGGTGTACACTCAAAAATTTCTAAGTTTCAGAATTTACCTAATAAGTTAAAGGGACGGGTTAATAGTTGTCTTGACTTTTATAGCTTATATCTTGTTGCCTAAGGACACTATTAAAAACTCTATATAATGTATCTTACACGACTATGTACACTGAAAAATATTGAACGCCTAAACCTTAAACCCTTCACAATTTCATTACACAGCTTTTTAGTGTTATACAGACTAAACTTTCTTGTTACATTTCGTCCACGTTAATGTAATAGTTTCTGATAAATATAACTATGGCATACACTGACAGGTAAACACGGAGGGACAGACAAAACATGGGTTTTGTTTTTTCCAAAATGACGATGGAAGCTCTACAAAGTATGAAAGTCTTTTGTGTGAAGGGTATCACGTATACAGGAGGTCTTTATGCAGTCTTTTCGCGAAATAGCCTCATCAACGAAACACGCAATATATATGAATCATGATTATTTTGGTAGAGATTCTGTACTATCCTTGGCTTTTAGAGTTAAGTAGTTATTCTGTTATCGAGAGATGCCAAGATGTTTTGCAAACTATATTATTATATTTTCAGTTGAAATTAAATAAATAATAATATTTATTCATTTGCTCTCAAAACAAAACATAAGTCATTCTAGAAAAGTTTCCTAATAATTAAAAATTGGTGAGAGCCTGGTATCAGTCGAAGGAAAAAATCACCAGCCTCTCTCTCCCCGGAAAAATGTAGATAGAATAATCAGTGATGATACCATGCACTGAGTGTAAATAGATGTGCAGTATGTGATTGTGTATTGATATGTATGTATGTATTGTACGTAAATGTGTGTGTGTGTGAGATTATATTAAAAATGTTATTTAAGGTTTGGGTACTTTACGGGGTGATATGGACGCTAAGTAGCAAAGCCCTTTCTAAATAAAGTTTTTTTTAAAGTAGTCAATTTGGCAATCACGGAACTCGTGTGAAATCGTTATCTCTGTTAGCAACACCAACAATTCAATTGACATGTCATTTTGCTTGTATATACCTTGTGGTGCGATTTTTACTTCTACACTTTCCTTATATAAGTTTGATCGGCCTCTGTCCCGATCAATGTCCGCCCATCCGTCTGTCTTTGTATTTCACAGTTATTTTCTCTAAAATACACGGATCATTGATAAAATGATGTCTTGTAACTTGGTACTGCCATCTCAGTTATATTTAATTTTAAAAATACATACACCTTAATCTGCCTATAAAATTATATAAAGTATTAGTTTATTTAATTATGAATAAAATTTGTCAGAAAGGTGTATTTTATATGAACCTAATAATGTATTAAAACCGAGAAGCATCTAAAAACTAAGAGTAGCCACCATACAGGATACTTTCTGTATTGAAAAAAAATCCGTAAGGTGTGTCTTATAATAATAATAAACCCGCAGGGGGGCTTTGTGGCGAAGCCTTAGGTGAGTAACGACACCTCGTACCTGACTCCGGGGGCCAAGACAAGGCCCCCGCCTCCGTGCTTGCCTTAACCAGCCGGCACGGAGTGGAGATCGCTAGAGCTAAGACTCAAGCTCCAGGGTTGGAAGTGATAAATGGCATCACGTCAGAAGTAGCTTCGGTGAACCTGCAGCCCACCTCTCTACACCCTTAGCCACTCATACCATGTAGCCTCTGTCTTTATGGCATTTTAGGGGCCATGCAGTGAGTGGCGAGTCACTGTCTGCCCATTTTCCATGTTCCCTGAACATTGCGACGGGCAGACGCCATAGTCACCCCATATTCCCATATCGCTAGTACCACTTAGAGTTCACCCTAATAGCCTGGTACTTTCTCTTCTCATTCCCCAGAATAGTCCTACACTGGCCGGTGCTTATCCTTGGTGCATTATTATATGGTGTAGACAGGTATGATCGCCGGTCAGTGTCACGCCACATTTAGATTAAATTTGTCAAGGGGCTGCTACGTGTTTGCCTCCCCATGGCCCCACGCAAGCCGTCCAGAAGTCCGGGCTATTTGTATGGCCCGTGGTCTTGAAAGACATACATGAATAATAATAATATATGTGGCCCATGCAGGGAGTGGCGAGTCACTGTCTGACCATTTCTTCATGTTCCCTGACCATTGCGACGGGCAGACCCATATTCCTATATTCCAGACTCTAGTACCACTAGCAGTTCACCACATTAGCCCGGTACTTTTGTCCTCATTCCACAATAGTCCTACACTGGCCGGCTTGTCCTTGGTGCATTACTATGTGTGTAGACAGGATAATCGCCGGTCAGTGTCACGCCACATTTACATTAAACTTGTCAAAGGGCCTCTACGTGTTAGCCTTGCCATGGCCCCCACGAAAGCCCTCCAAATATCCGGGCCATTTTTATTGCCCGTGGTCGTCAAATACATACATAGTTATATATGCGAATAATAATTTATTTATTTCAGACACAAATACGCATAATCACAACGTATTTTACAGATTTATTATTAGATTAAATAAAATTATTATATATTAAATTAAAACCTTCAAAATATAGATAATAATTAAGAAATGTCCAGCAGTCAGTCGGTCAGTCGGCCAGTCCTTATAACATGTAAAAAAATACAAAAAATATTTTTTTAGGTACTATTTTAATTTAAATCAGAACTAAAAATGTAGGAAAAGTCTTAATTAAACTATTACATAAAGTCTGTTGTTACATATACGAGATTTTTTTAATATGGTCTTCCCGTACCAATTTTAATGAATCATCGATTTCTGGTCAATTTTCTATTCTATCCTTGGTTTTTTAAATTAGCTTAGGCAGATATTGCGGTTTGGCTTATACGCTAATTTTCGTAACTTTGAATGAATCATAAGTATTTTTTGCTTTGTTGTATACCTACTCTTTTACGTAGGTTTTTCCGTGTAGTAGTAATAATTTTAAAGTTAAATATAATTAACTAGTATTCAAATTCATTCGTAATCGAGCTATCGGTTTGGTTTATTGACTTAAAAAAAAGTATAAATGTTGTCTTATTATAACATCGATTCTTTGATTATATACTAGTGGATGCTTTTCACAGTTACTTAACGCTTTAACCTACGTGGTCGTCACGCACTTGGACCACGTGTATTCCCGCCGTGAAAACTTATGAATTTAAAACAATTCATGGCTATTATAACCTATTAATATGAAATGGTAAATTTACTGTATGAGACGAAAGGTTAACAATGCGGATCACCCACGCAGCACAGGCTCCGGGTTCAAAACCCGACCGCGTAATAAATATGAATATATTATAGAAGAGTACTAGGAAAAATAGTCGCCTGAAGTAGCTTGAATTTTTCTAAAATTTTATTCTTCATATTTAAGGGGGAAGACCTCTGATGGGACCACAAAAAATGTTTTCGTCATAATTAAAGTTTGTTATTATTGAAAAATATATGTATAATATTTCAGATCTAAAATTCAAAAATAACTGAGTGATAGTTTAGTGAGAATAGATAGACTCACTGGTTTCCGCTTGAATTGTTGCTCGAACCTATTTTACAATGGATAATGTTATATAATTAGGGTTCTTTCCTGCGAATTTATTTAGATATATATAAACTGGTTTTTACATGTTTTACAACATCTCTTTCTCTTGATTTATGTACCTTGTCTAGATGTTCGGTAGTAGCTCAGTCATTTTAGAAGTTTAAATTAAAAACACGTTTCTCTCGAATCTTATGTTTTCAAAATGGTCGCATCTATAACTCTGGCAATTATTAACCAATTATTATTTTTCTTTTGTTCGTCTTAACAATGGCTAAAAATAAACGTTGGCGATTAAAATAATTCATTAAAACTATTTTAGGGCTCTTTGAAAAATGACTAAATCGCCATATTGTAAAAATAAAAAAATCGCCAGCGTACAACAATAACTACAGTCATATATGTAGTATTCAGAACTTGAATTTTTATTTTTCAGACAACCCGTTCTTCACAAATTTAAAATTAAATTTGACCAACTTTCCGGTTTCCGGTTGAGCTGAAATTTAGCACACATATGTATGTCGCGTGACAATGCAATAATATGGTACCATGAAGCTGATCTGATAATGGACTCGGAATGTGACCATAGGAACTCCTGTACTAAACAAATAACCAGTCGTGTTTGGGCTCGTTTTACTTCTCTTGGCTAGTACGCTGCTGCTACATGATATCTAGGATCTCAAAAGCTTGTATTTAAAAACCTTTTAAAAAACAATGATTATCCTTTATCCAGTAGTTTCTAAGAAAAATGACTGTGCTATGCGAACACAGACGGACAGATATGGCGAAAACATAAAACTCCTACAATACTCAATAATATCACGTTTAGTTTCGTATATAGATGAAACGTGTAACAAAACGTGATTTGAAAAGCTATATTATTACTGTATTTTTAAAACTATGAATAGGATAAACGGAAGTTTAACTTGTTTTTCACACCGTTAGTGTCGCACGCTTGCACACAGTCCACTTAAATTCAAATTCAAAAGTTTTATTCAAAATAAGTTCCATCGGAGAACACTTTTTGAAGGTCCTCCGTGCAGTAATGGACAAAGAATATAATTTCCTGCGGCCGGCGGCCTGTCGTAAGAGGGACAAAACAACCCAGCCCGGTGGTAGGTCATTTACCCGACTGCATAGTTACCGCCCCTGGTCTAGAGTATGCCGTCATAACAACCTTGAGTTATAATCCGCCATCAGTGGCTAGGTTGCAGTCTCCATTCAAAGAACAGCAGCGGATTCATAGTACCCTTGGTGTTATAAATATCTATAGCCGATGGTAACCGCTTTGCATCAGGTGGGCTGTCTGCCTGTCTGTTGAACTCTACAATGACCGAATAAAAAAAATCAGTCTAGCTTTTTTGCAATTAAATTTTATTGTTATTTGTTTCGACTATTCGTTACGAAACTGTGCTTCAAAAGAGGGTTTGTTTGTTAAAATATCATTTGAACTGGCTGGTTGCGCCAGTCTTATATACGCCCTGAGTCATCACGCTTATTTAAATAAATCGATTCTTTCCTATACATACGAGTATATACCATTATAATAAAGAAAGAACATTTCTTTCATTTTCAAAAAAATAATACAAATACCAAAGACACATAGTACTAATATGTCAGAGACGTATTTTATTATGTTTAGTAGTATTTAAGTCATATTGTAGATGTGTCCTATTTAATCATTTTTATGGGAGTATAGAACCCCAAATTAATAACATTTATAATTTTGTTTTCAATTTTCTTTCTTTCTGATTTATATAGATATCAATATATCTTTATTGAAATGTCATTTTGTTTTTATTATTATTAAATAATACAATTAAAAACTAAAAATAAACTCCTATATAAGAATAATTTCTTTATTAATTTCTTTAAATTCTAAAAAAATAAATACCGCTAAACATTTTTATGATTTCGATTATGTGTATTCTTTTATTTAATAATGTATATAATTATCTCATTTCCTACAAAAATGTTACATAGGGTCTTTTCTTTTAAGACGCAGTATTATTTGGTGATGCAAAAATCTTATTAAATTTGCACGTTTTTCTTGTCTAGGCGGTTATTCATGCACGTTTCAGAATTTAAATGGTGAGAAAACAAATACATTATTTTATATAATTAAATTAAAAATCACGTGTACACAAATATCAGACACAGGTATAGACGTGTGATTTTCAATTTAATTTAATTTAAGAATGTATTATTCTAAATTTATTGACTTACAATATTATAAGCTAATATAATTAAGAAAGCTTAATAACCCTAACTATACCAAATTAATTAATATTAGTTTTTTTATATCTTAAACTTCGTTAAACATTTACTCGTAATATTATATAAATTACATACTATTGAATACATGTAAAAACTAACTTATTGTATGTATTCTACCATAGTCCTCAAACTATAATTATATAGTTATCTATCAACTTCATCATATCATCCTTCAAACTATAAATAGAACACTGAGTCTAGCTTACCGTTTTCCATAGCTAAAGTGTTATAATTATTTTATGAACTAAATGTATAACGCAATAGAGAAGGAATACTCAGTCCCATTTTTAAATAAAAGTCTGTGAACATCAACTTAGGGCAGAATATTTCGAGATAACAAAATTTATTTTGTTTAATTAATTTTTATCCGTGCAGGAACGGGAAGGGTACAATATTCTGCAGCCGGGCGCTCTGTTGTAAGAGACGACACATCAACCCACAGCCAGGTGGGAGGATATTTTCCCGGTTGGATGGCTACTATACCTGGTCTAGGGTATACCGCGTTTTTGCACGTATAAATACATTACTAGTATATACTGAAGAAAACCTATAGGTATACTGAATACGCGCACTTAGAAAATACTTTAATTTCGTTTGAGAATTAAAAAAATACCTACTCTGTTATTTTGAACGGAAATTATCCCGTTGAGTATTTTCAATAAAATACATTTGTATGGCTCTGTAGCCAAATGACGAAAACAGTCGATGCTTTTTATCTATGTGGAAAACTAATATTTTCTTAAGTTTTCGCGACTTGTATACATTATAAAACCATTACATGAAAAGCGGCCGAAACGTCGGAATACCCGAAATCAAATAAATTACGGCGCTTAAAACCGTTAAAACGTACTTTTTTATATGTGGAAAACTTTCATTGTTCGTGGATTGCCACGCACTTGTCCGATGTTTGGATCGCAAGAAATAAACATGTTTGTCTGATTCTAAATGAAATAAACTGTTTACAGATGATAATATTTGTTATTGTTTATAATTTTTTAATTGGTCGGAAAATTAACTCAACCCCAGACATTAATTAATAAATTAAATGTAAGTATCATATTTTTAAGATCACCATTAAAATTTTAGAGGGGAAGACCATTCATTATTGTCATAGTAACTATATCATACACTAACTATACTATGAATAACAACATCCCAGTAAAAAAACTTTTCTGTGACATGACTAGATGTCACATCATTATTACAATTAATTCCTACAAAATTCTTCTCATAAAATTTCTTCGAACCAGCAGATACGTTGCCGACACGACACTCTGGTGTTGCATAGAATAGAATAGAATATAATTTATTGCATACAATGTTACAAAATAAATTCATACATACAGAAATGATAAGTACAATGGCCGGTCTTATCACTGGGAGCGATTTCTTCCAGTTGCATATGTCTGTTTGCAGCATTGACCACGTATAATCAGATGGACAGTCTACCAGTTTGACTGAAATACAGGCAAATACAGGCCAGCTTCTTGGGTATAGTAATCATTATTTATAATATTATTAACTTCACTACCTAAATCAAATCTAGTGTCTCTTTTGTTTGTCTTTGATCTACAATAAAAACTTACCTTCTGTCTATAGAAT
This sequence comes from Dendrolimus punctatus, assembly GCA_012273795.1. Classification (NCBI taxonomy): domain Eukaryota; kingdom Metazoa; phylum Arthropoda; class Insecta; order Lepidoptera; family Lasiocampidae; genus Dendrolimus; species Dendrolimus punctatus. The sequence goes on from CM022527.1 coordinate 21,493,308, forward strand.
GATGAACAATGAACTCCGGCTAGTACACATATTATACAGGGCAATATATAAAAAAGAAGAATAAAATAAATAAAAAATACTGCCAACAATGTGAAAGCCAATAACCGCATCCGGGATAAAGCCTTACGAACAATCCTTGAGATCGAAACCTGTCAATGACAAGCATCTTTACCTTACATACTTGTATGATATGTGTGTGTGGGAACGTTTTTCCCGAATGACTTGTATAAAACAATGAGCTACAATTATATATGTTAAATGACGCATCTGCGGATGTGTGGCGGCCGTGACCGTCGATGTACGGTTGGCAAAAAAATAATGTATGTAAAATATTTAGCAACATTTATTTGAAATACATTGTGTTCCCATGGGAATTTAAATGTTTTGTTCTATATTTTGTTTCCGTATTTATATATACTTATATATCATATCAAAGAAAGATAATTGATGAATTTATATATGTTATTACCGTATTTAAAAAAAGTATAATATTGGTTATATTTATTACGGTTATTGGTTATTATATTATTGGTTAATTATATGTGTATGCATAAAAGGGAAAAACAGTCTAAGATTTGTTCTTTGATCGAATACAATAAAATCGTAGTGTTCGATAACCGTTAAATTTTGATCTTAAAAACTAAAAATCCAAATGTGTGATGAAGTTTTGCTTTTATTGTTCTCAGTTTATATATCTACCAAATATATGGCAATCCACAAACTATAAGATATTTTGTAGGGTTAACACTGATTTTGTCATTATATTAAGAATCTATATAAAATACATTCTTAAATAAAAATCACCTTCAAAAGTTACTTAAAACCAAAGAATTAATATATTTTACAACATGTTGAAATCGGTACAAGATAAAATAAAAATGACTACTATATACCTCAATATTTTGTTGTTGCAGTCTATAACAATTTTATTATTTTGTTAAAGATATGGTAGAAATAGGACGATTCCGTTTAACCCAAAATGTACTTTTTTGAGCTATCGTATTTAGGTTTATAACGAACTTTCTAATGAATTTTGCATCTATAAGTTTGTACGTTGCGAGCTATTAGCTAGAAATCGTGAAATAGACCTCCCTTGTAACTTTAAACTATGAAACGGGAATATAAAAAAAAATTAAGTCGTAGAGAATTAGTAACACATGTTTGTTACCTCTACTGAGCCTACATAGTTCTTGAACTTCAAAGCATTTAACGGATGTTTATTTTTAAATGAACATGTTACACAAGTTCTTTTATGAGAATAAATGGAGTTGATGAATTACATAATTGCTGTATAATTAAAATACATTCCGAGAAACAAAATATTAGACATAAATTATATTTTTTTTGTAGACCGTACAAACGATTAATATAGTAATATGTCAGTCATTTAAGATTCTTTCTTTCATTCAGGATGCTACTCTTAAATGACAGAAATTATCATAAAATCCTTGTTAAAGGCTTACTGTGTTGTTTTTTAAATTTCCTTAAAAACCAGTAAATAAAATCTTATTACTTTACTATGTGTACTTACATACATACTATACTTACATATATGTACTTTAAAAATATGATCACATGAGTAAATCTTTCGGTATCAAATACGATTTTATAGTGTTTTGTTTAAGCAAAAACTAAACCGTCATAAAGCAGTCATGTCCTTTCGTCTATGTGTTTGTCAGCCTTTATATATTACTAGCTGTCCCGGCAGACTTGTCCTGCCCGGTAAAAAATAGGGGTTGATCGTAGAGGGTTGAAAATCTAGGGTTGTATGTATTTATGTATGTTGTATCATAAAAAAATAGAAATTAAAAATTTTGTCTAAAAAAAAAACATTTAGGGGGATGAAAAATAGATGTTGGCCGATTCTCATAGATACCGGATAAGCACAAAAAATTTCATCAAAATCGGTCAAGCCGTTTCGGAGGAGTATGGCAACGAAAACTGTGACACGAGAATTTTATATATTAGATAATCATTTTTCTTAAAACTACTGCGTGTAAATAAAAGTGTAGTAGTACAGACGTAATACATATATGCTACATATCTTATTAACAATACCCCTAAAAGCTATCTGCACTATACATATTATAGCATATATAAAATACACTCATCGGTTGCATGTAGTGTCACTTTCATTATTTACTTTACACATGATTTCGCTACAGCAGGCTGACTACAGCCTGCTGTAGCGATAGAGTAGTAGTAGTAGATAATGATTTAATATATATACCACTAGGTATATATATTAAATCATTATCTTCGTCAGAGCGTTAAATCTCAGTTGGGTTCTTGGCTTTCATTTCGAAGCCTGGACTCCGCTTCCCTACATTTTATTCTCCACTGCGCGCAATCGTCAGCATATATTGTTTTAGAACTATTGGTGCACATTTCATCCTTAGTGACGTCAAGCTAGCATTTTTAGGTCTAACCTTCTCCCATGACCTGGCATTAAGGGCCTTACTTATAATATTTTCTTAAATTTAAAGAAACTGCTCAAGCAACTGATTAATGAAAATTTTACCCATAAACTCCTCTATAGCCGAATATTTTGGTTACAACCTATGTTAATCATTCAAATTTCGTTTATCTGTGTTCCTCTTAGATAAGCAACAGGTAATACACATTTATAAGTGAAAAAAAAGATATTCATTGATTAGGGTCTGATTCTGATTCTCTTACTTAAGAGATACCTAATTGTTTCTTAACGAGATTATTATAAGTAAGGCCGTAGGTGTTTATTCCTCACTTAAAACTTAGCTGTAGCAGCATAGACGACTCATATAGATCACATACTGTTATAAGCTTCATCCATGTAGAACCCGCAGTTTGTACCTTGGAAATCTAATTGTAATGATTATGTCACTCATGCCGTCAAAACCCTGTACTTGGTATTTAAAAGTCAATTATTCGCTTTACATTGCCATTAGTTACGCACGCCCTTTATTATTTATTATAAAGCCTACTGAACGTCGAAATACCCACTTTTCATTCAAATTACGTGATTCAACTCTTTAGAAACAGTACATATTGTCGGCACATCTAAGGATCTCCCAAAATATTTACATCATATATTTAGCTTGGCGTGGGCTAGCCATTTTGGTAAGGAGTCTGCGAAATCTATCTAGAAACGCAAACGTCAACCTCACCTGCCCGCTGTACTCCCTGCCGCTAAATAACGAGGCTCTGACCACCGATTGATGGCGTAATAAATATTGACAAAAATCCGGATCCGATCGGAATCGGACAGCAGCGTCACCGATGCGAGTAAGCCGGTACTGCGGTCAGCAACTCGCCACAAAGGTGGCGCTTACTTGGAGAGGCCTACGTCCAGCAGTGGACTGAGATTGGCTGAAGAAGAAAATATTTTCGACTTTGAGCGTGGTTCAACAGACGGGAAGGCGTCGTACACTATATTTGCCGAGATAAGATCTCCACTTCCAGACTCGTCTGCTTCATCGTCATCGGGCTTGCGATGAACATAACTATACCAGGCCCACTGTTACTGCACCTTATTAATTTTTAAGCTAGGTTATCTTGATTGTTTTAGGTCATCATCAGCCAATTGCAGTCTACTGCTGGACATAAGCCTCCTCAAGTTTGCGCCATACATTCTAATTCTCCGCTATTTTCATTCAGCGTCTAGCAGCCACCATGTATAAAGTCTTCGGTCCGCCAAGTTGAAAGTCATCCTTCACTACGTTTATCTAGCTTCATTAACCATCAAGTCTGCAACCGTCGTGACCGATAGATACATTATCACTTCTGCTTACCTACTAATATTCCAAGTTACGTCTGTACCTTGATTTTCTGAAATTCTAGAATGTTCATTTATCTTTAATCAACTTGATTATTAAGTATTTGTATATATAAAAGTTTGCTCAACATTCGCTATCAAGTTAATAAGTTAATCAACGGTTACGTTAATTCAAATGAAATTCCGACACGAAACATCTTCGTAATGTTCATGTTAAGATCGATTATTTATTAATGGTTTTCTTCGAATCAATACAACAATGGTTTGAATATGACGAATGTACGTAAATCGTTAGATAACCTCTTCAATAGAATTATTGTGAAAAAATGAAAAAATACGGCTTCGTAAAATGACGTTGTTTAATTGGAAAATCCGTTACGTAATCATCACGTTATGTAATATTTAAAACTAATATACGTATTATAGAAGAAGAATAATAGCTGTGATAATTGTCTAGTGCAAAATGTATTTTTCAAGAATTTAAATTCTTACATAACCAGATGGGACACGTCATTGAAAATATTATTTAGGTTCCGTGGCCATTTTGATAAAAACAGAACGCTTAAGTTTACGTCATGTCCGTCCGTCTGTCTGTCTTTGTATGTTACAGTATTTTTTCCTAAAAACTACTTACTCTGTATGGACGAAACCTAGTACGAATATACATGTATACATTATTTTTCAATTATTTTTTTAATACACACATCTTCACAACAAATAACACAATGATGTTGAAACGTCTTAGACAACTTAAGCCACATGTAAAGTTAAATATTACAGTAGACAATGTATTATATTAACCTTCTAAAAAAACAATTTGACTAAAATGTTACACAAAAAATATATTATAAGAAAAAGCAAGGCATTAAGGTGATTTTCTCTCCGGTCGCCACTTAAAATTTTGCTGACGAGAAAAAAACCCCTGAAAGTTACAGCTCTTATAGTAATTATAAGTACTTTCCTTGAGCGTGGAAAGATTTTCCATATATAATACATATAAATCTTTTTTTCTATAATTCGGCCGCACTTTATGCTATCACATTGGGAATGGTCAATTAAACAATGTACAATAGTGTCCTCTTCGGCGAAGTGTAACTTTTACTGGCGAGTTGGTACCCGTCACTAAATTTGATTTTCACCTAAAGTTCTAGTACTTTTCCTGTTATCTTCGAAGCAATGGACTTTAAAAAAAATGTAACTAGCAAATTTGTGAGAAATTTAATTTCATACAAAAAGTGTAATGTCACTGTTAGGGAGCCCAATCCCGGACTGCTAGTCACTTATGTAACTTGAACCAGATATAGGCATACACAGGCGATTCTTTCAGCTGTGGTGCCCTCTGCGAACACAATGTCACCGCAGCGTTTATTTTTTGCCTTAACTGAAATCAAAACAAGTTGTTAATAATGCTTATTTTTCTCAACTTAACATTTAATTTTAATGGTCTAAAATAATTAAGACTCACAAAAAAAACAAACTACTCCTACAGAATTAGTTAAAATGCGATGATGTATTTTTGCATTTTAAATAAAGTTTTTGTGTTTTACATTTCGAATGTCATTACATATACTAAATCAGTAATATATTAAAGATTGACGTTCTCATATTATTGATTGGTATTAAAAATAGTTGAAACATTGCAGACCATTTTAAATTGGAAAGTAATTTAATTTAATTTAATCAATCTCTATAAATATTATAAACGCGAAAGTTAGTAAGAATGGATACATGTTTGTTACTCTTTTACGCAAAAACTACTGAACGTATTTTGAGTGTGAATTATCCCAAAATATGAACATTTCCAACTCTACCTGTATGAACATAGTGTTTAAATAATTAATTAATAATAAGAATACATATACTGTATTCTATCTCTTTCTTTCGCAGGCTTATTCCAATCGATTTTTTCGTTTATCTCTTTTTCAAATCACAACGATTCTAAAGAAGTTTAACTTCAACACGAACTTAATTGCCTATCTACCTGTGTGGCATCATCAGTATGGTTATTCAGCTAGGTAACGTAATCCTAGTCAGCCCTCTATGTACTTTACCTGCACAAGACCTTACTACATATTATGTTTATAGACAGTGATTATTTTCCAAAACAGATGTTTTGGTCATATGATGTATTTTCGATTGTAGATACGCTTTTTTATGATTTTGAACGAACCTTTTATGATATACGAAACGACACGCACTTAAAAAGATTTTCGAACTATTTTCACTTTTAGACCTTGTCTAGTTGTCCTTGCTTATTGTGTCACTTGTCTACAAGTGACTCACTCCGCTTTGCATAGTTACCTTAAAGGTATCCGTGTAGGAGGGTTAAACAATTATTGTTTAGTCAGATTCAAAATTGAAATTATGATCCCACGATTCACTCGTTTTATTTCGCTTAGAACCGACTTTGTTTATAACCAACTTATGCATATTAATTTTTATTTTAAACTAGTGGACGCCCGTGGTCGAAATAAGACTATAATAATTAATTTAAATTATAAGTTTGAACATTATTAAGGTTCTATTGTTGAAGACTTCTATAAACACAGATTTCGCCAAGGCTGCACCGTTAATTTGATTTGAACAATAAACAAAAGAGTGTATATGCGTGTGTGTGTGTCAAATACATGGTAGTGTGTGTATGGTTTTGCACTCCTTCTCTATATAAACTATAATTGTTCGAAATTTCATATTCCTCCGTCCACACAAAGTTTTTGCTTCACGTATTAATATATAGACTTTAAATAAATCGACAGACAAACACACGTTGTATATCTCCAAGCTAAGCAAGTCTCTCTTTAGAGAATCATAGAATATATTTAAATTTTGATTTACATGTATGACTATAAACAGTGTTCTTCAGTTAAAGTTATTTTTAATAAAAAACCTTTGAATTTGAATTTGAGAGCGGCAGCACATTAGTTGCACATTTGGTGGCAAAAATGTACAAAGACCACGGTCGCTGTCCATCGGGTGGGCCGCCTGCCTATCTGCCGAATTAATGCAATAAAAAGAAGAAAAAAAAATGTCAAATTATAATCATAATTTGACATAAACTTTGTCCAGATATTCTCAATTTTCTACTAATCCTTGGTAAGGTAATAGAATAGAAAGTAAGGTATAGGAACCCGGCATAAGTACACCAACAAAGTGGAATGAAATATTGTAGCTGATTATAAAATACATTATCCTCTAAGGTACATGACATTCAATGTAATATAATTTAATCGCAATTAGTCCTTACGACATAACCATTGTCTTAACGTAACATTATAATTGTTCTAATAACGTAATTAGTAATTAATAAAACAAAGGATATGAAATTGATTGATTGTATAACGTCTTAATTGTAGAGTAGAATTTGATTTTATAAGGTACTAAAACTTGTCAAAGAAACAAGTGAGGTGTGTAAGAATAAGCCTAAATGGCATTTTGTTGTTCGTGCCCACCCCGCAAGGGACCTGGCGTGAAGTTATGTGTGTATGTATGTATGTAAAACTTGAATATAAAAATAACCAAGCGCAGGCTGGTCGTATGCCGTAGTGCCGCGGATTCGAATCCTGGCCGGAACGCATGCACTACTTAGGCAGTTTTCTGACTTAATGTGCTAAATATCACAGTTACTATGTGCTAACAGCGGTGGAGGAAAACATTGACCTGCACATCGATATAACCGATGTCTCAAACCTGTCAAGCTGCCTTGGACAAGCGTGGTATATATAGTTTCCATTCCCCAAAAGTTGAAGGCCCGAACCACAGCAGTGGGAAGCTATGGGCTGTTATTATGTCGGTCTACTTATAATTTAAAACAACCATTTTCAAATTTAGTACGTTTTTCGTGATTATAGTATTTAACCTATAAGGGTCATACAAAATCACAGAGCAAAAAAAATCGTCGCGCGTTGATCTCCACCTAACGCGATGAACTTCTATGTTCCGTGTACATAATACATTGTCTTTCACCCATGTAGACTTATGATTTTTTAGATGAATATGACAAAATTAGGTTTCATTTTCAAAAATGGATACAAAACTAAAAATACCAATAGACATAGCACTCGATTAACATTTTTTCCATGCAAGAACTGTCGTAAGAGGCAACAAAACAACACACAGCTAGGTAGCATAATTTGCCCATCTGGGTGAATGGCTACCACCCCTGGTCTAGAGTTCAACGCCATAACAATCACGAGTTGTGTTCCGACATTAGTAGTGGTTATGTTCCAGTCCCCTTTTAGAAAGTGGCAGGAGATTGGTAGCACTTTTGGTGTTACAAATATCTATAGGCGGTGGGAACCGCTTTCCATCAGGTGTGCTGTCTGCCCGTCAGCTGAACTAATGCAATAAAAAAAATATAAACGCCCTTGTTATAAAATACTAATGTTGCAATTTTGTCTAAAAAATATATATTTCTATTGAATTATTTATTTAGCGTCACCTCGATAAGGCATTGTTAGATTAATAAACGAAATTCTTTATAAACAAGTGTTAATTAATGTGGGTAGTTGTATAAATTTGCATTTCGGGTTTCTTTGTTGGCGCCTTTCTCAATGTCAAGATACCATAATTTATTAACAAGAGTGTCGTGATACATATGTCAGAGGAATACTGCAACAACCTCCAACTTATAATTTGACTGGTCAACTAACATTTTCTTAAATTTTCACAGCTAATGTTCATAATAAAGCTACGTTTTAATGGTTTTATGTGTGGTAATTTATGTTTACGCCATACATTCGATATGTGAAATTGTGGCAGTATGATAAATAAACTGTCGCCTCATTATTTATTTAAATAACATTACTTGAGTGCATGACGTATAATTCTCCGTCCCTTTCTTCCATTCATGACTCCCTATATTTGAGCCAAAGATACCTCGCTCACTGGGTCGGAAGAAATCGTGCGAAGAAAAGGAGGTAGTCCAATTGTGCTCTGTGCGTAAGCCGATTAATGGAAACTAATAAAAAACAAGTAATTTAAATTGTGTTGTGCTACAAATACTTAAATATTATTATAGACTTAATAATAGTGGCCAGACGATAAAGTAATATAGAAGAACCGTCGTAACCGTTTGATGGAGATCTGGTGAGTTCCCTTTGTGTCCTTCCATCACTTACTGATTGTGCTCAAGATTTTGTGATCTAATAAAATTGAACCAAAGCGTAGACAAAATTGATCACTTCGACCGGATATTGTACAAATTTAAAATAATTGGGCACAATTTCACATATCGATAATAACTGACTTGTATTGAAATTCAAATATCGTCGATAATAATTAACTAAAATGGCTACTTCAAAGTCTGATGTAGTTTTTGAACGTAATGTACGCAAATTACAAAATAAAATTAATGCATACTTTTCTCGAATGCAATCTATTTATGATAGTTTATCTCGATTGTCGGATGAGGAAAGTGTGAATGTTTTCATGTCGAAAGCTAATACAATTGATATGGTACGTACAGAGTTTATCCAGTCACTTGATGAACGTAATGACTTATTGGCATCAAATGCAAGTGCATCGGAACCCAGTTACGAGTCCTTGACAGCATTTGATGATTTATATTCCCGCGTTAAATATAAGTTATCGGAATTAATGTCATCGCGTCAAAATACGCACAATATGACAAATTCTGTAAGTGAGAACAAATTTGAGTCTCACCGACTGTGTCCGAAGCTACCGCGTTTAGAATTATGTGCCTTTAATGGTGATTTGGAAGGATGGCCTATATTTTATGAAACATTTAAATCAGCTATCCATGAAAATAATAATCTCACGGATAGTGAAAAAATTCAATACTTAATGGGGAAATTAACAGGTAACGCTCAAATTATTTGTCACGGTTTTATGCCTACCGCAGAAAATTATCCTGTCTTATGGAAAACTTTAGTAAATAAATATAATGACAAGCGCAGACTAGCCGCTAATTACCTGGACAAAATATTATCTCTACCGTCGGTTAACGAATCGGATCCCATTAGTCTTGAGAATTTTATTGATAAATACTCCTCATTAATTAGTTCATTAAAACAATTAAAATTTGAAAGTCTTGAAGATTTTATATTTATTCATTTAGGTTGCAAGAAAATTAATTTGGAAATTATGAAATCATTTGAAATGAGTCATTGCAACTCCGAGAAACTACCTACTTGCAATCAATTTATACAATTTATTAGAAACCAATCACATATTTTACAGCGAGTTTATAACTTCACAAACACTCAAAATTGTAATAAAAATACAGGACCTAAAATTAATTCACAAATTTGTGGAAATAGCAAATGTCGTTCAAATAATAATCAAAATAATAAAATGAATACATTTGTTATTCACGAGCAATGTAAATGCGTATTTTGTGGGCAGATAGATCATTCTGAATTAAATATTTGTCCCAAGTTTAAATCAATGACACCAAGCGAACGTTTTACCTTCATAAAAAAGAATAAGTATTGTGTAAATTGTTTGAGGACTGACCACACAGTTCGTAATTGTAAATCAAAAGTTAGATGTAGCATTTGTTCTTATAGTCATCATGAACGATTACATTTCATAGATAATATGAATACAGAGCAGGTACTTCCATCCGTAAACACAGCTATGAACGGTAATAATAATAAGCAATTTAGTCAAATGTCGCTTAGTGATTCTGTCCAGTCGATCGCGCCGCAGGAAGAAATATCATCGAATTCTAATCAAGGTAGTGGTGCTGTATCACTGTGCGCTTTGGATGAGCGATGTGCTAATGAATTCAGTTCTGATGCGCAGTCGAATAAAACAGTTTTGCTCGGTACAGCACAGTGCAAGATTTTGGATAATGCGGGAAAATTACATACCGTACGCGTATTAATTGACAGTGCGTCTCAGCGTGACTTAATTACACTTGAATGCTGCAATAAATTAAATTTACCAATATTTACATCTAAAATCAAACGAGTTTGCGGAGTAGGTGATGTAAAAAATGTAATCGAAGGGCATTCATTTATTACGATTTGCTCTCAAATAGATGAATCTTTTCACGTCACATTCCAGCCCTTAATAATCCGAAAGATTACTAGCGAGTTACCAACCGCAAAAGTGGACATTACTCAGTTAGATTATTTAGAAAATATTAAATTAGCTGATTGCAATTATTCAGAGCCTGGCAAAATAGATTTAATTTTAGGTTCGGATATCTTCGCTCGTATTTTACTACCACACACTATATCAAGGGCCCCCGGAGAACCCGTAGCAATCAATACCAAGTTTGGATATCTTATTGTCGGTCAAGCTCCGGTATTAATGTCCCCTACAAAAAATACATATACATATTGCACATTAGACAATACATTATTACCTGAATACAATGCTCAAATTCTTAAGATGGAGAAGATGCCTAAAGCAAAACCATATAAGCAAGATGAACAGGATTGTGATAACCTTTGTCGTAATACAACTACTCGCGATAATTTAAGCCGCTGCCAAGTCTTATTACCATTTAACGACAGAGCATCTAAATTAGGTGATTCATTACAGGCTTCAAATCGTAGGTTACCTTCTTTCGAACAGAAGTTATTATCACACCCTGAGATTAAAATAAAATACAATGCAGTAATAAAGGATGATTTAAATAAAGGCATCACGTCTACAGTTGTAAATAGCAATAAATTTATTTTGAAATACCTTGAAAATTATAAGTCATCATGGCTCAACTTCATGCGAGTCATGATGTATATTTTCACATTTATATTTATAGTGTTTGATAGCTCTCATGTAAAAAATGCACAAATTGCAATTCTCAATGTTCTGAAAAGGTTTTACTTTACGAATAAATTAATTGGTATTCAATTTTGGAAAAACTTTTCATTATTTTTACAATGGCTTAGGACATTAGTTCACAATATTGTTTTTCTTATTGAAATGAAACTGGGAAATTTTGACTTACATTTTGATGTTCAACATGCTATTTTTCAAGCGGTTCGAAATTATTTCATAGCTTTAATTCAAATTGGCATTGTTTTACTTCAGTTTGAAAATAATACACGTTTGATAACACCTTGTCCGATAGATATTATTGAGGAAATATTTCCAAGTCGTGACGGAGTCGTAAGAGTAGTTCGAATTAAAAGTCGTATATATCGAAGACCCGTGATTAAGTTTAATCGATTATCTTCACAATAGCTTCGGTGTGACAACATTCACATACAGTCCACTTCTCTCAACTATGTATGCATTTATTAATAAGTAAGAAATTAATTATTTGAATTATAACTTATATTAATTATTATTTTAATTGTATTATAACTAATTTACCCTCCATATTTGTCTTGAAAGAGCTTTACTCTTTCAACCTGGGGGATATGTTTACGCCATACATTCGATATGTGAAATTGTGGCAGTATGATAAATAAACTGTCGCCTCATTATTTATTTAAATAACATTACTTGAGTGCATGACGTATAATTCTCCGTCCCTTTCTTCCATTCATGACTCCCTATATTTGAGCCAAAGATACCTCGCTCACTGGGTCGGAAGAAATCGTGCGAAGAAAAGGAGGTAGTCCAATTGTGCTCTGTGCGTAAGCCGATTAATGGAAACTAATAAAAAACAAGTAATTTAAATTGTGTTGTGCTACAAATACTTAAATATTATTATAGACTTAATAATAGTGGCCAGACGATAAAGTAATATAGAAGAACCGTCGTAACCGTTTGATGGAGATCTGGTGAGTTCCCTTTGTGTCCTTCCATCACTTACTGATTGTGCTCAAGATTTTGTGATCTAATAAAATTGAACCAAAGCGTAGACAATTTATTTGATTTTTTTATTCTAATTAAATTATAGACCGTGCACGAACTGTTAACGTATCTTAAACTTCACAATATAATATTACATTCACATTATTTGTATATAATTTGCGATGCCTACTCGTCAAAAGCTAAGTTATGGGCAGCAAAATTGTGAACATTCCTCAGTTCGTCGATAATATAGAAGATAGACTATCCGTGCAGGAACGTAGAAATAATACAATTTCCTGCGGCCGGGCGGCCTGTCGTAAGTGGCAACGAAACATCAAAAAGTCGTGTGGTAGGGTGCCCAGCTGGACGGCTATCAGTTACTTGCTCTAAAGTATGTCACCATAACAACCTTGAGTTGTGTTCCGATATTAATGGTGGACAGGTTCCACTCCCCCTTTAGAGAGTGGCAGCACATTGCTAGCACCTTTAGTGTTACAAACCTCCCTAGGCGATGGACACCACTTTCCATCAGGTGATCTATCTGCCTGCTTGCTGAACTTATGCAGTGCCACAAATTCCGAAACACAACTCTAGGTTGTTATGGTGGCATAACTGGCATAATCCATACCAGGGATGGTAGCCATCCAGACGGAAAAATGCCCTACCACTTGACTGTGGGTTGTCTTGTGGCCTCTTACGACAGGCCGCCCGGAAGCAGAAAATTGTATTCTTTCTCCGTTTCTGCACGGATAAAAATTTATATAAAATGATGAAAAAAATAATAATATTACAATTTAAGACCAATTTAACTTTAAAAAATAAGTTTTTAATAATAAAACATTGATTTAAAGTTTTTTAAATTATATTTTCTATAAAAACAAGAATGGACTGGTGATGCCAGCTTGTCGCAAGAGTGTGTTTCGAGTTACATTTTCACTGACCAATTGTCATGCCTTTGTATTAATTTTCCATGCTTGTATAAAGTTTATATCACATTTTAACCAGAAATAAGATAACGGATGTGCAGATATAGCAACTCGGTATATATCGCACCAAAAACACCCAAAGCGCATTATAAGCGCTTAACCAACTTTAAACAATGTTGTGTAACATTGAATCCTTTCGAAACTGAATCGCTATTACGCAACGAGATGATGTTGTTATGAGTTTTTATTAATATCCTGTATTTATTAAATTTCGAAGCTACTTTGTTCGACTCTTAATCCTTGACATAGTTTGGGCTATGACGTTCTTTTAAATAGGAAGAGCGGTACTTTTCCTTTATCGATTTGATTTCGAAGAATCGAATCGATGACTTTTTTTTTTGAGGCGAGGGAAAATGACTAACCGATTTACGCACTCTCTGGGCCGTCACTAGGAAACGGCACGAATCCACGGGGGGCGGTAACGCTAGCAATTGTATGCTTTATTTTGCGTTCCGTCCGCTATGGATTACACAGAGGAGTGTGGAGACTCCGAGTGATGCCGCACGGGCGAGCAACCTCAATACCCACTAAAAACCCCCTCCTCCCTGACGACCCTGCGCTTTTGTGTGTTGGAAAGACTGAGATATAGAACATAGTTACGCAACAGTCGATCCAGCGCAATAAAGTGCTTGAAGTGTGCCCGGGGAGAACACATTCCACTTTGAGACGGGGGTAGTTGTTAAATCCCTTGCTTTACCTAGTAGCTAAGGGCCCCCTCGGTCCGGAACCTAACTCAGGGAGGGAAGTAATGCGCGTACCTGCCTCTTCGGGTGCCGGCTGAAGGGCGGCGACCTCGAGAAGAGACCGTAGTACGCGCCGAAGGACTTCGCTCCCTATCCCTTTCTGCGGCCTCTTTGAAAGACATTACTGCCTCACAAAAAGTAACCGCAGCATCCCAGCGGTCGTCGCCCTGCAACATGGCCGTTACCAAGTCGCCGAGCGATCTGACGGCTCCTACGTGTGTCTCGAGTTCGAACCGCTGCGGCGTCCAGGCAGCGCACTCGACAAGCGTATGAAGCGCCGTTTCGGGTGCGCCACACTGTCGGCAATCCGGAGAAGGCAAGCAGCCCACAATGCGAAACAGATACTGATCGAAACAACCGTGTCCGGTCAGTATCTGTGTCGCCCTGAAGGTCAGGGTTCCGCTGGTGCGGTTGATCCATTCCTCCAGCTGTGGCCTGATTGCATCCACCGTAAAGCCGCCGGCCGCAGGGTGTTCGAGGTCACGAGACCAGTCGACGAGGTAGCAAGCGGTTTCCCGCTTCCTGACCGTCTCTATCTCGAACAGAAGGTCAGTCCTCTAGCTAGGGCATCCTGCTGGGTACGACGAACCCTGGACAGGACGTCTGCCTGGAGAGGCCAGGGCAGCTCACCTGCCAAGAGTGTCGCCGCCGTCCAAGACACTGTACGATACCCCCGTATGGTTCTCACGGCCAGAACCCGCTGCGCCCGGTGCAGCAGGGTTCGGTTGTGGCGGTGAAGCGCATCGAACCAGATGGGGACACCGTAAAGGGCCATACTCCTCAGGATGCCAGAATAAAGTTTCCGCGTCGCACCCCCCGGCCCCCCCACGTTGGGAAGAAGCCTTGAGAGTGCGCCCGCGGAATTCACCAGTTTGGGAACTAGCTGCTCAAAGTGCGCTTTGAACAGCCATTTCCCGTCTAAGACTAGCCCAAGATATTTCATCTTGGGCTTTCACGGACATGTCCGGGGGAGGATTACGGAATTTCCTATGGAACATGAATCGAATCGATGACTATCTTAAGATGCCGCAACAGGCCGACAGTGGGATGCGAACAAATCCATTTTTCGTTGATATTTACTGATCAATAATTGACCACAACAAATCTTCATGATATGAATAGTATAGTGTTACGTTCTAGATGCCGACAAAGACAAAATCACACCTGCATACCTGTAGAAACACTTTTTATTACCATTCGGCATTTGGACTTTTTTGTTTACTTTATGTTTAAAGTTTTTTCATTTTAAAAAACGGCCCATTGTGTATGGTAATCTTTTACGGCTTATTATTGTATTGTAATCAGCCAGGTGTCTCGGATTTAAAGTACAAACCGATTCTAGGAAATACAGTCCACGCGGCCGGAAAGGCGCCAACAAATAAACCCGATTTGCAAATTTATACGACTACCCACATTAATTAACACTTTATATTGCACCTGTGCAGTATAAAGCAATGCCCCGATGGAGAGATGATGCAGTCGAGCAATAACCACGAGCGAAGCTAGACTTGTGTACATTCGATAACCTATTTAGTGACGGACTTTGCGTCTATAGTAATTCTAACGGCATTTTAATTCGAGTCCTGCAACTCGTAACAATAGAATATACTTTATTGTACAATAAAATTTACGAGACAATACACAAAAACAGCTTAGAATTAAGTACAAATGGCGGCCTTATTGCTGGCAGCGATCTCTTCCAGATATCCTTGGGATGGAGAGAAAACGGCATAAAAAGCTAGGGCAGGGTTTAATTGTACAATATTCTAAAAATTAATATATGTTTAAAAATACATATCAATATTATACACATAAATACATAAAGCATAGAAATATACCTATATATATATACATACATACATACATTAAATTACATATAAACATACATACATTATACTTTATGGTAATCGTTAACAAGTCTATTGAAGAAGGATACTGATTTGGCTTGTCTCACTTCTAGTGGAAGCATATTCCATAATAAGCTGTCCGCTTGAATACTGAATGATCCATTGTAAAACTTAATATGAGACGTACGTAAGACGTAATAACCAAATCCCCGCCAAATTCATGACATGACACCATTTTACTTCTTCAGTCTTATCAAAACAGTATAAAAAAACTATATAATTATAAAACAGTGATAAATAATTTTTAATTAAAAGACAGAAGTGATAATGTAATAATCAAATCTTAAGTTTGTTTTCAATTTTTTCAATTTTGGAATGAACACTTAAGATAAGATACTCGTATAATTTATCTCCCCACCTGTAAGTCATTAAGAAACATTATCATAGTCATGACCTTTCTGTATTTAAAGATACACATTCTTATTATTACGCTGGGGAACGCATATGCGCACCTCCCCGACTCCGGGAGTGGTCAGCAAGGGGTAAGGGGGCTTCCCGGGGGCTAACTCTACACACACCTCTGCGGAAGGAGTAGTGAGGTGCCAACTGCCGGAGTACCCGCTAAACCTAGCAGGGTCCCTCCGCGTTTAATGAGGTTCCGCGAGACCTAACCTTATGTATCTCGTCACGAAGCGACGCCTCGACGCATGCCTTCAATATAGGTACCCCTAGGACCAGGGCATTCCATGGCCTTCAGTGTGTATCATTTAAAGATACTGTAGCATAACTATGTATAAACTAAAAAAAATTACCCTTAGCTACAGCTATACTTTTTTCGCGATTTTACTACAACATCATTATGTCCGGCTTATAAACTATATATAACTGCCAATTATCATCTATATAGTCCCTCTTGGAAATTACGAGTAATTTCCGAGAAAAATTATTGCAACATACAAAAAGCTACATGTAGACTTCATAGTTTTGATTTTATTAAAATGGCTACGGAACTCGAAATTGTTGTATTGATATTCAAAATGTATGTTTTTAGTATTTCACATTTGATAAAAAAACTTTTTTCTTTTTTTACTTAATACTATCCAATTGCCTTAGTACTGGTTAAAATTTGAACTCCATACATGTAATGCCAATTTTCTACATTGGTATAATAAGATCCAACATAAGTGAATCATGGACTGATTCAAACACAAACTGTATATAAAACAATTTCTAGGTACTCACGATTTATCCTTGACATTACTTAACGAACAAGAAAAAAACAGATGCTACAACTAGATACGATGCAAAAGTTCGAATATTTATATGTCAAATATCATTTATTACAGATTGTGAACAAGTCAAAGAATAAATATTCTTGGAAACTGATTTAGGTTAAGGAAATACATGTATGGACTCTTTGATTGGTAATTAAAAGGGTTTTTTGCTTTACATTTTACACACTGACAAAGACAAGTAGAAGTAGTAGAATAATAACTAAGAAACTTCTTTTTACCTCTTGTCGGAATCCGAAAGATATAGTTGATTCTGACTGGGAGTTCATCCACACTTCCTTGACACCTGGAAGTTATCCACCGTACGTGGCGCCCGCTCCACTGGCTGGGCCCCCTGGTTTTCCCCGAGCGCTACAATATGGGGCTCTTCAAAAAGGCCGTAAACAGATATTTAAGGTCTCAACGAGGTAGGCAACGCATCGGCTCCCTTAGTGTTGCAGATGTCCATGGGCGCCGTTAACCACTTGCCGTCAAGTGGACCCCAGTTTGCCTATAAGCAAATATAAAAAGGGCTGAAAGGATATTTGTTTTAAGAAACATTTTGTAAGAAATATCACAATGTTATTTTTACATCGTAATGTTTCAAGTTTACAATATGGCGTGATACTACTCGCTGTGAGTAGCCATTCCGCTCAGCTTCCGTTAAACGTAGCATGTTTCTGTAGTCTCTTGATTCCGCTGCAGTCAATTCTTTTGAAAGGTCTGTAGAAGCCCCAAACTCTTCTCTGCGTTCAAACGATTTACAAACCCATTTTCGCTTCTTGTAAATTGTGGGCTTAATAAGTATTTGGTTTGCTAAACTTTGCACATGCCAACCGAATACACTGTTTTAGACGTGAGCGACGAAAATACGACAAAATACGATATTTGAGGCATAAACAAACTATCGAATTCTCGTCTAAAATTCACTGTGTGTGTGAACACCAGGCAGCGAATTGTCGATGCGAGCATTATTCTACGCTTTAGACATCCTACGCACCGTGTATTTAGAATATGAAGTCGCAATGGATATTAATACGTTCATGTCCAAAATCCAATTACGTTCTATTACATTCTATTTTATATAATCGGGTTATAAATTGTGGCGCCTACCGACTACCAGTAGCCCGTTTGCGCCAAGCCTGATACGTTTTTTAAAGTTTCAAATTACTCAATCTGAAATGTTGAAATATTCTAACATTATTTCAAAATTTCGCTTAAGTCAAATAACCTTTCACCGTCGATATAATACTACTAACTAGCTATACCTACATACATACATGCGACTTGGATCGTTTTGGACATGGGGCCTAACGCAGCTACTATGATAAACATGATAAGTATAAAAAAATATACTTTTTGCTATTTCATACAACTACCAGGATATTGAAAGAGAAACAACCAGAACGAATGCAAGGATAATGGTAGATGATGTTATGCTGGAACAAGTGAATGAGTTTGTATATCTCGGATGTGCTTTTAGCAGGGATGGAAGGTACACCTGGCGTGAAGTTATGTATGTATGTATGTATGTACCAGGATATGTAGTATGTAGATGTACCTGTCAATTTCACTAAATAACTCCCAAAAGCAAGCGTTTTGGGTACTTGGGTCCTTATATTATTATTTTCTGAACCTTGCAAGATTCTAAATGAAATTTCGATCTTAATCTCTCCTTTTTTTTTAATCCGTTGAGCTGTTTCGGAATCTATACGAGACATACAGACAGGCTGAGTCAAAATTTTTAAAATCAACAATTCAGGATTTAGCTTCAGGATAGTAGTATACCTAAATAGCATGTTTTTATTTAATACAGACACTTTAGTTGTATTGGCATTTAAGTTTTGAATTCTGCGATTATTAAAATCAATGAATATAGCATTCAAGCTATTTTATTTATTGATTTGTTTGTTGAAATGATTGATTGCCCTAAGCTCGCAATAATAGAAAATTAATAAGTAATTACTGATGTATTGATGTTTATTTCCTGTTGAGTTTATAGTAGGTAAATAATTAAATGCATCGTATTAGATCGCGGGTCATAATAATGACCCGGATTTTTGGACGGAGTGGGGCCATTGGAAGGCCGACACGTGGAGGCCTTTTCGGCGATTTAGTCTAAATGTTATATAACAAGTAAATCTAGTATAAATGTTATTTCCGTATGGAGTGTCCGTTTCGGGATCCGAGATCCGCTTGAATACTTCGCATGGTCTTCGGTATCCCTGAATGTCTCCATTGGCACGCATATCTAGGGATGCCACCGTTTTAGAAGATTTTTTTTATTGCAGAAGTTGAGCCAACAGGCAGACGGCCCACTTGATGGAAAGCGGTTACCATCGCCACTGTTACCACGCTGCTGCTCTCTTAAGGGAGACTGGAACCTACTCATGAATGCCGAAACACAACACAAGGTTTTTATGGCGGCATACTCAAGGCCAGGGTTGGTCCCCATCCAGTCGTGCAAATACGCAAGCAATATGTAAGTAGTATTTTTAGTTTTAAGTTGTAAAAATATAGTACTTTTGGGAAATTTAGGCGGAGAATAGTAAACTTTTAATGTTTTTATTATTTATTATATATTGTATTTGTTTCCTTATTGAATTTACCATGTGTATTCATTACTATTTTTATATTAGTATTGATCAACAAAGATCTTTTATTTTTAAAATAGCCATAAAAATATGAACATAAAGCGCACCAATTGAAATAGCTATGAAAGTATAGTGCATTTTAAACTTTATTATTTTTCTATAATCTATATTATAATATATCCGTAAATGGTTTGTATATTGTTTAAAAAAAAATTAAAATCACGGGGAATAATTCGGCCAAGGGGATTTCTAAAATGCAATTTTTACAATTTTTGTTTGTCTCTTTGTCTCTCTGTCTGTTAGTTATAGGTAGTAAGAGTATCGCCTAAAAACTACTGAACAGATTTAAATTAATATCGAAATGGTAACTTAGGATACTTTTTAACTCAATAAATGATGTCGCTTCCATGAGACAGACGAAAATAGCGATAAAGATGGCGCTGCGATCGCATCCTTTTTTTTAAAACTAATCAATCAAATCAACAATTAGAGAGCAGAAGCCGCGTAACATTCATCGAAAAATATTAAGCGCCTGTAGAAAATGTAATACTGGCCTGGCACGTGTATACAAGCTTTTTTTTCTAAAATTGTAGGTACTTGGCATTCTTTAATAACTAAGGATTACTTACGAGTTCCCCGGAATCCAAGCACCAGATCATGTGGAGACCATGGGACCACATCGCGCATAATGTAAAAAAATAAAAATCACTTCACAATTGAAGCAGATATCGTGTAACAAAGAAGTCGGTTAACAATTTTCACGTGTTTCTCTCGATTTCCCTGAGGTCCACTTATCAGATACTGATACCGTTACAATGGGACTAATTCGAGAGTATAAAAAATATTTAGAAAACAGGTTCACGATGGACAGAGAAATCGAGTAATAAACATACAAAAAAACATACAGACGAATTATGAACGAACCTTCTTTTTGAAGTTGGTTAAATATCCTAAAAAAGCATTTATAATTATTATATAGTTTATATCGAACACAAGCGACGAATGCTAATATTTTTTTTTAATTATGCATACAAAATACATTAAATCAATAAAAAAACATACACACACCATGTGCTTAAAACGCACATGCATAATATACTCTTTTGTTTATTGTTCAAGTCAATTTAACAGTGTAGCCTTGGCGAAATCGGTGATTATAGAAGTCTTTGACATTAATTATTATGGTCGAATTTCAACCACGGGTGACCACAATTGTGGTAAAATATATCATGAAACTATTTAATACGTCGTAAACTCATTATTCAATGTCAAAATATAGAATTATAAAACAATAATAATGTACTACTTTTAAAGTAATTATTTTATTATTTAGCTACAGCACTGCTTATATATATATATATATATATATATGATGATGATGATGATGATGATTGTTCCGACCGTTTTCGGCCATGGCGACCACTTTGACCCCTAGTCTGGTAATTGGCGCTGGTGCGCGCGAAGATGGCTTATATAGCCTATCTTGGCGGCGAAACTCCGTGCACACTGAGGGCACTTGAGTACGCCGTTGACATAGTTATATGTAATAGCAGCAGGTGGGCGAGCCTTTAACTGGTCGCGTTTAGTGTCAAGGTCAGCTTTACGCTGCACCTCGAACTCACGTATTTGGCTGTTCACCTTCCTGCGCCATTCTGGCCGCTGTGCTGCCAAACTTTCCCATCGGGAGGGCTCTATATTGCACCTTTTCATGTGTCGCTTTTGGACATCCTTGAACCGGAGGAGGGGACCGCCTTGGTTCCGCTTTCCTTCCTCCAGTTCAGAGAAGAAGATGCGCTTGGCCACTCTTTCCTCCGCCATACGAGATACGTGACCGCACCACCGAAGCTGTCGACGCATTAAGTAGGCTTCAATGCCACCAACATTGGCTCGCCGAAGAACTTCGGTATTTCGCACTCTATCGGACCATCTGATCTTCATGATGGTACGAAGGCATTTAAGGTGGAAGCGGTCCAGAGTGTGGATGTGGCGGCGGTATGCACACCATGTCTCAGAGGAGTATAAGAGGTTTGGCAGCACGACTGTCATATAAACTGATATCTAAGTGGCCAACTTAAGGTCATGCGAGCAGAAGACCTTGGGACATAACTTGCCGAATGTTGCAGCAGCGGAACCTACCCTGCTATTGATCTCAGCATCAAGGTCACACTTGGATGTTACTGTGTTCCCCAGATAACGAAACTTATCTACCTGCTTCAGCACATCCTCACCAACTTTTATGGTCAGTGACTCGTGACCGTGTATGTCCAGGGACATCACCTCCGTCTTATTAACACTAATCTTCAAGCCGAACTTACGGCAGGC
This sequence comes from Dendrolimus punctatus, assembly GCA_012273795.1. Classification (NCBI taxonomy): domain Eukaryota; kingdom Metazoa; phylum Arthropoda; class Insecta; order Lepidoptera; family Lasiocampidae; genus Dendrolimus; species Dendrolimus punctatus. Next base: position 21,515,540 of record CM022527.1, read on the forward strand.
TTGGTGAAATGCGGACATCAGCTGTTGTAGGCCATCTATGGATTCTGCCAGGAAGCACAAGTCATCAGCATACATGATCTCAGTGATCAGTGCGTATGAGACTTTAGTACGAGCCTTAAGTCTGGCCAAGTTGAAAAGGCTGCCATCTGTGCGAAAGCGGATGCGGACTCCGTGAGAAACAGTTTGTAAGACCTCTCTAACTACTACCGCAAAGTATAACGCGAACAGAGTAGGCGCTAAAACGCATCCTTGCTTCACCCCACAGGTAACGGGGAAGAAGTCTGTCTGTTCACCGTCTACAGCAACGCAGCATTGCATGTCGTCATGCAGGAGTCTAAGAAGTCTCACAAACCCTTCCGTGCACCCGAGCTTACGTAGTACCAACCATAGGGCTTCCCGAGGCACGCTGTCGAAAGCCTTCTCTAGGTCAACAAAGCAAAGGTATAGTTGACAACTCTGTTCTCTGCTCTTTTCCTGCAGTTGACGCACACAGAATATGGCTTCGCATGTGCCTCGGTCCGGTCGGAAGCCAAACTGGGTTTCAGGCAAAATTTTTTCAGACAAGTTCTTTAGGCGGTTTAGGAGAACTCTAGCAAAGACCTTTCCGGGAGCTGAAAGGAGTGAAATACCGCGGTAAGAGCTGCAGTCAGATCGGTCACCCTTTTTCTTGTAGAGAGCAGTTATGCGCGATAATTTAAATGTATCCGGGACGCGTTCCTGCTCCCACATACAAACAAACAGCTCCCATACCAACGTGTGCAACTCATCTCCACCGTATTTTATCAGCTCTCCCGGTATGAGGTCAATGCCAGCCGTCCGTTTGTTTTGTTGCTGTCTGATGGCAGTAACAACCTCGTCACGTAATAGAGGCTCGTCCAGCTCAAAGGCAAGAGGGAGCTGAGGCATTAAGCCAATACTTTGCAGATCAGCTGATCGATCCACATTTAGCAATGTATTAAAGTGCTCCGCCCAGCGTTTTAGTACATCCTCCTTGCTCGTCAACAGGTGACTACCGTCTAGAGACCTTAAAGGCACCCTTGCTTGGTAGGATGTACCAATCAGCTTACGCACCTCACTGTAGAATTCTCCCAGCTGGTTTGTATCAGTGAGCCATTGCATGTGGCTGGCTTTGTCCTGCCACCACTTGTCTTTCATATGTCGAGACAGCTTGCGCAATTCAAGGTCACTAGCTTTAACAACCGCAACGCTTCCTTTTTGCCTTTTATGCTGTCGCAGGAGATCTCGGTGTTTGTCAAGTGCTGCCCGCAGGATTTCATCGTTCTCGTCAAACCAGTCTTCGTTGCGACGGTATTTGTTACCCAGTGCAGTTGAAGCGGTATCCATGATATGAGATGACAATGTTCCCCAGGCAGCATCGACATCACCTACCTCATTAACTGGCAACAGCTTTTCAGACAGGCCTTCAGCGTATTTCTCCCTGACCGCGAGATCTTTTAGCTTGTCCACGTTCAAAGACGCAAGCTTTTTTATAAGAGACCTACGTGGGCGACGGGGGCGGATTCGCAGCATAGTGATAATAAGTCGGTGGTCAGACCAACAGTGCGCACCACGCATAACGCGGGTGACCTGCACTTGACTGAAATCTTTTTGCCTCACGATTGCATAGTCAATCAAATGCCAATGCTTGGATCTTGGATGCATCCATGTTGTCTTGTACTTGGCGGCAAGTCTAAACATAGTGTTCGTAATTGCCAGACCGTGTTGAGCACAAAAACTGAGCAGCAACTGACCGTTGTTGTTCATGTTGCCAACTCCATGTTTACCCAGAACTCCAGGCCAAGCCTCATAGTCCCGACCAACCCTAGCATTGAAATCGCCCATCAATAGAACCTGCTCTCTGGCGTTTATGCTATCGAGGCAATGAGTCAGTTCCTCATAGAACTTGTCCTTGATGTCATCAGACTTGTCTAGCGTAGGAGCATAAACACTGATGATATTAAGGTGGTTGTCTTTGCCCTGGTGAAGGCGCAATGTGGTAACGCGATCTGAGATATGTACAGGGTACTCCTCTAAACGCTTTGCTAAGTGGTTCTTGATGGCAAATCCCACACCTGATCGTCGAGTTTCAGAGGCAGCGGTACCTTTCCAGAAGAAAGTGTAGCCGCCACCTACCTCCACCAGCTCTCCTTCATCGGGGAGATGTGTTTCGCTGAGAGCAGCCACATCCACATTATAGCGATGAAGTTCCCGAGCTACTATGGCGGTCTTACGTTCAGGGCAGGCGTTACCATCTCGATCAAGAAGCGTTCTAACGTTCCACGCGCCGAATGTCATAACAGTTGTACTTTTATTTTCTTTGCGACGTCGACCACGATTTGGATGATGCGATGATAGCCGCGGTTACTACCACCTGCAGAGTCAGGACGAGCATTTTTTTAGGGCACCTTTTCTAGCCCCCTCCCCGGCTGAGCGGGGAAAGCAGTGCCTCCCTAAATAGGGCTGCTTTGTCATCCCGAGTGCTGCCGAGCCCGCACTGTCGCCCCAGATTTGCAGCGCGGAAACGACCACGGCGTGTACTCACGCCCCCGGGACCGCCTGTGTGCAGGTATCAGACAAAGCCTAGCTTGCATCGGGCTACACCTCTCTACCTTTACCCATCGCCACAGGACTTTTGCGTAATCGGAGTCTAGCAGCGGAAGCGGTCAGATGCGCAGGATATATTAACGTGCACAAGGGTACGCGCGAAACCCAGGTGCACATGCTCATCCTTGTCCTTCAGGACCCAGTGGAACGGAGGCCGTTACGACTGGAGAAAGACTTGGATAGATGGATCAGTATCATGGTGAGAAAGTTACAAGGAGCCAGTACCTTCTCACACTCCCTTAATCGCCTTTTACGATACCCACGGGAAGATATGGGGTGGTGCTATTCTACTCTGCCGGCACCACACGGCTGATATATATATATACAATACACATTCCTGTCAAATATTTAACAAGACTAAGTACTTGCTAAATACAAAGCTATGACATACAGACAGACGGACGGATAAACCCGACAATTTCATAAGGGGTGTCCAAATTAATACAGAACCCTAAAATGACTGTCATACAGAGACGGGTAAATCAACGAACGGATATACCGGGTTAATTTGCAAAATGGTTACGGAACCCAAAAAGGATAGATCATCCATAAGTTATGACCCCTTTGACCTATGATAAGGTCACTCATCATTCCTGTACCGAGGTCACTATAACTGACGCGTAATGGCAAGTCATACTTGAGATACTCGAAATATTTAACCTTCTGATACATGGAAACGTCATACATATTTTAAGCATTTGTCATTTGATAACAGCGTCACAGTTGTATGATTATTGTATGGAATGACAATCGTTTACTAATAAACGTAACTGAAAAACTTTTCACTCATACATGAGTAGACGCTACATATAATACTTCTCTCGTTTAATGACGTATATTTTTTTTTACCAAATCAATCATAACAAGGAAAGAAAGGTTACGGGGACTTCTAGACCAAAGAAATGTTAATAAGTTGAGATATGTCTTAAAAAAGTGTTATATTTTTCTAATACATAATGGAAAACGTTATCCCTAAATTAAGTAGTAGTCCTAAGTCGAAGATTAAAATAATCGATTCATGTGAAAGAATTTCACAAATTATTAATATGAAATCACTTACAGCAAACGATTAGTTAATTTAAAGTAACTAAACCCACTACAATTTAATGAAAAAATCTTTTACATACCTTACCTCTATACATACATACCTTAGCGTAATCTTTTGTCTTATAGAGATTTGGTTAAAAAAAATGTATTTTTGTGTGGAATCGTGGTGATTTAAAACTCGATGAAACGAAAAAGCGACACCAAAAAGAGATAAAAATGTAAATCTATTGGACTAACCTTGCGAGAGAATAAGATACGAGTTTTACATTGCACAGATAAGAGAGTCAATAATATAATATAAGATCGATGATGAAATATAGGTCCAATTTGAAAAAATATTTTAATCGTGATTAATCCTTAATTGCACGCACACATAAGACACGCACTTGGCAAGTTTTTTTCAATCACTGACATGCAATTTTGCGTTAGACGATATTCTGTACTTCCTCATTGGTCAATTGATGACATTTTAAATAAATTAATATGTATTCCTATAAATTGAATTGACTTTGAAATTGCAGACAAATTATAATTAAAAATCAGACAATTTTCAAACTCGTTTCTATTTGAAGCCATAATAAAATGAGTAAAGCAAACTTTAAATAAATTAACATTCAATACAATTAAATATATAAAAACTGTAAACATTAAACGACTGTATGTCAAAAGACTTTTCACTACGTCGTAATGTTCTAATTATGAAAGTGTCACTTGTCAGCCAGAAATGTTAAACTGGTGGCCATTTTGACATTAGTCTATCAAACGATTTTGAAAGTGGAACTTTTTTTTTTTTTAACTTTTTTTTTATTTGAAACTCGATGAAACGAAAAGCGACACAAAAAGAGTTAAATACATACATATATAGGAATAAGCCTTCAAGAGAATGAGATACAAGTTCACGTTGTGCAATACAGATTAGAGAGTCAATAAAACCGATGATTAAACATAAGTTCAATTTGGACCGAAACAAAACTGATAATTATATTTTTTAGACTAAAACAGTGAAAAATTGAAAATGATACTTAAAAAGTTTATTTTTAATTATAATATGTTGACGGATGTGGTCTAAAGGGATAATATTTACATTAATAAGACGAGAAGACTTATCTGTGAGTGTATTCCCTGAGTATATTCGCTTCTACTGCGTGTGAACTGCATACACACACATTTTTTTTAAACTAATTTGCACGGTTGTGTATGTAACGATTGTTAAATATCCATAAATAAGCCTCAACCAAATTGGTCTTTGAGATTTTACTCTGACGGCAAAAACGAAGTTCTTGCCGCAGCTCGATAAATAATATTTAAAAAGATCATCATATTCTATCAAATTCTATCAAAGCAAGATGCATACAGTAGTATTTTATGAATATTCAGTATAATTAAGATTAGATCAATCAAATTCTGTACTCATTAATTGTATGAATAAATGTTAAATGTCGAAGCCACCAACGTTTGAAAATTTCCTGATTGCACTTTTAGACATATCGTACTTGTTATGTCAGTTAATTATTTCAATTTTAGAGTTCCGTAGCAATTTTAGCCTTAACAAAATCTTTATAAATTCATCATGCCCATTCATTCATTCATTCATGACCATTGTTAAATGTACCTACATTTAGGTATAAGAACATAAACTTATGCATGTAAACCTTAATATATCCAACCGTGCCTCTTGTCTTCTCTTGTCTTGGTCATCTCGCTGGACCCACAGGTGTTCTGGAAGAAAACTCTTTTCAAGGCTTAGCTCGCCTTTGTATATCACCACTATTTTGTGTACAATAAAGAATAAAGAAATAAAGAAGAAATCTGGAAAACTTTTAAACAAATTGCTTAGTGCAAATCGATGAAATTAACTTACCATATTATGTTAAATAGTATTCTATGATAACCTTTCTTAAAGGTCAACTGTAGGTGTGTCCTTTGATTACTAACACTTGAATTACCATCTTAAAATCAAACTAAATAAAGTTTAAATTGCTATACAAGAATTGATGGGATTAAGTCTAATGCTTCAAAATAATTTGAAATTTCAACAGTTTGAATATGGTTGGTTTTGCGTTGTTTTTATCTCAATATATTGACGATATGAAAACCTTTTATGTATTATAATGTTTAGAATTCGTATTAAGATATACAGATGTTCTTATTGTTCTTTGTATGTAAAGGCCTATTACCAGTTAATCCCGGTTGCGTATCACACGTATGGATAAGTGTTCTCGCCTTTTATAGGATAGGAGTGTTTTCTCCAAAACTTTTGAGAATCCGTAGCCGTTTAGACAAAAAGAAAAGAAAAAAACCTGCTAAAGTCGTAGTCTATCCGTCTATCCGTCACTCTGACGCATCCATCTGAGTTGAACTCGGTTGAAACTAGTTCTAATCAATTAACATTGGATATGGCAATTTTAAGAGGTGTCTGTTAAATTTAGAAGTTACTAAGAGCCGCTTGTGCAGAGCTTGCTTGGAAGTAGAAGAAACAGCCCATATCCTGCTAAAAAGTCGAGGAGTGGCCCAATACAGGGCAAATACCTAAGCGCCCCAGATAGCCTTCGAGAAGTCTTCGGAAATGTTAAGAAGGTAATGAACTTCCTGAAGGAACTGGGCTGGATGAAGTAACCTCATCCACTTTCTCACGCAAAATAGACGTTAAAGGGTTAAGTTACGGAAGCCGGCCGCTTGTAGAAGAAAAAGTCTTATCCAATCTTTGTATGTCGCAGTTAATTTTCTTAAACACTATTGAGTTCATCGGTATACCGTAATTATGGGTGTTTTACATTATGCCATAATAACAATAATGTAGTGAAAACTAGAAGTTTTCGCCATACATGTAGTTGAGCGATGGCTTTTTACACAGCACAAAGTCAGGTGGGATATCGTTAGTCAGGTCTTGGTAAATCATAATATTTCTAGCGCATTTGTAAGAACCTTTGGCGTTGAAAGTGTCCATAAGCGCTTTCTATCAGTTGGGTCGTCTGCCTCTCTTATGAAATCAGGTGATTAAAAAAAATTGTGTGCAGTTCACACGCAGTAGAAGTGAATCAAAGTGTGACAAGGCGTGGGTGGGATTATAAATTTCGTGACATCACATTTCACATGTTATATCGTTATATATATTTAAGCTTTAAAACGCAAAATTTGAAGTAATAACGAAAAACTTCAAAACATTTCCAACTCTATTTATAGGAGTACAGTGTTTAATGTATAAAATATAATGCACTTTATCTCATTCCCTCGCAGGCTTAGTCCTAAAGATTTATGTGTTTATTTCTTTTTAGTATCGTTTTTTCATTTGGTCGAGTTTGAAATCACAATGATTTTAAAGAAGTTTCACTTCAAAAATAAAAAACGTAGTAGTTTCTGAAATAAATAACTGACATTCAAAGACATAACCGAACTGACATTGACAGACATAAATAAAGAAAACGCAAGGATTCCGTTTTATCCAAAATGGCTACGCAAGTCTTAAAATGACAGCTACTATTGATATTATAATATAGATATTTTTATCAATACCGGAGAGTCAATAATATTGATATTAAAATAATATGTAAAAGAATATACTCGCTCTCTCTCGCTCTCATCCAAGTCGCCTTGGCGGATTTTACACGGTTATGTCAATGTGCAGGTTTTATCACAATATTTTCCTTCCGGGTTAGCACGTTATAATTGTATATTAACTAGGTCAGAAAACTGCATAAGTAGTATGCTTTCCGTCCTAGGTTCGAAAGCGAGCCCTTTGAGTTTGGGACGGGAGTGCGCTGACCAGTAAGCTACTATAGCTTGAACTACTTATGAGTTTAAATGGTTGAAATATTCAAGGCGGTAAAACTTATTATAGTTGCATATCCAAATGACAAAAAATCCCTGAACGTTAGATCGCCTCTACGAATCTTTCATTGTGCATAGCCCGACAAACACTTTCCTGGTTTATTTTTAAGATGGCTGCGTTTTGTGTAAATATGATGTTAATTTAAAGATTTTTTTATATATTTTAATTTATGGATCTATTTTGATATTTAAATTTATAGTCTTTGTCAAATATTATAGTTCCAAAATTAATTTAATTAATTAGTAAATTATGTATGGTAATAAATAAGAATAAAATTCATAAATTAGTTCATTCCTTTAGTTTCACATAATAATATTATTTCTTTATGTTTTGAACTTAATAGCTATTAAAGCCTTATAATTTTTTCTTCTTCTTTAAATTATTTATATTATAATGTATTAAACTACAAAATATCAAATTGCATGTAGTGTTTGCCTATAAGTGATTACTGCGTTTGCCATGTTTATTTTTTTGTAAAGCAATGTACATCCTTTGTATTAGTGTAAGTAATTGTTGGTAAACCAAGTTAATAAATAAATAAAATAAAACGGTTCTTCAGTGAGATCTTTATTTAATTTTTTTTTTTTTTTTTTTTTTTATTGCTGGAGATCAGCAGACAGGCAGACGGCCCACTTGATGGACAGCGGTTACCATCGCCTATGGACATTTGCAACACCAAAGGTGCTACGAATGCGCTGCTGCTCTCTTTAGGGAGCCTGGAACCTGGTCACTAATGCCGGAACACAACTCAAGGTTGTTATTGCGACATACTCTAGACCAGGGGTGGTAGCCATCCAGTCGGGCAAATGCCCTACCACCTGGCAAATTTTGTGGGTTCCGTACCCATTTTGTCAAAAACGCAACACTTATAACACCGTTATAAGCTAGATAAACTTAGTTGACAAAGCCCTAAACTGTCAGAGTGAACCTGGGTAAAGGAATCCGATTTTGGAATAAGAACGCTTTCGCGTCGCAGAGCATTACAAGAACTTAGTACAGTGGAGCGTCGATTATCCGAACGTGGATCAACCGAACGATCGCTTATCCGAACTACGACACCTACACGTTCAGATAATGAAGATGAAAACATAATCGGTGTTCCTGAAGCGTTTACTTACTTAGAAAGTCCTTAAAAAGTACGTGACCTAGCCGCTTGTACGGGAAAGCTTACTTCGACACACGTATATTGAATTTTTTAAGCGTTAATTGTACCGAACATGCACATGTTTAGTTTCTATTTGTCATTAAAGATATAAATATGTGAAGAAGTTGTTGACTCACCTCTACATAAATATATATGGCTGAATCAATACAGTTTGATTATACGATAAAACCGGTTTGCAGCACACCCATGTCCCCCCAATTAGTCCGGATTATCGACGCTCTACTGTATTAAATAATGGATAAAGGTGGAACAGTTCTTAGTGAATACATTACTTACACATTTTTTTTAGCGAGGGCCATACCCAATGGGCTGCGCAAGGGGGAATAGTCGCGGCCGGTACGTGGGATTCAGCAGGTTAGCTCTAGCCATAACTAGAAGTGCTATTGCCACACCACGATCAACGATGCCTACTAAAACCCCTCGGTGCTCGGTCGTTCACCTTATGCCATGGCTACGAGTATATGGCCTAGCCCCTCCGCTAGCGTTAGAAGTCAGTGGCTCATATCGGCCTCATCCACTGCCGGGGGACTTTTCTTTATTCCCCGCCCTGTATCTTTACACGTGAGGAGGTTTGTAACCGCAGTACGGGAGGAAAGGTGAGCGCGCGGAATACGGGGCGCCCCAATGTCGACCGCATAACGGCGGGTGAGAAACCCTTCCTCAGGGAGCCACCTGCTTACGGCGGCCAAATGCCTTCCGGCCCCACCATGTCCTCCTTAAGCAGGAGTGGAGCAGGCTGGTATGTCCACGTCCCCGTTCCGCCTCCTCCTTGGCAAGAATCACGGCCGGGGGCGAGCAACATGCGGCCCCAGCGTATTGCGAACAATGTGTCATTAACACGAATAACAATGTCTCATAACAAATAACGCATTAAACTCTTAACTACATCTGCGTGACATAATCACTAGCACTAACATTATTCCCGATGTAGCATAAAATAATTCATGAAGTTTTTGCGACAAATTATAAGCCAATATCGTGACTGACTGACATTTAGTCAATTAATTCATACAATTATGTAAATTATAATAATAACAATAAATAAGTAAACAAAAATATATAAAATACTGTCAGAATATGTATTAATTTTTTGTGTTAAACAATATTTATAGTTGATTTTGGAATAAATTAATTACATCATCTGTATATAATAATGTTGTATCTAAATATTGACATATTATAAACGCATGATTATCCGCAGCACGTTATTTAATTTTTAATTCGTGTTAGACCAGTTATTTTTGATTAAAATCTCACTGATTGATACGCATTTTTGAACAATATTGTTAACAAGTCGCACTTGTATTCATGAAATTCTTAAGAAGATAATGAGCCTTAAAAAAATTATGTTTGCGGAACTTGAGGCTGATGATACGTTTGGGAGATTCACAGATTTGGGCGGGAACTGGGAGGGTGATGTTTCACTTTGCAGTATTATGTAAAGAAAATTGTATTGTTAAAGTGAACAATGGTTATCGGATATTGATTATTTTTAACGAGGAATCATGTATTTGTGTTGGAAATCTTAATTTTCTAGTAAAATACGGCTATTCGAGCTGCCACAAGAACTGATTTCAGTGTACTTTGGTCACCGATTGGCAATTTAATGACGGTACTCTAATGATTAATGTTTCACTAATACCATGGAAGAAAACTAACCCTTCGTTTTTATTTCATGTTAGAGGAATGCATTTGCACATACCCTCGGGCCCCGGGACAAATCCCCGAGAGGTGTTGGGACTCTTGACGACCGACGCTACACACAAACTTCTGATGATAGAAGAAGTTGTAGGCATCAATCGTCAGACTACCCATTAAACCTTCCAGCGTCCCTTCGCTTCGTAATGAGTCGCCACGGGATCGTGATAACAGATATGACTGCCATGACGTCTCGATGCAAGCCGATAACAAGGGCCATCCCTCCGACCAAGACGTTCTACAGCACTGGATGTGGCTCGCCGGCAGAGCGACACACCCAGTATGGCAACATATATAGTGTATCGTTTCTATACTTTATTCCCCAAAGTCATGTAAGATATCGAGAGGAGATTGGCAAAGTGGCGCCTGCGACCCTATATTCACTGTCGTCTCGTCGCTTATACAAACGTAGAGTTTTACTTTCAAAAATCAATTAAATACATAAAAAATCTCTCAACCTCTCACTATTCCTTACGTAGTCTTTACACGGGTGGGTAGGGGAAGATAAAATTAAGGCTTGCTCCATTTTACCCTCGTTGAACCTGCTAGATACCTTTAATATGTCGTGGTAGCTTAGTGGTTAAGGCACTGGTGTCCTAAAGAAGTGAATGAAAAACATCTAAATGAAACCATCCAGATAGCACATATGTTAAACACGACAAGCTGCCTTAGGCAAATGTGGAGAGTATTCTGTCCATTTTTCTCTAAGAAATTGGGACCAAATATGGACTGTTACTTTTTGTAATAAGTTATCAAATAAACTCATCTACATAAAATTCGTAGATTAGAAAAACTACTTTCGTTGCTTATAGTTTATTTGCTAGATATTCTTCTTTTTTAGAATAATTTATTTGATACATATTTTCGTCTTTTTTAAATGATATTTAAATGTCAGTTGATTATCACGTGGCCAATGTTATGCCGTGGTTTTGTCTGCGAGAAATTCGAACTCATATTGTGCATCCTGTTGTATTATCCGGAATCAAATATGTAAACTATAGTCTTGCCCTTAGTTTGGCATTCCTTACACAATAATTGATCCTTACAAGCCAAACTATCATTTGTTGTCATAATACAGCAAGTGTTTTTTTTAACAACAGTCTATTCAATTCCTGATAAGGATGATTGACATTTCAAAAATCTAATGATACTATTTTAGTTTTCAACAATATCGGTCCCGGGATTCCTTTGATAATTTTTCGCTATATGTTATAATTTCGGATTTGGGTACAAAGACCCATTTGAGAAATTGAACCTGTATATTATATACTATATATTACACACATTCATTTATATACTATTTTATATAATTATCTTCTTAGTTTATGAATCATTAAGTATAATATTATTATTCTAGGTAATGGTTCTGAATCTGATCCGACTGTAATTCTTGGTATTGTTCTTCCATGTAATTAAGTCGGCAAATATAAGAGCCTATTTAAATTTTCAAAGGTCAAATAACAGTATTATCCTTTAAAATAATGAGTAAATGGCACCAAGGCTATATCCGAACATTGTTAGTTGCATAATGTTTAATTTTATTTATAAAAATATTCCAAGTGCGTCTCAGATTATGCGCATGACGAACTTCTACCATTTTTGCTATTTGTGTTAAAAATTCATCTTTTAATATTTTATTCAAAATAAGTTCCATTGGAGAGCATTTTTGAAGATCATACATAATGACAGTTCATAAATGTGACACTTCTGGGCTCGGACCACCCTCTGTAGGGGAACTAACAATATACCCCGCTACGCTAGTATGCCGCACTTGGCAGGTTTGACGCATGGGTTATCTCGATGTTTTCCTTTACTGTTGTAATTACGTGGTAATCCAATATTATCATCGTATAAATGTGTATAATGTTACGTCAGTAAACTGCCTAAGCGGTAGATGCGTTCGGGTCAGTATTCGAACCCGCGCCCTTTGAGTTTGGGAGGCATGCACTAGCCATCACGCTACCAAGACTAGGACGACAAAGATCATATATGCAAGTTGAAAATTAGCTCTGATTCCTACTATAGAGTGTATACAGATAAACCGCTTTATGCTATTGTTGTTTAAGGAGAAGAAGCGGAATAAAATTCCAGCAGTATACTCGTATCTAGCTATATCTCTTTTAATTTTCATTTATCTTAATTTTTAATATATAACTATATTACTACTATTCGTGTTTGAAAGAGAAGAAACCAGAACGAATGCAAGTATAATGGTCGATGATGTTATGCTAGAACAAGTGAATGAGTTTGTATATCTTGGATGAGCTTTTAGCAGGGATGGAAGGTACACCGCTGACATAGAAAGAAGAGTAAATTTGGGGAATAGTGTGAATGGAGCTTTAGGTAAACTTCTAGGCGCTAAGAACCTCAGCCAGAAGGCCCAGCTTACCATACACAACGCGGTTCTGGTACCTACGCTCACGTATGGAAGCGAGAGTTGGGTATGGAATAGAGAGCATGAAAGTAGAGTAAACGCGGTCGAGATGCGAGCACTGCGCAAAATCTGCGGAGTGACGCTCGCGGACCCCGTTCGTAATACCGAAGTAAGAAAGAGAGTCGGTCTGAAAGAGAGTGTCGGGGTGAAGGTAAGGAAAGGAATGCTCCGGTGGTTCGGGCATGTGAAAAGAATATATGATGAATGAATGACTAAACAGATATACAATGCAAAAGTGGATGGATGCAGAAGTCGCGGAAGGCCACGACACACCTTCCATGATCAAATTGATCATGTGTTAGCAGAAGGTGATGTTAGGAGACTTAAGAACAGACGAGCGTGCATGACAAGCTATGAATATCAAAGAAGCAAGTGAGGTGTGTAAGAATGGGCCTGTGTGGCGCTCTGTTGTTCGTGCCTACCCCGCAAGGGACCTGGCGTGAAGTTATGTATGTATGTATGTATGTACTACTATTCGTAGCCTTCGTTAACGCACTAACGTTTTAGATGGTGTGGGTTCGAATCCTGGCTAGGAACTTTTACCACTAAATGGAATGGAATAGATAAACGAATCGTTTTACGGGCAGGCTAATCTGCCCATAAAACTTCGAGTAAAATTTTGTTGCGATTCATTTTACCACTTGTCTGTTGGCATTTGCTGTTCCACTTGTCTGTTAAAATTTCACTTCTACTATGTGTCCGAGCACACATTTTTTTTTGCAGGTTTACTGCAAATTATGATTAATTTAGGTTAGGTACACTTTAATGAATGCATATTTCATTTTTCTCAAACAAAAAAAAACTGAATTCGATCCGGAACCAAAAATAACATCCATAGTCTGCTCTAAAATTATGCCGCCTCTCACCACGTCTTCTCTAAACACGCGGCCGTAACGCTTTTTCGTTACAAAAAAATCCTAATCCCCGTCTATTTCAATTAAAAAAAAATGTTGTTAGATTATTGTACTATTGTAATGAGTTGTGCTATTGAGTAAATAATATTAGATGGTAGTTTGTATCGATGAACCCACTACTCGACTCGTTCCAGCATCACTCTAATATAAAAGCGTGCGGACGGAAGGACGGGAATGTATGAACCCACACCAAACGCTCCCACGAGTAAACGTCGACCTCGCAATGTACTCATTGACGAGCCTGACAAAATCACACGTCTTCTCGCGATCATGAACCCCCCGAGGCCTGGCAGCCTGGCATAACAGACGCAGACATAACAGACGCCGGAGAGTCCCCGGCTCGGTTCCTCTTACACAATCGTAAGACCCACCAATCCAAATCACTCATTACAGATACCAGTAGCCATACAAGATTAGCCTAGGCGTTGCTGGAGAGTTTCTTCCGCCGCTTCTTCTCCTCCAGCTATAACACGTTGCGAAGCGGTAGTAATGATAGACTAGGTTCGGCTCCGCCGGCGGAGTCGATGACGAGTCCCCAAATAATCAGCCTGTTGGCTTAGCTCATTCAGCCTTTTACGGCTTGTTCCCAATATAGAGTCAATCCCCCGCAGCGGTCGAGCCGAGGTCGAACCTCACAGGAGGTGCCTCCTCGAGCGTGCTGCATGCGGGCTGAACGCCTCCGCTCCCACGGAGTCGGGAAGCCCCCAAAGCCCGGTATCGCTGAAACAGCCATCTGCGGCTATTCAGCTGAGTCAACTCCAAAAAAAAAACGGGATTGTATGACTCCGACTTTGATCAGGTGCAGATTCTCATTCCAACATTGGCCCGATACACATTTCATAGTAGTGCTCTGTAGGGTGACTAACAATAACGAAGGAAGGAAAGGAAGACTTGGAAGGGGTTTAAATTTAACCGGTTTTAGTTAACTATTTCGTTCGCAGTGTAAACCTTTAAAAAGTGGTATATAAACCAGAATTAACCTATTATACCGCGTAAAAAGGAAGTATCGTTCCATCTCTCTCAAGATTTATTTGTATGCGACTAAAAACTAGCTGTACAACATGGCTGCGCTTTTAAGATATGCGACAAAAACCGTCCGAAATCGTTCGAAACCGGTTTATTCAACAAAACCCATTTAACGAACTTTTGTTACCAAAAACCGGTTGATCGAACTTAAAGTCAGAACAAAACGGAAAATAACTCATATGTACTTAGGTTGTAACCGGTTTGACTATTTTCAACCGTTTCCAAACTTTGGTGACTAATTATTGTGCGAAAATCATAATGTATAATTAAATGTACTTAATTCTTTAATCGGCAGTCTGATATAAGCACGAGCAAACTGAAAATAAATGCGGTTGATAAAAAAGTATCCTCTTTTATTCCTTGGTAATAACTGCCGTTCTGTGCTCCGCTATTAGTATATATAAAAAACAATAGGCATATAATTATTATGGAACTATTTGGAAGCAACTGATTAATCTTTTGTTCCATACCAATTCAATATGGAAGATACAGTTTCGCATATCTAGGACCAATAATAATTGTACTTTAAATAACGGAAGGAAGTAATTCCAATATCCAAAGAATTCTCCAACAACAGAACCTTTGTGTTAATTTCCTTATAATTCTAAAATAATGATTTATTGATGACCTCTATGTCCTTCATTTGGCCGTTTCCAAATGTCAAATATAAGACTTTCATTATTATTTTATAATGATACCGTTCGCGAGGTCTTTCCGTGTTGATTTATTTTGTTTTATACAATTATTCACAGTCAAAGTAGATGCGACGCCCATTTTATACGTCAGAAAATTATAATTTAAATTAATGATGTTAATCAATGGGAGTTGGCCAGGTGACGTTTTATAATTTTAATTTACGAAAATAAAAATTACAAATTCCATACTCAAAGGGACAAATTAGGCAAAATGAGTTCCAAGCTCTCAGATGGTCGGTTCCTACATCTTACTATTCACTCATTGGCCCCACGATAAATTATTAAGATACAATACGATAATTTGACCATTTCACGTCGATAGATTGTAATTTACCGATAAATAATGCGTTAAATTGTAATCAGTATGTGTACTGCACACATTTTTCATAGTTTAAAATCTCGCGAGATAGATTATGATCTAACGGTAGTTACAAATTCACGCTGGCATATACATTAGTTTACGCAGACAAGTTTTACAAGATGCTTTCTTTCATTTGACGCTTTTGTTCACGTATACTCAATTAATACTTTTATTAGTTCGTTTGAGGTTCCATATTGATTAAAATAAAATAAAGTATAAATTAAACTACACTAATAACATGTTGGTTGAGATCTAGCAGGGAATTATTATATCAAACAGCTACAGAGGAAAGATTTTGTGCCCGCGCCTGCACGTTCAGTGAACCTGTTCAATAATAATATTAATACAAGTCACATGTCTCCTTCGAAATTCCCAAAAAAAAACCGATCCCATAGCAACTATGTAAAAATACATAAATATCAGATTTAATGGTTTGCATGTCTTAGCCACAGACCTATTAAAAAAACCCGATCGAGGAATATTGGCTCGCGGCGTCACGTTTATTTTAGGGTTCCTGCTGCCAAGTACAAAATCTAATTGAACAAATTTGAGAATATTATAAAATTCTCGTTTTAACCATCTTATATGAGGAAAAGTTGAAAAAAGTGTCCCCCTGTGTAAATAGCAAGTTATTTTTCGAAGACTCACCGAAATAGCGCTATCGTAGCAAATGGAAACGATTTTTTTATTTAAATTATGCTGCAGTTGTAAACAGAGTGAAATGTACCGAGTTGAAACTTTAATATTTTTGATGACTTTCTTTGAAATTTCATATTTAAAAAAATGTTATTTTCTATTTACTATTTATAAATAATTGGGCGCTTAAAAATCATATAAAATTATATTCTAATGTTTATCTATGTTATAAGATCTCATTTAGAAAAATGCGTTGCTGGACTGAGAGCGTAAAGCGGTCACCTTTGAAGAACAGCTTAGTGAAGTTGACACGTGTCTAGATACAGTGGCAGATGTAACACATAAGATATGGTTCCATTTTATTTTGACCGTTGTTATGATTGTTATACGAGTCTGCGAAAATGACCTCTTTAGGCTCTCTGATCTGTTATAATTAGATACATTTATGCAGCAAGAGCATTCGTGAGGCGCACTCTAGTCTGAATGTACGGAACTGTACTACATTAACAATTAAACTATCTTAACAACTAACACTTCCTTCCAACGAAAGACTAAGTTGGCCGAAATGAATCATTGTTGAAAAAACATGGTTTTCCTTATTTAGTCATTTTGGTAGCATTCGTTTTCGTTAGATAACAATATCGTAGTTGATGTTACCATAAATGGAGGGTAGTTATTTAATAGCTTAATATATTAAAATCTATCAACATACAAAAGTGTTGCTTTTGCAATGGATGAATTATCTCTCTACAACATTTCTTAGAAGATAATTTTGGTACATTACAATCTAGATTTGTGCAATTAATTAGTATCATTGATTTTTTTGGTGACGCCGTTGCAATGGGGATTGTTCACAAAAAAATACCCTCTGATTTTATATTTTTATTACGTAAAATAGGGTATTTTAAGATACTAATTTGAATATTTTTGTATTTTAAGCGTTAGTTTTTTTATAATTCGATTTTAAAGTTATTTGTCCGATGACGTCATAAGGGACAAGTTTACATTGATTTCTTTGCCTAGAAAACAAATATAATAAAAGTAAGTTTTATCTATATATAATCATAGTAATATGTGCTACTATTTAAATGTCACTGTCATTACTCATTACGTATCGTGATCATTTTAGTGTTTTTTGTCGCTAGACTTATAATTTTTCGTGTTCAACCATTATTATTTTCTATAGTTATCGTTAATTTTTTTTAAATGGTCTTTAGGGAAAATCCATGTTACAGAACTTAAATCAAATAATGTACAGCTAGATTTTTTTTACACCTGAAGCAGGTAAACAGGCAGACGGCCCACATGATTGGATTTAGTAAGGTCAAATAAAGGTCAAACGCATTTCTTACAAAATACAAGAAGATCGTACGTTTTTTGGAATTTTAACTAGACAGAAATGATTAGGGACACTATTCCTCGAAATGGTTTTTCAAATAGCTAGATTGAAAAAAAGTGAACAATCCCAATTCTCCAACAAATACCTACGTCGTCATGCCAAAGCAAAGGAAGTTTCGCTGCTACTATTAGTAATTAAATGTAATAATAATAATAATTTCGCTGACAACCCACAACCTACTCGAGATGCATGCCAGAAACCAGCTTGGCAATACAGAATAGAACGCCGAATTAACACAGCTAGAACCCTAATAGCCAAGCTACTCTGCTTCCGGTCAGGAAATACTCGACCAAAAGTTATGCGTTTCGTGACCCAAGCATTCGTTGGAACTAATATCGGACCTAATGACTATAAAGAAAGGGTCATGGAACGCATAGACTTCCTAAAGCAGAATATTTATGCATGGGCAAATCGAATCCGTAGATATAAAAAGCGTACAAAAAGATTTTACCTTAATCGCCGCTTCCAAAGGGACCAAAAGGGGGTTTATAGAGGTTGGGAACAAACTGAAGAGCAGGTTGCTGACAGGCAGCTCCCAAATGCGGATGCTATTGCGGCTTTTTGGCGTGGGATTTGGTCAGTGCCTGTTAATCACACAGAAGGCGACTGGATGGGTGTTGTCGAACAGAGATGCGAACTGATACCTGAAATGGATTCTATAACCATTGAACCATATGATGTCGGTTATGCAATCCGTTCGGCCCATAATTGGAGAAGCCCTGGGCCCGACGGCTTGCATAACTTCTGGATCAAATGGTTCAAAGTTTCGCATCCCTGTTTGGCTACACAGTTCCAGGACGCCTTAAACTCAGGAAACGTCCCAACCTTTATGACCACGGGTGTCACCCATCTGTTATTCAAATCTGGTAGCACCACGGAACCCAAAAACTACAGACCAATAACCTGTCTCCCCACTATTTACAAGTTGCTTACATCCATTTTGAGATCAAAATTAATAAAACATTTAGTGGATAATACACTTTTGGCCAAAACTCAAAACGGATGTAGGCCTGGGACCCGTGGTACTAAAGAACTCCTCCTCATAGATATGACCATTAATCAACAAGTCCGCCGAAATAGGAAAAATCTCTGCACCGCCTGGGTAGATTATAAAAAGGCATATGACTCAGTGCCGCATACGTGGCTAGGGAGGGTACTGGAGCTATATAAAATTGATGTAACTCTACGTACCTTTCTTGGCGTATGTATGGGGCAATGGGTCACTAGACTCTGCATGCCCGGCGGTGGTAGCTTACCTATCTCGGACGGACTTATAAAGATAGAGCGAGGGATCTTCCAGGGTGATAGCCTGAGTCCATTGTGGTTTTGCCTGGCCTTGAATCCCTTAAGCTCTTTGCTGGAGGATTCAAAGCTAGGCTTTCATCTTCGTAGAGGGGGTGAAGCCATATCTCACCTGCTGTACATGGATGACCTCAAACTGTTCGCATCGAAAAAACATGACCTACTAGAGCTGCTTAACTTAACTGAAACGTTTAGCAGCTCTATAGGAATGGAATTTGGTGTGGACAAGTGTGCGGTTATGTATGTGCAGCGGGGGAGAGTTGTAAATTCTAACGGATTGCAGCTCTCCGAGGGCGTGTGCTTCAAAACCCTCTCCGAAGATGAGACCTACAAATACCTTGGTATATCACAGTCATTGGGTATAGTTGACGAGAATGTGAAACAGCTGATAAAGGAGCGGTTCTTTAGCCGCCTGAGAAAGGTGCTAAATTGCCTTCTCTCAGGTGGTAACAAGATTCGTGCTTTTAACAGCTGGGTCATGCCCTCGTTAACTTACTCCTTTGGTATACTAAAGTGGACCCAAACAGAGCTAGACGCACTGGACCGGAGGATCCGTTATATGCTGACAACATATCGGATGCACCATCAGCGATCATCGGTAATGAGATTGTACATCCCACGGAAGTGTGGTGGCCGGGGATTATTAAATGCTAAAGATTTGCACAACCGTGAGGTGTACAATCTCCGAGAATATTTCCTAAAAACCAACGAAAGTATACATCGAGATATGTTGTCGGTAGATAAAGGACTCACCCCGCTCTCTCTTGCAAAACAGAACTGGCTCAGGCTTCCGGTATCGAGTACCTCCGAGCGAATGGACGTATGGAAGAGCAAGGAGCTGCACGGAAGGTTTCATCGAGCGCTATATGGGCCCGATATAGACCTTCCGGCGTCGGTGAACTGGCTACGTTTCGGTGACCTCTTTGGGGAAACTGAAGGGTTTGCTTGTGCAATTATGGACGAGGTTATCAAGACGAAGAACTACAGGAAGTACATCATGAAAGATGGCACGCTCGACATATGCCGGGCGTGCCACCACCCGGGCGAATCCATCAGGCACATTATCTCCTGTTGTTCTCGTCTTGCTAACTCCGAGTACTTGCACAGGCACAACCTAGTAGCCAGAATCATCCACCAGCAACTTGCTCTTCAATACGATCTGATAGCGACTGAGGTACCATATTATAAATATACCCCTGAGCCAGTTCTTGAAAAGGGTCATATCACGCTCTACTGGGATCGATCTATTATCACAGACAGGACTATTGTTGCCAATAAGCCTGACATTGTGATAATAGATCGATCTGCGAGACGTACGATGCTCGTTGATATAAGTATCCCGCATGACTGCAATCTCATAAAAGCTGAAACTGACAAATTAACAAAATACCTTGACCTCGCGCACGAGATTGCGGCCATGTGGCATATGGAGTCAACGATCATCGTACCGATAGTGGTGTCCGTTAACGGTCTAATAGCGAAGAGCCTCGACCGACACCTAGAGAAGCTCTCGCTCGGTAAATGGGTGAAGGGCCAGATACAGAAGGCGGTTATCCCGAGCACGACACGCATTGTGAGGAAGTTTCTGTCCTTGGAGCCTTAACCACCTGTAGCTTGGACCCTAGGCCCCGCTGTCATCTTTTTATATTTTTTTAATATGTGCCTATTTTATATATATATGTATTAAAAAAACATAAAAAAGAATTCAAATGAATATATATGTGAAATAATAAAAATAATAAAAATTAAACCTGTAATATGACAAATTCTAAAAATGCCGTGTCTGGAAATTGAAGCTATTTAAAACAAAAACAACTGGAATATCCTATTTAAGCGATGGAGAACACTATGCATTTTTTTTAGATATCTTGTTTGATTGACAGCAAATTTTATGTAATAAATAGTGAGATATTTTTAATGCCGGGAATTCCGCGGCAAGTTTATCCAGAGAGCGGTTTGTAGTTAGTTGTTCGGGTTCGCAAAATTAGCTTATTCCAACGCAGTTTTCACTAAAACGATAGCTTACATTCTGTTTTAAATACTGCGGTACTTTCTGCGGACCGCATCCTAGTTATAACTAAGAATAATACGTAAATATTTATAACTAATATTATAATCTTAATTATAAATATTCACGTGGTAGAGCCATGTTTGAATGATTTGAATCATTATTTTGATTGTAGCTCTTAGAGCCAGCTCGATTAGTGTGACACTCTCACAAAATATCAGCATGAAACGTTTAACCATCGTGCGAGTGTTCCGATAGCTCCCTTCCTACCCCAAAATCCCAATTCGCCTATTTTATCTCCACTAGTCAATAATATGTAAATACAGCTTAATTTACTAAAAAAAAATACAAATAATAAATAGGACCAAAATCATCGATAGTTGGGAACGTTCCCAGAACGGTTGCCGCGTTGCTACGTTGTATGGCAACGCCTATGCGTTGCACATTAAATGTTAATTTATTTTTAAGTTATTATTGTATTTACAAATATTTTAATAATGTTAATACCTAATAAAATTTAATACAAAAGAGTAATTCGCGTTTGTAAATAAGTCTATATTTAAATATTAGGTGAACCACTTAAATATATGTAAGGACTGAAGAAGCGCCTCGTAAATAAACTTAACAAGTGGTCATCCCCATAAATGGATAAAGAATTTTTATGGTCCCGCCTCTCACTTTTCGGGAGCTATTTTATTGGCACAAATTTGCTTAGAAATTGGTAAATATGTGTTCGTAGGCCAAAGGTGTCAGCTCTCAAGGTTATTACAGAAATATATTAATACTTCGTTAAAATTAAACGATTTTGACCATCACATATTAGGGTACCGTGCACAACTCATATATAAAGAAATACAAAAACATACGAGTAATCTGCAAAGTAACTAAGCTAAGTATATATAAAAGTATAATGACTTTATAAACTAATACAATAAAAGAAAACTTAACTTATCTCTATTGTATTCTACTTATAGTCCCTCAAGACTATAAGTAGAATATTGAGCCTAGATCACCGTCTTTCATCTGTAAAGTGCCCAGAGGGCTACGTTTCCTCGCTGGATGACCATACTGATTCTATACCTATACCCGTTGGTCGAGGTAGGTACCAGCCTTCTGATCACCTGAAGCGTCAAAGAGTCATTTGATAAATTTTGGTAAAGTTAAAAATATACATGAATCACTCTAAGGCCAATCTGAAATTCCTAGAACCAGAGTAAATAATGGAAAATCTGTTTATGAAATTTACCATGCCAGGAACTAAATCCGATACCTGTGCGCTACTAAACCAGTAAAAGCTTAGACCACTCTAAAACACTCACAGAAGTTGTGATAATATGTATTTTTGTTTTGGAATTCTGTAGCCATCTTGGGAGAAATGATAACCGTCATGCCCGTCTGTCATGTTTGTATATCAGTTATTTGTCTCTAAAACTATTTATGGATAAAATTTAGTATAGCCTCTTTACATACACACTGTACTCTTTGGTATACCTCATAGAGTACATTGATGTAATAGGAGAGTGTAGCCCCGGCAGATTCTGGAGCGGCCACCTTGGGCGAAGCAGTTTAATTATTTTCGGAGAAATCGAAATGTGTAGGCCGAAGTGACCGCTGGGACATAATATTATCTGTACGTCGACAAATCGCATCACATTGGCCACGGCCAAAGCGCAAAGGGATCCCTTTCGCCGAATGTTCAAGATCAGTGCAGAGAACTATATTGAGGTTTAATCGACTGTTACCCGCTAACAAAAATGAAAATTAATAATAACAGCCCATAAACGTCGCACTGCTAGGTTCAGACCTCCCATTATAGGGGGAACGGAGAGTATACCCACAACGCTTGTCCAAGGTGGCTTGGCAGGTTTGACACCATCGGTAACCTGATGTTTAGGTTTCATCAGGATGCTTTCCTTCACGGTTTTATTTTTTTATTTTTTATTAAGTCGCCTACTCCTCCGTCATGTTTCAAGACAGAGCCTATTGCTTACAAGTCTTATTCTAGCTACCTGAAACTATTTTTATTATTCTAGGGATGATAAGGGGGGAATCTTTTTTATTTTATTTTCTTTCTTATTAATTACAAATTTCTCTTATTTACTATTTCAGTTATGTATCTATCTTATTAGTTAATTATATTTATTACAGTTCATATATATGCTCTATTTTTGTAACATTTTAGCTATGCACTATTTACTTATTACTATTTATCTATTACATTTCTATTAGCACAGGTTGGGGTATTTACATTTTAATTACTATTTTACGTACACTGTGTAGGTATATACAATTATATACTACCAGTGTTACATGTTGACCCGTTGCGTTTATTGACTACTATTATAACTTTAATAGCGTAGTTAATAAAAACCTCGCTCTGCTTCTTGCTCATAAGCTCTTTGATATGCTTCCGGTCTATTTCTGTCTTCAGGGTACACTTTTCTTCACCGTTAGCACGTGGTAATTGTGATAGGATGCACAGATCAGAAAACTGCCTAAGTGATGCATGCTTTCCGACTAGGATTCGTAACCGTGCCCTTTTTGAACGTGGGACGTGTGCGCTAACCACTAAGCCACAGATCTACACAACTAATAATTCCCCCCGATATACCTGTGCAGTAGATCAATTTTAATAAACAACGACATTGTAGGAATCGTGTAAGCGGGACAGAGTTAAGAATGACAGCAAGCAGCACTCTGCCTTTTAAGGTCTGCGAATTAAGTTCAAAATACAATATTTACATGTCGACAGCAGATCTGCATTATCTGTGCGAACTATAATTTATCTATTACATACTATACCAGGGCTCTAACCACTAACAATATAAAATAAATAGAAGCTTGAAACACAAAAATTAGTGCATATCCATGTACACACTACATGTAAGTTGCAACCGAGGATAGCATCCTTTCTGTGAACATTAATAATAATAATTGTTGGGACCCCTACCCGCAGGGGGGCTTTGTGGCGAAGCCTTAGGTGAGTGGCGACACCTCGTACCTGACTCCGGGGCCAAGACAAGGCCCCCGCCTCCGTGCTTGCCTTAATCAGCCGGCACGGAGTGGAGATCGCTAGAGCTAAGACTCAAGCTCCAGGGGTGGAAGTGATAAATGGCTTAAGGTCGGAAGTAGCTTCGATGAACCTGCAGCCCACCTCTCTACACCCCTTAGCCACTCACACCCATGTTGCTCCTGCCTTTTAGGGCATTTTTAGGGGTCCATGCAGGGAGTGGCGAGTCACCGTCTGCCCATTTTTCCATGTTCCCTGAACATTGCGACGGGCAGACGCCATAGTCCCCATATTCCGAGACCGCTAGTACCACTAACAGTTCACCCCAATAGCCCGGTACTTTTTGTCTTCATTTCCCACAGTAGTCCTACACTGGTCGGGGCTTGTCCTTGGGTGCATTATAATATGGTGTAGACAGGGATAATCGTCGGTCAGTGTCACGCCACATTTAGATTAAATTTGTCTAGGGGCCTCTACGTGTTGGCCTCCCCATGGCCTCACGCAAGCCCTCCAAAAGTCCGGGCCATTTTTATGGCCCGTGGTCTTGAAAGACACACAAATAATTGTTGAAGAAATATATCATGTGGTAGTACTCAAAATATTATATTATTTTAGGTTGTTCAGACTGTTTTCTGTTACTTATTAAAAAATGTCTATTCTAAATTTTTGTCGAAATAAACTTGTTTCCAATAGTTGTATTGTAAATTTAAAGTCCTGTACCTTAACAGTAATTGTTCTGGTAATTTGGTGCATGCGTACTTGTCGGAGGGATCTTTCGACAAGACTGTAAAAATGAGTTTCATATACAAAAAAATGGTTTTAATATTCAGTATTTAGTATTCAGACCCGTGGCGCTATCAATTCATATATATGTTTTGAGAGCTATTTACTGATTTTACAAGCCGATTGTCATTCCTAATAAATCTTCTTCCTTGACAGTGTTTTTAAAATGTATGACTAAGATAAACATTATTACAGCCTTTTAGTAAACTCATACATAAATTCTTGTCATGTTCATAATAATGTATGGCGGATTCGTGTCACATACTAACGAAGCTTTATTCAATATGTTATATCAGATTCACAAATAAAGGCCTAAGGACACAAATGAATGGCGAAAACAATCGGCTAAGCGTGTGTCGGACCACAAACATTGAATTGTTCGGATATGATAAATGTCCACACTGTTTCGTTATTTTCACCTTTGTTGCTTCTACGGACCCCTCAAAGTGCTAGTACGACATGCACTACTAGAACACTTTTGGCGCAAAACAACCCACAGCCAGATGGTAGGGTATTTGCCTGTGTGGATTTAGAGTATGCCACCATAAGGACCTTAAGCTGTGTTCCAACTTTAGTGGCAAGTTCCAGCTTCCTTTTTGTGAGCGGCAGCACATCGGTAGCACCTTTAGTGTTACAAATGTCAATAGACGATTGTAACCGCATTCCCTCAGGTGGGCCGTCTGCTTGTCGCCTGAACTCACGCAATAAAAAATTACCAATATTATAAATGCGAAAGTTTAGTTAAATGTTTGTTGCTCAATCACGCCGGAATGGTCGAACGGATCTGGATTTAATTTGGCACAAACATAGATTATAAATCGGAATAGTATATAGGCTGCAATTTATCGCAGAAAATGTCAGGTGCCCGAGGGATCGCGATAACGCGAGCGAAGTCGATGGCAAAAGTTAGTAATATTATAAATGCTAATTTGAGTTTTGACTGTATACCTTAACTATGGAACAGATCGTTAAGAAACTATGCATGTATGTTGTCAGGGTATAGAAAAGAACATAATACACAACATCCGTGCAGGAACGGAGAAAGAATGCAATTTCCTGCGGCCGGGCGGCCTGTCGTAAGAAGCGACAAAACAACCGACAGCCAGGTCGTAGGGCATTTACCCGACTGCATGGCTACCACCCTTGGTCTAAAGTATGTCGCCATAACAACCTTGAGTTGTGTTCCGCAATTAGTGACCAGGTTCCAGTCTCCCTTAAGAGAGCAGGAGCGCATTTGTAGCACCTTTCGTGTTATTAATGTCCATAGGCGATGGTAACCGCTTTCCATCCAGTGGGCCGTCTGCCTGTCTACTGAACTCCTGAAATAAAAAATAAAAAAAACATCCAGAAAAAGTACTGTTCCCAGGAGTTAAATGAATATAGCCAAAAAAATTGGCGCTGCGATCACGTTTTATCGGTGTTACCGTTGCTATTCTTTAACAAATATATCTATCTATATCTGTACGTTAAAGCCATTAAAAAACAGCTGGAATGAATAGACTACATAAACGAAGGAGAACGCGATGCGATTTATTTCCCGTTTATTTGGTATTCACGTAAAAACTACGGGGCCGTTTTCGAAGCGATTTTTGCCGATTGACAGCTAATACTTAGATTTCAACTCTGCGTTATGCTTTATCGTGGGAATCTCGCGGAATTTTTATGGGCATAATTTAAAACTGGAATTCATGTATTTTCATACTCAAAAATCCACTATCTTGTTGAAAATAACCTTTGATTTTATATTTACCAAAGTAACTGTAATTTTTGTTCCCTGTCCAATGTGGAAAAGTCGCCGTCAAAATACAGCATAAAACTATGTTTTAACGGTTTTATGCGAGGCATTTTATTTATTTTTATTATTCCGACGTTTCGGTCACTTCACGAGCTGTGATCACGGAAGACTAAAATAAATACCAAAACGAATACATCGTCATGGCAACCACGATTATAGCGTAATTTTATTGCGTAGCTCTCAGGTTTGTCCCACCTTCGTTAGATGGCGTTACGGGTATTTTAAATAAAATATTATGTTTGACATTTCTAAAGTTTACATCAAAGAGACATTAAATATATAAAGAGTTTACATTAACGTGAGCAATGCTGAGACGTGAGAAAGCTTTTATAGGATATTGTTTTATTATAGCATTTTTTTTCAAAAAGACAAAGCCGCGGGCAGAGGCTACTAAAATACAAACACTTACGCAAACTTTAATCGGTATTTGTCTAAAATAAATTTCAATAATATATACAGAAAAAAATCTGCCTCAATGTCATTTGTTTTGCGAAATCGAAAAATCTTTCTAATAAATACTCGACTTATAGGATTATTATAGAAACAATGCCAAACGTATTAACAAAGAATTTGAGGTCCTATTTGCATATAGATTTAAGATTTAAATCAGAATAATCCCACGAGATAAAGCTGCTACCTCATATCTTATATCTTAAAAATTACTTAACGGATATTGTTTAAATAAATTCTCGTTGGAAGTACTTCTGAAACTCTACACGTGATTTTTTTCATTTCGCAACTTTCTCGTCGTGTATTAGCAAAAATAACATATTTATTAAAGAAATCGTCGTGATTTTTACAAGCTTTTATTTAACTTGCAATGAATATCTATGTATGTAAGTTCGGGTGGAATCTGACCAACTTCCCGGTTTCCGATTGAGCTGAATTTTGCAAGCGTATGTATATCGAGTGACAGTGTAATAATATGGAGCCATGGAGCCAATCTGAGATGGAGTCGAAGGTGGCCGCAGGAACTCCTGTACTAAATAAGATATACCCTTCGTGTTTGTGCTTGTTTAACTTGTCTTGGCTAGCACTCCGCTGCTACATAATATCCAGGATCTCAAAAGCTTGTATTCAAAAATCGTTTAAAAAACAAGTTATTTAAGTTGACGATACCTTACACGACTACATAATTTAAAATAGAAGAATAAAATAATAGAAATCCATAAACGTCCCACTGCTGGACTCGATCCTCTCATTTATTTTTATTTATTTAACGGATAGTATAACCACCACGCTTGTCCAAGGTGGTTTGGCAGTTTCAATATATCGGTTCCCTCGATGTACAGAATTTATCACAATATTTTCCTTCACCACTATCACGAGATAACTGTAACAATATGCAAAGGTGAACCAAACCATTGCTGGCACTCCAACCATTGATTGACACCCATACAATGTTAAATTATTTTTTTTAAATCCCGTACAATATTATTATTAGTATGATTGTATTGGCTTCAAAATAAAATAAAAAGATTAAGATGTACTAATATTTTGAATAAAATAGTACGGTGGCAATCATTGTAGTTGGGTGCCAAAAATAGTCAGTCATTATTTGGGGTCGGCATAATATATCTTTTCCTTCCATACTCCACTATTCTGACATACGTCCTCTGTCACACTACAAATCAACATATCATCCTTCACACAGTCCATCCAACAATAGTATATTACCCATATATAGCGAAATACAGACTATACCTCTCTGTCTTTCGTACACATAGAATCACACAAGAAAAATTACTTTGCCATACATAGACCAGACGGACGGACAAAGCAAAAACATAAAAATTCCCTTTTTACGAAAATTACTATGTAAAAGATTTAAAAAAACTATTTGTGACTAATTCCCCAAATATTATATTCTACCACGATTTTTTAAACGTGACTATATAGTAATATAGCGTCCGGGTTCCAAAGGTGTTTGTAAGCAATTTTTTTTGGTAAAATAAAACACAACACAAATAAAAATATTTTTATGAACAATCACCGTGAAAAATCGTCCGCAACGTATAATTGGATTGACTGGATACGTTAAAATTGACCTTTAGCTCTTTGGAATGTACTGACGTGTTCAAAAATCATTTCAAAGTAATAAATTATTTACAATATGACGGTTTTCAAAAACGTGACTTCACTTTATATCTTTAGACGAAAGAACAAGGGTGGTCCTTGTTGGCTGGCATTATGTTGAGACTAAGTACAATTTAGGACTTTCTTATTTCTATTTTCTACTATTTACTTTATCTCTGTGTTTTTGTCCTGAAAAAATGTGTATTTCATTTAATTCTCTCAAAATAAAAGGTGTTATTAAGTTCCTTCAAAGCTAGGAGCGCGTTGGCAGCACCTCCGGTGTTGCAAATATCCATAGGTAACGAGCGGTAAGGACTTTCAATCAGATGAACCGTTATTTAGGTAAACTGCACTAATGAAAAAAAATGTCGTCGTCAGTCAGTCACGAAGTAATCGAGTGTGCACCTTGGAGAAATTGTTTTAGTGTAATAGTGGATTGCATTTTAACAGATATCTCACCCTCTTTCTTATAATAGAGATGCAGAATCTCTGCTAACCTTGATATTTAGTCTTACTTGGATCGGTTTAATTGCAGCTTGCAGATGAAAAACGCACGTAACAGGTTAAAATTTATTAAGATGTTTAATTTCCAAAATAAGTCTTTTTGATTTCTATACATTTTTGCCAACTTTCATACAGTTAGTTCTAGCACGAAGTATTTTTCGTCCTTAGCTTTTAAAATGAAAAAACTACCATAAACAATAATACAGGTAAAAAATAATAGCTTTAGTATTTCCCAGGACAGCTGTGATGCACAGACAGACACAGGATTACAGATATTTTACTTTCTGAGTCCTAAAAATAACACATATTATTAAATCAGAGACACTAATATGTAACAATAACAATATGTATTGTACATAAGATGAAACATACATATCGAAGAAATTTAAAACGAAATGAACAAGTTTTCGTCAAGAATGTACTTACCATTTTTGGCCAATGTAAATTTTAATAGGCAATACAAACTAAGCGGTATTTAAATCGCATCTTTGAATGTATTTTAATGTTTATTAAATATTCCACTTAAATTAGAGTAGGATTTAATTATTTTAGTATGCCATTGTCATTTGGTAAAGCAACAATTTCGTTATGTCTACCCTCTTGTCTGTCATTTTAGGTCACAGTAATTTTTATTTTAATATACTGTGTCTTGATTAAATTGGACAAACAGATAGGTATGGAAACAGATAGTCACACAATGGTGTAGTGATACCGACGATCAACTAAACATTCTGGATGTGAAATAGAACTTCAAAAGTACTTCTACAACAACTAAAGAGTTTATATTGAATAACGCGCATAGAATACAGGCATTTGGGTAAGCTTTCGGTACCGAGTTTACCGACCATACCGATTCCTCACCACTGCTGCATCGACAAATCGATAACTCATAAGATGGTCATACATACATTTTCAAAGCATAAAATTTGTGTTCCCTTCAAATACATTATTAGAAGTTGGTCAACACTACGGAACTCTGTGTATAGACTGACCTGAATTTGTATTGATGTATGTATTGTCTTTACAATCATATGTTATCACAATGCCTAACCGGCTCCCTGATGACCATTTGCCTTTTTTTGACACACGTGGTCGGGGGCGGCATCACTGCAGCAATAGTATGCTCTTAGCAGTAATCCACCCGCGATCGACTCAGCTAGTGTGGAAAGACTCAGAGGAAGCTGCACGGGCAAGCAACCCCAACCAATACCCACTAAAAACCCCCTCCTCCCTGTGACCCTGCGCTTTGTGTAGGAAATGCTGAGATTTAGAACATAGTTACACCCAGCCGAATGACCTTTTGTCTTGTACCTACTTCGGTCAACAGGATCAGTGTGGCGATCCAGCGAAACGATGTAACCAGTGTCTTGAGCGCCTCACTCTTGGCCGGATCTTATATATCTTACTATTCATTCCCCATCTGTTGAATTACTCATCTGGTGACTTAGTCACCGCCTTATTGTTATAAATATTATCCATTGATTAGGTTTAGATGTTGATTTTTCTTTATTACCTATTTAATAATATTTTAAATGAGATATTTTCCATTCATCAGAAAAAAACTACATCAATTTATTTATATTACTTCCGATAAATTAATAGTTTACATTGTTTTTTATGTGTTATGGGTAATTATCTATTGTATTGTCACAATAAACGTAATTACTTGAAGTAATTATAATTACATGTTGCATTGTTAAGATAAGTAGGTTCGGTCGCTACTTACTCGCAATGACTATGTAGGGGGCAAGCCGGGGACTATGGCTTTGGTGGCCAATTCAGAGGGCGGCACCGGCGGCAAATTGAAACTTCGCAGTCAAATATACGTACGAGTCATTATTAACGCAACTTTGACCACTGAGACGTTCAATACTTTAATGACATAAATTACTTTATGCGGAGCGCGTAGGTATAGGTTAAAAAAGACAGACGCACGCGTGTCCCTCAGTGGGCGTGATGCTGGGAGGCGATGATGATTAAAGCAAAGATACTATAATATACTTCTTTTATAATATCTTTCGATTGAAGTAAACATATAGGCGAGCGGGGACGGCATTTTTCAGTTTTTGCCCCCCCCCCCTTCGAAAAATAAAGAACCGGGGCTGCGCTTGCGCTCGCTTAGCCACCTATACTTTGATTTTCCTTACAAGATATTTATAGTTATGTTGTATGTTAAGATTTATTAAATGATTAATACAAAACACTTCTACTATGATATCTAATTTAGAGATGTGGTTAAGATGTTTAAGACATTTTAACATAATTAAATACTGTAATTTATTGCAAAAATCCTGTTTGAAATGTATGAAAATAATCTTCCAAGGAAAAACAATGTATGTATAGAATGTGGCAGGATCGCGCGTTGCGAGGAGTCTATCTAAGCCTAGCAACGGGACGGCGACAAAGGGCACAATTTCGCTACTTCAATATCTTGCGTTGCGAAGATATTCAAGATAGGATTTCATTGCGATAATGTCGAAAAATGTTATTCTACTAAATCCACAACATCTTGGTATTACCATTAACAATGGCGTCAGCCGAAATGAATATTGAAAAGCTGCCAAAAATTTAAACATTGGCAAATATTTGCTAATAAATATTTATTAAAATAGAGTTGTGTGCTACGTGTATACGTCATTGTCCTTAACAGAATACCGAAATCGGGCAAAACTACGGTGGAGACGAGTTTATGGCGATTTTGACGACATAATAATACCAGAATTGGCCCCAGTTATTGCTGGAGATACGTATTAGAATAAAAGGCAGTGTTTTTATTGCTGGAGTATAGCAGGCAAAATAGGCACCTAACAGAAAGAGAATACAGGCGCCTATAGACATATGCAACACAAAAAAACAATTCCGGCTTTATTTAGAATGCAGGCTGTCCAAAGTACGCAGGCGCAGGGTCTAAGGGGGCTCCGAGCGTGGTCAGTGCTCAAAGATTCTGCGCCCATGTCATGGTCGACGCTGGACGCGATAGCAAAACAAGGATTATACAATAACGATTGTTTCAACGTGAAATCGGACTTAATAAACTTTTTTAAAAGGTTTTAAATACAAGCTTTTGAGATCCTGGATATCATGTAGCAGCAGAGTGCTAGCCAAGACAAGTAAAACGAGCCCAAAAACGACGAGTCTATCTTGTTTAGTGCAGGAGTTCCTATGGCCACCTTCCGACTCCATGATAACATCAGCTCCATGATACTATATTATTGCATTGTCACGCGATATACATATGCGTGCAAAATTTCTGCTCAATCGGAAACCGGGAAGTTGATCAAATTTATCTTGCAAGATTCCACCCGAACTTACATACATACATCCATTGGAAGTTAAATAAAAGATTGTAAAATAGATAATTAAAGATTATATTGACGTAATGTCACATTATTCCTTTAAACCCTTCCTAAAACATACTTTTTACTCGTATACCCTCAGAGCAAGAACTCTATTAGATAGAAGTAAGGAAAAAGAATGCTTTGTTACCATATTCTTGTCTCAATTATCAAAATAGGCCAAATTGGGAGCTAATGAAATGAAATATTGTATACTTTCTCTATTCCACACATCTAATTGTGTAAAAGTGAAAATGAATCTACAGTATCTATTCTGTAGCTATTTAAGCACGGTTTATATGAGAGTTCTTGTTCTGAACGTGTACCTATTGCTTTTTGACATTATTATTTTAAAATTGCGCCACTTGTACTCAAATTTCCTTGCACTGGTGCAAATGCAACTAAGTATTCCATTTTGAATGTTCTAAATGGTGCCGGGGTATAGATTACACACGGAGACTGCAGGGGCTAGTACTGCCTATGACCAAAAGTGCTATTGTGCTCCCAGTGTCGAAAGGGGGAGGCTGGAACCTGGCAAATAATTCTGTAGGAATACAACTCAAGGTCGTTATAGTGGCATATTCTAACCAGCTCAAAGGACATACATAAGAAGGCACACACTGCACATGCACCTCCTCACAACACCAGCATGTAACAGATACACTCTACATTTTTATAAGTTTAGTATTAAAATTAGAATAAATTAATATAACAAGTTATTCGTAAGGTACACCACAACACAAAAACCAGTGAATTAATGTCACACACAATAAAAAAAACCTATAAGCGTGTATGAACTCTAAAAACTTTCTTGGAAATTAAGTTGTAAAAAAGGGCTCGGAACTAGAGTCCGTAGATTTCTTTTAAAAAAACAGCCCAAAGTAAGTAGCCGGCTTAACAGTCTAGCGACATTGCGAAAGCATATCAAAATAATCTTAATCTTAAGTAATCTTCTTACTCCTTCTAATCATGTGCGGTCGGCACAACATGTTCCTAACATGCTTCTCTATTCTGGCATATATCCTTGTAGTTATGTTGAATTTCAGTTTTCAGAATGACTCAGATTTTTTAAACTATAATCCATTCATCCATGGTAAAGATTTGAATAAAAAAATACAATATTCTAATTATACTTTATTTTATAATGCTCATGTTCATTAAAATAACAATTTAACAACTAGTTAAAATAACTTAAAATATAATTATAAAAAACAATTCGATTCATACATACATAAAAAGGCACATTTAAGTTTTGTATAATACACATCACTTGACTTGTCCCAAAACGTAAACAAAGATCGTAACGATGTTTATCAGTTATTTTATTGCTTTTTCTTAAGAAACGGGGTTATATTCGTTTCCCAAATCGTAATATCGTATTATTCTCTTAACTTAATTTTGAAAATTTGAGGTAATAAAGCTTTTTTTCGAAGAAATTTGATTTAAATAAGATCCGTGGAGTAGTTTTTCAGATACGGGATATTTTTAATTTAATACTTTTTAGGGTTTCGTAGCTAAATAAAGAAAACCGCTTTATTTATGGGGGAGTAGGCGGGGACAGAAGTTACCTCTACGGAAACCTTCACTGTATATGGGCAGAACGTCTGTTGTGTTAAAAAAAAACGAATTATTATTATAAGTCAATAAGTGAGGATATATTTGTTTCCAAAGCCGACATACGAGACTAATTGTAATTAGTAATTTTTGTCATAAAAGTATATTGCCCAGCCATGCTAAGACTGTTCACGAGGTATGTCGCGGACTATTTACACAAACAAAATCAATAACACCGAGACATTTTTGAGATGATACAAAACTTCTTGGCTAGGATGTCAATATTCTATAGTTTACGTCACATGTTGCTTCAATAATGTGCTGTTATCTTGAAATTGAATCTTTAGAAGTATTTTTAACATTCAAATATAATTGTGACGAAACGAACAACTTGGTATCTTTTAAAATACATTGTAGAATTGTAGATGGACAGAAAAAAGTTATTCATTTCGATAATTTTTGAACGTTAGACTTTTCCTAAAATTTCAATTTTTATATAAAAATGCAACAATTATTGAAGCAAATAGGCTATGTTATTAATTATTATTATAATGTGTTTGTATTAGGTTTTTTTGTCATTATTATGTTAATTTAATACTGAACACATCGCCATTTTAATTTAAATGTTTACGTTTTAGGAGCATCCTATTGATACAGTGTACATCTATTGCAGAAAAATAAAAATAGACATTGCTCGATAATCGATTTAAAAACATGATACGTATTTATTTATTTATGTTTAACACTCTAAAATAGTTTACATTAATGAATTATTCATTTTACTAATAAATTCAAAATTAAAATTAAGCTTAAAATGGTTAAGGATATTTAAGTATGGCGCAAAAACTTACATTTTTATGACCACTATCTTCAGTCACGAAGGATTTAAGGAATTTCTTTATAACCCCGCGACATTGGTTCAACTAACCTTATTCCTCTCTATCGTTTTACATACAGGCGGCATTCCGGGAATTTTACAATGTGGGTGTTTTTATTCAGATATACGTATAAATAGAGTCGCCTGGGAGTGATGGCTAATTGTTTCGGTTGCGATAGAAGTATCAACAAGTTAATTCGAAGGTATAATCTTATTATGACTAATATTCGGTTAACGGTTTTGATTTGGGTTGTCGGTCGGTAGCGATTTGGACTTGTCGTATCACGGGTCGTATAAATTGATGTGAATAAAATATGTGATTTAACCTCTCGTAACAATTACAAAGTTTATATTTATTTTTCTGCAATCAAACAATTTTAAAATATAATTACAAGATCATTTATTAAACATATATAGTATACATTGGATATGTGGAAGAACCTAATATTATTGCTAAAATATTTTTAAATACAAGTTATTATTTATTTAAAGGCAACAGTGATAGCATGGAAGAATATTGATAATCGTCTAGTAAATTAAATGTGGTTTCCGTATAGCGCCACAAGTATTTGTTCACTTGCGCTTTCAAGCAACATTTTGTTATTGTAAATGTGTAACTAAGTTAGTTTGAAGATGAAAGTTGCGTGTTTGTCTGCTGAATTTTATAATACCAAAATAATCATTCAATAAAAAAATTACGTCTTAATAAATTTCAATCCGTATAAATAAATAAAAAACTAATTTGGTCTTCAAATTGAATGGTGTTTTAGCGCCGGATCTTTTGCATTTAAATAATTGTAGACCTAACTACATCATTATATTCTTTAAAATTATATACAATTTTTTTAAAATTTTTTTTATTAAAAAGCAATAAAATATATGTCCCAAACCACTGTCAATCGGGAACGTGCCCAAAACGCTGGCCACATTCAACGCCGATGCGTTGTCCCAAGTATAGGCCAGCCTTTGATCACGTGAGATCTTTATCAAACGAGATGACAGATCTTGATAAAACCGATAGGCTTCGGGACCCCATAACCCTAGCTAATCTCGACACCGAACGCCACAAATATGTATCCATTGATAATACATGCATATTAAATTATGCATACGTCAAAATAGGTTTTAAATAATAAAATATTGGTTGAACGTCTTTCGTCCTATCGCTACATGGAAACGCAAAAGAAGACTTATGGTGCCTGTAAATGAAAGATTTCCGGCTTTTTTCTGAGCTACATTTTTCACCAGACGATTGACATTCCTTGTATTCTTCTCATTACTCTGGTAATTCATTAAACATAGATAAAGTCACAGGCGGTGTATATAGTTATAGTCTTGAAATTAATTAATTATGGTATTTAACACTGGGGTCAATTCATAAAAAAAAACTTTCTTTAAACTGCTACATAACTATGCCTAAGCTTAAATAACCGGTTTTCAATTTTCTATCTCAGTCTGTCTGAAAGTTTGTTTCGAATAAGCTCCAAAACGGCTTAATAAATTTCAATGAAAATTTTTAGGGTTTAGCCATTCTCGAGAATAAGTTTATATAATTTTTCACCGTCCATAATAAAATGACACTGACAGACGCCATTGAAATGTTAAATTTATGCCACTAAATCTCTTAATTTAGTTTTTAGCAGCCTAACTTTCTTATTAACCGCATTTCTATAATTACTTTTACTTTCAACATTCTTCTGAACATTCCTTTTACTTCTACTCCTGACTCTTTCATGAAATAACTCATAAAAATCAGGTAATGGCGTATCAACTAATTGCATATCAGTTTGTGATTTTGGTATGGGTTTTGATAACGTTGGTGAGTGTTGTGGTAATGTTGGTGAATGTTTTGGTGACGTTGGTGTGTGTTGTGGTAATGTTGGTGAGTGTTGTGGTGATTGGTGTAAATGGTAACTAGCTGCCATGTTTTGTATGAAGTGATTAAACATTGCAGTTTCGGAGAACCATTCGAGGAAGTACTGGTTTTGCTTCGATGGAGCGTTCTTGATGAAAGACTCTTTCTGTAAATAGAAACACGAAAACCATTTAAAGGGCTACCCAAATATAGTTGACTATGTCACTCGCGTATTACCACATTTTTAAACTTATAAATTGATACAATTCAAAAACCTCGACTGAAACAAAATATTTATTTTTGCCAGATGGTAGGGCATTTGCCCGACGGGATGGCTACCACCCCTGGTCTACAGTATGTCGCTAAAACAACTTTAGAGTTGTGTTCCGGAATTATTAACCAGGTTCCAGTCTCCTTTAAGAGATTAAGATTAGATTAAGAGAGCAGCAGCGCATTTATAGCACCTTTGTTATTGCAAATGTCCATAGGCGATAGTAACCGCTTTCCATCAAGTGGACCGTTTGCCTGTCTGCTGCAATAAAAAATAATATGTGGAAAATTCCTAATTTCGTTGTAAAGATTTTTGTATATTTATGGAAATTCTGTCAATAAAAAAGTCTTTCAAAATGTTGTACTGCACTACCGAAATAGCAAAATACCATTTATGTAGCTCCGTAATTGCATATATAGTTTTTTAATATAGTTTATAAAATATAAATAAATATGGCAGACCGTGTATAAAACTGTTCTCATTCATCAAATCCTCAAAATCTGAGAGCCACTGTAGCAATTAAAGCTTTAGCTTAATTTACTGTAAGGCAGAAATACATTTTTCCATTCTGCCATCGGGTGCTCTGCCTGCTTTTGACCAAAAAAATACATTTCAAGGAAATCATAGAGATCGAAACACTCACATCAAAAACGACATTTCCTTTCCCCAGATCACCTTCCTTAAGCTCTCCGACCGCGAAATATTTCCAAAAGTCACCTAAAATATCGACGAAAAATCTCAAAAAGGACTCAGAAATCATCACGTTTCGTGTCTTCGTGTCCTCTAACTTGTCTTTGTGTTTGCTGGACTCCATTTGTAATGACGTTTTTAGCGTTTTGTAGCTCGAGGTTGGTAATATTGTCGACTCGTCCCCTTGGCAAAGAATGACTTTTGATGGATGAGTTAAGTCTATTAACATACCCTGAAATAAAAAAAGTCTTAAAATTCTTCACGCGGTAGAGTTGTTTCGTTGTGGTAGGTTGGTTCGATCGATGTAATACCACGCTCTTATAGAATAACAGCCGCAAGTTAAACGTGTTGCTAACTGTGTGCGGAAGTTCCGATGGCCTCACTCCTCCGCCCTCTATTCTATCCCTATCCCATCGCCTCTATCACATTCTTCCCATTTGAATCTTCTATCTCATACTGCAGTCATACTGTTCGATTCGCCTCCAGTGTAGCAAACGTCTTCAAGCGACCGTCTTAGAGTAATGATACCAAGTACAGAGTTACTTTCAGAATTGAAGCACAATAGTAATCGATATGTGCTTCACCGCCGTGTAATTATTTTGGCTCACACGCACACAAAGACACAAATAATGTTGCAAGTAAATAGTTTTTCGAAAAAGTAGGGAAATGGAACTATTGGATTGCTCATCACACTAAGACTTTGTCTATTGAAGGGACCGATACGTCGACAAGCGAATTGAGACTCTTAGATCCTACTCAAAAGTGCTTCACTTAACTGGCACCAACTCGGGTTCCAAGCATATGATATTTATAGCATATGATAATTCTTTGGCGACGATAATCACTTTGCATTAGGTGGTTCGGCTCTATTTTTGCCAGCTTCGAAAAAAATATAATAATAATAATCCGTAGTTCCACTAGCAGTTAACCTCAATAGCCCAGTAAGTTTTGTTCTCATTCTCTACAATATAGTCCTACAGAGACCGGGGCTTGTCCTTGGGTGCACTTTTATATGGTGTAGATAGGATTATTTGCCGGTCAGTGTCACGCCACATTTATATTTTTGTCAAGGGGGCCTCTAAGTGTTGGCATTCCTCTGGTCCAAGGCAGGCCCTTCAAAAGTTCGGGCCAGTTTTATGGCCCGTGGCCTGCAGAGATATACTTGTATAAAAATCAGCACAAAACCCATACACGCACACACATACATCGCATATGCCCAAGCTAAGCAAATTACGTTTGTGTTATGGGTATAATACACAAAAGACCACTCTGGGGCCAATATCAGACACCCCGACCATAGTAAAGAACAATAAGTTCGTTTGCGAAATTTACAATGAAGTCTTTACTTTTCACGGGTGAGTTAAGTCTATTAACATAGCCTATAATAAAGGAATCAGTCTTAATATTTCGAGATGTGTTTATGTCTTTCCCTTTAGAGTTACGTCGACCTTGTTTTTCAATTATGGGTATTTAGACCCAGTTACTGTATTTAGCCATTACCGAGATGAATGATAAATTTGAATTCAACAAAAATTAAAACAACGTTCTTAATAATAATAAATTTCTTATAACCTAGGTACCATAAACGTTAAACTGGCAGCCTTATCGCTTAAAACGGTCTCTTTCAAGTAACCTCCAGGAACATTAATGTTTTAGAATGATTCTCAAGCAAATTCACCTACCTCATGGAACCCAGGTCTTTGGGGTTGCTCCTCACTCTTACAGGTTAAGGCTCCCCCCAATATAGGCAAAGGAGCTTCTAGCACATCACGCTGTATTGCACATGGTATTGAGGATATAAGAGGCTGTTGCCACACCATCGGATATAAGGACGATTGGAGAGCTTCCAAACATGAAGAGACTAGACTGAAATATAAATATGAGTAGCGTGTTGAGTTTTTATAGGTTTTTGCAGGGTTCAAGTTTTTGAGTGCATATTTTTGGTTCTAATTCGAAAAAAGCTATTTTTGTTATTTAAAATATTATAATATAATCAATAAGAGCCCTTGCATTTGATATATCTTTGACTGATTAAAAATTAAATTGTATATATACTACATACAACTTATTCGATATACAAAAAATATTTTGGTTTACATGTGTGCCAAATTCTATATCTTCATATTTACTCAAACTTAAAATAACAATTGTGCACACAGGCAGACACCGGGGTAAGACAAGGGTTCTTTTGTCTTTAGGTAACGGAATCCAAAAATGTAGAGTGCATGAATATATTTGATTTCTTCATGCACTCGCACACATATACCCGCAACTTTGTCCACACTTAATTTGAAATTCCCCCGGGATTCCCTAGACACAAAGTATCGCAGCAATTTATTACATTAAAATTGTTAACGATATGTAAAAAAATCACATTCGAACTCGATTTGAAATAAATAGATTAAAATATCACAGAGTCTAATTGCTGTCGAACAGCGAAAACGACATCGAAATCGGCCCTATCTAAAAAAAATGCATCTCCATATTTAATCAGTTTTAATGTATTTTAATAGCTTTAATGTACAGAGACGGCATATTTAGAATTTTGTAATATAGATTATTACTTCCACCATTTTCGTGCTTTATTGTAAAAATAAAAAGATTTGAAGCTGTTTTGAATTTGGGTTTCTAACTTAATAAAAGTTACCTCAATTTATCACCAACTATAATAACCTTCCTTTCAAGCAGTAACGAGCCGAATACTTTAACCACTAAACCGGCGCCGAGTAAATCTAATAAAATAGACAGATTGTCTTCATCCACTCGTGGCTCTATGGGACGCTTTATTACTTTTGTTCTGTAAAAAACACACAAACAATTTTATAATTCATATTTCTGTATTTTAGGGAAGTCCATTGTACTAGGCATCACTTCTCTATGGCGTAAGCGGGTAAGCTGTGGTTATCAATAAATCCCTGACGCAGTTCTTCCAAATACCTTCAAGATGAGATTCTTCAAAAATGGAGTAAACATATATTTAAAGTTTAGATGCGGTAGACAACGCATCAGTTCCGTTAGTGTACAAATATTCACGGCCATTATTATTATTATTTTTTCATAAATGATGCATCTTAGTGATACAACATTAAAATTACAATCTAATCTAGGAAATAAGACTAATGAGTAACTTAAATCTGACCTAAAATAACTAGATATAACTTAAACTAAGAATGTGTCCAATAACACGTTTCCTATTGTCTTTATTAAGAAGAAGACACTTTGTTCATGTGTTCTTTGTTAATGTTCAGCACATAGCACTACACTTTATTATATAACACTAACTCAAACGGCCATTATTTATTGATGTTCATGTATTACAGATAGATAATTTCAACAACTTACCTATGAAACTCAACATCTAAAACAACTTTCTTAAGCAAATTATTATTATTATTTTCAAGGTCATAATAATCAGGGACATGATCTCTTTCGTCACCAACTAAATCATAGTCATTTTCGTCGTAAAACCTCGCCATTCTCATATCCGGCATCGTCCTGGATTTAGACATATTCAAATTTGGAATTTCCACCTTCGGATTGGGAAGATCCATCTTCGAATCTAGAATATCCATCTCGGGATTAGGGATTTCCATTCTTAAATCTGATGTATATTCGTCTGAAGTGTAATTTGGTGATTTTGATGTACGAGTTATAGTAATTGATTCACCAGGTTTTGGAAAATCAGTTTCGAACAATTGTTGTAGTACTTGCTGTATTTCTATTTCTGAACTGCCATGATGAGATTCTATTTCTTGAAGAATCTGAAGAAAAATAACCAATATATATTTTGAGGGCGCTATAGCCATTTTGACAAAAACGCAAACATTACTTGTAGTGCAATCAAGAAAAAATAAAGATAAGGGGTGGGCGCTAAGGGTTGTAATTTTTTATTGTGTGATATCGTTATTGTAGTCAAATGTTAAATTAAGTCAATATGTTATAAGTGTTCAGTGTGTTGTATGCTTATACTATCAACATTAATTGGCTTGAACTAGATCCATTGAGTAAATTTTCAGACAGGTATTTTAGATTAAGTACTTTGTGTCGTTCTATAGCAAAATGACAAAAACAGTCCACGATTTTCATCTATGCGCATCTCGTAGTGCATGAACTGCCAAGCAGTCAGTCACCCTATTTATAAATATGCATGTTATAAAGTTTCTCCGAGAATTCAGAGTACAATATAATAGAGTCGCCTATCTAATTTGCTAACCTTGCCTTATTATAAAAACTAATTTATCTCTTTCATATCACCTTATAGTAAAATCCAGGTGCTCTGTACTTTCCAATGAGGCAATAGCACAATGGTAGACATGTCGTCGCACCCTCTGGCAACACTCGACGACAGTAACTAAAAATAAACAGTTTCAATTTATTTAAATTCCTACGCCACTATTCAACAGTTTCTAACATATATTTATTTTACACATTGTTTAATTATCATACATTACACAGAACATAGAATAAAAAGGCGGAGCGAGCAGCAAATGCAGGTCTTGTTATTGAGGTATTCTGTATCATATTTTAACGGGCCTAAGTGTAATCCTTGCGGGACGCCTGATGCCATTAACATTGGTAATCACAATTTGGGATAGATAAATATGCTTTGGAAGCAACCAGTGACGCTCTACTGAAAATATACTATGAATGCCGTAGGATAACATTTTTGAACATAATATTTAATAGTTATTCCTTGGCAAAAGGCTTGGCATATTCTTCAACAGAATAATATTAATTAAGGGTCTTATATGCGATCCTTGTGGGATGCCTGATATTATTAAAATTGGGATAGATGAATTATCCTTTGAAAGCGAGAATCTGATTTTAAACAGTACATTATGATCGCACCCTTTCAAGTAGATTACGATATAATTATAGTATACGAAGATAAAATATTTATGAAAAATATTTCAATGTTAAACTTACCAAAGGCTTTATGATGTTCTATAAATCTACATACACATACATTGCGCTTTAAGAGCCATAACATTTTTTTACTGAAACATTTGTTCTGTTGAAGAACATATTTTGAAGATAATGTTTATTATGAGTTAAAAGATTGTTATTATAAAAAATAGATGTCTTTTTCTCAAATTAAGCTATCCTAGAGCTACTTACTAATTTTTAAAACTAATATATACTTATTTTTTAAATTTACATTCACAGTTTAGACTTTGAATGTAAGAGACTAAAGTGACTTTAGACTAAAGTGAATGTAAATTTCAAAATTAGTCTATTTTATTCTTGTATACGCCGCTTCGTTAAGGAAAACAACCAAGAAACAGACTCCCCAGTAAATCTTTTCTTGATCTCGTCTCATATTTTATTCATCCATTCTTACCCATAAGAGCGGTCGCCTCTTTCGTCTGTTAAACCAGGGAATAACACTGAGCTCCATTGGCGTCTGCACACCACTCGCCTCTATTGCTTAAGTTAGCACTCAACGTCTCGGGGAATATGAGATTCTCTATATGAGGCGGCACTTGAACCTGAAATTTGTCCGGGAAAATTTTAATTGTTAACATTTTCAATTTTGGTAACGTACTCATGATTCTAAGAGACAGTATACGCTTAAACTTTTAACCCATAAGCGTCCAAGTGGTGGACTCGAATCGCTCCATCATTAAAGGGAAACGAAGAGATTACTGGCCATAATAAGGCTCGGCGATTTTTCGGATTTCTAAATCGTTTAACTGGATGTGTAAGTTTTATCTCGATGTTTTTCTTCAATGTCAGCATGTGGTTATTATCATAACAAGCACACCGGGTGAGAAAAACGGCCCAAGTAATTATTATTTCACAAATTTAGTTCCTATTTTAAATTTGGATCACATACACATATATTAATTATTAGAATCTTGCCTGTTCTAACGAGCTTTACAATACTCGATATAATTTTTCAAATGTCAGATTGATATTTTTGCCTGAACATTGTATTCGTATAAGTCTTTAAGAATGAAACCTATTTAGATTCCATTTTTCCAATCACATCACATAAAAATTATCTAATTCTCAAAAACAGTCGGAATCAATAAAAAGTGAACAAATTTATCTGTTTTACTACCGCAAACTGTAATTCGTAATTTTTCCCTGTTGTATTTTCGTGCTATAAATTTGATCTGGTGATTGCAAAAAAGATCCTTAGACTTTTAAATAGTTACAAAGTATCAAAATCAACAAAACATACCTGACTAGGAAAAACACTTTTCACATACGCCTGTCCGCTCATATAATTCAAACCAACTAACAAACAAATATTAAACAATCCATTCTCCCTAGCCTCAAACGGAAGTTCAATACAACCCGTTTT
This sequence comes from Dendrolimus punctatus, assembly GCA_012273795.1. Classification (NCBI taxonomy): domain Eukaryota; kingdom Metazoa; phylum Arthropoda; class Insecta; order Lepidoptera; family Lasiocampidae; genus Dendrolimus; species Dendrolimus punctatus. The sequence goes on from CM022527.1 coordinate 21,559,718, forward strand.
CCCGTCAATACTCAACTTGTCTATGTTATCTGTACTGTCAAAATCACCCATAGACAATATATTCCCTTTCGAATCTGTCAAATTCACTTTCGAGTCCACAGACTCTCGTCGGTCCATCTTGTCTTTGCTAAGATTGTTTTGGGAAGTTCTAAAACTCTTCCACGAACGGAACGTAGAGTATGGGTTATCTATGACTTCTGATTTGTATGAACAAATTGAAGTTTGATGCCTGAATCTTGCAGTTTTTATATTGTTAGGCTCTAAATATGCCACTCTGGATGACATACGACGAACGTAATTCTTACGTTTCTCTGTTAAACTACGTGTTAGTTTTACCGATTCTGAAATTTAAAAAAAAAGAAATTATGTTTGCCGTAATTTCTAGAATTGTGTAGACATTTCGCTAGAGATGTAACAAATATGTTCTTGTTAAATCAGTCCGTCTACCTTTTTATGTCATTATAATGTTTCTCAGAAACTGTTGGCTGCAATTCGTATGCAATTTGCCTCTTTTTGTTTAGCACTTTATTTATTTTGGGGCTTTGTATCTCAATCAAAAATGAGTCTTAGTTTTTTTTTTTTCAATTTGATGTTTTCGCTGATTTAATGCAATAATATGATTTGAATAGTAATATTGGTTAAGTCTATTTTCTATGTCAACACGAGAAGAAAGATTTTTAGCGGCCTCGAGAAAAAAAGGATTTAGGCGCCTTTTCATTGTTACAATTGTATTGGGCGATTATATTACCTAGTATTTTTGTTCCATTGTATCAATATTAGTTGTGTTAGTAGTATTCATGAATGTATGTAATAGGTAACAACTAATTAAATTATTTATCACTCACGGAATATCTAGTCCCAGTATTCCATGTATGAGGGATTATAGGTAGAATATAATACAACTAACATTAGTTAAATAGGTTAAATGTCTTCTTAATCTTAGTGTAAATAAAATTTCATAATACGAATACGCAGCTGATAAGCATATACTGCAATAAATAGTTAAAAAGTCGTTATTCATAATCGCATTTCGAATACGATTAACATTACACTTTTTAGACCAAATTAGTTATAAATTATAAGACACTGATTAAAAAATCGTACCTTCACTGGTACTGCCATCTGATTGATCAGTAGGGAAGCTACCGGGTTTGTTCTCGTCCATATTGCACACAGCAGTTACAGTCTCGTATATCTCGTTCATTAGACGGTTCAACTGAAAACAGATAAAGATCAGAATTATATCTACAGAATAAATCGTTTTAAGAAAATGCAACCTCTTCAACAAACACAAAAGTAACTAAAAAACAGAAAACAAATATTTCCTACAAAAATAATAGACCTTTGTTGTTTATATAATTTTAAACAAGAAGCAAATCGTAAACTCGATTTGCTTGGCACCTACTTCATACCGCGTATAGGAAATATTTTCAGGCTTCGTTGCAATGGCAGCAATTAGTTATTTTAATGGCCATATACAAAGACAGGCGGACGAACTAAAATGACGAAACATGAGAATTCCACGTTCTATACAGCGAATCATAGCCATAGAAATTCCCACCTTAAAAAAAACCGTACCTTCGATGTTCATTTTGAATCCGTAATAAAACAACAACACAACACTATTGCCTAACAAACAACAACAAAAATAAGACTGTTAATATTATTTAAACTCAAATAGAAATGTTTAAATTTAGAATAATCAAAAAATTCAACACAGATTATTCAAAACCAGAACTTTCACGTTACTTTTCGCTATAATGACAATAACAATTACAAACTTTATTGACAATAATAATGAAATAATATAAGGTAATAAAACAATTGTTGACAATAATATTGCTATAACAAAGCGATACGTCAGTCAACGGAATGTTTAATGCAAGGAATGTTGAAATACATCTTATTTATTCTAATTATGATAACGTTGGATTGATGGACGGTTTCATGTAGTATATCCTTTTAATTTTAATGTCTAACGCGCTCTATTCTGATATTGTTAAGTGACCACGTGTTGATGGTGATGAAAAACACCAACACTGCCTGCCAGGGCTACAGGAGAGGCTAGATCATGTACCCGTAGCCCTGGCATAAGGCGCAGGATGTGTTCCCACTGAGGGGTTTTAGTGGGTAACCCTAACCATAGAGTGGCAATAGCATCTTTAGTTTTGTCTAGAAGTGCTAGTGCTACCCCGATCTGGCGAATCCTACACACAGGCCGAGATTTTTCCCCCAAGCCTCTGCGCTTGTCGCGGTTTATGGTTCTCAAATTTTCTCTGGCAAAAAAAAATAAAACTTGAAATTTCTGATCCGTGCAGGAACGGAGAAAGAATACAATTTTCTGCGGCCGGGCCGGCCTGTCGTAAAAGGCGTCAAAACAACCCACAACCAGGTGGCAGAATATTTGCCCGACTGGATGGCTCCACTCCTGGTCTAGAGTATGCCGCCGTAACAAACAACCTTTAGTTGTGTTCTAGCATTAGTGCCAGGTTCCAGTATCCCTTAAGAGAGCAGCAGCGCATTTGTAGCACCTGTGGTGTTGTAAATGTCCATAGGCGATGGTAACCGCTTTCTTTAAAGTGGGTCGTATGCCTGTCTTCTGAACTCATGCAATAAAAAAACCTGCAAACATGGTTATCTGTGTCAAACCCGTGAATCTACATTGGAGAAGCGTGGCACGTATAGTGGACGTTTATGAGCACATTTTATTATTTTAAATGAAAAATTCGGCAGTCAAACACAGGTACATTGTATATACACAACACCATCAACACCACAAAAATTAGGACCCCCTTCCCCACATCAAAAGTATGAAGTGGAAAATTCTAAAATAACTTTCAGGTTTTTAAAACTTTAAAATACTTTCGAAAATAAGTTTAAATAATGATATTATGTAGCTTTAGTCGAGTAGTTTCTGAGGGTTTTTTTTTATTGTTCCATGACCGTCACTAATACCCATCTCACTTGTGGAGGAAATAAGAGAGGTCATGGAATATTATTCTGGTCTACAAATATGCCAAAAATATTTGTGTCGCAAAACGACGACGAGGCAGAAAATTAAACGCATTTTGTATGTCAGAACGTGGAATATTAATATTCTAAGCACTTCTTCATTTTGCATTACTAATTTCATAATAAAACAAACAAATGAGGCTAGATCATTACGAATATTTAATAATGACGTTACTGATAACGATTGATAGATAGTTTGGTTGGTTACTATGACAGTATCAATTATCGATTATTAATATTCGAATATTTTGTATTTGTATCAAAAGAAATGTCTTGCTTATGGATTCCAAAATTAAATCTTAATTTATATCTATTCAAAATATCATAGATATCTAAGTCGTGCGCAAAAGGTTTGCTTATGATAATCCCTCCCGCTTCCTACAACCGCGACCCGCGGTCGTTTCTATACTTAACTTATATTTTTTGTGAGCTTTTTTTTTTTTTTTTAGCCATCGTTGAGACTAGACCGACAGGCGCAGGCCTGGGGATGCTCCGACCTTGTGAGACAGTGGGATCGCAGATCGGGGTGGCACTAGCGTGCCCGGTCAGAACCGGTGCCACGCTATTGCCACTCCCCAGTTAGGGATACCCACTAAAACCCCTGGGTGTTCCGTCCTGCGCCTTTTGCCAGGGCTACGGGAATAGGCTACCCGGCTCCGCAATCCCTGGCAGGCGTGGGCCCCGCTCACTGGGCCTCTTCCAATGCCGGGGGAGCTACTCCCCCGGCGACGTCTCGGTCTATTCCGGGCGTGGGGCGGTCTGTAACGCGCCCCACGGGAAGAGAGATGAGCGCGCGCGGAACACTCGCGCTCTCATCTCGACGGCATGTGCGGGTGAGTGAGAACCTCTATGCCCCTAGAGGCCCCACCCGCGCCGCCCGCTTACGGTGGCCGAAGGTCTAGGTCAGACCTCCGGCGTCGGCGCGTCCTCCTTTGTCGGGAGCGGAGTAGAGAAGTGCGCTCACGCTCCCGTTCCGCCTCCTCCTTTGCAAACATGACGTGCTCGCAGAAGGAGGAGACGGCGTCCCATCCGGTGCGACTCCCGACCATGGTGCGAACCACGGCCGGGAGCGAAAGGTCCAGTCCGGTGAAGGCGACGAGCTCTCGGCGCTGCTCCGTCCATGCAGGACATTCCTGTAGGGTATGCAGCGCCGTATCCTCGTCGCCTGTGTCGCAATGGTGGCACCCTGACGTGGCCTCGCGGCCAAGGCGACACAGGTACCTCCCGAAGCAGCCGTGCCCCGAGAGGACCTGCGTCAGTCGGAACGTCAGGGTGCCGTGGTCTCGTCCAATCCATTCTTGCAGGACGGGCCTCACCGCCTCGATGGTGGCGGGGCCCGCGCTGGGGCGTCTGAGGCGATCTTCCCAGACTCCCACGGCGACCTGGTGGAGCTCCGACCTGCACGCCTCGATTTCGCGAGGCGCGGGTCTGGTGCCCCTTGCCAGGGCTTCTTTGCGCCATACATATAGTGACGCCAGCACCCTGGCCTCCAGGTCCCATGGGAGTTATTTGTGAGCCGCAGTAACCTAGACTACGAAGAAGACAAGACAACTCTTGTACCAGTTTAATACACGTCAAAATCGCATATTCTTTAGAAAATACATTATGGAAATGTCATCGAATTCTATTACATTTTTTTAGTAAAAATATGTAAGTCGATTACAGTCGGATTTAAAATTTCCTATTGCTGTCACGGCATGCTTTCTAGAATTTAAAGATTTCGTTTCAGCATCCCGCTTATGCTTATTGGGTTAGCTATTCGTCAAATCCGTTTGTCCGTTAGTCCTTTTGTCTGTGATTGTATGTCACAGCCATTTTGAAGTTATATGGATGAAATTTGAAAGGCGAGGTAAGACATAGACATTACACTATACAATAGTATAAAAGTAAAAAAAATGGGATGGTTATCATACCACTAAAAAAAGTGAACACAGTTTGGAGTAACGTAATACAGGTTTCTAACAATAATGACTGTAAGTATACAAAAGTATTGTTTTTATATCCTTTATATATTAATCGTTGTAATTTATCGATAAAAGTTTAAAGCAACACTAAATGAAGGCTAATTAGTAAAAGATAAAATGGAGCAAGATGAGACATACCGACGCCAAGACGCGTCGCTTTTTTATATATAATAATACAACATATACTTATGATATGCAGTATTTTTTTATTGCTATGAACTCATTTTTTACATATCTACTATTAGTATTTTGATAGTCTCTGGGGTCAACAAATAAGTTCATTCGACGGAAAATGCAAGGGTTTTCCACAGCATCATGATATGGGTTTTTGTAGGTAATAAAAACGCACCTGTGACTAAAACATTTAGAGGAAGAAGACTACGGTGTTATGGACATGTAAAGAGGAGAAATGGAAATCATGTGACAAAAACAATATTAAACTGGAAGTATGATAGATTTAAGGTAGACGGTAAAAGAGATGATGAATTATGTGAACGATGATATTGAATGAATGAACTTATGCTAGAATAGAGGAGTATGGAAAGGTAAAGATGCTAGGCAATAGAACTCTTTTATATTTTTGTATTTACTTATAGTATTATGAATAATTGATTTGACGTTGTTTTAATAAAGACTCCATTAAAATGCACGAATGTTTAAATAGCTTATCTCCAATAATTCATCAAGTTTTCATTAAAGACATTATGCCGATCCCTTCATTATCGGGAGACGGTATTAAAAAAAGAGAGAAAATGCCTGGTAACACTGGTGTTGTAATTGTTTATGTCTAACGGTAATTACTTTACATGGGTCAGCATTAAAAAATGCACGTTTTGGATTTTTTGCCACTGTGTTTGCGTGTCATACAATAATGGCTGATGTTAATATTTTATATCTTCTACAAAAAAAATTTACCATATCATACCACAAATCAAAATTTGTGGAAAATTGATATTAATTGGTAAAAGTAGGCAAGGCAAATTAATAAGTAACCATTTCTTTTCGGTATCATATAATACCGAGGATGAAAAGAAATGTAAATGTTAAACCAGCAGAAGTTTTACCTACATATTCGCCGACCTATAAGTGTGGACTTTTGGATACAGAGATAATGACACAAACAATACAACAATGTAACGGACATGTAGGAGTCCCAGCGATAAAATTACTTATCGAAATGAATGGTACTTTGAAATGCGCCATATTATTTGTCAGATCAATCTCAAAATAACACAAAGCGGAAAATTTTAGGAGAGATTTTTCTTATTAGTCATCAGCTATATGTTTTAGCGGCGAGATTGTTACTAGTTCTGCTCCTTGAAATATTATTAACACATTACGAGATCGTGTACACAGAGTAGAAAGTAGACATATTATTTTCAAAAATAGTTGTCCTATGGAACTAACACTAACACCACATGCCAAGCTTGTCAATAAGTTAGCGACGGCACAGTATGCCTTTTCTTACCGTCGTCCTCTATTCTCGCTGAAATCCTCACCTCACACCCAAATCTTCATGTCATTCTTCACAACCAATCCATCTATTTATTGGCCTAAATTATGTCCAAGAATTATACAGTTTATCACTCATCTTGTCAACAAGGCAATATCACTTTAATTTTGTTCTCCTAATTTATCCAAACGCGACTATGATAGATATATGAAAATATTTAAGAAATGAAGTTATTTGCCATGCTAAACACATGGATAACACATTGTGACTTTAAATTGAAGGTACTTTTGTCTTTCTTAAAACTATTACACTTCATTTACTGAACTAGAAATAGGAGTAAAGTATCCATGAAAATATGTTTGAGGTTGTGAATTATGTGTGTATATTTCTCTATTTTACCGAACCAATAACCTAACAGGTGCAAATTTTAACGTCTATTTATGTCCGCCGCGGCCTTAACACCACATTTTACACCCAAAAGAATTATTCCTATATAAAGAATTATGTCGGAACAGGGTAGTCTGATCAAATTAAAAAAACCTGTAATTATTAACTTTTGGACCTATTCAGAGTAATTTCATTTTCACAGTAAGTACACTATAGCGGTCACTGTAACCCAAATCTGTTAGCCAATATTATACCCATTATCTAGTATCATAAAAACATTGTTATTATTACCCCATAATCGCCTCTATAACGGTGCCAGTCGCCATGAATCACAATTTCCTCCGATGACGCAACGCTAGTGCGGCATCTATCGACCGTAGCCCTTTTCATTGGGTATTTCCCAAAAGGTCAAGCGGGTAGTTCGTTTGAAGGGACATTTGGGACTTATGGTTGGACTGATAACAGTGGATAGATGGCCATATAAAATGTAATATTTTTATTTCAGGAACAGAACTTTTCGTGTAAGTCAGCTAAGACTTTAAATTGTTGATTGCTTTATTTTAAAACAATGAAATTAAAGAATTTTCAAAATTGTTAGCTATGGGATTAGCTACATATTTGAGGTTTTGGGGTCGAAGCCTTTGAACCATGGGGCTTGACGTGCACAAGTTTTATCGAGAGAGGAAACGTCTAATAAATATCACGTTTTTTTTGGCTGGTATATACTTCGAGCAACATATTAACGTTAAGACGAAGTCAGTCTTTCGGATACGTTTCATAATTATGAACAGCGTCATGACGCTGTTGATAATTATGAAACGTTTTTCTATCAATGTCATAACATTAGATTTTTAATTTAACCTGATCTGTATTTACATTACACAGTTTATTTTAAGCTTTATTTGCTATTGAAAGTAACTAGATAAATACATGGAAGAGATTATCGTGTTGTCTCATCGTTCTCTCGGACGTTAATACACCAAAATACAAACATATTTTCTGTTAGTATAATTTGTTTTTTAAAACGCGATACGTTTTAAATTTAAAGCGTGCAAACAATGTGTTTTAATACAAACATTCGATTGAAATCAACTTGCGTAACCAAGAATACAATGAATGAATCACATATTTTAACATTGATTAACATTAATTAACGATAGACTGAAACAAGTATGGGTTTCGTTGGATTAGGAGATGTGATGATATTAATTTTTGAGACACATTGGAATTCTTATACATTCAAAAAATATCATGTAGTCTCATAGTAATGAATGAGCGAGCAAAATGAAGAAAAAAAAGAATTCGAGAGTGCCAATTCAAAAGTGACAGTTAGTTAAACTTTGAGATCAACAATTAAGTTACTTAGATTCCAGAGGACCTGGCAACCATAACAATTACATTAACAGTATTGAGAGCACATTAGACTGTTACAAATGTATAATTAACGCTTTGGGGCGCCTTCTTGAATTGAATAAAATAAATAAAAAAAGCAAATTACACTTCGAAAGCGACAATTAATCGTTATAATTTGAGAGCGATGGTTAATTAGATTTTAAGAGCAACAGTTAATTACAATTTCAGAATGACTGCGAATTAGACTTCAAAAGCGATAATTCATTATAACTTGAGACCGACAGTTACTTAGATTTTGAGAGCAATAATTAGTTGGAATTCGGGTATGATAATTACAAAGATTTTGAGAGCGTCAGATAATCATATAAAAATATTACCTAGACATTCTAAACATTAGCGAAATTTATTTAAATTTGAGAGCGATATTTAATTACACCAAGCCGAATTCAACGTTAGGCTGATGATAAATTATAAAATAACCTAACCTCGTTAAAAATCTTGTTCATAATGTCATAAAAATCTTTGCAAACCGCGTAATTCACAAAGATAAGTTAATTTTGCTAATGATAACTCTGATAGTTCACTCAAGGAAGTATATTGTTTTAGTTAAATGATAAAATAATAATTTAAACGTTATATCATCATCCATCACATAATTATGGCCAAACTCATCATTTTCGGTGTTTAGGGTTCCGTATTCAAATGACAAAGAACAAAATCCTTAGACAATAGTCATGTCTGTGTCTGTTTATTTGTGTGTCTAGATAAGATTATGTTGCAGCTATTTGTTTAATAATAACTTTTATTAGTCAAATTTCGTAGGAAGATTAAGTTAACTATACTGTTGTTGGCACCCTGCTCAATGATTGGTAGGTGCTCTGTTAATTTAATTAAGGTAATTTTTAGTATTTTTTCGTAGGCTAGAAAATTAAAGATGTTAAAATATTTTAAATGCCTGTTTTTCTAAATCTTACTACACATTTTCCTTACTAACAGTCGAAATTTAACATTCCATGCAAAAAACTGCAATATTCTCCCAATGATCAGGTGAAAGGATAGATAATAAGATTCTCAATAACTAGTGGGTCAACGATGATTAAATTCGTCAGAAAATTTTATTCTACGCGCCACAACACAATGCTGTATTAAAGTCGTAAAATAGTAAAAAAATATTTTTGGCCCCACATAATATGTAAATGAGGGATGAATATTATTCATTAGCGTGTGGTAAATTTAAACAGTTCTTCAAAATCCATAACAAATTTTAAGGACGACTTACTTCATTTAAGTCTGTAGATAGTGAGATATTTGGTTCAGTCATAAAATGTCCCCTTACCTTAGAACTACATATTGTACTGGGGAAAACTCAGAAAACATTTTGAGTAGTTTTTGAAATAGGTATAAGTTGTTTTCAATTAAATGTTATTTTAGGGTCATTAGCCACAAAATTATTAAAGTAACGCAGAGAGCCTTCTGGGCACCTTATCTGCGGCGACGTATATCCAATATTCTTCTTACAGTTTTAAGGTATAGTCTCAATAAGTATTTATCGCGCATAATTTATTGAAACGACTCATTGACTCTTCAGGTGATCAGAAGGCTGGTGCTTACCTCAGCCAAAGGATCAGTATGGCGATCCAGCGAGGACACGTAGCCAGCCTTCTGGACACCTTACCCATAGAAGACGGTAACTTGGCCTCAGTATTCTACTTATAGTCTTGAGGGACTATGGGTAAAATACAATACAAATAAGTTAAGTTTTCTTGCATTGTTTTCGATTATATGTAATTTTATAATTGTTCTGTGAATACAAAATAGTTCATTTTATAATAAAGTTTAATAATTAATATTGGCTATATTGTATTATAGTTTTCATGTTTCTGTTATTTTATGACATAGTCTAAAAATTAAATTATAAATATTAATGTATTTTATTTACTGCTATTATACGTATTACTTGCACATCAGCGGTCTTACTCATAGTATTACATTATGTCTAAATGTAAAAGTTTGCGAATTTGTTACTGTTAATTTCGAAAATTAAATAATTAAATGAATAAAAAAAATTGTTTGAAGAGAAAGCGTATTCTATAACGTACAATGCAGATATAGAACTAGAAGTCAGGTAGCTTTTGAGAATTTATTAAAAGGATTACTTTCAGGAGATTACATGGTGACGGATTTAGGGGTCATCCATGAATTACGTCCACATTATTGGGTGGAGGACAACCTATACTATGGGATAGGAGGAGAGGAGAGAAGGAAAGATTTGAGACATCTGTTCCGCGTACAACAATGATCAGGAGGGAACTTCCCGCCGCGAATTTCGCTTTGCGCTATGATATAAAGTTTTCAAGAGCGTTATAAAATTTGTAACAGGTAGGCAACGCGTTGGCGACACTCCTGGTGATGCAAACGTAAACGTACGTAGACAACGGTAATCACTTTCCATTAGGTGGCTGGTATCTGCCAGTTTGCCGGCAATAAATAAAGGAAGGATGGCGTGGAGAGGATGGGATAGGAGGGGAAGAAGTGGGCCATTCGGAACTCTCACTCATCATATGAAACACGATTAGCTCAAGGCAAACCCGTTTCACGTCGATATTCTGTAAGAGAAAAAGAGAGAGAGAGAGAGACCGTAGCACGATCGAGACGGTACTAAGAGCTGTTATCAATATTAATGATCCAGCATTGCTCTATCAGGTAAGAAATATTTATTATTAAAAACATACTTAACTAAACATCCATTAAAGATTACTCTGGTTTAAAATATGCTTTAAATAATAGACATCGAAGAGTAAGAGAAGACCTGTGGTGCCATTTAGTCTTGTAAGAGTTAGTTACGTTTTTACTAGACAATTGTCATTCCTATTTGTGTCACGTCCATGCAACGTATAACCTTGAGAACTCCAAAGAGGCCTACAAACTTACTCTACGTCTATATGGTTACCTACCTATTTATAAGTATACAACATCATGAAAAACCATGAATCACTGTCAAATTGACTATAATTTTCCACAACACTGAATAACCGTGTCTTTAAAACCTACACACAATACACTGTCTGTTCCATTTCACAAATCACAGATAAGCATTTCACTTCACTTATTATTCCTTAAAAGAGTGCATCTAATGAACCTGTTTAATTAAACTGTATTTTTGAATCACGTATTATAAACAACACTTATTCACATTAAATAAAAACGTTTACATGGAACTTAGCAATAAGTTATTTAAGATAAATAACATAATAATAACAAACAATAACATAACCTAGTTATTACGTTAATAAATCATGTAACAAAAGTGTTATTATTTTAAGATTGGATATTTTTTCAACATCACTAACATATCATAAAAAAAGTGGAAGGATATTCGTTTTGTTATTCCAAATTTAAAAACGGAAGCTATTATGACGTTATTTTCATTTATCATTGTTATTATTTATTTCAAAATGAGAACGGTATTAGGTAAGTCCTTTTATAAAGAGAAAAACAGTTATATTTTAGAACGTAAAATTAACACTATTATTCCTTCATTAATTCACAGTTAAATTACTTTTTTTAATAGAATTTAATTCAAATATTTTCATTGCAAAAAATAGCAGTTCGTTTGTTGATTGCTGGCGCGTCACTAATCTACCGAGGTTCTCTGGAACCGCGGCGCTAATATAAAGGTCGGTTTACATAGCGTTTGTTGAAATTTTTCAACTAACTAGTACTGAAAAATCAACATTGTTTCAGTGAAATATTACAATTAATTACACCCAGGACCCATTACAGACACGTAACAAACATAGAAGAAAACTAGGCATGACATTCGCCCAGTCTAAAAATTAACACTGAAAACGCTTCCAAACCTACCATTTATGTGAGGCGCCACTTGCCATTTTCTCTTGCCTAAGCAAAATGTCACTAGGCTTTCACAAAATGCAATTATTTTTGGTCTACCTTTTTTACTCTAATAACGATCAAGCTTCCAATATAGCGTTAACTAATTGTGTTAAATGTATAATATGTACCTAAACAGTAGCATATTATACATGTACGAATTTACATATATTTATTTTATTTCGTACCCATGTCGAAATAAAATATATATAAATAAATAGATATATATGATTAAAGGCTAATAAGAGATTGAAAGAAAAGAAAACCGTCCATTTTACCATATGATGGTGGAGAAACGAATAAAAAAATGAAAATAGCTGCCAAATTAATAATATTGTTTTTGTCACATTATTCGTCCGTCATCGTTCCATAAGCTAAATACAGAAGCATGTAAACTAGTCTTTACACTGTATCGTGCTTCTTTCCGTCGGCACGTGAGTCATTTCAGAGATAATGGGGCTAGCGTTGCGAACTGTAGTTTCAGTATGTTTGTTTGTTTGCAAGCAATGTCGAGCGGACAAGTGTTTTGTATAATCGGAAAAGTAATCAGCATAACTGTACTACACGTCATATTTGTTCAATCTTACAAGAATTACTCTATGACGATTAGTGGTCCGCTCTTACATGTAATGTTCATTCACTTGCCTTACCATCGGCTGAATTTTGATACTACTTGTGTGGAGCTTATATCAAATTTTATAGTTTAGTTTATAGTTATAATTTTATAGTATGACAAATGAACTGTCGCTATAATATAGGAACCGGGAATATATTATATTTAAGTGGTAATATAATATCTATAACAATTTTTCAACATGTTAAATGTTAGAATGTTAAATTACAAGATGGATGGGTACAAATGTAAAGGTAGACCAAAAAGAAGATGGATGTATTGTGTGAAGAAGAATGATATGATGATTTGTGGTGTAACAGAAGATGAGTGTCAAAATAGAGGAGTGTGAACGGAAAAGAAATATTGCGCCGACCCCAATTAATTGGAATATGGTGAAAGAAAAAGAGAGAACAATTTTTCAAAAATATTGGGTAGTCAACTTCAGAAACAATTGCGGTGGGCGGGATTTCATTTTGCTGAAATTCGAATGTTTTTATTCAAACTTCCACTAGAAAACATTTTTAAGGTATATGACCTAAGTTAAAAATTAAGTTAACTTCCTACGCCATATACATTGCTTCGCAGCGTGTTATTTTGCTGTTTCAAGGCGAAGAAGCAGCGAAACCTCCCCATTATCAACTGTAGCTAAAATTCTTGATTTCTTTATACAATCGAATATGTGATAATGCAGCTATAAAATGCCGTCGAGATAACGTATAAAACATTTAAGATTAGGGGCGACAACCATACATATAACTATGAGTCTAATTTTTTTTCAGTGTTTATAATCCTGTGGCCTGTGGAGTTACTCAGATATTGAAAATTTATAACGATGTTGCCTCGAGATATTCGTTTTTAAAATACTAACAATTCTATCCGTCTTCTTCCTCTAACTTTTACAGTTAAAAAGTATAATTAATTAACTATAAGCACTGGCGCAGCTGCTACATGACAGGAAGATCTGATACGTCGCAAACACGCATCTACTTTTTTTATTTTAAATTCGCCGGGCTCCTCTGTCAAAGACCAGGAGAGAGATTCTTATTTTCTATTTTTCTTTTAACTTCTTATTCCTTATTCCTCTTAAGAACTTGCATTTTTCACTTTCATGCGCACAGGTGGGATGTACCTATTGGTTCAGGTAGAATTGGATTTGCACACATTCCGATCCAGCGATTTGGGACCTATAATTTATATTTAATTTTGAGGTAATTGCATATAATTTAACCTATCTAAACAAATAATTGTTAGCTATGATGAATAGAAATTACACTTTTGAAAATCAAAATAACTAAATAATATAAGCTCGTGTCTCTCAAGTTTTTTAAGGTTTTTATGAACGGTATACCTCCGGACTTATCCAGGCCAGATTGGCGGGTTATATAACAGCTCAAACGTTTATTGATGAACTATATTTTTTAATGACTGGCCTCAACCGATTGACTTAAATCAATTAATGGAATCCTTGACTGTAGGTCATTGATAATAATATAAATAAGATTAGCAATATAAAAACGGCTAAGTGCCTGATAGCGCACACACAATGAAAGGTTCCGTAGAGATCAGCAACATCCACTGTCTTAGTCACTTGGGTAAAGAAACCCCTAAAAACATCACCAATAACTTTTGTTCAAACTAATTTTGCATTTGAATTTTTGCAGCTCTACCATCTTGGTTCTCAAAATTTAGCTATTGCACATCGTTCAAATTATAAGGGGGTTTAAGGATTTTGAAGACAAATAGATACGAAACCCAAAAACGAAAAAATCCGGCGCTAGAGTAAAAATACTGAATGCACTTTTCTATACCACGGTACAATAATGACTAGATATCTCTTTCTAACTCAAACAAACACAAGACCATCCCTTTCACCGAGTGAACTATTTAAAAGAATAATTAAATTCAATGAAATATATACTTTACTATACTGAAAACAGTATTCCATTTAGATTTGTACAATACAATCAAATTTTTCATTGAATTTTATCCTTTGTTACGCTTCGTTTAAAACACATAGTTGTATGTTCAGTGTACTACAAATCGTCAAAAGATTTTTACTTTATTGCACTCATACTAAAACTTATTTTAGAATGTTTTTGTGTAATACAATAAAACGAGTAACGCCTAATAAGCATGGGAGTAAAATACTAGGAAAGAAAATCGCCAGTAAAACCATGGAAGAATAGTATTCGTTTTCCATGGTAAAACGTTAACACAGAGACAGTCCTACCCCATATTACTAAATGGGGCCACAGGTTATTCAGTTATTCATCTCCAGCCTAATAAGATAATATCTATAATGCAAAAAATTTAAACATGCTGTGTAAGTAATTTCAAGAATCTGCAATACACTATATAAAAGATAGAGAAAACGATGCATTTTTTTAGATTTCATGTTGTTTGTTCGGTATTCATGTAAAAACGACTGGGCCGATTGCAATGCGGTTTTCAGTGATCGACAGCCAATTCTGAGACTTAAAATGTGCGCTATTTTTTTTGGATTGATTTAAAATGGCCAGATAAAAGAAAATCGAATTCGTGTGGTTTGCTCACTGATTGATAGCAAATTTTGTGTACTAAAATGTGTGACATTTTTAATCCCGGGAATCCTGCGGTAATTTTCCCGTGGCGGCATATAGCTGTTCGTGTGCATAAAAATTAGGTTTGCCCGGCACAGTTTTCACTAAAACGTTAGCTTACATTCTTTTTAAATGCTGTGATGTCCCGCAAGAATTTTAAGCCAGCGTGGACGTCCCGAGTATACTATTATTCTAGTTATAAATAAATATTTTTATACGGACGTTATTTGCGTAGGATTAGAAGAACTAATACTACCGACATCTTATAACTAAGTGGATGGAACCAGACATCATTTACAATGAAGTCTAGGTATTTTCTTTATCTAAAAATCTAAATGTATACATTACGGAATACGGAAATTACAGCGACATCCATTAGTAAACTAAAGCAAATTAATTTACTGTTTTTGATTACGAAAAATGAACTCTACTCACCGCTAGATGGCATTAAAAAGATAATTGCGTATTACAGAAAATTGTTTATCTTACAAAACATCACAGTATCCTTAATTTGATGTGTGTAACGAGTTATAACGTCATCGTTATAATGAGTCAGGAACTAATTATTATTTATTGTTTAATTAAGAGAAGCTGTAATTATTATTACCATATTTTTAAAATAATATAGTTATATCCACTGAATACGATTTCGTAGCTATTACAGCAAAAAATATAACAAAAAATACATGATCGCCAAGTGTCTCCGCCAATCTATATATCTATTAGAAAATTATTATTTTTGCCAAGATATAATCGAAGTTTAAGATTTCGTTAGAACTTGTTTATGTTACTTACGAGTGTAGGTTTCGGAACACTGTGGCTTTTTCAAGTTCAAAAAACTGCTCTGAGATTTTTGAAAAAGATCTGCGCGTCGAAAAGCTTTTTCCTCAAAACTTTCCAAAGCTCCAGGTCATTTTCACAAGGTAAAATAGAAAATTTAATCATATAAATTTATATTTGTACTCACATTCTCTCTATCCACGTCAAGCTGACTGCTATCCTTCTTCGGAAGACAAAACCCAATACTCTGCGACATCTCACATCTATTCCTATATCGCTTATTATCCGTCGAAGACCGCTTTTCGGAAACCCGCTTAGCAAATTTCCCGTCATCGCACAAATTTTCGGAAGACTTCGAACTTTTCAACTTATTTACAAGTATAGGTTTCGGAATCGGTGACGGCTTTTCCGAGTTCGGAACCTTTTCAATAGAATTGTGCGTCGAGAAGCTTTTTTCTAACACTTTTTCGACGGATTTGAAACTTTCCGAATATGTAGTCTCTATTGATTCGATCGGGTTCTTTTGGGTTGTTAATGGAAAACCGCTTTCGAAGTTCTGGCGAAGTTTCTCGAAGTCTGTCAATGGTTTCGCAGTTGGTTCTGGTGTGATCGGACGCTTCGACTCGAAGGGTATATCGTAGATTTTCTGATCCTGTAATATAAATATGGGTTTTGATTAATTTTACTAATTATATGGCCTCGCTAATGATCATCCAAGGGCCATGGGAAAACTGACATATAGAGACCCACCCTGTCGACACAATTTTATCTAAATGTGGTGTGGTATTATTTGAAGCAGTGTTTGCTGTTTTCTTACATGCATCAACAACCAAGGACAAGCCAGGATCAGTGTAGGGCTAAGTAGAGAAACTATTGTGACATACAAAGACAGACGGACGAAAACATAGGATTTCTGTTTTTGTCGACTACGGAAACACTAAACAATTAGTTAAATGTTTAAAAATTCAGCTTCCGCATGTTAGTGTTTGCAAAACTCTAAAAGTAGTCTACGGTTTGGTTTAAATTGTTACATAATATTGTATTAAAATAGAAGAGTCTCATTACATATATAAGTATATAGTACTTTCTTTATATATTTTTTTTAAGTACACACCACACCAAAATCTTATATTGCAATTTAGTTTAAAGTTGCCTGGAAGAGATCGCTATAAGCGATAAGGCCGTCCATTGTTCTAATGCAAATGTATCCATATCAATTGTCTAGATTTAAGTTTATGGTGAACAATAAAGAGTTTTCATTCATTCATACATAATTTTTAATAACTGAAATTCCTACGGAAACGGGAGACTTCGACGTTAATTAATAACAATAAATGATTTAAAAACGAATGAGTGAAAATGGTAATGTCCGTAGAATAAGTAAAGATAGTAATAGATTATGACATATGACAGCTACATATATCCTTTAAAAAAAACTGATTTAAAGGCTTAAAAAGAATTCAATAAAATTTAAATAAAATTATGTAAATTTTTTCCGTAAATCTATGTTCGCAGGAACACTAAGAAATTGAGCTATATCGCAGCTAATATATTAATTATAATAATCACAGCTAAAGCTGTGTGGAAAACTCTAGTTCTCTATAACATAGCGTTAATAAACCCAGGTGTCTCGCAAAGCGTGGGATAGAAAAGACACAGTCATCAATACTAAATACATTACAATAATCATTCAACGGTACAAGCAACTTTCTCAAACACTTTTTGTTTGACAATTGTATGTTTTGGAGCAAATTTTTAACGGTTCCAATATTAGTGAAAGTATTTTCTAAATATGAGATGCTGAGACGCCTTAGGGATGTTAAATGTTGCGTAAAAATCGATGCATATCAAACTATCGATTTTAAATTAGTTATGGAAGATGCTTTAATCTGCAGACAAACACACTTTCTTCTTCCTAAAGCTTAACAAGTTACGTGGTATGATTTTCAAATTATTTCATTATTTATCACCTTATCCATTCTGTCCCATACATGTAACTAAATACTCTTATTTAGGCTGAGTGGCAACGTCTTTGGTCTAACACTTAAGTATTTCCATCATTTGAATTCATATGACATGGTCGGTTGTATTGCAGATTTATATAGGTATCTTGACCTTTTAATTTAGGTAGTTAGGTGGCATGTAACGTACTTAGTTGTTTCCACTTCAGCTTAGTTTACATTTATTCTTCTCTTTAGTCACGCAGCCTACTGCAGAAAACATATAAAAGTATGTATCAATATTTGGGGTTATTTATCTCCTTTATGAATAAAATCAATGTTTGTTTGTTTGCCTCCTATGCGTTATTACTAAACCATCGATCAGATTGTAATGAAACTTTGGCAGGGTGTTCTGAAAATGCTCGCGAGGTTTTCTAACCAAAAGTCTATCTTTATTGATAAAATTCTTCTGTTCGTGTGTATGACACTGAACTGTTCCAAAAGGATTGGACTGATTCTGATGAATTTTTGTGTGTTCAAGTGTGGTTGTTCAGGTGCGTAAAAATTATCTTATTCCGGCACAGTTTTCATTAAAACGATAGCTTACGTTCCTTTTCAAATGCTGCGGTATTTTGTGTCCCAGGAATCATGCGGGAATTTCAAGTCAAGCGTAGACGAAGTCGTGGCATATCCCAGCTTGGTAATATGAATAACTTTAGGTTGACAGAACAACACTAAAGGTTGCGTCTCCTATTATCTATATATTAGGGAGGGTTTCGACGAACCGTTAAGGAAGGTGATATCGTCCTCCTTCTACCACAGCTTCGCTCTCCATCAGCTAGGTCTTTACTCCCAATTTCTTAATTATATATGATTTTGTACGTATACATACATAACTTCACGTCAGGTCCCTTGCGAGGTAGGCACGAACAACAGAGCGCCATTCAGGCTTATTCTTACACACCTCACTTGTTTCTTTGACATTCATAGCTCTTGTCATGCACGCTCGTCTGTTCTTAAGGCTCCTGACATCACCTTCTGTAGTTGTCTCGTGGCCTTCCGCAACTTCTGCATCCATCCACTTTTGCATTGTATATCTGTTTAGTCATTCTCATTTTGTACGCAAAGATTCAATATTTGTTGCCTCCTTGAGAAATTTGGAATGAGCTCTCAGCCGTGGCTTTTCAAAAGCGCTACGATATGAGTATTTTAAAAAAGGTATCACAACATTGCCAATTCGTAATGTGCTATGAGACCGGCAGCACATTTTTAGCACCTCTGATGTTGCAAATGTCCATAGGCGACGATAACCACTTTCGAACACGTGAGCCCTCAGACTGTTTGTACTCCAGCAATAACAAATAAAACATATCACACCACATCAGGAAAATTTCGTCCTCTCACTTACCAACCTTCAAAGATATAAGTAAAAACACTACTATAATAGAAAAAATGTCCGCCTCAATAGGTTAATAGGTCCGACCTACATAGATGATTATCGTCGAATTCAAGCTGAAACAATGCATCTATATACACAACATTACCTACTTGCATACGACAGTTATGCGTATTGTTCGAATGCAGACACGTAAAGGTGGTCTTGGATACGTCAGCGACATGTTTGTTCACATAACAAATAGCTAAGGAGATCGTCAGTCCGACAATCGCTATCCACTGGGTTATACTGGTATCGCGAGACGTAGGACACTGACAGCAAGATTGGTTCACAAACTCCAAATCCCCGGCCTAGGCTCGTAGTCCTTCTTATGGATAAAATTCGATATGAGAATGTCCGTAAGAGATCCAAGGAACATAGTTCTAAAAAAGTAGCAAGTACAGTGGCAATGAGCCAGTCATGTCTGTCGCAAGACTGCACATAATAAATCTAGTACAGAACGTCCTCCAATCCGTTGGACAGTCGACAACTGCGGCTGGATGAGGAAAACTGAGATATATGGCGTACACTTTTTAAAGCCTCGGACCAGCAGTGGACATTGACTGGATGAAGACGAGACCAATTCAGTAACTCATTTGTTATGGTTTCGTAGTTAATTTGTAAAAACGAAACATTTCAGATCATATCCGTGCTTCTATCCATCTTTCTTTGTATGTCTTAGCCATATTTCTCAAAAACTACTTATAGGGATGTTTGACAGAAAGTTATCTATAATATTATAATAACATTCGAATAATTCCGTGTCTGTATATTAAAGGTAGTTAAAAAAACGACTGGAATATACTACATAAACGATGGAGAACACGATGCCTTTTTTAAAGATTTCTTGTTTGTTTGTTTGCGATTTACTTAAAAACTACTTAGCCGATTTCGATGTGGTTTTCGGTGATGGACAGCTAATTCTTAGACTTCAACGTTGCGCTACTTTTTATCTTCCGCCATCTATATGGTACTTTTCACGGTATATGGACTAGAAATACTTAGCTCATTTATTTGTTTTGTATTTCAATGTTTTCATTCAATTTTTTTTACAATTATAAATGTTCCTTTTTAAAATGTTCCAATATACCTTTCAACTGTAATCGATAAAAACAACAATAATCAAAACACATTGAAACATAATATATAACGAAAACAAAAGAACGGAAGCCGTAACCCAAATTGTAAGAGCGCCAACTGGCGTTGCATCACGCAAAGATTGTGAGTTTAAAACATTGATGTGGTTTTCAGAGATCCGTAGCTATTTTGACCAAAACGGAACCTTTATATCCAATACAGAACCCTCATATCAAAAACTGATTGCGGTGGTACTATGCACACGTGTATGATATTTGTTATTTAATAATGATAGGCAAAGGAGTCGAATCCGTACAGCCTTTCAGATGTATTGATTATTGATATTAAGTAATTTAATTTCTTTCTTTTACAGAGCAGACTTATAACCGATTATAAGTGGAAACTAAAGTAACTTAAAAAATAAATTAAATACTAAAAATAAACCAATTTATAAATTTGTATATAAGTAGCAAATCACCGATCAGATGGGAACGTTCCTAAATCGCTGGCCGCATTTCCTCGTTAAATGGCAGCGCTAATGCGCTGCCCTCAATATGAGCCAGCCCTTTGATCACGTGAAACTTCTATCAAACGTGTTGATAGGTTTCTACACAGAAAGCCACAAATATGCAGCCATTGCCAATGGATGCATATTTGCGGCGTTTCAGTTCGCCTAACGGCTGCCGCGCCAGCTGCTATGACCGTGACTGGAAGATGGGAAGTAGCCAAAATATCGACGCGCGTGGCGTCCCACATCATGGCTTCACCCATTTTCCAGGGCACCAAAGACACATCCGGTCTCTTGACATCGTCGTGGCACAGTCCATTCGGCTCAAGAATGGCCAGTACCCCGGCGTTGAAATGACCACGGCAGACGATGTCATTTATAGCAGCATGGCGAGGTATCCTTCCGGCACTTTGAATACATGACAAGCCATGGTGACTTAAACTACCGACTTTATCCCTACACCGGCAGCGATGACGAACTACAACCGCTGCCCCCAGTCGAATAGAAACCACAATTCTCAAAGTAATATGGTCTAGAAGTGTGCCTAATTTTTACGAAGGCAAGGCATGAAGCCACAAATTTGACTCCCACCGTGAGACTGCTAAGACACGGGCACGCTCAGCCTGATGGCTACTACATAACAAAAGGATTTCATATGTTGATTGACAGAGCGGGCCGTCCCAAAGCTTTTGCGACTTGGGCTGTATAGGAAATTTGAGTATGCCAGAGACCACACCATCACCTAAATATGGCACCTCAAAGTCACTTAGTAACGGATTACGGAAAAGCACGCAAAGCTACATCGGAAATTTTGCATATTCCCAAGCCTCCATCCTAATAGGCAGAGAAGCTTGAATCCATGTGCGGTAATCGAACGGTATGTTTTAAATGGAAGTTAATGGGTTTCTAATAGAAGAGTCCAAAGCGTTTAAATATTTTATGCCTCCAAGAGAAGTATAACATGCATACATTTTGAAAAAAAACAATGCCGAATTATAAAATACGCACTGTGTCTGTTCATCATTTTAGAGTTACTTTTATACAGAAATTTTGAACTTTTTATCGACAAATGGGGTAATAGCTTCCTCAAAGACAGGAGATCCAAAGAGGCTTAAATTACTAGATTTTGGGTAAATATTTTTTTTAATTTGAGCCAGCGGAGCAAACCGGTTCACCGAATTGAAGGCATTTTTAACGTCCACCTTCAGGACCGCCTCACAAGAACTGGTTGAAATGAAGGTTTTAAGTGAGTGTACCGCCGCTTCGCGATATTAAGTAAATCAAATTGTCTTTAAAGTGTACTTATTTTTTTTTTTTTTTACTTTTACTCGTTATTTTGTTGTCAACACCGTCGAGCTACAAAAATACTTTACACGAAAATTACTTTGAACAAGACCCGTTGAGCTATTTTAGGGTAAAGGTTTTATGTAATAAATCATAAATACCGAGGTAATGAATTGTGGCGTCATCTAGTTGTAAAAGTTTTAGGGATTTTACAGAATATACCTAAACAGAATGCACTTTGAAACCGGTGTAACACGTAAACATGGTGTATTTCACTTTCTACGGAAATGGCAGCCGGTTTGATCTATTCAAACTATGATGAATACGGAAAGGATCAATATAATGGATAATTTATGCTACACCGTGGCGGGCGCGAGCTGTGCGATCGTGTCGATGTGTAGGCAGATGTCCAGCGCGAGAGAGCCCCGGCAGAAAAGCGTGCGCCGAACAGTAGAGCATGAATTATTCCCTAAATCCAATCGAATTTATTTCTTCGAAACATGTTGTAAGGTTGGTACTCTTAAGTTATGGCGTACACAATACGCATATTTTTCTCAAACGAGCACACAGAGTTTATTAACCTAAACAATTTTAAATAGGTATGAATACGGCGTGCGCAGAAGGTTTGCCGATGGTCGCCCCTTCCGCTTCCTACGACTGAGACCGGAAGTTGTCCAAATACTACTAAGAACTAGACGACCACGGGTCGCGAATGTGGGAGGCGGGAGGGGTTGTCATTGGCAAACATTCTGCACACGACTTATACTAATTTAAACGAGTATTATAAAAAAACATATCTGGTAAACGTCAAGTAATTTGGAATTGAGAAATTCGTTTACCGAGTAAGATTCTATTTAATATCCATAGGTATATAAATTCTTTATAAAATATTCTTGAAATTTTGAATGCGTGTCTCGCCCGAGCCGCGTACGTGATACGGCTCGCGCCCGCACGGTTCAACGTGAATCCAAATCATCTAGTATTAGGAGGTTTAAACGTTAATCAAAACTATTCGTATGATAATAATTAAAACTAAGGTGATAGCAAGTGTTTTAACATCCATTCTTTTATATGTAAATTGTTTTAATTAGAATTGAATTCAGTATCCAATTTATGCACATCCTGAACTGACCTAACTCAATATGTAACACACTGTTACATCATGGTCATTGAACCAAAGTACTTCACATGCGGTTTTGCGGTCACGGAAAGATATAGAATGTCTTATTTCCCCTTAATATTAAATACCGGAAATCAATATTACTATAAGATGAGTAAAGCGAAACTACGAGGACGTATGTCAAAATAAAATAGTATGTAAGGAAAAACCAATATTGGGTAAAAATGTAAAAAGGGGAAAGGCAATTTAAAGAAAATACTCGTCTACCTCGGATTACAAATCTACCCCCCTAGACAAGTAGCATTTGCGCTAAACGAATAGAATGGATGGAATGACTTATCGTTACAAAACGTAACGATGTCATTCACGTATGAGGCCGTCAGTGCTAAAGCGGCCTAACCCTCAATTATTATATTCGGAGATAAATACTGGAAATTATGTAAAACTAAGGAAATGCAAAAAGTCTGGAACGCCATCTATTATCAAGTGATAAAACCAAAGATAGGCCATTCTTGCATTATATTTTAGCACGTTTTACATACTATAATATACATTTTCTCTCTTTCTTTTCAGTGGCCGTGGTCACGGACGACAAAGATGACAATTGTCCAAGGAGTATTGTTAGTTTTATTTAGCCTAATGCCAGTAGTTTATTATGTATACAAGTCGCGAAAACTTAAGAAAATATTATAACACCAGAGATGTCACCTACACGTTGACATTATGGCCATTATATTATATTTTGTAGTTAAGGTTATTTTTTCTTTATAATTTTATTTAATAATAATATAGTCGTTTATAAACTTTCTCCGTTAATATTGTTAACTAAAGTTTGCCCCGCGCATAGCTTTATTTTACTTACATAAAAACTTAACTCGGTTTTTTAAATATAATAAAAACAAAGAAACTAAGTAACACATTGTCTAAACCACTGCCCAGCAAAATATAGAGTCGAAGCCAACCTGATTTGAAGTAATACAATGAATGAACGAATTGTTTACGACAACGTAGATATTTGCTAGTGAATTGAAAAACGACTCCAGCACCATCTATTTCGCTAATCCTTCTATTCAAAGGAAACGACAGAATTTATCAGGATAAACATTATCCCAAGGTACGGCCCGAGATATAAGCTCTATGCAGTTTCATTTAAAACCGTTCAGTAGTTTTTACGTGAGGCTCTAACAGACAGACAAAAATTCTAAGAATTGTATTTTCGGAATCTGCTGGTCCGAATTAGCCCCTCATATTTTTCACCTTTTTAAACGCATTGTACAAACTCGAACCATTTACAGTTTTATTATAGTGTAAATTACAATTGCTACTGATCAGTTTCAAGGTGAGAATTAAAAGTTATGGTATCGCTCCGATATTTCCTTGTATGCTCAAATAAAGTTGTGTTAGTCTAATATGGACTGTATACTTATAACAATATATTTCAACTAAACAAAAAAATCCTAAAATAATATTTTCTTAAGTTTTCGCGACTTGTATACATAATATTGTTACGACCGACAAAGACCAATTCATACCATCAATTGCAATTGCAATTTATTGCCTTTCGGCGTTTGGACTTCTTTTGTTTACTTTCTGTTTAAATGTGTAATTAGAAAAACATCCTATTGTGTATTGTAGTCGTTAGCCTGGTGTGAATCTTTGAAATAATTGTTATGCAGTCGAGTATTGTGTCGAGACATATTGTACTAGTGCAGTATAAAACAATGCCCCAACTGAGAGATGAGGCAGTCAAGAGATAATCGCCAGCAAGGCAAGACGTGTTTACATTCGATAAGCTATATAGTGAGGGACTTTGCACGTGTTATTGAGTCGTACAGTTTGTACTGACTGTGTCCAGTTATATTTGTACCTGTGTTATACGTGTTTGTATAGTTCTAATAAATTCCATAGTAATTCCAATGGCATTTTAATTCCAGTCCCGTAACTCGCAAAATATTTAATATCCTAAAATATCACACAACTCCTTCATCTACTCGTATCTTCAATTATAAACGAGCGCCCCAAAGTTATTGACTACACAGACGCTTGTTTAAAGTGGCACAATGACATTCATAGAGCGAATAGGAAACTATGAATGTTGAGTAGGTGCATTATAAAAGTAATTATGTAATTTAAATTTAACAAAGATCGCATCTTTTAACTCTTAACCCGCTGACCTCGCTCTCAATTTTGTATTTTATTTCAGTTAACATTTAAATATATCGCGAAGAAAGTGAGACGTATATATTTTCAAAGACCATTTACAAATATTTTTTCTAAACGATACTATCGACCATTTTCTTAGTTGAATTAATTTTGTCATATTTTTATTCTGTTATTATACGCCTTGTTTGTATCTCTATACAATGAACTGAACTGAAATGAATACCTATAAACAATAAAATATAGTGAATACCGTCTATGTAAAACTGAGATACTTTAATTTATAATCTACAATTCTAAAAAGTTCAATACAAGTTTTAGGTACATATTATAATTTACCATAATTTTATGTAACAATATTTTTCTCTAATATGATATTATGGTAATTTTGTAGAATTGTAGATATAAATTAAAATCTCTTCGATCAATTGTATATATGCGTAGTTATTCACTACATTTTATTTTTATGTTGGCAAAAGCGATAGCTTTTTACTGCGTCCGATTTATTTTATAACATGTAAAACTTTAAATGTTGTATTTTATATAAAATACTAGCTGTCCCGGGAAACGTCGTCCTGCCCGGAAAAGCTTGAATCGATATGCCGACAGTAGCGCCACCTAACGGTCCAATTGTGAACCAACTCAGAAACCTTCTCTGGCTCATGCACAACAACTTTGCTAAAGATCATGACATGATTAAATGTATAGTTTATGATTCTATAAAAAAATCTAACAATAATATAACAAGTTTTTGAACGTTTTTAATTAAAATAGTGTATCAATGACTTCAATCCGCTATCGGTTTTGCAAATTTGCCTATTTTTTTTACTGTAAATTGTTGGGGAGTAGCGAAGTATCCTTGCAATGTTTATACCACATTTATGCCAGTGTATATGAATTGTATTTAAGCCCTAAGGTTCTTGATTATAAGTATAGTAACCAGTTGCTGTTCTTTTATTACCATAAACCCTTCTGAGTTGTTGTAAGTATTACAGTAGTCTGTTCTTTAATGGCTTTTTAGTTCTTAATCAACTCATAAATAGAGAGCCTAAAAAACATTGATTGTTCAAAATAAGCTCTTTAAGCGCAATAATGTAAAGCGAACGTGACCTACAGGAGGAGCAACGCCCTACTATCAGTCGGTACACTTTTATCACCGATTATTCCTTGCATGAAGTGTAATCTGTTAAATTATTTGTGTTAATAGGTTTGTAATAATAATTCAGGTATTTGGGGCAGCCGTGTTATACCTTGGTAAATGGGTAAAATATTCGCAAATACTCACTCATATACAATCTTAGCAATAAAATGTATCTCTGATGTGGCTGAAATTAGAATTATTGCTGCGATGTTCAAATGTCACAAGAATTATGAATGAGACCCCAGTTCAACCAGGCATAGGTTTAAATGTAAAGTAAAGAATTGGAGATAGATGGACAGGAGATAAGTGCGCGTCGGGCCCACTTTGTCGGCAATAGTGGCGGGTGACAAATCATCGCAGGGCGGCCGAAGGTCTTTGCAAGACCTCCGGCACCGGCGGGTCTTTTGGCGGAAGCGGAATAAGCTGGGATGCTCACACTTATATTTGTTTTACAAACACAAGTAAGTTTACACAATGGTTTATGATTTGTTTAGATTTTATTATATACATTATAACATCTCAAATACGTTGACTAGAACTTCTTTTGAAAATGACAACGCACTGAACGCTTTAATATCAAGTATAAATTAACTCAACTCTTGCTGTCTAAAATAGGCTTTGAAACGGGTCAAAGTCAATAAAATTCTCAGCGAAAAAGGTAGAGTTAATTGTTATACGTCGTCTTAAATTATTTTAAAATTGTGTAGAATCTGTAACTCTGATAATTTTTTATCTGTAATATTTTTATTTTTCCCACTAACATAGACCAGAAGTTGCAGCTTCAAAATGCCCTTAATATACATGGATCCAACCATGTGACACAAATCATTTTAAAATTCCTAAATTTTTGAAAATATTCCGATCCTTTAATTTATTCTTGTAATACTTTGTCTCCATGACTCGAAAAATATTAACTATGGAAAATATAAAACAACCTAAATACTGTTAGTTATATTGGTGTCTATATACACAATATAATCCGTCAAGACTATAATTAGAATACTTAGTCTAGATCAATTGATATAAATCAAAATGTAGGTATAAATATTTAACTATTACTGCCCTCTAGCGAATATGTCCTACTTATACAAGTTCGACATTCGCGGACACCGCTAGTCTTCAAATAACCTAAGGAATACTTTAGACGAACTTCCCCATTCTTAAACAGATGTTCATCAGTTATTTATAGAAATTGAGCACAGCTGTTCTGAGTTAACTATAGTCTTGATCTTTAAAACATGGAGTTATTATTAAATAAATGGGACGCTGTACACCTATTTTTGATCTGATGTCAACAAACTCCCCCTCTTACTGAATACTAATAAAAACGTGACTTTGACAAGCTCAAGTCTTTGTTCTCGTGCCTTTGGAAGTGTTATAGTTAGAAATTGATTTAACATTTTTATTACTTATTCTAGATAGTCGAATTACGAATTTAAGTGATGAAAAGATGAGCAACCTATTAACATTAAGCTCATAATCGTCGATTACGATTATCAACGTCGACTAAAATTACAATTTTTATGAACTCTAACTAAAAGTGCGTGTTAAAACTCGGATAAATGTCATCATCACATAGAGGTGACAGACACCTCCTAATTATGTGATTACAAAAGCATAACATACCATTTAATCGAAAATACCATCATACCAATCAATACATTAC
This sequence comes from Dendrolimus punctatus, assembly GCA_012273795.1. Lineage (NCBI taxonomy): Eukaryota > Metazoa > Arthropoda > Insecta > Lepidoptera > Lasiocampidae > Dendrolimus > Dendrolimus punctatus. The sequence goes on from CM022527.1 coordinate 21,588,081, forward strand.
GCATTTCATAAAGTTGTCACAGGATATTATTACTCTAATCAATGACTGTTGAAAGTATTTTTGAATGAATGAATTTTCAATTTTATAATTGAACAGTTTGAAGAGAAGGCACGATTTTCATGACTTTGGAAGCAAACATCTCGCCACCTATTGCCATAAAGGAATCACTCAACAGGCGCAAATATGCAACCCTCAGTGAGAGTTATATGTTTGTGCCGTTTGCTGTCGAGAAGCTTGGATCGTGGGGTCCTGAGGCCAATAGCCTTTATCAAAATTTATCGAAACGACTCATTGACTCTTCAAGTGATCAGAAGGCTGGTGCTTACCTCGGCCAACGGATCAGTATGGCGATCCAACGAGAAAACGTAGCCAACCTTCTGGGCGGGCGGGCAACTTACCCAAAGAAGACTGTGATCTGGGCTCAGTATTCTACTTATAGTCTTGAGGGACTATGGGTAGAATACAATACAAATAAGTTAAGTTTTCTTACATTGTCTGAACTGTTTGACATAAATAAAAAATTCACGTCACACTCAAAATTAAGACTATTTATTTATATTATATTTATACTGGTTTTTTTTTAATCTGTACTATAATGGCGACCATTCCTAATCTTCTCTATTTTCGCGATTTTAATCCAGCGTTGTGTAGCGGCATAAAGATTCCATATTCTTACTAACCTCTATCCATATACATATACGTATGTATACCTATACCGTATCTCCGCTACCCATCCGACTGCGATAGGTGGCTTAAACTTAGGGAGGTCTACGTCCAGTGCAGTGGACAAAGGTTGGTTGACGACGATATATACCAAGTCGTTTCTGAGAAAATAGATGTAACATGTCGAATTCAATGGGTTCTACTTTTGGCAAAATGGCTACGGAATCTCGAATACAGTAAGTAGACCTTCATTACTTACAGAGCCGTACCGAGTGCGTGCGTTTACACGCACTTGGCAATTTTCTACCATAAAACAAATATTCACATTGTAAATCAATATTCAGATACTGGGTGAGCATACATGTAGAAGCAAAGAAATTACTTCCTAATCAATTATTCACAGCGTGCAGCGAAAGTATGCGATGCATTGTTACTATTTGATCGTGAACAGGAAAGTGATAGTACGTAAGCGATTGCGGAAGGCTTGTTTTTATTTGATAAAATCGATAGCACTCTGAAACTTTAAATAATAATCAACTAGTCCTCTAACCGGATAACCGCCGCTTGCTGTTTTAACCAAGAAAGTGTTATAACCGTACACTTTTGGGATTACTTATGTTGGTCACTAATAAAGTGTTGTCTATCTCTAACTTCAATAATATTATACTAGGGGGCCCAGCAGACGTTGTTTTGAAAAAAGAACTAGAACCTGATCACAACGCCACCTACTGGGACCAATTGTGAATATAAGCCATCCAGGGACACCCACTCAGACACAAACAAAATTTCATGAAAATCGGTCAAACCGTTTTTGAGTTTTGGGCGAACTAACGAACAGCAACTGATTTTCTTCCTGTAGGGTTATGGCTCCAATATAATCGTTGTTTTTTTACATATAAGAAAAATATAAAAATTTAGCATTAGTATGTTTGTATCTGTAAACTTCAAAAGTAGTCGATGAATAGCGAAACGTGGTTCAGCTAGTAAACGCATACAACGACTAAACCCATATAATTAATATTGATATATTATACCGTTACAATCCCTTAACATGATTAGTAAATAGTGAGCCTAGGTATTTGTCATCTATGTGTAAGGTACCAAGAAAATTGCTATAAATATAAGCTTTTAAATCAATATAGTTACATAAAAGTCATACATTTGAAGATAAAATAACATTTAAAATATAAAGTTAAGCGCTTGACCTCTAGCAATGTTCCGAGAAAAACAACGACGCGTGGCCATGCCGTAATAGCGGCCGGTGAGTATAAGAGCAGACTCGTAATAGTTCAACTGAATAAGCGTTGTGCCGGATTTCGATATACCTATTTATTTATATTAGTTCATTATCAAAAATATTTTCTGTCTAAATACGTATTCATTCATAATTACCATTACAAAAATTTCAAATTTACAATAAACTATTTACACATTTGGATTACTAATGGTTAAAATTTGAAGTAAACTCAAAGTTAAAACAATTTTCCACTAACGTCAAAGTAGAAGAATGGATTGTAATATATAAACCCGGCATTAATATCCTAGCTGTGTTTTACATAGGATACGAATCGACGAATAGCCCAACTCGCACACGGCCGCTCTTTTTTAAATGCTCACTTCTTACTGATTACAAAACAGGTGCTGTAGAGTTGCCTTGACGAATCCGGTTTTACATCCTGCCGTTAACGAAAGACAACTCGAGTTGAATGTATCCTTTGATGTTTTTATATTTAGTCAGTTATGTTTTTAAAGTTGCGAGCTAGAAGGACATTTGCCACCCTGGCTAGCTACCACCCTTGGTCTAGACTTAGCATCAGGCAGACGGCTATGGCGCCTCGCCATACATTGCAAACAAACGAACCTTGTCTTAGGCTGTTCCCGGAACCAATTAATAGTCAGATGTACCCAGTCCTCCCCTGCTGTGTGTCCCTTTACGACGGAGTGGCATGCCTGCACGATGAAGATGTGCTATAACATTGGTGGCATAATAGTCAGATTCCAGTCTCCCTCCCTTTAGAGAGTGGCAGCGCACATGTCACAGGGCACAAATGTCGCCTATGGACAGTTCAGTTACAAATATCCGTAGGCCGTCAGCCTGTCTGCTGAAGTCATGTGATAAAAAAAAATAAAGACCTAACTCGGTAAGCTCCTAAATCTTAGAATACTAGATGGCGACACATGTCTTTAATCTCTCACTTCTTGATATTTTATTATGTTATTATTTAACGTGCTGCCCATGGTGTTCTCGCTGAGAGCGACAGCAACCGGCGGCAAACACAAAAGTATTAAGAAATATACGGGCAACGACATCGCTTAAACACTTCATGCCGCCTGTCGCTAAGCTCGTCGCTGATCCAGAGTCCGTGGCCAGGCCGTCATGATTCTATAGTCAAATGACAAAGCAGATCTATACCGAATCCATCAATGTGCGTAGTAAGTCATGCAATTGAACGCTTCTGTCACACATATTTTACTTGCATAACACGACACTTGCTACGGTTTAAATACCGTAAGCTTCAAACTAGCTATTCACATTCGTTTGTCATGACTTAAAAAGATATAATCCAAAGGAAATTAATTCTTAACAACACGTAAATAATAACTACTTTAGCTAAGTACATGATAGGTTACAGATAAACACTGTTGACATAGTTTCGACGATGTATGTATGCACCATTCAAAATGTGTTAATTATAAACTCAATGATCAAAATAATATTAACCACTTTGGTCAGTTTCGTTTAAGTATTAAAGGATTTCTCACCGAAAACCGGGCATTACAAATATGAACAATATAAAACAGGCTGCCGTAAAAACGCAGACATGCATGGAGCTCATTAATACAAATATATATAGTACGCGCAAAACTAAAATGCGTTCAAAGGGCCAGTTTGTTCCGTGAATTTCAAACGCGAATCTAGACGCTTGATCATTCTTCACTAAGCTAACACGTCTTATATTTTTTATTTGATTTTAATATTCTAGTCGTAATATTTTCGCTAAATCTAGTTAATCATCAAGCGCAGAACTAAATATGTAGTTGTGGACTTGCCATACAGTACGCGCAATACTATATATAATCCGTCTCTAGTATAGTTTACTTTGGGAATTTGCAGATCCAGACGGGTGGGTGTTAATGTTTATTACACCTAAAAATGCAGTGCGAAAGAGATGCCATAGGAGTCTGGATAGCGACCGAGTAAGAGCGCACCACTCCTCTCAGCTCTGTACGTAACATCTCACAAATCTGGTGTGTTCTGCGCAAAGGTTTTTAGAATACAAAGTTTTGCGTACTATGCAATATTTTACGTCATGTACATGCTAATTTATACTGAATAATTAACAAGGACAAAGCTTTCGGAGATGTATCTAGGAACATGTTCGTTCGTATATACGAATATGTTCGTATTTAATAAGTATTTTGTATTCCTAGAGTCCATATTCTATGCAGTACTGTCCGCCCGAGAAGTGTCAACTGAATTTATCAAAGTAAATGTACTTGTATATTATAATAGGACTTGATATGCAAAGGCATGTAAGTCATAATAATCAAAAGGTTAATTACTCGTAAGCAGCTTATCTGCGGAGATAAATGTGGCATGTATATTTAACGCATACAAATGTGACTGCAATAGTCGCCTACACACTAGTACAGCCACGTTTTATGGAAACCGGCCAGTGACGTGGGGAAAAATGCCTATTTAGCCGCCTACGCCAGGTTCCGATAGATAGAATAAGCCCAAGAAATGCTGTCTTGACCTCGGGAAAAAGATATGGGTGCCTGGTCTTACAATACGGATTGCTAAAGATCGCGTGACATGGAGAACGATAAGCAGCAAAGCAAACGCTTTGAATACAACCGGAATTGATTAAGAACACTTATATATCGAATCGTTATAAATTCCAGATGTATACGATACTTTCATCTTAGAGCCCGGAGTCCGCTGTCTTATGACTGATCTTTTCGACTTAAATTATTTTCGGCATCAGAACCGTATCAAAACCACTGTATACTCGCTATAGCATATTATATACTCCCCAGCCACGTTTTTGTGTTATGGGTAATCTCCAATGCGTGGCCTCTTGTTTAAAGAGCAGGCGTTACAATAATACAGGTTACATTTTACTTTATGTTAGTGCTATTTGCCCCCGAAGATTCACTTCATTTTATATCGCAAAATATCCCGTCTCCCGGCAATGAAAGTATCTATGCCCATTTTCAGTATTGAAACTACAACTACAAAATTACAGCAAAACGGATCCAGTATACCTATTAGTTTTCAGTGAAAGCTTAACAGAGACATATCGAGTTACTATCGCATTTTTATAGATGATAAATTTTACATCATACACTTTAAAAATGATTGTTCTCCCATAGATACTTTCATTACCTATTTCAACCGTTTCTAGTTTTATTTATATACCTCTCGTTTATCTGCTAACTACATAAATGACAAAAATGTCAAAAAGAAAAAATACAGAAATTATAAAAATGATGGAACTGACGGAAACAATAGAAATGGCGTTTACGTTCATCCTTTAAACTTAAAACCTCCCTAACTCGGATAATTTTGATCGGAGGAAAAAAACTATAGAATCTTAATTTATGTAAAACTTTAAGTTCTACAAATTTTAGTAGTATGTCCCCATTTTAGGGGTAATAGAAAGTTTACCCGCCACGATTCTCCAAGACGGATGACACAAAAGTGTTCTATATGTGCAATGTTCATGGCGATGTTTTCCTTCACCGTCACAAGTAATAATTGTAACAATAAGTACACTAGGTCAGAGAACTACCTAAGTCTAAGTGATGCATACTTTCCAGCCAGGACTCGCATTATTTAAAACGCCAGATCGGTCACCACTAAGATACTACGGCTTGCTGTTCAATAGTAGCAAATTGTTCAAAATGCACATATTCAGAAGTTGGCAACATTCGTAGCTGTCACTCAAATGACTGTAGTTAATGACCCAACTGACAACTGACCTGCCAATGCGCCAATTTGTCACCTGTCGAGTCAGTCAGTCGAGTTCAATGTACTTTCACTGAACCAATCAGTCAATACTCCGTAGCCCAGATTTCTAATGCGATACACAGCATTGTTGAAATATAAGAATAGGTTAATCACTATCCGTTGCAATTAACAGTTTTAAGAGACTCTGGCGCATGGTTTCTTTTTCAGGCTTTACGTCTAAACTTTAAGTTTTTTAATCAATTATTAACCATTTCCAGATAAAATCCGAGATGAGGATATTCGTAAGAGAACCGAAGTAACCGACATAGTTCGTAAAATAGATAGATAGATAGAAGAGCAGGCAGGTCTTCAGCCTAATGGACTGACGAACAGCGTAAGGTCGCAGGGAGGGTTGAATTAGGACAGCAGAGGACTGAGACATGTGGCGCAAACTTAGGGAGATATACGTCCAGCAGTGTATCTACTGCAATTGTCTGGCGACGACGTATTTTCCAGCTATACCCGTGATGTAATTCGTGGGGACTTTGAGTTTATATTCTTATCCTTTGAACCTAGCAAGATAACGAAGTAAACATACAACTATGATCACACCACTGCTTTAATCACGAGGATTCAATACAAAATTGCTGCTTCTATTCCTACAATTATATTTAAAACCTGTTGATGTTTTAATGCCTATACAAGAGAAACTTTTAGAAAGAGGGACAATCTATAAACGCTCATTTAAGATTACACATCGTTATACATTTTAATTTTCAATTATTTTGGCATTTACTTTGTAATAAAAAATTAATTTTCATAATAATTTTGATCGTTTATATCAAAATAAATATTTTAAAACTATTAGATTCGGGCGATTTGAGACCACTATTTTGGAACTCTTTCATACCTTGTACAATGGACATCAACGATAACTTTGGCAGTTTGTAAATTATAAAATACTTAGTAAATGCGACTTTTTGGACAATGTAAACGTGAGTCGTGACGTCAGGATTCAGTTAGCGCGTTTTGCTTTTAATTTTCCGGCATATTATTAACACATTTTATTCATAGCTAAATGAAGAGAAACAATAAATAACTTCAAAAAGATTAGGTATCTTTAGATTTGATTTAACCATCAACTTGAATAGTGTAACCTGCTAGGTGAGGGTGCTACATCCTAGACAATACTCCGCTCAACATTAGACGATATCATGGTCAAGCGCGAACATATAGGTACTACAATAAAAAAACCCTAAACCTCTTCAACACTCAAATTTCTCTGGGCTTTTACTGCCGTCCTGGAGGCCTCTATTATCCATAGGGGGCATTATCATTACTTTGAGAAAGACTGTCTTAGAGCGAACGAGCAATCGCTGGAGCGAATCGCCAACGGAAGGACATCTGAGCATAGACGATATGCTCCGATGCATGAGAACTGATTCAAATGTATTAACTACAATTTTAATTATAATCACGTCACGTTTCAAAATTAATATTATTTAAGCTTCAAAGACGAAATTTAAACTATTAACGAAAATCTTAAAATATTTTCAACTCTATATGTATAGGAATAGTGTGTAAATTATTACAAATAATTTAAATGGAAATAAGACCATTCTGCTGTTTTAATTTAATAATGTCTTGATGTAATATTGTTAAATATGTGATGTCACATTAAGGAGGGAGGAGTCTCTCGAATGTGACCAGTGTGACAAGGCCGTCCTTATCACAGCTGGTCACATTCGAGGGGATCGAAAAATCATGAAATTCCTGTGAGATAATTTGTGGATGGCCCCTTACTACTAGTTAAAATTTGACGGCGACATGTCTTCAAAATGTTCAAAGAACATGAATGAATTGGGTAGGCAATCACTTGCAGCTTGCATGGACCATCCATAAATGCCGTAAAAGACAATGTGGAGGGACATGGGTGTGAGTGTTGCTGCGGATTTACCGAAGTTAAAACTGCAGCTTTTTAAAACTTACACCCCTAGCATTCAAGTCTTAGGCTTTATAATTTTAACTCAGTGCTGGTTGGCCGAGGTACGCATGGAAGCAGGGGCTTTTCATTGTCCCCATGGAATAGGGTACCTACCAAGTTGATTAAATACACTATAGAAATAACACCGATTCTATATATGGTAAGGAAAACGTCAGTTGGACCTATTTTTGTATAACGCAATACACACTTCATTCTCTGATTAATGTTATGGAGGTAAAATGCTATGAATCATCAATTTGAATACAATGGTTATTATAATTTTCTATTTTAAGTATAAATTTTATGAGTCTACAAATTAGGTAATAAGTATATGGACTGTAGTTCTTAATGAAGAGGACTAATTGACTTAATTAATCCATATATCAAGGGCTTCATAACAAATTGGTGTACAGACAAAAGTGCAGTTTTACACAAGGGACAAATCTATACATAAAATTGAATGTTTGTCTGTATGTCATTTGTAGAATCATAAACTAAACATTTGATCATGGGATGATCTTTAGCAGTTGTTGTGCATGAGCGAAAGAAGGTTTCTGAGTTGGTTCACAATTGGACCCGGTAGGTGGTGCTGCTGTCGACATATCGATTGAAGCTTTTCCGGGCAGGACAATGTCTGCCGGACAGCTAGTTATGAACAAAACAAAACTAGTTGATTGTATAGGGCTGAAATTTGGATTACCCTTCTATTTAGGTGCACTTGCATACTGGTAAGAATTTTTAAATTGTAACATGCATAGATTTTAGTAAACAACAAAAAAATGTCATTTTTGCATATATGCCCATTTGTTATGAAACCCCGATATGAAGAATAGATAGATATTACTTTATTGTACACCAATATGAATATGTATTTACTATGTATCTTAAAATTAAAATATGGTGAATGAAGGTGAAAGTGTGCTATCAAGGCCAGCTCCTGAACTATGTGTATTATGAAATAGCAAAATACACTGAAAGGAGTCTCAGGGCTGATTTTGACAAAAATTAAAATGGTATCAACAGATCTTTTTAAAATCAATTACCCTTGTTAGGAATTAGATTTGGAGATTTGAAAAAAACACATACTGAACATTACATCAAATCATAGTGTAGCTTGTAAGGGTCAAATTCGGTGAAGGAATGTCAAACAGGACACCATGGGAAAGTACAAATTAGGGGTTGCCACTAAACATAACTGTACAACTAGTGCAATTTGTGTATACAGACATAAGTGACTACCTCAGTTCGCATATAAATTTTCATAACATCCATTTCCCATAGAGGTTGGCAGACACTTTTTGCATATACATTCATTAAACCCTTTTATATAGCTCAGGCAACTTCACTGTGAAAGGAATAAAAAAGGAACTACAGTGGTCATGTTGAAATTCCATATGAATTAGGGCTGCCAGTTCAAAAATAAGATGGTTATTTGTTAATGGCATTAATTTTAACTCTATAAATTAGACACATTTGGTCACTGTCAATAAACTATAGCTATCCCAGATGGAGCCCAAGGTGATTATTTTACATTAATCTCTCTTTTCTTTCACCATATCCCCAAATCCCAATTTAATTGGGATCAGTAAAATATGTCTTTTCCTTCCACACTCCTCCATTCTGACATACATTTTCTGTCACACCACCAATCATCTTATCATTCTTCACACAATCCATCCATCTTTTTTGGTCTACCTTAACATTACACTTAACACTACACATTACACACATGTGACTTTCAACCCTCCTCATTATATGCCCATACCAACTTAAGTCTTCTTTCTCTTAATTTTCCAGTCACAGGTGAAACTTTCAAAGGGGCACCTATTGTATGAATTTCTCACCTTATCCATTCGCTCTTATCTTATCCTAGATTTTTTTTTGATTGATTGATTTCACAAAACCAGAGTGCACACAATGACTCCCTTTATTTCTTTTTTATACATCATAGGTTTTTTTAATAATTGGACTACAACAGACAGGTTGACACCTATATACCAATAAACCGATGTAAACACGAATGTGCTACTGAAGTCAAAGGAATATTATCATATAAAAACACAATAAATATTAATTAAACTCACCTCAGCCATTCTGCTGGAATGTAGATTTTCCAAACTCTTACTTAACTTGCCCGTAACACTATTTAATGCACCATATTTACTTCTCTTAACATTCACATCATCCCCTATATATGGTTCATCATAAATATGTTCTTTTTCAACAAAAAACTCAGACCTTTCCATAGTACATTTACATTTCAAATGACATTTAAAATTGTCATCCCTTTCGTCATTATCAAGGCATTTTGAACATTTTTTTTCAGCCAAAAATGTACTGAAATTTGTCTGGTTATTATTTTCTGGGCACGGACAATTTTCCTTCAATTCTGTACTTAAACGGGAATATGGTAAGCTTGCAGTTGAATTTGCAATGGTGCAGTTTAATGAATTAAGACAACGTGATAATGGATCTGTGTTTGGTAGTAATGTTCTTTGAGTTATGTCTAATATCTCTGTACATAGATAATGTATTTCTTTCGGTTTTTTGTTTGTCACTGGTTCAGGAGTACTTGGTAGACTTTTAACCTCTTTCAAAGCTTTCCGTTTCTCCAATACTTGTTCTAATTTCTCAAGCATTTTCTTTGGGTCTTTCTTTTTTTCTGATACTTCTGGGATTGTAGGCACATTGAAGGTACGTGGAGGTTTTTTTGGAGGAGGACCGGGCGGTAAAGGCTGTTTCAATGCCTTTTTTAAAGTATCTGTTAATATTAAATGTGGGTTCTTACGTTCTAACTTCATTGTTTCACTGGAGCTTGCCAGATCGTCCATTAATCGTAAATTTGGTTTCAGTTCATTAATCAGAGATGGTTCGTTATTATTTTCAAAGTGTGACAATAGTCTTTTAATACGATTAGACTTATCATCATCTAAGTTTTCCGTTTCAGAACTTACCCCACTATCTGTCATGACTTCTGTTTCCTTTTTCTTAGGTTTCAATACTTTTGCATATTGATCTAATATCTCTTGAGGTACTTGATCATCAGGTATAGAATCTATTGGGACAGGTTCAACAATTTTCACTTCACCAACTATAACTGTATTTGATGGCACAAATTTCTCCTTCTTCATATTTTCTTCTAAAAAATTACTTAGTATTTTCAAGCGATCTTCACTTAACTTTTTGTTTTGTTTCAGAGAAAAACTGTTGCTTTCTGACCTACCATGGCAGCTACCATGTCTTTTTGGGCCATTGTACATTTTTTGACCTCTTTCACAACGAAAGGCGTGGCTTCTGTGCAATTTCTTCCCAGGGTCACTGGTTTGTCTGCTTAAATTAGTTTTTGTGTCGCTCAAAGCTCTTTTCACCTCACTGTGTAAATAACTACTGTTCGGTTGAACAGTCCAGTCATCGTTTGACGAATCAGAGTCAACATTTTTATCCTTATTCGATAATTTTCCATAATTATTTGATATTTCCCTGTCGACTCTCACACAGTTTGTGTTCACTCCGTCCTGTTTGCACAGTTGTTTTTTGTCGTACAGAATAGGCGAACTGTCGTTGTTCAAGTTCTCGAATTTACTTTTAATTGCTTGTACTCTGTTTATTGGATGCGATATCATTATTATTTGAATGATTTTGAAGACATGTTTCTATTTCCGCCCACACTTTTTTTATTAACTTTCACCATACACTTTTTTGTTAAGCTCGTTTAACATCTATATTTTGTTTTTATTTCAATATCTTTGAAATACAAACTCACGTTGTTTTGTTATTTTGAATCACAAACTTTTTTTTATTATACTTTGTAACGTCTACGGACATCTAAACAAAACACTGGCACTAGTTTTATAATCAATCTTTGTTATACCATAGTCAGACAATATTTACGGTTAAATGAGTTTCTTACGAAACAAAACGTTACGTAGTTTGATTTACACGATTGTTAACTAAATTCGAAACGCTAAACCATTTGTCGAAAAGTTTACATAAACAGTTGTTGAGTTGTTTAATGCGCTTCAGGCCATGGTATTGGCATGGGTTGCCAGCTGCTAAATACCAAATTCCGGGCCAGAATAATATACTGTTATCAAGTATGTAGTTCGTAGAGTCTGGTATGGATGGTAGCACACGTTAACATATCTGGTGTTGTACTTAAATATGCATGGCGGTAACCAATTACTATCAGACGAGCCGTTACTGACTCTACTGTACTCTAGCACTAAGTAAAAATCTTTTAAATCGAACATAAAAGATATGTGTAAATTGGGTTCTGTGGCTGGGTAGAAGTGAAAAAAATAGAATAGAATAGAACACTTTATTGTTTACCAAATAAACAATTACCGAATAGATAATTACAATAATTTAACGGCAAAATGAAAGGCGGTCTTATCGCTTAAAGCGATCTCTTCCAGGCAACCTAACTAAGAAGACACTTTTAACAACTTACGTCTAGGTAAAAATACATTATTCTCAAGATAAATATAAACACGACCTTTCTTTTTGTTTACAAATGTCTTCCTAGCGCTATGCGTCATTATTCGCTCACATAACTTTTAATCTCATATACTCATATTTTCCAAAGTAAAATTAATTTAAATATCATATGTCCATTCTCTTTACAAAATAAATAAATAACAGATTTATGTGATTTAGCCATAAGAGCGTGAAATAAAAAGAAACAATATTATAACAAAACCACTTTTACATAATATAATAAGTACAACTAATAATGAAGACCAAAAACTACACTCGAAAATTCAGTAACTTTTTAACTAATTTTGAAATCCTATTATTACACCACAATGGCCACTAAACGGAGTTTAAAATCCTGTTGTTATATAATTATTTAACATTATCGATTAACTTATAGATTCAAAGACCAATCCATATATTATGAACCAGGCTTTCCATTTAAAAAATATTTTATATCTGCGTCGAGGTAATCACATATTCCAATATAACTAAGAATTAGTAAGTAAGTAAGTAAGAATGAAATCGGAAATTTAAACCTATTTTACCCGGTCGAGTTCACGTGGAATGCCCCAATATTAGTTGATATTCCACTAATTTATTGCAAATTTTAGGAAGTGGCACTAACAGCTGATGTCCTGATACGTTCGAATAATTAATCAAACCTTATTAGTAAGTTGTGCTGGAAATTAGTTCTTATTTTATTAGATTCGCTATTATTTCGCCTTTTATATATCTCACAATAATGTTCACAAAAATATTTAAATCAATTCAATTGCTTTTCCATATACTTACTAGTAAAACAATATGCAACAGGTGATACAATTATTTATGTTAAATTTTAAAACTATTTCTAATTCATACAATTTAATATTAATTACATTAAATCTACATCATAATAATAAAATATTAGGAAATATGAATATGACAAAAATTATAATTGTTATCTGTTTAAAAATAAAAACATATGCAATGTATCCGAACAAGCGATGAGTCATTTGATCCTTTCTATTGCCATCTATTATTGGATAGTTAGATAGTAAAATTATATACTAAATGTTTTGATTATGATTTTTAGTGGGGACTAGGGGAATACTAATGTCATGTAAAATAGTAGTAGTATTCCTTTTCCATGGCATTTAAATGCTCTAAAAATAAAAGATTTTTGAAAGAAATTGATAAATAGATAATAGTTATAGGGCACATTTATTTATTATTTGAGATATAATGTGAATTCCGGGTGATTATAAAAAATATAACCACGAAGGTAAAGTACAAAGTAAAGGGAAGGTGGGAGAACTCCGTTTCGCTTCGCTCTCGCCTTATCCTTCTAATCTATATTGAAAAAGTTTGTATCTGTTCATAATAGTTCATAATAAATAAATGTGCTCTATAACTATACTCATCCGAGTTTTGATTGTTGATTGCATTGTAGTTTGAGTTTGCATACAAATTCCATTGTACATTGCTAGTTATATGAGTGATATCATAATGCTTCCATAAAATAATTAATATTCTACGTCTATTATTATTTCAATAACATTATTTAAACTTGAACTACACAGCAAAATATTACTTTTCAAATGCGTGCTACAAATCACAATGGATATTAATTATCGAAGTGTAGGAAATAAATAATGACATCTAGTGTTAGATAGCCAAACTAAATGGTAAATCGAAAAAATATTTAAATGAACGCTAGATGTCGCTATGAGTTACAAAATTTCTAGAAATTAATTTTGAAATTCCTATTTTCGAAATATGATTGATGAATGACATTTGGAGTTGAGATTCTGTCCATGATGACCCGAGACTCATTACTTCTATGGAAATTTTCAGAGCGTCTGAAAGAGGCTTGCATGAGCAATATCTTATAGATTTGGGACAAAAACTAGTTTATCATCAAATTTAATTAAAAAATCAATATTACTAACATTTCTAAAACCTGGATAACTTTTTCTGCAAAGTTGTATAAATCCTTTTACATTTTTTAACAGACTATCTCGAAGCTTCGTGTTTTTCTTATTGTGGACCAATATTTTTTGGCTGCTACGCAGATATCCGGTACACCCGGATAGTGGGTAACGTATACTTACCCTTCTTCTGCAGCCTCTATAGTCCAAAGTTCAATAAATAAAAAAAATAGTCAACATAATCTCACCTATTTTTCACTTATATTACTGTGATGGGTGGTGAAAAGTCGCGACCAGTGATTTAGGTTAGGTTAGCTTTAGACCAGGACTGAGTAACCATTTACTATTTATTTTATAATACACGAACAGTTGTGACGCCTCAAAAGTCTCGTACGTAGTAACATTTGTGTTATTCATTTGTTTAACAGACGACTAGGAAAATGTTTTTTTAATTCAGTGAATCTATAAATCACAACAATTTTTAAATACTTTGCATAACAAATCTTCTTTTTTAAACAATATCTCCGTCAATTATCGAGCGATTTTCAATTTTGTCTGTTTCTTTTTTCGTATGTGTATATTCCGAGGTGGTCCTAGGTCAACAAGTCAGAATCTGATGATTGAACCCCAGGTAATATTGAGAGCAACCCTCGTTACGAGCGTCTACACCGAAAAGTGAGATAGCACTCTCAAACGCCTTTTGTTGTTCATTTACGTCCGATCAGCCCGCAAATGTCAAATGAAATTTAAGATAGCAGAAAAAAGAATTCAGTTCTTAAAAACCATAATAATATAATCTACCCGTATATATAAAGTACTCTGTGATCTACATAAACACTAAAAAAAATCGAACTTAGCATGGAAACTGCACTTACTATATTAAAAAAAACAAGCAATAAACATCTACAACGAAAACGAACGAAGAAGATATTTCAGAGTAAGCCTTCTTGTATACGCGTGTCTGTACCAAATTTCTACAGACGCTTGATATATTATTTCTAAAGATATACAAGTATTTACGCAACAAAAACAAAAACAAACAACTCTAAACTAAAAAGCAAAATATACACATTTATTTTACCCGATTTCTTTTTACAATATTATCTTGAAATCGGTGCTAAGAAAACATAAAAAACCAAAGTATAATTTATTTAGGAGATCATTTTCTTATTATATAAACAAGATTCCGCAAAGAATTACACTATTTAATGATTTGTAAATGTCTTACTCAATTTAAGCCACACCTAAAGGCACAATATAACGAAAATGTTGTCCAAAAATTTATCTTCTAAGAAAAAGTCAAGTATACATAATTTGTCTACATATTATTTAACAGAAATAAATAACATAAATCTATAAATAAAAAATTGACTCCAAATCGCTGTCGGCGGGGAGCGTGCTCAAAATGCTGGCCGCATGACTTAAATTAATTAAGTATAAAAGTGTGAAACGGTATCATATTTCTACAACTCCTTAGGTCATCGAGGTTAAAAATAAATATTTATCTATTTTATAATATAGGGTTTCGTTTTGTTTTCATTGCAACGCCGCGCAAACCGGAATGACGACGATCCCGACCTTAAGGTTGATTTACACCGATCCAGTAACTGACTTGGGGAGTGGGCTAACTTCAAAATAATCAATCGGTAAAATTGGGTCCGTCAGACTTGATAGAATTGTACTGACTAATTCTTTTTAACCGATGCCACTAGAAAGTGAGCACTTACTTCCTTCTAATTTGAAGTCAGTGGCTGGATTAATGTAAATCAGCTTTTACAGATAGTCTAGACCACAAAGTCTCGGAAGAGACGTTGGCGGTCTAAGCGTGTTCTACGATCTGTACAACGGCGAGTTTCTGATGAGCTGTTTAGTTTACTGCCTATTTCGACATTTTACCATCGCATCACTCGCCGGCGATTGGTTCATCCACACTTCCTTGATGTTTGAAAACAACCACTGCACATGGCATCACATACATAGGCAAGTTATGTAATGAAGTCCCCACGACGATTTTCTATGTCATGGTTTAAAAGTTAGAAGAACTTTTACCATGGACAAAGAATACTATATCTATTATATACATAATTATATTATCACGCCTGTTTCCACGGGGTTAGGCAGAGACTACGGATCTCCACTTTGATGATACAAACAACCTTCGCTTCAATTACTTTCATTAATCTCTACATACATGCACGTTTATTTGAGATGCTTTTACCTGACCTTTCTTTACACTACTGATATTAGATCATGGTGTGTACATCTCGGTCTACCGAGATGTACAGAGACAGGCAGATAGCCCACTTAATGGAAAGCGGTTACCAGCGCCTATGGACACTTGCAACACCAAAGGTGCTACAAATGCGCTGCTGCTCTCTTAAGGAAGACTGGAACCTAGTTACTAATGCCAGAACACAACAAAAAGCTGTTATGGCGGCATACTCTAGAGCAGAGGTGGTCGCCATCCAGTCGAGCAAATACCCTGTCACCTAACTGTGGGTTGTTTTTTCGCCTCTTACGACAGGCCGCCCGGCCGCAGGAAATTGTATTCTTTCTCCGTTCCTGCACGGATAAAATTCACAATGCTGTCATACACCTGTTTTGTGATTCTACTTTTATCCATTCTCTCTGTATGTCCAAACCACCTTAACATTACTTTTTCAAATCTTGTTATTACGTCTTCCTTAAATGTACAAAATCTATTATATAAAGTGTAAGTTAGAATTTCTAATTAGCTTCTTAAATGTCATGCAATTAAAAATAAATGTACAAAATCATGTAAAAAGATAATTTGAATAAATATTAAAGTTATCCATTATAATGGTGAGTTGTATTTTATTTTAATGCGAAATATAAAACGCTATAGGTATCATTATAATTGATATAAAACAATTAATTACTTGCAGTAAAAACATTTTGGTTGCAAAAAAAACGTATTAGGATATAAAAAAGTGTATGTCTCTTGTAATTGTATGACATACTAGAATATCCCCTCAACTTTGTCTACGCTTGACTTGATATTCCCTCGGGATTTTCGGGGCACAAAGAACCGCAGCAATTTAAAAAAGAATGTAAGGTACAGTTTTCACAAACTATGTTGGAATTAGCTATTTATTATGCACTCGGACAACTTAGGAGCGTTTCCGGGATTAAAAAGTAACGGAGATTTTAAGTATAGGAATTTGCTGTGGACCACTGACAATCGCATCGAAATAGGCCGAGTAGTTTTTACGTGAAGAGACAAGAAATCTAAAAAAAAATACGTCATGTTCACCATCGCATACCTATATATTTATTCCAATTATGTACAGACAAGGCATTTTTACAATGTTATGATGTTATAACATACATGCCCGCAACTTCGTTTATGCTTGACTTGAAATTTCCGGGTGACGCCCGGGACACAAAGTAATTCAGCATTTACAAAAGAATATACCCCATCTTTTAGTGAAAACTGTCTAACTGTTATTTTTATGCACTCGGAAAACTAAAATCGCTCCCGGGAAAATAAAATTTGCTGTCAATCAGTGAAAAAAATCACAATGGAATTTGATTTATTTTTACAATCTGGCCATTTTGAATCATTCCCAGAAACAATCCGTGGGATTTCCGGGAAGAAAAGTAGCGCAGATTTAAAATTAGAGAATTAACTATCGATCACCTAAAACCGAATCGAAGCTGGCTCATTACTTTTTACGTGAATTTCGAACAAACAGACAAGTAATTTTAAAGTCGTGGTAGCATAATGGCTAACGCACGCGTCCCAAGGTCAAAGGACTCGGGTTCGATCCTGGTCGGAACGCATGCACCACTTAGGCAGTTTTCTCATCTAATGTGCATATTGTTACAATAACCACCTGCTAATAACGGTGAAGGAAAAGATCGTGATGCAAGCTACACATCGAGATAACCGATGTGTCAAACCTGCCAAGTCGCCTTGGACAAGCGTGGCGGGTATACTGTCCATTCCTGTATAATGGGAGGCCCGAGCCCAGCATTATGGGCTGATGTTAGACAAGAAATCTAAAAAAATGTATCGTGTGTCCATCATTTATATAATGTATTCCATTTGTGCTTTTTAAAAATAGATTGAGATGTTCAGACACGGCATCTTTAGAATTTTTAATATTATAGATCTCTTATGGATGATAATTATCTGAGAATTATTTAAAATGGTAAGATTGAAAAAAAATCCAATGCAATTTTTTCAGTGATCGATAGCAGCCTTTATGTAATAAAATGTGTTTCTACATTTATTAGACATCTTGACGGAGAAATCGCTTAAAAAAAAATACAGATAAAAAGATTGTTGAATTCAGAAACTTTTCTTTTGAAAGTCGGTTTAAAAGAGTGGACTACCGTTATCTCTACGGAACCCTACACGGTGCGGGTAATGATTCGCACTTGACCAATTTTTATTTAAATATCTTCAAATTATTAAACTCGCAATATATCAAATCATAATGACTTTAAAAGATATGGAAAAAACTTGCTGCAGACAATTATTTTAAAGTGGATTTAATATAAATATATAATTCTATACAGGTATTTTATATATAATTGTTCTGACGTCTTTTCATGGCTTATAATAGCGTTCCTAGGAGAGAAAAATCTTTTTTATTGTTTAACTTATGGTAGAAATGATGTTCGTGTTTTATTCATTTAAACTACTTATGTATAAGACTTTTAACACTAAATTCTGTAAAATACTGTCTTAGTCCATATAAATAAGAAAAAAAATATTTAAACATCTGTAGTATATCTATATTAACACCTTTGTATTGTTTAACCATTATTTATAAAATAATGTAAATATTTAAGTGAAAACGGTACTTAATACAATGCCTAATCATAAATGTCAATTTTAGTTGATAATTTCAAAAAACAATATGAATTATGACCAATAAGACTACTCGACGATTTATAATCTGACTAATTAGATTATAAACTCTCGGTTCTTACAATATTCCGATAGCAAATATATGTTCAATCACGTCAAACAAAAAAAAATAGACAAACAAACCTTGGAAAATAACAACAAAAAATTCAAGACAACCTTAACAGGCCTGTTCTATAGGAAATCAAAAACAACACAGGATATCCAAATAGTTAATATTATTTCAAATGGACCTCAAAACCAATAACAGTTTAAATACTTAAAGGCCGCGGCGTACGGATGCTGACAAGTAACGTGGGATATACATGTGTGGTCTGGGGCGCCTGCTTACCAGCTTCAACCTCTGAACTCGATCGAAGACCTTCCGCGTTGTTGACGAACCATAGTCACAGATGGGCTGGACAGCGGACACGCTTTGGGTAGAATTCGCATCCCTTCCATTTTCTAGTCTGTGTAATGGGGGGTATTCCGAGGAATAGTTGGCAATCAAAATGAAAGTATTTATTTCAAAATGGAATCTTAGAGATTACTTATTAAAAGTCATGAGTCAACCACCGTTTCCAAAGAAATTAAAAGAAGAAGCGATGCATCAAACTACCCAGAAACATAATTATCGTTACTACATACTTATAATAATGTATGTCTTCGAAGACCACGGACCATGAACATGGCCCGGACATTTGGAGGGCTTGCGTGGGGCCATAGGAAGGCCAACACGTAGAGGCCCCTTGACAAATGTAATGTAAATGTGGCGTGACACTAACCGGCAATTATCCCTCTCCACGCTATACAATAATGCACCCAAGTACAGTCTAGAACTATTGTGGGAAATGAGAACAAAAGTGGGCTATTGGGGTGAACTATAGCGTCTACCCATCGCAATGCTCGGCGAACATGTAAACATGGGATAACACTGACTCGTTTCTCCCTGCATCGGCCCCAAAAATGCCATAGGGGCAACATGCGTGTGAGTGGCTAAGGAGTGTAGAGAGGTGGGATGCAGGTTAACCGAAGCTACTTCTGACGTTATGCCATTTCTCACTTTCACCAATGGGGCTTGAATCTTAGCTCTAGCAATCTTCACTCCGTGCCGGCTGGCGAAGGCGAGCACGGAGATACGGGCCTTGCTTTGGACCCAAAAATCAGTCCGAGGTGTCGCTACTCACCTAAGGCTTTGCCACAAAGCCCCCGGCGGTCATAATTATTATTGTTGTTAAGAATCTTGCCTTTATCTTATTTTTCCACCGCACCGCTCACTTATCGGTTTTAGCTTTAACCTGACTTCCTTATCACATATAATAACAGTATATTTATTGCATGAGTTCAGCAGACAGGCAGACGGCCCACCAGATCGAATGCGGTTACCAGCTTATGGACATTGTAACAAGAAAAGTGCAAAACCAATGTGCTGCCGCTCTCTAAAGGTCCAGTCCAGAACTTGCCCACTAATGCCTCCGGAACACAACTCAAGGTTGTTACGGCGGGATACTTTAGATCCAGGATGGTATTCAGTCGGGAAAATGTCTCCAGTTGTTTTGTCGCCTGTTACAATAGGCCGTACGACCGCAGGAAATTGTATATTTCTCTGTACCTGCAGGTTCAAAAGTTCTTAAGTAGGCTTCTCATGCGCATCTTAAATATCTGGATTTCACAGCCGTTTTTCCTGAGTACTAAAAATATATTTTTAAAATGGGTGACATTATATCTCTTCGTGGCTAGCAGCACGTTGTAACATCTCTAGGCCAGCCCCAAATCTACTATTACAATATCGTCAAAATGGTCTACTACTAGCGTCATAATGGTTGTTTATGTATTTAGTGGTACATAGTATTGTTGTCAATATCTAGACCTATATTATGACGATATTCTGCTTTACGGTTTGGTTTTGTTATATTCAGTTGTATTTGTAAGAACTGTTAATTAATTGTTTTTTTTTTTTTTTTTTTTTTTTTTTTTTTTTTTTTTTTTTTTTTTTTTTTTTTTTTTTTTTTTTTTTTTTTTTTTTTTTTTTTTTTTTTTTTTTTTTTTTTTTTTTTTTTTTTTTTTTTTTTTTTTTTTTTTTTTTTTGTAAGAACTGTTAATTAATTGCGTGTGTGTACTTCTGATAAACTGCGTTTTAGTTCATATCCCACAAATTCGTAACAATATTTGTTATCTATATTATTTGTACTAACAGCTAATTAAAGATAAATAAATTACCAAACATCGAACACCCAAAACAACTGAATCAATTCTGATCACGTGCAATGTTATGTAGATTTTAAAATTTGAATTGTAAATTTATTTCGTGACTTGTGAATGATTGTTTAGTACGAACTTTTAGGCAAAAAGTCTAATGAAGCTAAGGTTTTCGTGATGTCATAATAAGACAATTGTGTCTAGTTTTCTCGTTCTGGTAAACTCCAGCAAATGGCTTCATTTCTGAGGGGTTTAATAGTAATCCTATTTCTATATCTTTTAAGTTAATTACATACAATTGAATACAATGTAAGAAAACTTAACTTATTTGTATTGTATTCTACCCATAGTCCCTCAAGATTATAAGTAGAACACTGAGCCCAGATCACCGTCTTCTATGGGTAAGAAGGCTGGCTTCGTTTCCTCGCTGGATCGCCATACTGATCCGTTGGCCGAGGTAAGCACCAGCCCTCGAATCACATGAAGAGTTAATAAGTAATTTCGATAAATTTAGAAAGAAAGAAAGAAAAGAAGAAGGAAAATTAGAAAATCGTAAAGTATGTAGATATGTAAATGTTATGGTCTGTATTGTATATTTGGTGTCAATAAGTTTATCTATCTATCTATTAAATTTAGGTAGAGGCTCATAGTACACCACGGTCCAAGCGTCTCAACAGCAAACGGCACAAACATATAACTCGGACTAAGGGTTGCATATTTACGGCGCTTGAGTGATTCAGCTGTTTCCGCCTTATTTCTATTAAGTATAATATTATAAACGAGACTGTTTGTAACGATGGTTACACGTTTGTTAAGGGGTCATCCACAAATGACGTCACAAGAAGTTAATGATTTCTTTGACTGCTCCTCCTTCATTATCACAGGTGACCACATCCGTGAGACTCCTCCCTCCCTAGTGTGACTTCACTTCACATTATTAAATTAAAACAGCAGTACCCTAATTTTTTTTAATTAAATTAAACTCTATGGTCATACAAATAGAGTTGGAAATATATAAGGTTTTGAAATGTGACATAACAAAATTTGTGACCCTTCTTATATACCACATATTTATTAAATTATTTATTACGAATAATTTATTAAATAGAATTTTCTTCAATGACATTTTCCAGTTACACAAATATATTCATAATTCATCATCAGAATATTACATACATATATGTAATTGTATATGCTAGATATACATATAATTTTTAGCTAGACGTGTTACTGGGGAGTTTCTTGCCTCTTCTTCTCCTTAACAGCAATAACACGTTGCGAAGCGGTGTACATAGAATAAGAACCTTATTTTACATTAAAAAAAATGCTTTTAAATTTACGATATACCCCTCCTCTAACCCATCCTTATGGTTGCAAACGTCTATAGGCGACAGTAACCACTTTCCATTAGATAGGCCATCTGCCTGTTTGCCAAAATCGCAATAAAAAACATTATAATGATATTGTTTCCTTTTTATTATTTATTTCAATGCAAAAAAGAAGTAAATTTTAAATACGTATACTAATCCTAAATCATTAATTTTGTTAGGGACTATCCACAAATTACGTGACACGAATTTCATGATTTTTAACCCCCTCCACCGTCCTTGTCACAGCTGGTCACACTCGTCAGACTCAACCCTGTGTGTGACAACACATAGTGTGCAATTTTACATTAATACATTCTTAAAATAAAACAGGGGTTCCGTAATAAGATTTTGGAACGTGACGACACGATATTTAGAAGACCGGGAGGTACGGGAGGACATCGTACTGTGACAAGGGATGGGAATCCCTTGTCACAGTACAATGTCACATATCGTGGAACCCCCCTCCTTCAGGTGTGATGTAATTTATGGATGGTCCCTTACACATTATTATTATATCTGTAATCCTTTAATGGCTGGGTCTTATCTTATACTAATATATAAAGCTGAACAGTTTGTTTGTTTAAACGCGCTAATCTCAGGAATTACTGGTATAATTTGAAAAATTATTTCGAGGAAGGCTATAGGCTATATATCATCACGCTTAGACCAATAGGAGCGGAGCAGCAATGAAAAATGTTTCAAAATGGGGGGGGGGGCTTTGAGAACAAATTCCACACGGACGGCGTCGTAGGCACAGCTAGTATCTTATCATTTATTCACTTGCACTACGATCGGTTAAATATTTACATCACTTGAGCTTATTTCAAATTTGAAATGAAAGTAAAGCAAATGAACGGTCGGTCAGATATAGGAACCAGTCATAAGACAATAAATGGCATACTAAACCAAACTGTAACAATTAGTCGCAGAACGTGCGTCATCGCCGGGTACACGACCCGAAAGCGGACAGACGTATGACCCTGATAGTTGTGTGAATGTTTAGAAATTCCAAGAGAAGCGCGGGCATAACAGGTTGTTATTATATTATAATTATAAAGGAAACTTCCACGCACTTGTCCTTCTCGCCAATGGCCTGTTTTGAAAATCGGATTTCTCAAAGCAGTTGATTGCTGTTATTGGGGATTATCCACACTTCCTCGACACTAGGAAGTTGTCCACTGTACGTGGCGCTCGCACCTTCTTGTTATACGTCTGCATGTTGTGAAATGAACTCTCTGTGGCGGTATTTCTAGATACCGCCAAAAAGGCTCTGAAGCTCTCTGTTTCTTTTCTTTCAACTTCTCCCATTTATTCGTGGTCGGCACAATATGTCTTTTCCATTCACACTCCTCTATTCTGACATACGTTCTCTGTCACACCATAAATCATATCATCCTTCACACAATCCATCCATCTCTTTTTTTGTTCTTTGGTCTACTTTTACATTTGTATCTATCAATCTTGCACTTTAACATTCTTTTTGTCATAAATTTCATATTTCTTCATGAAATAGAAGTGTAAACGCTTCATTTGTATAATAAGTATATACTCGTAAATACGCATAGACTCTTCTATTGATGTAGTTGTTGGCGATGGTAGCCAACCTACCATCACGTGGAACGTTTGCCAGTTTAACTAAAAGCAATTTTTGTTTAATATTATACTAAGACCACCTATGCCGCAGATTTTCCTTCTCCTAAACCATTTTATATGGCAACCAGCATATTCTTACGTCATCTAACTATATAGTAGGCTAATAAATCTTACGTTATACTCTGTATTTTGATCTTATTGCCTCAAAATCTTGCTTATAAGGCAATTTGCTAGCTAACTCAGTATTGTGGTTTATTAAAATAGGATCATGAGTACATACATAAGTGCGTAATCGTTAAGTGAGGACTTCACCAGATCTCTCAGGAAAATCTACAAAAATCAATGAAATGCGTGGATGAACTATAAGGAGTTCTGCAGAGATAACAAGCTTCCATAGTTTAGGGTTTATTTGGTTAGATAACTACAAAAAAGTTTTTGACTTGCCTAAGTAATAATCTCTCGTTAATGTCACCTATACACCCTACTCTCTCTTTATTGAAAACTCGATTTCGTAGGCTGTCCAATGTACATAATTATGAATCTCAATTCCACTCAACATGAAGCAAATTATATCTATATCGATGTAGAAAATAGATGGTATCTGAACATTATTGGTAATCCCAAATTGTATTATAGTGATGCTATTTAGTGTGTATCTACTAGGATATATCATCTGTATGTGCACAGAGCAGAGTCCGAGAGAACAGAGAGACAGAAGCGTGAAGATTTCTTAGCTCTCTGGGTATGTGTTTGTCTAGTATGTAAGGGCTATTTTGTGTGTTTTGAATATTTTTGTACTATTTATTATTTTTCCAAAATCAAGAGGTTGTCTTAAATTGATCGCTTCAAACGATAGAACCGCTTTTTGTGTTTTGTTATTTTGTATAATTTTCTTGGTTCCTAAGATACTACTTTTAATTTATGGTGATTAATGAAGTGTTGGCATTCATTCATCTCATATATCAAAAATACCAGTATTCTCGTGCCCATATCAGAATAACGTAAGAGAAGATAGAGGAAATAGAGGTTACAATTGACGGCACATCCGGAAATAATCATTCATTCAATCAGTCAATCATATCAAAAATTACACAAAGGTTATTGTTCAATAATCCTAATCAGAATTTTTCACACAATAATGGATAGTATAATCCCATCTATTGACTTAAATTTTTATCCGTGCAGGAACGGAGAAAGAATACAATTTACTGCGGCCGGAAGGCCTGTCGTAAGAGGCCACAAAAATAATGAATATGATCTCAAGTATGCCGCCACAACAACCTCGGGTTGTGTTCCGGTGTTAGTGGTCAGGTTCAAGTCCCTGTTTTGTGAGTGCCAGTACATTGGTACATAGCCTTTTGTGTTACAAATGTCCATATGCGATGGTAACCGCTTTCCATCGGGTGGGCAGTCTGCCTGTCTGCTGTAATTATGCAATAAAAATAAAAAAGTCATTAAAGAACAAGTCATGACTTTAACATCTGACTTATGATAATATATACGATGATGTACAGTGGAAAGAAAATCAACCCTTAGTTAGATGTGTAGCAACCACCCGTAATCCACCACCATATGGACTAATTACTCTTTCTGACAAACACTTATATCAATAGATGCTGTAGATTCTGAAAAAATGACCGTGAAATACAAAAATAGACTTTCTGACAAATGGGACACGAGAGGTTTGTTATGCCAAGATAATTACGGAATATTTAATATGAATAGGTGAATAAAGTAATAAATAGATAAGACTTACCAATTAAAGAAATCGGAATATTATTTATTCATTTTTAAATATTCCGTATTTTTTGTCTGTGCCGCAAACACGTGAATAGGTAACCGCCATAATAAACCCCTACATGGCGTCATTCTTTAGCATAAATAAAATATTTTGAAGTTTTTTATAGACCTCAATGAATTTATTAGCGACTTTTCGAATGGTTATTAAAACCTTTAATGTTTTTTTTGTCAAAAAGCTGGTGAGCAGTTACACGGCCCACCTGATGGAAAATGTTCACAGCGGATTATAGAAGCTTACAACATTAGGGACCCAATTCTGTTATTGCTATACTATATCTTGTCAAAATCGCCGGACACTATCATCTCAATCATAGGTTTGCCCGATTTTGGTATTCTGTTAATTCTAGTGGTGTGCACGTATCACGCCACTCTATAAATTATTTTTTTAAGGCAGGGGAAATGAATTTCGCACACTACCGGGTTCTTTGCTAGAGATTAGACCAAAGCGATGAGAGGTGAGCCACGAATAGCTACCAGAGACAATCGCTAGTTTGTGTGGAGACTCGACTAATCAATACTCCACTAAAACCACCCTCCTCCCATATGCTCCGCGCTTATGGTAGGAAAAGCGTGAGACTCAGAACGTAAGTTACGCCGACGCTGATCCTAGCGCATCAGTGCTTGATAGTGCCCCGGGAATCAGGGCAAACTCACTTCGTTAGCAGGGGGATGAATCCTCCGCTCCCTGGATGCTGGAGGGCCCCTACTCTATTTTCTAACAAGTGTCGACACCGCGCGAAATAAATGTTAAAATTTTTAGTTGCTTTTCAATATTTATTTTGACTAAAACCATTTCTGTCAAAGTAATACCAATTTTTTTAGTATTATTCTGGCGCGACGACATCAAGGCGATATTGTGATATTAGTAGAATATGAACTTTGGACACTCGCCATGGAATCGTACTTTGAATATCTTCATAACGCCGAGATATTGATGTTGCGGAATTGAGCCCCAAGGGCGCTGGAAACATGTTGCCGGCCTCGAAATATTTAATAGCTCCCTTTTTAAATGACGCATGTATGACGCTTCGTAGCGCCAAGGGAAACCCCCGTATTATTATTATATTATTGTGATATATAATTGTGTCTTGTATATTTCCACACTCGTCAACGTCGTGTGCTTAATTCGAAGGCGGGTAGTGACGCTATGCTTCGGTTACACCCATATTGCAAATTACGACAATAAACACAAACGAAGACGCTGGCGGCCACTATAATATAATAGCACAGAAACAACTCTATTTGAAAATCCCAATTACGATATTCATAAACACATAACTGTTTTTTTCTGCCATTAGTTACGAAAAATACTTCTTAATTAAGTATAACTTGTTTTGAAAAGCGACAGTCAGACAGAGGTTAAAATGTTAATTCTTATAACGTAGGTAGTCATTAGTTGTAAACAATAGCATGGATATGTAACTATAAGTAAAAAATTACGTTAAGTGTTTGTCAATTTACGTAAAATTACGGGTCCGGTAGCAAATGTAAAGAAAATAAAAGAAAAAGTTAATTTGAAGGCATAGCAACCTATTTCCATTGCTTACATGTATCTTAAAAAATAAAAGTATATCTGGAGAAATTGTATGTTGCATTTTCAGCAAACAAGATTTGCACTCAGCTTATTACTATTACCCGGCACTAACGCTGATTTTCAGTGCAAACCTTCCTTTTGGCGTGATACTAAAAAACCCTAATATTGGTATTACATAAATAAACAATATAAATATTTTGATAACTTTATGATATAAAAAAGTACAACTCATGCTTGTCTATATTGTAACACAGTTGTATGTATATTGCGCATAACAATGTCTACTGCTTTTAGGGTCCCGCAGCTGTAAAAACGGAACTCTCATATTTTTGTTCAGAACTTCATTTTCCTCAGCCAGTCCCTGTCCACTGCTGAACGTAGGCCTGCTCAGCTTTGCGCCACACATTCCGGTATCCCGTCTTCCTCATCCAACCCCTGCCGGCGACCTTGTGCAGGCTGTCAGTCCATCGGGCTGGAGGGCGGTTTGTTCAGAACTTACTGTGTTATATGGGTAAGATTTTACATGCTATTTTTTTTATTCTCCTTCTGACGCACACGCTTATCAGGATATTTTTATTCTTTTTATATTTTTATATTTTTATGTTCTTTTGTTTCTTTTCTTTCTCTTTTTTACTAGCAAGTTTATTTCTGAGACATATATTTTATTACAATTTTGGGTCTAAACATTCTACTACATATTTACAATTTTTCATATAGTGATACTTTTATACTAATACATATCTAGTGCTCTACTTTTATTGTATTTCTTTATTTCCTCATTTATCTATTTATTTGTCCCTTACTTATCCACCATATTTTGATGCAGTGGTAATTGCGGTAACATCTCTAGTGCATTTTTGTACATTTTACTTATTGACTTTTAACTTAAAACTTAATACTATGACTCTATTGACTGAAAGAGAGTGTCGGGGTAAAGGTAAGGAAAGGAATGCTCCGGTGGTTCGGGCATGTGGAAAGAATGTATGATGAAAGAATGACTAAACAAATATACAATGCAAAAGTGGATGGATGCAGAAGTCGCGGAAGGCCACGACACACCTTCCATGATCAAATTGATCGTGTATTAGCAGAAGGTGATGTCAGGAGCCTTAAGAATAGACGAGCGTGCATGACAAGATTTATGAATGTCAAAGAAGCAAGTGAGGTGTGTAAGAATAAACCTGTATGGCACTCTGTTGTTCGTGCCTACCCCGCAAGGGACCTGGCGTGAAGTTATGTATGTATGTACTTATTGACACTATTCTTATTTGGTATTATTTATTATTTTTCCCTATGCTTGTTATATATAAAGTCAATTATATATTCAATATATATTATTTATCTACTTTGTGTTTATTTATTACTATTATACAATATGCCATAAAATCCACGTAGTGCCGTTTACTCATTAGGTCTGGCATGCTGTTATATTTCACCACTATCTTTAGCAAATTTGACATGTTAGACAACGATATATATATATATATATATATATATATATATATATATATATATATATATATATATATATATATATATATATATATCTCTTTATCCCATTAGTCCATTATCCCTGCGCCCCTGGTCTTGCAAACATGGTGTTCCATTAGGTGCGCCATGTAGGGCAGACCGAGGAGAGTTGTGTCAATTTTTACTTTAAGTAATATATCTTAGTCCATAAATATTCTACATTTATGAGCTCTGTAAGTAAATATACCTTAATTCATAGGCTTTAAGAAAGAATTATCAAAATGAATAGCAATGTTTAGGTTTCTGAAAAAATATACAAAAACAAAACCTAAATAAAAAAATAGATATATAAATAAATAGCGCATCTTGAAAGAAACAAATGCGAGTTGTTGTCACATTATGAACGGTCATAGGTTCCGAGAAATCACCTATGTCACAACTCTCCTCTGTCACAACTCTTTTCGGTCTCCCCTACTTGAATGCAAGCTTCGCAATAAACAAAAATAATTAAATAACAGAACCGGAACACAACTTAAAGGTAGGGATCGGTTGTCATATGTATTACTAGGATATGCCAGCAAGTTCGTCTACGCTCGACTTAAAATTTCCGCGTGATTCCCGGGACTTTTTTTTTTTTTTTTTATTGCAGGAGATCAGCAGACAGGCAGACGGCCCACTTGATGGACAGCGGTCACCATCGCCTATGGACATTTGCAACACCAAAGGTGCTACACATGCGTTGCTGCTCTCTTTAGGGAGCCTGGAACCTGGTCACTAATGCCGGAACACAACACAAGGTTGTTATGGCGACATACTCTAGACCAGGGGTGGTAGCCATCCAGTCGGGCAAATGCCCTACCACCTGGCTGTGGGTTGTTTTGTCGCCTCTTACGACAGGCCGCCGGGCCGCAGGAAATTGTATTCTTTCTCCGTTCCTGCATATAATACCGCAGCATTTGAAAAAGAATGTAAGTTATCGTTTTAGTGAAAACAGTGTTGGAATAAGCTAATTCTTACACATCCGAACGATTACAAATCGCTCCCGAGATAATTCCCGGGATAAAAAACTCAAACATTTTATTATGTTAAATTTGCTATCGGTCAGTAAAAAAGTCACATTGGAATTCGATTTTTTAATTTTTTTACATTATTCACAGAGAAAAATCCCGCGGGATTTCCAGGATTAAGAGTAGCGCAGAGTTTAAGTCTAAAAATTCGCTGTGAAAACCACATCGAGATCGGTCCAGTAGTTTTGTTATGTGAAGAAACAGACAAACAGATAATTTGTTTATCAGACAAGAAATTTAAATAAAAACATGTTTTCTCTCCATCGTTTATATACCTAGTGTATTCCAGTTTTTTTTATAGCTTCGTTCTACAGACACGGCATGTTTATTATTTTATAGTATAGATGTAAGGACTTAATTCACCTTCTAAATACCATATTTCCAGTTTTTAACTTTGACGTCAATAAATAATTATTATTGACTACTCCTGACTGCAGGTTAATTTCCATACAAAAGTGACAGTTAACTGGAAGGCCTCTTTAGGGTTCCTTAGACTTTTGGGCAAATAACAGAACCCTTATAAATTGTCAAATCCGTTCTATCTTTTAATTAATGAGACAATGAGTCTTTATGTCATTGTCATTTTTCTTCGAAATTGTATCTACACGTATGAAATTTAATCGTGAAATTATGAAAAACAAATTTAGGGCTGGCCTCCATACATGTCACTAAGTACTAGAAAAAAATATCCAACCCTGTGGGGTGTCGTTGATTGGATCTTGAAAAACATAACAACGTTATTAAACGACTTGTAATAAAGTCACTAGGTAGCGACAAAGTCGTGAAAATTGTGTACCTCAGTATGTGGTTTTAAAAGAATGAAATGGAAAATTTATAAAAAAACAATGTTCTAGAACTTTTAAAATACTTTTAATTAAAATTAGTTTGAATAATGTCCATTGAGTATGTTTTGAGTTATTGGTATTTTCGATTAATTGTAATTCGATAGATAAATAAATAATTTCGTAGATTCAGATAAACCGCTTTCTGTTGTATGTCTTGTGAACATTTTGTTCTTAGGGGTGAAGAAAATCATATTGATATGAAACATTATAGTCTGAAATCAATTTATAGTCGTAGTAAACGAGGCCGAGGAGACACTTGTATGCTAAGTAGGAATGATATTGAAAGCATAGACTCAATTTTTCTAAAGACCTAAAGACGAAAAATGTTTAATTTTTTGTGGTATTGAACTAACAAAATTTGGATTGTGTATTTTGCAGGACTCTTGATTCCAATCTTAACTTATTCTTTGATAAAGTCTATGCCACTTTATCTAAACTAAAAGAAGAACTAAAAAAATAAAATAAAAATATTTGAGGTAATTTCAATTCAAAAATAGATGTAGAGTTCGATTTGAAGAAATTAAAACTAATTTTGGTTGAGGTCCACTTCCATGAGTTGGCTCATGGATGTGGAATTCTAACGTTTGGACAAATTCATAGACAATATGATTAGTAGTATAGCGCAAGTAACCGATACTGCACATAAGTTTTGTTTATCTGTCCACAACATTGCTCAGCTTTTGATCATTTCAAATTTGCGAAATTTCCAGAATACTCTTTTCGATTCATCAAAGATTTCTCCTAGGAAAATGATACCAAATTTATCAACTCTATAAGCAGTTTCAGTTTTTCAGAAGTGTTTTCTATTTCATCGGGAAATAATTCAAATTTAAGTTCAATGCTTTTCACGATTTGTTAACCTTATTTTTTTCACTTTGCTTTCCTACAATTAAAATAAAACCTATGTCTACAGGTAAACCTAAAAAAAATATACTAAAGGTTTAAAAATTAGCAGCAACCATAAAAGATAAAAATAATAAAAACTAGCATGACAAAAATCCTTGCAAATATATTCAAGCGTATTAAAAAAAAGTTCAAACGAATTTGACGTGTTTCTGAATTTTAAGAATATTTATGTAAATTTATTTCTAATATTTAAGTTAGTTTGTATACCACTATGTGATAGAATGTACTGTGCATCCAAATTTGTGTAATACCTGTATTAACTACATTCTTGGAAATTAAGACATTGTTTGATTGTAATTAACTTTCAGAACCACGTACAGTGAAGCGTGGACTTTCAAGCACGTTTATAATCTTTTTTTTAAAGTTTAAACAAGAATCAAAAACAAAAATTTATTCATTAGTACAACTTATAGTCTACTTGTTATTATTTGACATTCTATTACGTCTTTTGTTTTTTCTTCACTCTATATTTGTCCTTGTTTTTAAAAGTACCTATCGTTGTGTATACTCAACGATACTTTTATATTTTATAATATACTTTTGTATATCATAATAATAAGAAATTTAATGTATTATTTCATGTTCTATATAGACAGCTTATATACTCTCCACAGATTGGTCCTTCGAGCCGGATGATATGATATGAACCAGCGGCCTATTGAAAGGGCTCAAAAGGTTTGCTTTTCTGACCGTTCATAATAAAATTTGGCTACATAAAATCCGTACAAGTAATATTAAAATTCAACCAATGGTGACGCAAGTAAATGTATAGTACGATATAGGGAGTGGTCATCAATTAATTAGTTAATTGTAGACGCAGGAACGGAGGATACCAAAAATAAGGTTTTTCATATAATTTCATATTATAATTATCGTTACGGTCATTGTTTTATATATCAATGGTTACAGTCGTACAATTTTGGAATAATGAATCGAAGTGACATAAACACCTATTAATGACACCTGTCAACGTTAATATGACGTTTACTGATGTTAAATCTGTAGATAGTGTAGCTGGCATTGTTATCAAAGGCAATAATCGATTGAGCCAAAGGTGGTGGAGCCAGAAGCAGAATATATCTGCTGTCTGAAATTATGAATAGCCAATTAGTTATATCGTATTCTACCTATACTGTCTTTAAACTATAAGTAAAACAAAGCGTAGGTCATCGATGTCAAAGAGTAAGGCTCACAGAAGGCCCGCTGTGCTACCAGCTGTCTGATCACCTGAAGAGTCAGTTAGGTAAAACTCAGTGCAGGAACCGAGAAAGAATACAATTTCCTGCGGTCGAACGGCCTGTTATAAGAAGCGACAAAACAACTGGAGAGTATCGCCCGACTGGATACCATCCCTGGTCTAAAGTATGCCGCCATAAGAAGCTTGAGTTGCGTTGCAGATTCCCTTAAGAGAGCAGCAGCTCATTGGTTTTGCACCTTTAGTGTTACAAATGTCTATACGCGACGGTAACCGCTTTCCACCTAGCGGGCCAGGCAGACGCCTGTCTATTGAACTCATGCAATAAAAAAAGCTTTACTGAATCCACCACAACGAAGAATCATCAAAAACGATTTAAAAACAAAGAACTTATGTCTTAACATATCTACATAAAAAACGTATGCGTCTCGGGACGCCCGACAGAAGCTATAACTTAAACTAATCTAAGTTGAGCTATTTAATATTTAAATGGTTTGTATATTTAACTGTTACACTTAATTTTACTGAAATTTTATATATATTAATATGATAAAGTAAGGAAAGGTTACTTACTAATTAAATATTTATTGATTATAAAATATATTTTATTCTTGAATTTGTACATTAGAATTTTGAGCATGTCATAATTTAATCTAATTGCCGAAATATGGCTAGCGCTGTGGGTTGCAGTAAGAGAGAAGGCACCTGCCTCCCGCTGCCGTATGCGTGAGAAAAAAGAGAAGACAGACGGACTGACGCCGTAACGCGTTACGTAACGAAGCGGTTTACCCTCCCATAAGAAGTTATCACTTTAAAAAGCTTTACCCAAAGTCTGTTCCAATAATGTTTGAACCAGTCTTATCAATTTACATTTTTAATTTACTTTAACGTTGTTGACTTACAACATAATAATCGGCAGACAAACTCACATATTGTATACCTCCAAATCGAGCAACCGTACGCTTGCATTGTGAGTGGTATAAAACGAACTACTTTGGGACCAATCCCGACCAATCCCAGACACCCAGACCATAGTAATAACGGATAAAATTTGTTTACAAAATTTACGATGCCAGGAATCAAACCTGGAACCTCTGCTTTGCAGTGATGCAGGCCAGCAAAGGCTTAGCCCACTCAACCACAGCTGCCGTCAAATCTAGAATCATTACCAATTTGTCTATTTGTTTTTCCGTAATTATCCAGACTTAGTCACATTTAATTGACGCCAAAAAATGGAGTGAGCTCTTGTGGCATGTCGAAATATCAAAAATTTAACGAAAAAGCTCATATATAGGCATAATTACTTAGTCGTATTTTTTAACGCATTCGTGATTTTTCGTCAATCAAAAATCACGTCTGAATACGATCACAGGAATATGCTATTTAAAAAATTACGTAATTTTTGCGATCCGGAAATACTTAATAACGACTCGTCAGTGTGTGCTTAGAGCTCTTAAAGTTGGCCAGCTACATGGAACCGGAGATTGTTTTATTTTCAACATACATAAGCGTGTGGGATTTAATTAGACTTCGTATAATTTTCCTTTCTTTTAATGTTACTAGCAGTTCCAGCAGACGATTTGCCCTAAAAAAATAAAAATCTGTAACCCGATTCTAGTGCCTTCTACCGGTTCCAATTGTGTATATCTAAACCATCAGGCGACGCCCTCAAAACACACAAATATGTCATCAAAATTGGTAAAGTTGTTGTCAAGTTATGCGCGTACATATATTTCTACGATTCATTTTTTTAAGTGTATATTAATAAAGATTCACATACTATTAATTAAAATAAGGGTGTGACCTAAAGAATAGCGCCGTCTGTTTGATGTTAATGTAACTGAGTTGCCAGCAGAACTCATACTTACCGACCTCTCGGTTTAAAAAACAATTGCAATATTTTTTTTTATAAATTCAAATGAAACCTGTCTTAAGTTGAAACAAATCCAGCAAAATGAAAATAATCATAATAGTCGGTTGAGTGGATTCAGAATTCATTGCGGCCAAACACTTTGAGGGGATTTATTTTTATACACATAGATCATTATAATAAAATTGTATATTATAACCTAATTTTAAACTAGGAATTGGATTTTTTTTAATTAACCCTAAAACCTTTTATTGGTCTTTACTTAAATTTGTAAGGTTCCTTACTCAAATAAAACAAACGTGTGCGTCTCGGAACGACAGAAGCGATAACTTGCGTGAGAGAGAGGGAATCCAGACAGATTGGCGCCGTAACGCGTTACGTAACGAAGCGGTTTACCCTCCCATAAGAAGTTATCACTTTAAAACTGTTGAGTTTTGGTCACCTCTACGAAATTGTTTAATGTATGTGGTCCAACATGCACTTGGCCTTTTTTATGTATCTAGTCTTGGTATAACGTTTGGCAATAAACTTTTTAGTATTCTAATACTCGTAACAAAGTTCAGTAGAACGAATAATCATGTAATAAATTATATTTTTTATCATATTAAATTGATTCTCAAATGGTTTTAAATTACAGTATTACATTACAAAATGAGCACTGCGATTTTTTATCCTAATGAAATCGTCATGTCCGTTCGCTGGTATTTTTTTGTCCGTCATTTTTATTCAGAAGTACTGGGTAGTAGTAATAGTAATAACATTTATCAAGAATGTGAACTCTAGATGTCACTATGAAGTAATGTCATGTCAAATAAAGGAAAATAAAAATTAGGTGTCGCTACCATACATGTTATTGGGGTTTAATTTTTTCATATACATAGGTTACGTTGTATATTTCTATAATAATTGTTCTTTTGACTTCATTTAACTCAAGATGTGGAAAGTAATAACCTTCCAACGTCAAATACAATTGAGACTCCCTTTTTTTTGGCCAGGGGAAATCCGTTTGAGGAATAAGCCGCGACAGACGCAAAGCCTGGGGGGATGTTCGCGACCCGGTGAGAGAGTGGGATTCGCCAGATCGGGGGTGGCACTAGCGTGCCCGGTCAGAACCGGTGCCACGCTATTGCCACTCCCCAGATAGGGATACCCACTAAAACCCCTGGGTGTTCCGTCCTGCGCCTTATGCCAGGGCTACGGGTGTAGGCTAAATTGAGACTCCATCTTCTAACTTATAAACTAAAAAAAATAATTGTATAGCTTATATAATACTGTGACAGCTCGGTCCCGACAAAAACAATATTCATCTGCATATCTAAAACAAAGCACATTTATTACCCGTTGGCATTTGAACTAATAACATTGAAATTCTTTTATGGTCGTCTTCTTTTGTTTACTTATTTGCAACGGCCTATTGTTGTATTGTAAAAATTAGCCAGGTGTTGCGGATTTTATAGTAAAAAAATATTCTAGGGAATTCGGTATACATTGCCGGGTGGACATTGCATTGCATTTGTGCAGTATAAAACAATGGCCCGTTTGAGGGAGGAGTGCGTCAAGCGAGAACCACGAGCGAAGCGAGACGTGTTTACTACAATCTGGAATGTAATAAGTGACGGACTTTGCGTGTTTTATTGAATTACGACCTTCTACATTACGTTTAGAGTTGTTGTGTTCGGTTATGTTTGTAACTGTGCTATACGTGTTTGTATAGTTCTAATACTCTTTAGTAATTCTAACGGAATTTTAATTCGAGTCTCGCGAGTCGTAACAATACTTTTATAACAACTAGTTGTCTCTAAGCATAATAAATTATTATTTTGAAAATCTCTACACGCCTATGTTACATACTAGAGACAAAATTCATCCCTCGTGTGTAGTAGCTACGGCTTGTTATTCCGCGAGTTGTGTTTTTATTGCAACCCTGATAAACAGGCAGACGGGCAATTACAGCGCAATACACACAAATGCTGCCGACCCGCCGACACAACTCGATGGCCTATATGAAAAGATTCATCCTAGTAGGGGAGCCCAAGATGCTAAATGTGGAGTAACTCGAACGTTGCAGGGACCTGTGCCTGAGAAAAAATGCTATGTGATGTATATCCTTACACTGGCGAGGGGAGCGTGTACAGATTTCTTTTTAAAAAGAGTGTCTCAGAAATACTCAAGCGCGTCTGATATTCAAATGGGATGTTAAGTAAACCCTAAGGGAACTCCTATTCAAAACACTGACGATTTGGACGCGACCAAAAGCCATGGCTTTTTGAATATGTAGAAAAAAAGTTACATTGAAGTATTCGAGCCTGTCAGATTATGTACAGACGGTTCAGCTTGTTGTCCTTGTCGTGCTGACCCATAATCTGACAATTATGTGAGGAATTTCCTGAATCCCCACCCTGTATGAAGAGTTAATGTATGGTTACTTATGAGACTACATAATAGGGGGCAAGGTTTCTCCCCTTATATTATTCTGCCACGCTCGAGTAAATTCCAAAACCCCGCTTGGCCTCCCTACTATGTCCGCAACATGTGACGTGCTTCGGCGGCCTGCGTATATAAGCGCTCACTTCCGGCGACACTCAAACCGTAGTGAGTGCTGAATTTTTTTCAGCACGTCACTACGGCGGACGCCGACCCGCCGATCTATGTCGGCTTTGGTGTGTATGGCATTGCATTTAATGGAAATTCACTCATCGTCACTTATAGTCGT
Organism: Dendrolimus punctatus; assembly: GCA_012273795.1. Taxonomy (NCBI): domain Eukaryota; kingdom Metazoa; phylum Arthropoda; class Insecta; order Lepidoptera; family Lasiocampidae; genus Dendrolimus; species Dendrolimus punctatus. The sequence goes on from CM022527.1 coordinate 21,625,506, forward strand.
TTGCAATACCAGGAATGAAGTCAACGAACGCGTTGCAAGCCTTCAGGATGAAATAGGAGGTGTGGAATAAAAACATCAGACAGGAGGAATTGGATAAAGAAGATGGGACAGGGAGGATGGCATAGTAGGAGGAGGAAGTTGACCATCGATGCCGTATATGATCAAATATAAACAACAAGTCATTTAATAAAACTATGTTTTAACGGTTTTAATCGCGATAGTTTATTTTATTTTGGTTTATCCGACGTTTCGGCCGCTTTTCAGTGGCCGTGGTCACGAACACATGAACACGTGGTCTGTTTGGGATCCGATCATCAAAACTATCAAGACCCAAACCCAGCAAAAACCAACTGCCAGATCTCAAGACACTGTGAGCTCTTTCTGCGTGCAACGAAACACAAACCAACCCGACTGATAATTTCTTTATTTTTTCCTTCCACCCATTTTAATATAATATAAAATTTTAGAACTACACATGTTTGCTGAAGAGTTTCTTGCGCAACTTCTTCTCTTCAGCCACAAAATGTTGTGAAGCAGTGGTAAAATTAGACTAGGTTCCCATAAAGTAAATAATATCCATAAACAAAATTAAAACCAAATAATTAAAATGAACAAGTTGGCGGTAGGCTGAATAAAAACTTTGACAATACACGTTAGACAAATGTCATCTTTGTCTTCCGTGACCACGGCCACTGAAAAGCGGCCGAAACGTCCGATAAACCAAAATAAAATAAATTACCGCGATTAAAACCGTTAAAACGTAATTTTATTATGTGTACAAGTCGCGAAAACTTAAGAAAATATTATAACAAGTAATTTTTGAGAATAATGCCTGTAACATAAATACATAGACAGAAGAACGAACATAACGAATTTATTAAGGACTAGCTGTCCCGGCAGACGTCGTCCTGCCCGGTAAAAAATATGGGTTGATCGTAGAGGGTTGAAAATCTAGGGTTTATGTATTTTTGTATGTTGTATCATAAAAAAATAGAAATTAAAAATTTTGTCTAAAAAATAAATAAAAAAATTTAGGGGTGGACTACCCTAACATTTAGGGGGATTAAAAATAGATGTTGGCCGATTCTCATAGATACCGGATAAGCACAAAAAATTTCATCAAAATCGGTCAAGCCGTTTCGGAGGAGTATGGCAACGAAAACTGTGACACGAGAATTTTATATATTAGATTAATTTTCCCACTTTTGCTAAGAAACCCTGAAGGCATGCAATGCAGCGCATACATCAGGTTTTGTGCTTCTTTTATTTGCTCTTATTATTTTTATAAACAAGTATTCGCGAACAAAATCTTCCATTGAAAATAGTAGTCTTTAAGGTTAACCAATGTTACAGATTTTTAATCTATTTTTATTACATTAAAGTACGTAATAAAACCGACTAAGTTGGTATCAATACGTCCACTATTACTGTCGTCACGTACGCCCAACTTCAATACTGTTCATGCAGTGAAAATATTTTTTAAGTTCTACTGCTTAATTTTCTTCAGAATTTTCCACTTCACAGTTTTCACGATTTTGGCAGCTAATGCCTCGCCATGTACCGTCTTCATTTAAAAGTCATTAAAGATCATCGTTATGTTTTTTACAAGAGCTATGAATGTCAAAGAAGCAAGTGAGGTGTGTAAGAATATGCCTGAATGGCGCTCGGTTGTTCCTGCCTACCCCTCAAGGGACCTGGCGTTAAGTTACGTATGTATGTATGTATGTATGTTATGTTTTTTGTAATATGTCTAATGATACGAACAACTTATGGAAAAAAAATGTTTTTACATGTGTGACGGCCACCCCTAGTCTATTAGTTTTTTCACAACTTCACATATTACTTTGTAGCGCTTTGTATATTATATTATATAAATTCGGTATTTCTGTCAAATTTTATAATTATAGACCCAGTAGTTTCCAAAATAATTACTGATATACACGGATAGACGAATAGCTGATTATGGCGAATACATAAAGGTTCCGTTTGTGTCAAAATGGATGTTGAGTCTTACAAAACTGCTGCGTCATACAAGCCAATAGACAAACATAAAGTTTTACAAGCGTTTCGTTTTTTGCCAAAATGGCTATCTAATGCTAGTACAGTAGGCAGACAAAAACAAGGCCCTTTGCTTAATTATCAAGGCGTCCAGATTGTGATATGTAATATTGTAATCATAAAAAACACGTGTTAAACCTAAGTTTCTTTAATGAAAGATTATTAATTAAATTATCGAATAGTGAGTAAACAAGACAGAAATATATAGAATGTACGAGTAGATGCAAAACTCCATGTTGGGAATTACACATATGTATCTAATAAGACAGTCGACATGAAGTAAAATAATTGGTCCTTCTTAAAAAAGTCCAATACTGTTCAGCTTGTAACGATCATACTGCATTTCAAAAAGTCGAAGCAGAAACAGCTTTGCGGCTATCGAATTCTTTATTTTCCACCTATTTCAAAGTAGTGTTTGTATAAGGCCGTCCTCCGTCCAGATTACCGAGATCACCGGATTATCGGGGGTTCGGATTAGCAAAGGCACAACTGTAGTAAGTTTAAGAACCACGGGTTTTCACTAAGCCAACGCTTACATCTTAACTGTCAATAACGGGGTGCCAGTAAGATGAAGCAAAATCACGCCAATTCTTGTGTGTCCGACAGAAAATGCACAGTAATTTATCACGGTTCAACTAATAAATAAAGTGAACGTAAAACGGACAAACTTTGCAATCGTTTTTAGTCGGGCACTGTGGCCCGCGACAACTGAACGCGCGACGCCGCCATCTTTGATTACGGCGAAATAAACTTTTCCCGCGTAAAGTGAAGTGTTAGTGTTATTTTTAATTTACCAAACGAGATGTGAAAGTGGGTTTTTGATTATACATATTTTTTCATTATTCTGTGATACAAAAGAGGATTTATATAAGGTAGGCTTTTATTTAATACAATTTCTATAATTTTCTAATGTTGTTGTAATTAAGTTTGTACAACATTAGCTGTGACTGTTACTTTTTTCGCGTGGTTCTTGTACGTTATATAATTATTAATTCACATTTTTTGAAACCTATAAGATAATGAAATAAAACATGTACGAATAATTAAGATGGTTTTCATGGAAATCTATCAATCGGTACGAAGCCTATTAAAAGAAACTTTTAGATAGACCGACAGATAATTTTATTGTTTTAAATAAAGTTATTTATAATTAGACATAAGATAAATAGCAGTTTTTACTCAAGTTGTGACTTTTTTTTTTTTTTACCATTTCTTACTTTCAGCTCGTCCAGATTATGTACTGTGCCTTATAAGAAATTCAAGAAATATTTCTTGAAAAATTTAAAAAATAAAATTTATTTTTAATATTTAACAATAATTTATTTTAATTGCAAATCAATATTGCAACTGTTATTTTTCTATTAAAAGTTTATTTAAAAATAACTTTTTCGTTTTAATATTCTTTAAAAGGGTTCCATCGGTATTTTAAATAACATAATTTATAGATTGCATAATTCCTAAAGTTTTCATTGAAATCAGTTTAGTTATTTTGGAGTCTATTCGAGACAATCTGTCAAACGTTTATTATGATTACGCTGTATAAAATAATTAAAGAAACTTATTTTGATCAAGATCCATTGAATTATTTGATAGAGACAGTACTTTCCATCGAATGGTTTTCTGGGATTGCATACATATATGTATGATACAGATATATTATATGTATGTAATCAAATTCAATTTAATATAAGCTGCTCTATCTAGTGTTGTATGGTCAGCACATAAATAGATAAACGAATACTTTTATATACTTTTAAGCAGGCACTTAATAGAAAACTGATAATATTAAACGATATTAAAATAATAAATATTAATATTTAATATAATTTTTAACACTGAATTTATTCTACTCCAGAATTTTGCACTCAACCTCATCCTCACTTTAATGCGATGATTTTTTGTGTTAATTCTAATTCGTTCTGATATTATATTTAAAGCCTCATCTTTGCCCTGAAATATCTTTTCCTCTTCAAGAATATGTAGACATAAACATCATTTCCACAGCTGATGTCATAGCATTTATGTTCATTGTGACATTTTTTTGCGATAAAAGTTTTCACTATTTCCCATATATTTACCATACTTCGACTACGTTTCAATATCGGAACCACTTTTAATTAACAACTTTATAATCAAATAACAACAATTAGCAACAAATAATAACACTGAACAATAAATAACAAGAATGAACCGCAAATAAAATCAATTTTATTAATTAATTATCAAACTAAAACAAAATACTTGCTTAGACAACATTTGGCAATATAAATAATTATTATTTGACTTTCACCGTTAACTTTTGATTGTAAATATATTTTATTGTTTAAAGGTAATGAACTTTTTTGCTGATTGTACAAGAAAATTTAAATTGCAAGTTTAGAATTTCTGTAAATATACAAATACTACTACAAAACCCAAAACGCCTCGAAGGTAACATACCTATAATAATACAGAATGTTATTTTTTTTTAATCAGCCAATTCGACCCCTGACTAGAGTGACATATTTCGAAAATGTAATGATACCACTTATGATGATTAATTTCATCAAAATTGGCTTCCTCCTGTGAATATTTCGTGTGGTTTAGGAGTTGGCCCTGAAAGCCCACTTAAAACTTCGTCACAAATACCGCACCTTTCACTACGACACGCATTTGGTTGATTTTTAGCCATCCGTCTACGAATCCCTGAAAGTAATGATTATATGTTATACGTCCAGGAACGAAGAAAGAATATAATTTCCTAGGGTAACCGTTTTCCATCAAGTGGGCCGTCTGCCTGCCTCGTAAACTTTTGCCATAAAATAGAATACGTTTTCCTGGGGCCGGGCGGCCTGTCGCAAGACGCGACTAAATAACCCACAACCGGATGGTAAGGTATTTGTCCGTCTGGATGGCTACCACCCCTGGTCTAGAGTAAGCTGCATACGTATTAAATTACTAATTACGTTTTTGGGGTTTACTCCTTCAGAATTCATTTTTATATTAAACTCGCGGTACGAATATTTTATAAGGAGTAATATAATACAAGCGTCAACTAAAAACGATACGTTTATTTTATTATTACAGACGGCTTAGAGTCTCTCAGCCATAGAAGAGACATTGGCGTTCTAAGCGTGTTCTGCTGTCTGTACCACAGGGAGTGCTCTGATGAGCTAGTTGATTTGGTGCCTACGTCGCCATTCTATCATAGCGCCACTCGCTGGCGATTCATCCACACTTCCTAGATACTTGAAAGTCCTCCACGGTACGTGGCGAACGCTCCTTCATGCCATATGTGTTTAAGTTATGGACTGAACTCCCTCCCGCGGTTTCCCAAGAGCGCTACAATATGGGGCTATTCAAAAAGAGCGTGAACACATATACATATTGTTTTGTACGAGCGGGGGTACGCACTTATGGATTGGAAGAAAACACCAGTTTTTAACTAAGAGCTTTTATTGACTTACAAAGCCGCGCGCAGTACCTCCCTGTAGGGTTGCTGTCCTTAAACACACGACCAACGATGCACAGTCCCGACGATAAGTTGTCACACCCACAATACCGTCGCCGATATTGCGTAGACCACCTCCGATATTATCGCGTGTAGCTCGCCTCTGGTCCCTCTCTCGAACTACGCTACACACTTCCTTCACGTATCTGTCCACCAAACTTATCACTAAATTCACCACTTAATCCGTCTCTGTACTCTATTAACTTTTTAGTATCGCACTTGTCGTTTCACCGTCTTGGACTGAACTCAACTTTAAACTCAACTTTCAACTCTAAACTGCCGGTAGGCACGCCTTACGCTGTTTATATACCCGGAAGAATTTTCTAGAACCCATCTATCTATCTCTGTCTTTTCTTTCCCGAACCTTCTGTTCGGGAACTTTCGTTTATACATATATCTCTTTCTAACATCTATCTATTTCTTTATTTCTTTCGTCGTCTATCTCTTTCTAACATCTATCTATCTTTTTCTTTCGTTTATCGTCTATCCTTTTCTAAATATATCCGTCCTTGTCTTTTCCTACCAGAAATTTCTAGTTCTTTCTAAAAGTTATAAAACTGATTTACGCTGCTGGGCATTTCCACCCTCGGTCGCCACAATATAAAGGGCGTAACCTAAAGTCGCAACGAAGTAGGCAACACATCGGCTCCCTTAGTGTTGCAGATGTTCATGGGCGACGGTAGCCACCTATCACCAAGTGGTCCATTTGCCAGTTTGCCTACTAACAAAAAAATACAATTATGAATTTTAATGCAATAAAACAGGATTAATATCCGTCAGTGCATATTCAAAGACAAACTTAAGGAATACACTCCACGACATCCAAAAACGCTTATTTACTTCCGTTTTTTCCAATATAAGTTTAAGACAGACTTGATGAGACTATAACGCTTTCCGTTTATACCATTTCGAAATGGAACTCTAAAATTTTTTTATTTAGTGACTAAATGTAATTAAAACTTAATGTTAGGTTTTCATTAGTATTTCTGCAATTAAATGTTTTTCATCGTCTAACACACGTTTTACACACGTTTTTCTTGACTTTTGTTATTGTTATTTGTATATCGTTGAAGCTATAATAATAATACTGCGACCTCTATGTACTGGAAACATTAAGGTTTTAATTTCCCTTCATTGTTACTAAATCTGATAATCACTTCGTTTAGAGATAAGAATTATACATGGTAACGGTACGGTATAAAATTCGTGACAATATAGTTACAATTATCATAGTAGGCAGTTATGAATTGCTGCTTAAGTTATTATATAATGAAAATTGCAAATAAACTTAAGTGGGGGAAGTAGGTATCTGTGTCAAGAAACCGTGGTAAGAGCAAAACTGCTTTATGCCATTTGATGTAATTTTATGCTAGCTGTACATATTTGCATTTTATGATTTTAACATTATTGCTCTTATATTTTGTTGTTTAACGGATACCGGTAAGGTAATGTGCCTGGCAGTTCAACTACAGTGAAGGGTTGCGTAGAAGTGAGGAGTTTCTATTGTTTATAGGGTTAAGGTAGACTTGTCAGTCTTTGCCAGGGCTGCGGAGTGGCTAGGTCATATACCCGTAGCCCTGGCATAAGTCGAAGGACGGAACAACCAGGGGTTTTAGTGGGTATCCCTTACTAGGTAGTGGCAATGATATGGCACCAATTTTTACTGGGCATGCTAGCATCCCCGGTCTGGCGAATCCCACACTAGGTCGTGAATTATCCTTACCAAAGTTCTGTCCTTGTCGCGGCTTAGTCTTCAAACGGATTTCCTCTGGTAAAAAAAAGCCTTTTTTTATTGCCTGAAGCAGGCAAGCAGGCGGACGGCCCACAGTTTGCAACACCAGGGGCGTCGCCAAAGCGTTGCCGGCCTCTAAGAAATTTTATAACGCCTTGTCTTGTCCAAGACTTGTCAGTCTTGACCCTCGCCTGCCTCGCACGCTGGGCACGCTGAGTTACTCGAGTCCCTCTTTTACCGTAGCCCTGGCATAAGCTGAAGCAAGGAACACCGAGGGGCTTTAGTGGGTATCTCTAAATCAAGTAGCAAAAGTGACTCCACTTTGGCTACCTGATTTACTACCTACTAATACCACCCCAACGTGGACAGCTCTAAAACGGATTTGCACTCGTTACAAAAAATTAACAGTATCTTTGCCGCAGTCATTGTTCCCAGACACTAGGGTCCATATAACTGCTTGACATGAAAGTATATACAGTTTATATGGTGGTACACAATGGTTATATGAAACAACTAAAAATTAAGGTTGACGGCTATAATGTAACTGAGAAGACAGAACTCGAGAAATCGTAACGATGTTGTTTAATAACTAAGTCAATAGCTGGAGGGAAACTATTAGCCTCCAAAGTTATAAAAATGTGGCTCGCACATGTAAATCAATTTAATTTAAGTAAATAAAATATAATAATTAGTAATTTAAATAAATTTTACTATAAACTTCCAAAGAAAAAAACTGAATATTAACTATACTTCTCTAATTAACTATTAAGCTTATAAGTAAAATACTGAGCCTAGGTCACTATCTTCTAATGAAATATGTCCAGAAGGTTAGCTGCTTTAGATCCCTGGATCGCCATACAGCTCCGTCAACCGAGGTAGGCATCAGCCAGATGGCGGCGCGACCCGTGCGCTCACCGTTCCTCCCATGAGGCATGTTACAGACCGCCCCACGGATCGAAAGTATGAAGGTGCCGGGGGACAAAACTAGTTCACCGGCAGTGAGTTTCCAAACCTCATTGGACAATTCTTTTTTTATCGCTAAAGCACAGCAGACAGGCTGACGGCCCAACTGTGATGGAAAGTGATTAACGTCGTCTAAAGACATTACCAATACCAGAGGTGCTGCCAATGTGCTGCCGGTCCTCAAGGAGAAACTCGAACCTGGCCAATGATGCCGGAACACAAATCAAAGTTCTTATGGCCGCATACTCTAGACCAGGGGTGGCAGCCATCCAGTCGGGCAAATGCCCTACCACCTGGCTATGGGTTTTTTCGTCACCTTTTACGACAGGCCGCCCGGTCCTAGGAATTAGTATTCTTTTTCCGTTGCTGCTCGGATAAAATTTATATGATTTGATTCTTTATGTTACGTCAAAACTATCAAAGAAAATATACGACGTATAAAATATAGTCCGCTAGCCACAACCTATACAGTGAATGAGGCTGTTGGATCTCCATCTGCCAGGGTCAGTGGAGGGGCTAGGTCATATACCCGTAACCCTGGCATTAAGAGCGAAGGACGGAATAACGAGGGGTTCTATTGGGTATCCCTAACTGTGTGGTGTGGCAATAACACTTCTAGTTCTGGCTAGCGGTGTTAGCGCTACCCTGACCTGGCGAAACCCATACACCGGGCGTGACTTTTCCCCATCGCGCGGCTGATGGCCCTCAATCGGGTTACTCCTCGTAAATAAGGTAGGCATCAGCCAAATAATCCCTGGACGAGTCGATTGGGGATTTAAGATACTCTTTGTAGCTGCCCATAACGGCTAGAATTGGTTGTTTAAGCGTCTTAACAGCAAACGGCACAAGTAAGTAAATCACTGATGATTGCATATTTGCCACGCTTAACTGATATTTGTACAAAAGTAAAATTTACATTTATTTATACCAGGCTCTTAAAATAATGGTAAATCATTCAGACGCCGAATATATTTAGTATTCAGTGCATGAGTTGATATTCCTCAAACAATATATTAGAATCATTCCAGCTAATTGTTGCACGTACTTTTTTATTTATAGCCAAATACAATATATATAGTCTATAAATTAGGCGCTAATTTATGTATTGTTTTGTGTGTTTTTAAGATACCGTTATAAATAGTATTAGTATAGGATCCCACTATACAACGACCTTCACCGAGATGCTTATTTGATGAAACCTATTTTATATTTAATTTAATGTGTCAATAAATATATTGCATAGGGGTTGCCTAAAAAATTACAGTCCAGTATATGATTAATTAATAATTCAAAAATTTTTTTTATAACATTTCACCGGTTTGTTTATTAAACAAATTCTATACTAATTGTATGTACCCCATAGAATATGCAAATGTTAGGATGCCTATTCTTTTCCGGTCACAACTCTTGGGTAGCTGTTCATGTTCACGATCAAATATCATGCGCACTCTCTTTCTTTAAATGGACGGACTTCAAACAGCTGATATGCTGTGTCCTTCTATCAAATGGGATATGGTTGGTTAGGACCTCCCAGCCACACATATACTCTCGCAGCAATATTTCACTTTTCAAAATTCGACAACCGCAATTCGGGACTGACTTTTCGCAGGCAACCCTATACCACCGTGTTCATAATGAAATAATCTTTATATTCATTTAATTTTAATTCAATAATCAGACTGGTGCAAAATGCTAGTATCGATTTACCTGTTTATACCTGGCCACCCGAGAGTTGTTACCGGAAAAGAATAGGCAACCTAACATTTGCATGTTCTATGGGCTTCATATTTTCGATTGGCATAGAATTTGTTTAGTAAACTAACCGGTGAAATGTTATTTTTTTTAAATTATTAATTAATCATATACTGGACTGAATTATTTTAGGCAAGCCATATTCAATATATTTATTGACACCTTTAATTATATAGAAAATAGGTTTCATCAAATTAGCACTCGGTGAAGGTCGTTGTATAACGGGATCTTAGCCTATTTATAATTAATAAATATTTTGTTTGAATTGGGTTAAAGAAACAATAAGTAAAGTTAATAGATTTATTTTCATGTAAATAAAAGTAACGTAAAGAAATGCGTGTATTTTACCTAATTTATTTTTATATTTTGTTTTCCGTAAGAGAGTAAAAGACAATATAGATTTACTAAATATTATTCTTGATGTATATGAATTATGTATAGCAATTACCTTTTGTATGTATTGTTACTTTTGTTTGGCTGTTATATATTTTTAAACTACTGTTATCTTTTATTTGGTTATATTTTTATAGTTATTTTACAGAATGTGTGGAAATGAACTACAAGGTATTCAGCTAAACATCCAATTACATTCCTTTATTCAAAGACCCTTAAGTATAGATTTATTATATAACAAAGTATAATATATATAGCTTAAAGCTAAAAATAACCTTTAATTACTGCCTTTATTTGACAGGGTTTTATTATACCAAAAATAACCTAGGAAGCTTATGCTGGTCTACGTATGTAAGCTAGGTATAGAAATATTCGTACATAAAGATGCAAAACGATGGAAACACTCAATGAATAATACTTAAATGATTTGAAGGCGCCACTGGCTTTTGAGGGTCGAAGCCAGAAACCAAACGTCCGCTACTTCCACGAGGGCGCGTTCATAGACCTGCCGTAGGAAGGCTGGCAGCGAGGTCTTGGTTACAGATGTGGGTGGGTTTGGTCGTTAGGAGCTCACGGAAGGTATGATAACTCTGTTCATCATAACCCGGTGTTATACCCGACACGATATTATACGATCGCCGGCATAATACTTGATTCTTTATATAACAATACTATACTGAGGTCTCTAAATATCAGCTATAATATAGGCGACCAAACCATTAAACCCCGTATACTGTATATACGAGTTTTTAATTAAAGTGGTCCCGATGGATTGTTAATATCTCTCGGAGTTATAGCAAATATATATCCGGCCAACGATCGTGCCGTCTAAAGTTGTGGATCCGCTTCCTGATATGACACGCTGAAACGTTCAAAGGGAATACGATTCAATAACTAATTATAAGAATACGAAGCGGGGCTAATTAAAGGTTCAGCTACTTACATGATGTCGGAACGATGAACACTATTTAAATGTTATAAAAGAAGTAACGGGTTACGAAAGATTTATATGTCTGGTCTACTCAGCTTGAAACGCACGCCGTATATGAGGCAAGAAAAATGAATTTAATAATGAGACCATGAGTGAATGAAAGGTTGAGACAAGGATGGAAGATTTCTTGGATGCCTGAAGAGACCTAGGTTTCTTCTCGAAACTTCCATTCTAACAGGAATGTTCTAAAAATCTAAATGTATGTTAGCCTAAAGGCTATTGGTGTAAACTGCCCTACTAAATAAACAAAAGGGAATAACTGAAATCCAGTAATTAATTTGAGGCGAGACGCGAGTCAAACGCGTGCTATTTTAGTGTCCTATATTATGACAAGCTTTATTGCACGGAGATGTTATTTTAATTATCTGTAATCTCGTGCAAAGGGGCGCGGCTACGATCGACCAATTATGAGTCTCAAATTGCACGAAATGACTCACGTGACCATAAGGTCCAACGGCGCGAATCTTTCAAAAATGCAACATTGATATTTTACGGATAATTTCTGTGAGTGGTATCTGGTATACCACGTCACAGTATATATCTTACATATCCCTATTAATAATATCCTAATAATTGTAAATGCGAAAGTGACTATCTGTCTCTCTGTCTGTCCATCTGTATGTTCCGTTTTCAAGGAAAAACGACAACGGCCGATTTGGCTCAAACTCAGTAAATATGTATTTTCGATACCGAGGATGAACATAGGATACTTTTTATCCCTAAAACTGAGACAGTTTCGGGATAAAAATATATTTGTCTATTTGTTTGTAATGCTTTTACGGAAAAACTATTTGACCAATTTAGCTGAAATTTGGTATGTACATAATTTTCTTACCGAAGGTGGACAAGGGATACTTTTCATCCGGAAAAGGGATAGATTTCGGGATAGACTTATGTATCGGTTATACCAAAAATTAAAATGGATTTTTTTGTGATTTTCCATTTTGGTTATTTGACAATTTTTATCATCTTGATCCCCTTGGTCATTTTGGTCAATTTCGCCATTTTGGTCAATCCAATCCTCAAACATTAATTGCGTGGGATGGACGAATAGATGGAGTTAATGGAATATGAATATGAATAAGAATTATAAAATTCTCATTAGTAATTCTTTTATAATTATGAATAAATTAATTTATATATTACATAGTTTATTTAACAAAAACTAAACCGACTTCAACCTTAAAACCAAACAAAAAATATTTTACCGACTTCTTTTTACAACATCTTTACCAGGTGAAACATAAAAGAACAACAACATATTTACAAAATATAGTATTTTTTATGTTTTACTTGACAACGACTTAAAGATGTAGAAATAAGTCGGGTAAATTGTTATTTTTTGGTTTTGTTTTTGATAAAAAATAATATTTTTTACATTTCAGTTGCGCAAATACTTCAATAGTTTTAGATATGAATATATAACGCACCTGTACATATTTGTACTACTAGAACCCGTATACAAATTTGCCATCTCAATCTTCGGTGTACATGTTCTTCAACAAGGGTTGCTCTCGATTGCCTTGCGATCTAATCAGATCCTGACTTGGTGGCCGTGAGACCGTCGCAGGAGCACATGCTTGCGAATAAAGAAATTAATTTGAAAATCGTTTCACAATTGATGGAGAATCTCGTAACAACTACAAAAAAATTAAGCGATTATAAAAAAATTAATACTCGCACGCGTATACAAGCCTTTTTTGCAAAATGTAGGCTCTCGGCGTTTGTTATAAGGATTACGCCAAATTTCTCTAGGATTCACTCATCAGATCCTGACTTAGTGACCCTGAGACTACCTAGAAAGTATACACTTGCGAGTAAAAAAATTGTAAAATCAGTTTACAATGAACGGGGATATCGTGTCGTTTCTCTAATTCCTTGGAATCCACTCATCAGATCCTGACATGGTGACAGTGGGACCTTCGGGAGTACTTTTTTCTTTTTTTATTGCAGGAGTTCAGCAGATAGGCATACGGCCCACTTGATGGAAAGCGGTTACCATCGCCTATGGACATTTGCAACACCAAAGGTGCTACAAATTCGCTGCTGCTTTCGTAAGGGAGACTGGTACCTGGTCACTAATGCCGGAACACAGCTTAAGGTTGTTTACGCGACATACTTTAGGCCAGGGGTAGTAGCCATCCAGTCAGTAGTAAATGTCCTACATGGCCTGGTTTAATTCAATTAAAAAGAAAATCTTAACTTTTATATTTATTTAGTTTGGTGCCATTTTGCATCAGCGGTTTTTCTAGCTTTGTGTAATATAATGAACTGTTTCATTAAATCAGTTTTTAGATTGTAATTATTAAGACTAGTTCACGAGTAATTAATTTTCATGTGAGAAAATATATATTTAATTTATTTTGATATAATTTTCCGTGTTTTGAGAAATATAAATGAAATGCCTCACAACGCAAAATACATTTAGTATTTTGCGTTGTGATGAATTTCATTACTTAGATCCAGTATGCTATTTATAAAATAAGAATATATAATTATTGTGCATAAAAAAGTGTCCTTGTGAGTCGGATTCGCTTTTAGAGGATTCCTAAAAAATACAATACATTACAAGTTATTTTTTGAGTGTTTTTTTAATCGGCAGACCAACACATCCTCTGTACGTCCCCAAGCTAAGCAAGTTATGCTTGAGTAATGAATGAATGAATATGCTTTATTGTGTTTTAAAGATACAGTTAACAGAAATTTGAAAATTTAAAAATACAATAGACTGTCTTAGCGATTTTTCTTCACAACCTTTGGATGGACAAAAAATTGATAAGAACAGGTGTATGTTGCATTATTCTCACTATCGAATCAGTATCTTATAAATATACCTACATATCTTATAAATACATACGTGATATAATATACATACATTAATAAAAATAAAATATTATACTAATACGATATATGTAAATAAAATATCATAAAATACACTTACATAAATAAATATAAGACAAGAAAAATATGACAATGACTGCTGCATCTTTAATTTGAGCTATAATAATCCTTCAAAAGTTTATTGAAAGTGGGCAATGATTTGGCTAGCTTTATATTAACAGGCAGCGCGTTCCAAAGACGAACTGCTTGGACTCTGAAGGATTTACTATAAGAGCTAGTTGTATGCAGAGGAGTTTTAAGTGATAAGTTTTCCGAGGATCTGAGAGATTTTAAGTTACCGGAATAAAGGTAATGAAACTGTTCCTTGAGGTATGCAGGGGTCTGAGGATTAAATAATGTATTATACAGAAGAGACAATATATGAGCACTCCGGCGAAAATGTATTGGAAGCCACTTGAGTTTGGCGCAGAATTCTGAAACGTGATCATATTTACGCAAACCAGATATGAATTATGAGTTATGGGTAATATGCAATGGACCAATCTGGCCCTATGCGTCCAGCGAAATCGGCCGGCTAAAACTTGACCGCTCAACCACAGAGGCTGCCTTTCCAGAAATGATGTTTGACATTCCTTTACCGAAGACCCTTACAAGCTGCTACACTATATATTGGTATAATGATACAGCATGTGTTTATTTTTCAAAGTCAGCCGATTCAACTCCTGACTGAAGTACCGAACTGATTTTTGAAAAATTTAATAATGTTTTTTTGCTTTTTTTTCACTACCCCTAATAGTTTCAGATTTCGCCACTGGTCCACTTGAAAAACCTAACTCTATAGTAGTACATTCATAATTCATTCGAAAATTCCACCATCGACTACCAATATAACATATAGACACACTTGACGTGAAACTTGTTCTTTAGATACACATTTAGCAATACGTCCCCGAATTATTAATAAATGCAGACACACGTAACATATATACATAAATTTCAACATACACATATTTATATTTTAAACTTGACATATACATACTTACCAGTATATGTTTATAGTGAACTGTAGTTTGATCGCTTGAGGGGATACTAGAGAAATCTGTTTCATATACCACGCCTTTCACGTCTAATATAAAAAAGTGGTAAGTCAAAATTTAAGAATTTGAAGATTTTCTAATAAAATGCCGGTGTATAAACACTTTAAGCAGCGTACTCACTAGCGTAATCGTAACCGTCAAAAATCATACATAATGTGGACATGGCTCGCGAACTCGCGGCAAACGGCACGCGGCGCGCTCAAGACGTGGCGACAACAACCACGTACTTACTTTTGTAACTGTAACCGTTGCAGTTGTGAGCTACTGTAACCAAAAATCGTAATGTACTTCACGTGCTTCGACTGTAAGATTTTGCCGCGAATTAAAGGCCGTGGCAGACGGCGCCATCAGAGGCACTAGAAAAATTTTGCCATGAAGCTATATACACGCTAGAACCTCGTTATTAAATCTATCTCGTTTTAATTAAAGCTTGTTAATAATAATGAGTTTGCGGCCAAAGGAGGCTCACTAGGCATCACGGACGAAGATCATTTCATGCACTTTGGTTCGCTACTGAGTACGGTCTTATACAATAAATTCGCTAACAATGTATCCACATAAAAGAGAGCGTGCGTTTTTAATATCTTACTATCAACTCACTTTCGAAATTTTATTATATGTATAATTTTAATTACTGTTTAAATAATGATCACTGGACAGAATTGTGACGTCACAACGCAGTACATACATACAAATCAAGGAGGCTCTGACATTTATAATGATATTTCATTGTGTATTGTCTATCCTTTTTATAGTGATAAAAAGGGATGGGTATACACGTTGCAATAAATTATTATTATAATATCTTAAAATACAAAAGAATATTATTGCATCAAAATAACATATGATCATGTGACTTTTAAAATATCATGATAGAAATAATTCTAATTACATTTCAAACAACAATTAATGCGCTATCTGATTCCTTCTACTTGTACCTACTTATGAGGTCATAAAACGCATTTCTCTTTACACGTTAGTATTAATTTTAAATTTAAATAAACTTAAAATATTTCAAATTAATATAAGTCAATTCGTCAAAAAATTTAGGAATCTTCGAAATAATAAACTAGTTCTGTTTCTTTTATACGTAGATCAAAGTAAATTGTGCGAAACAATGCATCGAATTATGAACTTAATGCAGTAGCATGAAAAATTAACCTAAATTGCACTTTATAAACGTAAACTTAAAGTGCAATTTAGATTGAACTTTTCGAATTACAATATGTTAACGGATGTAGGCTAAAAGAATTATATTTATATTAATAAAAGTTAGTGAAGAATTATCTGTGAGTATATTCTCTGAAATTTCACTTCTACTGCGCGTGAACTGGACACACACACACACACACATTTTTTTTTATTATACAATGTCGAACTCAATGCAATGATATATTATCTAAAATAATATTCATCACTGTAAGTTACGGTGTTTTGAAATCGGAAAATTTTATAATAACATAATTTAAATAATATCAAAAATAATAATATCAATAGGTAATCTACACTATTATTATAAAATAGAAATATTTGCATGTTTATAACGAATAAACTCAAAAACTACTAGACGGATTTTAAACATTCTTTCACCTTTAGGATGCTACAATATCCCAAATTTATATAGGCCATATTTAGTACTAGAAAAAATAGGGGAACCCTACTAAAACTTCAATAATGGAACCCAAGGCGTAAAAGACTAGCGCTTGAGTAGGTCTGGAGATAGTTTAGATTCACAATTAGACCCGGTAGGTGGCGTTGGAATCGGACTCTAGATTCTTAATTTTCTTCACAACGTCTTCCGGTACCGTTTATTGCATAATTGAAATCTTTACCTTCGATTTCAAAATAAATACAGTTATTTCAGTAAGATTGCTAAATATTTAGACGCGAGCTAATTAAAATATTCGCACTTAGAATTTCAATCTCTCAGTCTGTCAGTTTGTTTGTTTGTTTGTGTAATAATTAAAACAATTATTTTAATTTTTCAATATTATTGTTGTATTTTTAAATATAACATTTATGAAAAAAAGTAATTTTAATTGTTCACGATTATAATCATCTTAATTGGAAACATTTTTACATAAAATTTTGTTGTTTTAAATTAAATTATAAACAATAAGAAATTAAATCCTAGGGATTAATATAATGAAACCTAATTATTATATTAATTACTTATTATAACTATAATTAACTTACGTTGTGGTAGATACAGTGACTAGGTAAGCAGGCGTTCATTCCAATAATATATAAGCAAGTCTTACAGAGTCATCAGAGGCACTCTGTCACGAGGCGGCGCTGCCGGGTGCGGTTAAGCTCACGCATGTACCGCGACCCGGCGCAAGCGGAAGAAGCTCCATGGGTTTAGGGTATACGGCGGTCGTATTGATTATCGGCGTCGGGAGCCCCATACCGGCCGCGCATAGATCCCCCGCGGCTGACGATGCCAACGCATTTCCTTTATTTATAATCAGCAAGTACTTACAGAGTATACATATCGAGGGTGAAGGCTATTTTTTAAGCGACATTTTGTGATACTACTCAACACGAAGGATTTTCATCCTAATGTCTCAACTTAAAGAAATATAAAAACTGATCTTAGTTTCAGTTTCAAATGTTTTTTTTTTAAATATGGACATAGTTCGTTATGTGTGTTTTTCTGGTCATTAGAACTTTAAACTTTCTCCGACAATTATAAAAGTGTCGTTTAAACAAAAGCTTACCATCATATATATTTATAACCTATTAGGCAAAAATGTCCTTTGTTGTATTGTATAGTTAGTATAAAACAATACCCCAACGAATGGGTAAGGCTGTCAAGCGACGATACGATACAAGCAAGACGTGTACATCGATTGATAAGCGATATAGTGACGGACTTTGCGCTTGTTATTGAATGGTGCAGTTTGTACTAATAGAATAGAATAGAATAGAAAACACTTTATTGTTCACCACATACACATAAAATAAACAATTTACAGTATTTACATTTAAGAGTAAAAGTAGGAGCAATGGGCGGCCTTATCGCTTCAGAGCGATCTCTTCCAGACAACCTAAACCTAATAGTATCTAGTTATTTTTGTACTTATGTTGTACGTGTTTGTATAGTTCTAATAATTCTATAGTAATTCCAACGGCATTTTATTTCGAGTCTTGCGTAACTCATAACAATATTAATCTCTACTTACATTCAAAATTTTACAACTTATATAAATAAGACTCGTTAGAATTATGACGTCACAAGGCACTACACCCGTATACAATCAAGGCGGCCCTGAAGTTCTATATCGTGATAAAAAGTGATTTATTTAATTAATCCGTCAAATATCTATTGTAACATCAAGTATAGCTCAAAAACCCGTCCAAGTGGTGTATGCTTTCCGGTCCGTATTCGAACCCCTTTAAATTTGGGACGCGAGTGCGCTAAACACAAAGTCGCCAGGGCCTATCCTCCGGGACTACATAGATATTTGTAATCAAAATTAACGGGCAAAGATGAAAGTCATGTGACAAAAATAATATCAACCAAAGTATTGTTATGAGTTACGGGGCTCGAATTAAAATGGCGTTAGAATTACTATAGAAATTATTAAACAAACACGTATAACACAGGTGCACATATAACACGCGCAAAGTCACTAAACATTACCGAATGTAGTACACATGTCTTGCTCCGCTTGTGCTTATCGCTCGACTCCCCACCCTTCCGTTGGGACATTGCTTTATACTGTGTAAATACAATATGTCTGTAGACTGAATTTCTAAGAATCACATCTGGCTAATGACTACCATAAAGATTACAATACACAATAGGTTATTTTTTAATCACAAATTTTAAACACAAAGTAAAAAAAGACGATGGTTATAAAAAGTTTCAATGTTATTAGCTCAAACGCTGACAGGTCATAAATGTGCTTTGTTTACAAATATGCAGGTGGCCCAAAATGTAACAATATTGATGGATATATCAAAAGAAAGGTAGATCAAACAAGAGGTGGATGCATTGTGCGAAGGATGACATCAAAATTGTGGTGGGACAAAAGACTCATACCATAGGAGAGTACGTTTTCAAGAAAAGATAATTCTAGCGACCTCCAATGAATGGGAGAAGATGCAAGTGAAGACGAGCTCCTGATACAACCGGGATGAATATTAAAATTACTTTAAGACCTTCCATAATATAATACTGTCTACTAGCAACAAGTGACAATGAATACAACTTGTTGCTAATTAAAATATCTCTAATTGATACAATAGATTAGTCACTCGTCTTTAAGTAGTTAATCGAGTATAATCCGTACTTCCATTCATTGTGATTAACAATTATATAAATGCATGTCGGACTACTCTCAGAGGAGGGTTCCGTAGAGGTCAAGAACGTGCACTGTTTTTGTTAGTTAGTTATGGTACCCAAAAATTAATACAATCGAAACTACACGATATCTCAAAATTTGAGCCACGCACTATAAAGTGTATCATAGAGTTGAGAAACTTCTACTCTTTTCGTCATTGAGCTATGAAACACTAAAAAATCATTTAATTGAAGATACTCATCTCAAAAACTACTCAATGGATCTTGTCCGAACCTCTCAAAGTAATTTTAAGCTTTACTAAGTTGAATTGTGATAGTTTGTAAGTTAGGGGTGAGAGGTCAAAAATTGATCATTATTAGAAAGCAAGTATATCACCACCTACTCGTATCAACTCAAATAAAAATATCATTGTAATTCATCAGTAAATGACGGCAGATTCCACACACGCCTATGCGCGCTAAACAAATATACTAACTAAACTACTAACCATAGTAACTATGTAACTAAACACTATAAACATACTAGTCCTCTCTGTTAAGTTGCAACTACATAAAACAAGTACTATTTGTGAAAATTTGCTATGAGTTTTTAATACCTATCTAATGATAGATTACTTTTTTTTTATTTCGTAGTCAAGTAACAAAGCCCTTATTTCTCTCTAGGGAACCCTTCATTATGCATCTAATACCACACACTTGGTAGATTTCATACTCTATATTAGTGCAACACACGTCAATGCAGTTCATGACGTTGTTAAAAAAAAACAACATTTTGCTAAAATAACATAAAAATATTGATTAAGCAATAACGAATAAGGTCAATAGATGTTAAGAACGTAAGCGTTTGTTTGTGTTACGAATGTAGCATTGAATATTTATGTAACTTTATACAATTTGATTTGCCACCGTTGAAATGGTTTTAAATAGAGACATAAAGGTAAGTACTACACTGCAGCTCATCATGTTTATTACACTTCTATATAAATCTTATATAGAAGTGTGATAAACATGATGAGCGGTAGTATATTTAGCTATATCTACTTCTTTATTTAGTTCTATATGATTTTATCCGTGCAGAAACGGAGAAAGAATACTATTTCCTGTAGCCGGGCGGCCTGTCGTAAGAGGCGACAAAAACAACCCATAGCCAGGTGGTAGGGCGCTTGCCCGTCTGGATGGCTGCTACCCCTGGTCTAAAGTATGTCGCCATAACAACCTTGAGTTGTGTTCCGGCATTGGTGACCAGGTTCCAGTCTTCCTTAAGAGAGCAGCAGCGCATTTGCAGCACCTTTGGTGTTGCAAATGTCCATAAGCGATGGTAACCGCTTTCCATCAAGTGGGCCGTCTGCCTGTCTGCTGAACTCCTGCAATAAAATATATTATATAGTTCAGCTCAATATGTTTATAACACTTTCTACCAAAAATGCTACAGCTCACCATGTATTTTTGGAGTGACAACCAAATTCATGGCGTTATTTGTAAATTATTAAGTTCAATTTGAAATAAAAAATTAACAACTGATACATACATATATGATGCACTTACCAATTTCCAATCCTTCGAAACGCTTAATAATATTTCTAATACTTCGTTGGTAGAAGTCGACCAAGCTCTCAATTTTGCTTAATATTCAATTTTATAGATTCGGCAATACTTTGGTGCCAAATTTGGATCACGGTATAAAGGTACGGTAAAAGTAACGCGAAATAAATGTACTTAAATAAGTAACGATATAATTACTAACAATTAAATCTAAATCACTTACAGAATACAGGAAAGAACGGATGTGTATCTTATTTTTAGCTTGCAAAAAATTTTCATGCATACATAAAATTTTCTGCGTTTATCGTTTATTCTATTATTTATACTCAAATATAAATAAGAGAGTAAGTTTGTATTTTTCATCATTGCCTAACATTAAATCTTAGTTGCTTTACGAGCATCCATTTCAGAGCTTGGAGGCCGCTTTCCTACTTTGTTTCTCTACTTAACACGGTAGAGGTTCCCATTATTGAAAGACTATAATTGGCATGCATATTTATCTTTGTCTTCCGTGATCATGACTATTGAAAAGTGGCCGAAAAGTCGGAATAATAAAAATCAAACAAATTACCGCTGAAAGCCATTAAAACGGTTTTAGGAAAGGAAAGATAATAATGATATAGATATACTATAGAAGTAATCAGTCATCACACCACTCTCCTCATTAATCTTGGGTATTTGATCAGACTAAAAAGTGAAGTGGTGGGAAATAGTGTAACCTAAATAGATAGAAACGGTCAGACGATGACCTTTATGTATAAGGACTCCGTTTTGGCCAAAATGCCCACAGACCCAGAAAGAGTGTGCTTTGACTTTCAACTTCAATAGCTTCTTGTTTTCACCTTCCAGTCATCGGGGTTCAGCAAAATACGTCGTTACCTGCCATAGTCCTCGTTTCTTGCATACGTTTTCTGTCATACCATATTTATCATTTATCCTTCACATAATCCACCCAAATCTATTTAAGTCTACCTTATGTCCTTTAATCTTTTGCTACACGATGTTCATCCCTCCCCATTACAGACGTGCTCATACCAGCTTAGTTTTCTTCCTCGTAATTTTCCAGTTACAGATGCAATTTTCAAAGGTTTTTTTTTGTAAAATTTTCTCATATTGTTCATTCTTGTAACACCATAACCATTCAACATTTTTATCTCGGCTCCGTGGAAATGCTCTTGTAATACTACAATATTATAAGTAAATGTGCGATATTTTCAAGACCGTCAAAAACCATTACCTCATTCAGTTCTTATTCGTGATTGAAACGACCTATTACATATATTTCGTGGCATTACTCTCGGTGCTATATCGTTTCACGTAATGTTATTACTTAATACAGTATAATTAGTTTTATAAATATTCAGAATACGATATTTAAGGCTCCGCAACCATTTTGGCAAAAAGAGAACTCCTTTGAAATGGTCATGTCTTTGTATGATATTTTATTAGCTGCATGCAAGTTTGCCGACAAGTACCTCTCCCATTGCAATAAAGGAGCAGACAGTCCAATCTCTTGAGATACTATTTATCATCTTTCAAACCGTCGCAGCCTTATAGATTATGTTCAAGCGTTACCTTCTTATAAGTCGTCGTCATTAGCCATTCATAGTCCACTGGTGGACGTAGGCCTCCCCAAGTCAGCGCCACTCATCCCTGTTGTCTGACTTCCTCATCGAGCGCCTACCGGCGACCCTGCACAGGTCGTCGATCCATCGGGCTAGGCGGCGTCCACACTAGGTTTACTGAGACGCGGTCTCCGCAGCAGGACTCGTCTGCTCTACCGGCAATTGGTCATGCGGTAGACGTGATGTCATAAGTAGGTAGGTAAAAGCAGTCAAATAGTGCATTAATAATGTTTTGAAAAGTTATTAAAGTTATTTCTATTAGTACGGTCTACTATTAGTACTAGGAAATAGAAGAGTACGGGACGCGATAGATATATGATATAGAGTGAGATCCCAGTCACCCCCGACTTACGTGATTTTAGGAAAGATGATTTTTTTAGGATCGGTAGTTTAACAGCGGGAGCGTTTTTCAGGTTAGCAGGTATCAAAGGTCGATAAAGCATGGCTAGTTTTTACATATGTCATATATGATATTGTTATAAACAAAGATATACAGTTGCCCAGAACATCTTCCCAGACTCGTTAAGAGTTCCGCTGTGTAAGAAAGCGCGATAGCATTAGAGCAATATAAATACAAGTGAGATGCACTCTGACCGGCGTGAACACTATGAATTAAAAATAAATAACCAGAGGAAAATAGTTTGAAAAACATCTGTTTACCGGAGATATGGGGTATTTTGATTAAATACTTTTTCATGGTTCCGTAGCGAAATGACTTGGCAAACTTTTTATTTTTATTGCCAGAATTCAAAAAACAGGTCAACAGCCCACCTGTTAGAAAGTGGTTACAGTCGCCTCTGGATATTTGTAACACCAGAGGTGTAACCAACTTTTCCATCAGATTATCCGTTAGTCAAACTGTTGTGCTCCTAGCAATAAAAAAAACTTTTCCGAATTCGGCTGGTATAAAGATGTTTAGAATGTTATTGCCTTGACCCACTAGGCGTTAGCTTGTATTATATGTATGTATATACGTTTTTAGAAAATAAATATATTCAATTCATGACGTCACAAATGTTATATGACCTTAAGAGAGAGATAAATGACTTTTATCTATAACATCGGGACGGGAGATTCTTGTTGCCAGCATCTTGGCAGGTTACTGATGGTAGAACTATGTGTAATTCCACCTGCGTACTTATTTCATGTGCAAAACAGTTTTACTGTGTTCATGAAGAGGGGCAGGAGAGGTAGGGAGATTACTGGTATCGAGACGATAAAGTTAAGCTACGCCTTAAATGGATTACACGTGTAAAGCAACAACGCATTCCGCTGTATGAAGTTGCCTTTTTTTGAATCTATATAATGACCTTCATAACAATGTTAATGATCTTTATAGAACTTATTTTGAGGAAAACTTTTGTATTTTTAATTACTTCATTAATACATTAAAAATTTATTTACCTCTTTTTCGAGAAGGCTCGTATTATAGAGTACTCTATGTAAATAGAGAGGGCAAGCTCTCTATATATATAATAAATTGAAATAATATTACGGTAGGCATTACAGGCCATCTGTGTTAATCTATCAATTCCTGCCAAGGGTTGTTTGGAAGAGATCGTCTTTTGGCGACAAGGCCGCCCGTTGTACAATAAAGAGTTATCTTTATACAAGCATTTCCATCCGAAATATAAAATCAAATAATTATGCCAGCATTTGAGTCCATCTGATAATAGTATTTTGTAAGCTTTCTTTATATAAAATACACCTACTTTTTTTATTTAAAAAGTTTATTTTTATCACGTTCTTTCAAGATGCTATAAATTATAGTTATCTTAAAAAACGAACTACTTATACCTTGAAAAACATTTCCTAACAAGTATTATTTGTTTGAACAATAATTCTAAGCGTTGATTGAGTTTTGTTAACTTTCGAGGGTAAATTCTCTAAACCGGTAGAGTTACAACACAAGGACATTGACCTGCTTCGACTAATATATAGGTATCGGAGTATAAATATTCATAATACATCATTAAGCTAACCCAAAACTAAGTATAGTTTTGGGTAAGCTTAATCATATTAAACTAAGGCTGATGTGCACCGAAATTTAAGCGACGGTTAACCATAAATGATCACTGTTTTTCCATACATTTTTGGCGTTATCTTAACCATCGGTTAAAAGTCTGTGCACACCAGCCTTAGTGTAGTCTTGGGTTAATATGCTATAGCGCTCAGACAGTTTATAAACGGTGCTTATATCAAATTAGCTGAGCCGCCGCATGCGAATATATCGAATTGAGACATAGACAAAACTGTGTAATCAAAGTTCTCTCCCACCCAAACATTATAAGAAACCCATTTTCGAAAATGAATAAAGTACTTATCCATTTTCTGCATATGTTTGATTAACTCGGAAATTTAAATTAAAATTTTCAAATAAACAATAAAAGCCCTTCATTTGATATTACTATTTCCATACGATGATATTACTCAACTTTTATATTTCAATATTTTTGTATTGTATTCGTACGAATATATAAGATCCCCTATCTTTGAAAGTTTCACCCGACACTGAACAATTGAGAGGAAGAAGATTAAGTTGTTCATCATCATCCTCATCCGAGCATTAAATCCCGGTTGCGTTCGGAGCGTTCACTCCGACGCCCAGGGTCCGCTTTCCTACTTTTTCTACTCCACTTCGCGCGGTCGTCAGCATCCCCCGTTTTGAGGCCATTGGCACACATGGCATCCATCACGACCTCAAGCCAACATTTCTTCGGCCATCCCTTTGACCGGGACTTGCGGAGGCGGCATGGCTAGACATTTATTCTCCATATAATTAGCCGGTCTAAGAAGATTAAGTTGGTATGGGCATATAATGAGGAAGGATGAAAGTCACGTGACAAAAAAATGTTTAACTACAATATATATACAAATGTAAAGGTAGACCCAAAAAAAGATGGATGGATTGTGTGAAGGAACATATAATGATATGTGATGTGAAGATGTATGTCAGAGCAGAGGAGTGTGGAAGGAAAAGACATATTGTGCCGACCCCAAATAATTGGGATATGGTGAAAGAAAAGATAGATTTTTGGATTCGCTGTAACTGGTTAAGAGACAAGCGGCTCAACTAATATCATTAATGGTGCCTATAAATCATAAAAGCGACGCCGGGTATGTTGGGTATTTCACTTATGGATAAAATTCTAAATGAGGATATCCGTAAGAGAACCAAGGTAACGGACATAGCTCGCAAAAGTAACAAATTGAAGTAGCTGTGGGCCGGCCACGTCGGCCGCAGGACCGATGGCCGATGAGGCAAACGAGTCCTGGAGTAGAGACCGTGTGTCGGTAAATATAGTGTCGGACGCTCTCCGGCCCGATGGAACGAGGACCTGTACAAGGTCGCCGGTAGGCACTGGTTGAGGAAATCAGAGGACAGGGATGAGTGGCCCCGCCTTAGGGGGCCTACGTCCAGCAGTGACTGCGAATGGCTGACGACGAGTATAGGGTTTAGTTATTTCGAATGAATTAATCGTGCGGTGCACTTACGCCTTACATACATACCTACCTAACTTCACGCCAGGTCCCTTGCGGGGTAGGCACTTACAACAGAGCGCCATTCAGGCTTATTCTTACACACCTCACTTGCTTCTTTGACATTCATAGCTCTTGTCATGCACGCTCGTCTGTTCTTAAGGCTCCTGACATCACCTTCTGCTAGTTCACGATCAATTTGATCATGGAAGGTGTGTCGTGGCCTTCCGCGACTTCTACGCATTACGCCTTACATTTTTCATATTATTCTTAATTATTGAAATTCATTCACATAAATCAATTATCATGTGACCTTAATTATAATATTTCTCGTCTTCCAAATAAAATTTAAGATACTTTCCATTTTGTATTAGATAAATATATTGTTTTTTGAGCCATATCAACTCATTACATTTCTTTGGCCCGTCTCCTTTCATATTTCTAGCCTTAGTAGTTCTTGAGATAATTAGCTGTGACACATAGACAGACAGACGCCGGAGTCTATAAATGAAGTTCTTTTTACCTTCAAGTTTCAAAACCCTAGTAAAAAGTTTCTCTGTATGTATGTCAGTAGCTATGCTAACTAATAAAACCGAATTGAATGGACAAAACAACATAATATAAACTTGCCATCGTAATTCGAGGTTTCTAAACATTCAAGTGTTATTTTGTAATTCTTGACTTTCACTCAAAAGTGCAAAATGCTTCTAATGACAACTTCGCGAGATTTCGCTATCATGTCATACCTTGTTATTATAGTATGTACATTCTATATGACATTACTTTTACTTGTGCCCATTCTATATTTCAAGTTCTTATTAAGCCCTTTGTTCAAAACTTTTTATTCTTGAACTTGAATATTTTTGAATACATTAAGTCAAAGTTATGTGTACTTCCTGTTCTGTGTACAATAACTCAGGACTTTATACTTCCAGTCAACTTCTTATTATTTAAACCAATTTTTTTAAAGGATATCAAGTATTTATTGCAGAGCCTACTTAGAATTCAAATTTCATAAACTTCGTAAAATTGAAAACAAGCTAATAAAACAATGTTTAATTTATGACTGATTTTGACAAAAATGTGATGACAAAAAATGACTGACAAAAATGTTTTTAAATAAAAAGACCTACTACCAGACAGACATCTTACGTAACTAAAAAAGTGGTCTTTACCTTGAACAACCCATGAGCGTTGCCATTCAGCGAAGTAATGTGGCCAGTCTTTTGGGCATGTTTCCTACTGACAACGGTCTGGCACTAGATTTTGTAATTTAATTTGAATTTGTTTACATACTTTAATTATTTATCATAAGTGCATTTTTAAGGAGTAATCAAATAAATAAACCACATAGTATCTACCCCCTCATTCTTTATAATTACGTAAAATAAGACTAGATCGAAAGTTTTAAGTGAGATTTTTTATCTAAATACCCCCACTGTGACTATGCGCGCAGAGCGTTACGACTTACTTTTTTTTACTGTGTCATTATTCCCTGGGTTTTTAGGTTTATGATCCTAGTGATCTTAATATCCATTAATTTGCCTGACATAAACCGCATAATAGTAATATCAATTTCAAATCGAGGATTGGATGATAGTAAGCTATAAAATCTGGCAAATAAGCATACCATGGAATAAATAACTTAACTAGGACAATTGCCTAATAAAAATGTAGCTTTGTAAATGCCCTAAATTCTACATTCTGAGGGCCTTCACAAGTTTTTTTTCTTTGAATTTTAACATAGAAAAGCAGCGCTAGATTTTCAACTAAAATTTAATTTATATTATTTTATAACATATAAATTAATTCGTTTTTTTCAACGTAATGTTTAATGTTTGTTAAAACATTACATTGAAAAAATCAGTTATGATTTGGTGTAAAAATGTTGCAAATAAATATAATGATGAAACATGCACTTCAAGGTAACCGATGTATGAAACCAGCCAATCTCCCTAT
The DNA here is from genome assembly GCA_012273795.1 of Dendrolimus punctatus. Lineage (NCBI taxonomy): Eukaryota > Metazoa > Arthropoda > Insecta > Lepidoptera > Lasiocampidae > Dendrolimus > Dendrolimus punctatus. Next base: position 21,653,738 of record CM022527.1, read on the forward strand.
GAAAGCGTGGGCTAGACTAGTCCCTTAAAAATGGAAAAGGACAAGCCCAGCTTTGGGATGATTATGGGCTGAATTGAGTTGTGAGTTGAGTCAAAGTACTAGGCCATCATGAACTGTAAGAGGTAAAGCTCTAACTGCATGTGGGTCATGAGACGTTGTGAAATATTGTGCCGGGTTTACACTAGTGAAAGTGTCAAAGACCCCAATAGGTATGGCGTGATATAACCACGTGTGGACAACCTGTTTGTTTGCAAAATTATCAAACGCATTGATCTATTTATTGATTGGTTAAAATGTTGATATGACAGATGAATATATCTTGCTGAAGTTTTGACAGCAAATTGAAGACTTGTGTTTTCTTTGATGTTTCATCTTTAAGTAAATCTAGTAAATTTGTGACATTCTCACCATTATGAAAGGTTTTGTAGAGATGACAAAGTCGAATATTTTCGTCATTTATTTGCGGAAATATAAAAATGCATTTTATCGAATGTTATTTTGGAATTCAGTGTGGTATGGGCCAAATACCTAACTATGAAATGAATTTTTCATTTTGTGCTATATTGTGAAATCCACTCTATACATACCGATCATGACGAACTGTATAATCTCCCTATTTATACTATAACTAGCTTCTGCCTGCGACTTCGTCCGCGTGGAATAGTTGAAAAAAAGTAAGTTTAAAAGGTCCCCTGATTTTGAAAAATTCTTCACTGGTGCTCCGCTCCTATCAGTCTTTACGTGATGATATATAGCCTATAGCCTTCCTCGATAAATGGGCTATCTAACACTGAAAGATTTTATCAAATCAGACCTGAAGTTCCTGACATTAGCGCGTTCAAGCAAATAAACCAAAAACTTATTAACTTTATATTGTTACGACCGAGTGCCGACAAAGTGAATGCACACCTGCAGTTTATTACCTTTCCAGCATTTGGACTTCTTTTGTTTACTTTGTGTTTAAAATGTGTAATCAAGAAAACATCCTATTGTTATTGTACTCGTTTATGGCCGCAAGTGTGCAGGTTACGTTTTCTTGGAAAAGTCAGTCCACGCGGCCCATTGTTGTATTGTATAGCTTAGTATAAAACAATGCCCGAATGGAGAGCGACGATTACGATACGATCAAGACGTGTACATTCGATAAGCTATAGCTATAGGGACGGACTTTGCGCATGTTATTGAATCGTGCAGTTTGTACTGGTTGTGTCCAGTTATATTTTTACCTGTGTTATACGTTTGTATATTTCTAATAAATTCTATAGTAATTCCAAGGGCATTTTAATTCGAGTCCCGCACTTGTAACAATATATTAGTATAGAGAAGTTTATCCCACATCTTTAGACTTTGGTTTTCCATAGTCCTGTTATAGCAAATCTTCAACATTTTTACTATAGGTATATACAGATTTCTATACATACAATGCTTGTTTTATAAGTTCCATTCAATTGTATGGGAATAAATAGTTTACAATCGATTGTTATGTTGTTATTACCTTGTGTTTTTGTTTTTAATAAGCGTTATCTTATACCAAAGACTTGTGTTGTTTGAATTTGAAAGAGCTGGTTTTTGAATCGTTTTAATATATATAATAATAGCTGATAGTGATACTCAGAGAGTTTAAGAGATAATTAACAAAAGTTGGGTATATTTTCGGTAGTTTGTGGACAATGAATGATTCCCACTTTCACTGTTTTCGTCATTTGGTAAGCGAACGATAAAATCAATCAATCAATAAAAAATATCCCATACCTGCAAATCCTTACTACTACTATTACTTTATATTCCTTGAAAGTACTTTTAACCCTTTACAATATATTTTTTCCAAAAATGTTCATTATTCCATCCCATAGTTAATTTAGGATTTCAGAAGTTAATAAATAAGTTTCCGGACGCCCTACAAAAGTGATAACTTGCGTGAGAGAAAGGGAAGCCAGACAGACTGGCGCCGTAACGCGTTACGTAACCAAGCTATTTACACTCCCATAAGAAGTTATCATTTCTAAAATATCTACTAGATCTGATCATTCTTAACAATTAAAACTAAGGTGTCACACACCTATCTAACGACATCCATGTATGCCCGGTTCCTATGCCTTACCAACTATTTGACATGTCAGTTTGAGTTTGACATAAGTTCCATACAGGTACTGTCGAATTCTACTGATGGTAAGGCAAGTGAACGAATAGTAAGATATAGGAACTGGCCAATAATCCCAGTAGTTTCAGAGGAAAATACTTAGAAAGCCAGACTTACATGGTGAATAAATATTAATATTTTATGCCAAAGTTACAACGGAATACAAAAAAAATAAATATTTATTACCATGTCATAAAATCCTTAAAAAGTATTTGAACACAAGATTTTTTTATAAAAGAGACCTTTCGAATTGTTTGTTCCTGCTCTTCTTATTTACGTAAATGTACGTCAAATAGACCACATACTAACAAACAGAGCAAACTAATGCTTGTGCAAATATTATTTAAAGGTTTCCCTTCGGCCATAATATGTACGGATTTCTTTGCCGAATGAATCACCTTAACATCATTCACGCATCACTTATAACAGAGAACAAAGAATTTCTCCGTTTCCCGCGCCGACCCAGTGATAGAGGCGCGATGGTATTTTTAGCACTATAAATAATAATAATATCAGTCCATAGACCTCCCACTGCTGGGCTCGTGCCTCCCGATTATAGAGCAACGGATAGTATAGCCGCCACGCTTGTCCAAGGGTTGTTGTGTTCGACAAATCAGTTGTCTCGATGTGTATACAGGTTTTAATCACAGTGTTTAATTATAACAATGTGCATAGTAGGTTGGAAAACTGCCTAAGTGGTAAAAAACAGTGATAGTGTAGTGGTTAATGCACTTCCGTGCCAACCTTCCGAATTGATATTAGTGTCTTTAGTGTCTCTACGTAATTCTGAAAATGGGGATATTCCAAAAAATTGCAGACAGATGAACTGTGGTTGCAGAATATGTTCGTTTTTAGAACGAAGTTCTTGTACGCAGCTTAAACTCTAGTCAAGTGGCAGATTACGATTTACGTAAGGTAAGGTAACGCTTCTTGCGTTATACCCCCTCCAAGCGTCCAAACGTGAGAAACTTTTGAGGAATTTCAAACTTACATACAACAAAAAATCTAAAATACGTAATATCAATAAGTGTAAGACACAATATTTTGAAATTGCCAGGTCTTGTGACCGCCCTTATTGAGCCACATTCAGGGCTGTCACCACGCAAATCCATACGCTGAAAATGGTCTGAATGAAAATTTATGAGAAATTCTGTCCCCGAACGCATATAACGCGGGTGATAGTCATCCCTTACTTCTTTCATGCTTGCCACAATCAATCTATTTTGCGGGAATAAAATCTCTTTCGTTCCTCCAATCGAATTCAACTATCGATTGTAAATGTGGAGAGGTACTAAATTTCATGCTATTTGCTTCATTTCCTAGTCTATAAGAAAGGCACAAACATACAAACACGTACATTTCTGTATAACAAAATTTGGACAGATAATATCACTCAAAACAAAGTTTACCCATTTGTCTAACTGTTTAGCCAGCGTCTAGATGTTCTCACGATGATTTCCGTTGCTATTAAGAGATTAAAGTTATATTAACATTCTCATTACCATTTAGCATTGAATTTTATTATCTTTTATGCATTTTACTATAATAATATAATGTAGGAAGTACATATCGATTTCCACGAAACTGTTCATGGAAACGGCTTAATGCTTCTTGACTATATATATTTTACACATATTATAATATAAATATAAAACTGAAGATTTCGTTTGTTTGCTTGAACGCGCTAATCTCAGGAACTACTGATCTGATTTGAAAAACTCTTTTAGTGTTAGATAGGCCATTTATCGAGGAAGGCTATAGATTATACATCATCACGCTAAGATTAATAGACACGGAGCAGAAGCTAGTAATTAATAACACAAATATAAACGATAAACAACCGATAGTGACTTAACTTGCGTTTGTCCTGAAAAATTACAATATGAACACAATTCGACTTGAGTGTTGGGCGTAGGCGCAAGCTTGCTAGACTGGCGGTCTTCTTTGGGATTCACATCGGGGAGTGCTTCTCATAACTGCATGAGCTAATTCGGCTATTCCCGTTTTACCAGCGGACAACCAGAGGCACCGCTTTACGCCACCCTTACATGGTGGAAACATCACCAGTCAGGACTAAGCGCTACGCTTCACCTTTTCTAGTGCACACTGCCGAAGAATGTAATAATTTGTCGGAGTGTGTTTTCCTGACAAATACAATCTATGGGTCTTCAAGTCATGAGTGAATGGAAGCGTTGGAATTTAACGTCGTCTAACCGCCTTCACGTCGCGCACCCGACGATGACGCGTGTTATTCGCCTCGCTCCGCTATCACTGCGCGCCGCCGGACTCAATGACAGACTCATAGCGACGGCGTTGTTACTTTACACGTGTTCACCTGTGAAATTTCAAACTTAGCAACTGGCATTGTTATTTAAATAATTGTTTGTGCATTTAGTGTATTACTAGGCATTTGGTCATGTATTATGTTTGGCAATAGAGGACGCCGCTTCTAATAAGCTTCATAAACAGTTTTTAAATGGCGTGTTATTGAATTTAATGACAGTTTTAGTTGTGAGGTGTAAAATTTCTTGGAATGGACTTGCTAGGTTTTCAAATTACATAGCTGTGTTACTCTGATGTACAAACTATAATACCGGAAAGTTTCATCAAAATCCGTGTAGTATTTTTTCGTGCCAGCTAATATTTCGTATAAACATATAAATAAAAACAAATTTTTATATTAAAAAAACTTTTAAATTAAATCAAACCCATCAATTTATTACGACATTTATTTCTGTAGATGTACTAGTATGTGCCTCTTACCTATTTTGATAAAATACACACTTTTTTTGGATTTACTTATGTCAAGATCACATACACGTTACATAATTTTTGTGTTCTTTTTTATCTACACAAGTAAATCTCGGGATAAGCTTTTATATTAATAACGTGTAATGTAATAAATTGATAGGTTTGATTTAACTTAAAACGTTATTTTATTCGTTTTAAAGCTTAAAATAAAAGCTTGTTTTTAGAAAAAAAAAAATTATTAATTATTTTTTTGGTCATTCACATCTTTATTTTTACTAGCTGTCCGCAACGTGTCTGCGTAAAATATTTGTCGCAGAGATTAATAATTTAGGTTGTATGTATTTTGTATTTTGTATCATAAAAAAAAAATTAAAATTTTATCTAAAAATAAATAAAATTTAGGTGTACTACCCTAACATTAGGGGATGAAAATAGATGTTGCGATTCTCATAGATACGATAAGCACAAAAATTCATCAAAATCGTCAAGCGTTTCGGAGAGTATGGTAACGAAACTGTGACACGAGAATTTATATATTACATTTATTTAAGACACACCAAAAGCACACAGAGTACTACATTACATTACAAATCGTTTAATATAAAAGTTCTCATGTTATGTTAAAGGAGTGCACAGCATTTACAATTCGAATGTCAATTATTATTTGTAATAATTTTATTAATTAATGTCAATATTATGCATATATCAAGTATAAGTATAGTTAAACGGAAACGAATATCTTGTTCAGCAAACCCTTTAATATTTTATATAATGTTTACCTCCTTCTTTGATTTTTGATACCCATATCATGGAAATGCACAAAAAATATATAATCCGGCATCTTGTGCCGTCCACCATATTGGATGTAGAATGTGTATACAAAGTTTCATTTCAATCAGGTGAAGATAACTTAAATAAAAATTGTGATTAGGATTACTTCGAGAAATTGTAATTCTTTGTGTAAGGATTATAACATTGTATCAGTAAACATACTAAACCCTTGTCAATTCGCTTTTGACAAGTACCTAAAGGTATTTTTATTTTAATAATTTGCACAACATTATTTTTATGGTATAACTTTATCACGCGGGTTTAATTATGTAAACCGGATTATAACTTACTATATTTCGAAAGTCTGGATTCAAGTACATTCTGTACCTAAGCACTTGTTTCTTCTTTAAACACGTCTCTCTTTTTTATCTTATCTAGCCAGTAGTAATTTTCAAGTTTAATCATTTCAAGCTAAACTTGTTGTGGCAACTCTAAAGGACACATTATACTAAATAAATAAATAACTAATTCGGATACAATTTATTTTTTTATATAAAATTGCTCTTTAACACAGTATCGTTCAAATTTCCTTATTTAGTTTAAAAATGCGTTTTAAATAGCTTTTCCGCTAGCCCTGGCAGGCGTGGGCCTCGCAATGCCACTTCTACTACCGGGGGACTACTTTTGTCCCCCAATTCAATGTCTACCCGTGAGGACAGTGCGTGGGGCTGTTCGTAACTCGCTCCACGGGAAGAGAGGTGGACACGCCACGCCTTGTGAGTAAAAGCCCTTATCCCGCAAGTTTCATACTGACCCTCCGGCGCCGACGCGTCCTCCTTTGGCGGGAGCGGAGCAGTAACATGCGCTCACGCTCCCGTTCCGTCTCCTCTTTAGCATAACGTGCTCGCAGAAGGAGAAGAAGGCGTCTCATCCAGTGTTACTCCGACCATGGTGCGAACCACAGCCGGAAGTGAACCGCAGACGGAGTCTACACGAAGATCGCGATGACTACCGAACGCCGCAGATTGGCCGACACGAATCGCCGACACTCCCTATATCAGGCGTCTTCCTGACTCCGTTACCGGAGAGCTGTTGCCCTCCGCGCTCGTATCGGGGTAAAGAGATTTAGCTCGACACAGACTCTACACAGAGGCAAAGTCGATGACTATACTACTAAGTATGATATAACCAAATAAATGTAGTTGGTATAGTTATTGCAATGCACTAAGGCGACTGCATTTTACTCGTGTTTAAACTACATTGCCTTTGATCGTTTGAAGTTTGATCAGGAATTTGCGGATAAGTAGTAAGTCAACGTATAATTAGAAGTAAAAACATATATAAGACTGATAAAAAATGAAATAAATTTGGATGAAATCAAAGAACTGAAAGGCTACGACGATATTTAATGACAATTAATGATACAAATTTACAAGATGAATTAGCAAAATAGATGGCACTGTAATCGCGTTTTTAAATTCATTGACAAATACTTACATTTATAAACAACATGTCATTCATTGTATAACTTGAAATTACGTTAGCTTCGACTCACCTCTACGCTTTGCTGGACAGTCTACCCTATATGGACAGTGTTTATTTGTTATTTTTATATTTAAGTATATGTTATATGTAAAAAACTAAATTAAGTTTTTATGTAAGTAAATTAAAGCCTATGTAAGTAAACTACCTGGGTTGGTTTTGAAACGCAGCGAATCCGCAGAAAAACTGTAGTATAAAAATAAAGCACGTTCTATTTCTTCCGCGAGTTAAGTTCAAGTGCATTTGTCCCACTGCGAGAAACAAACAATTGGTCACGAGAGTTTAGTAGGCCTAATTTGCATTAGTTAAGTAAATAATTCATTTTTTATTCAAAACGTGACAATATGGACACTTATCAACAAAGAACTGCTATTTAAGCTGAACTCATTTGTAACCACGTTTGTACACAATTTGCTATGTACAGAAGTAAACACGCCAGTTTTCTAAATTTCTTAATTTAAGCAAATGTAAATTGAGGCTTAAATAATACAATATAAAAGTAATATAGGAACACCAATGGACACAAAAACATAATCTGACTATATAAAGCAATAAAAGGAATGTATTTCGTGTTTGGAAAAACATTACAAAGGCATCCTTATTTTTTATGATCTGTATAAAGGTCTCGGGTCCTTTCCCGTGATCATGCGCAACGTCTTGGGATCAATGCCCTTTATTTGAAACGGTCAACAGTCAATTTGGTAAAAATGGTAAATCGTGTTTTCATATATCCAGGTGGCGGCATACTTCAGACGAGTAAATATCGGGTCTTTGCCCGTCTACAACATTGAGTTGTGTTCTGGTCGCCATTAGTAGTCAGGTTCCAAACCCCCTTTAGAGAGCAGCAGCAAATTGGTAGCACCTTTATAGTAACAAATGTCCATAGACGATGGTAACTGCTTTCCATCAGGTGGGCCGTCTGTTTGTCTGCTGAACTCACGCAATATTATAAAATACCCGTCTGTCTGTGGAAGAAATCCCTTTTAGTGAGTGATGTTGATTTGCCAAGAAGATTGTAATTATGCATTTTTTTTGTAATTGTTTATTTTAGTGAACAGTAAAGTGTTATCTATCTAAAATGATTTATATCGATGGGTGAAAGGCTATTTGTTTTAAACGACACTTTTATAAATTGTCGAGAGAAAAGTTTAAAGTTTCTAATGACCCAGAAAAACACACCACTAACGAACTATGTCCCATATTTTAAAAAGAAGAACATCTGTAGACTGAAACTAGAGATCAGGTTCTTTATATTTCTTTAAGTTGAGACATTAGGATTAAAAAATCCATCGTGTTGAGTATCACACAAAATGTCGCTTAAAACAAATATCCTTTCACCCCTCGATATGATGATATTTTAAAAGTTAGATAAAAAATAACATGTTATCTGGCGTAATCTGGCGATGTAGGGGTGCAAGCATTACATAGTAAATAACTTAAATACATACTTAAACTATTATATAAGTTCAATACACATACATAAACTACTTTATGAATTAAATACATACAAAAACACTAAAAGTACTTTGTAATAACAACAACTGTGGTATACAAAGACAGATTTATAGTGCGCTTTCCGTTTACGTCAAAATTCTTACGGAACCCTAATGGTTACAACAATATTAATATTTCCTTATTGTATTTTTTTCGATAATCACAGTTAAAGTTAATTACTTTAGGAAGTCATATTAATAACTGATTACATTTTTATAATAACAATTTAATATGTTGCTTGAAATAATGACAATTCCAATATTTTAATGTGTTGCTGAGGAAAGACAAGGTGGATATCCTATTTATTAGTTAAAAAAATATACGTCGAGAATCATTACATTTTTGGTGATACTGTAAGCATGGGGTAATTTGTAACCTTTTTTTTTAATCTCATCCATCCTAACGAACTTGATATGTCAGGATATTTCCACCTTTTTATTATATTTTTATTCTTTTTAATGCTTCAGTTACTCGTATTTATAACACTTAAATCTATTACAGTTTATGCTTATTATTTATTACAAATTGCTATCTATTGCTACTTTTCCTAATTTACTTTAATAAATTTAATCTTATTGTCTAATCCCTATTAATATTATAAATGCGAAAGTAACTCTGTCTGTCTGTCTGTTCCGTTTTCACGTAAAAACTACTGGACCGATTTGGCTGAAACTCAGTATATATATATATTTCGATACCGAGGATGAACACAGGATACTTTTTATCCCGAAAAATGGGATAGTTTCCGGGATAAAATGATATTTGTCTGTTTGTTTGTTATGCTTTTACGGAAAAACTACTGGACCGATTTGGCTGAAATTCGGCACGTATGTAAATTAAATATTGAGCATGGACAAGGGATAATTTTCATTTTGGCCTTTTTGGTAATTTTGGCCTATTTGGTAATTTTGGCCTTTTTGGTCATTTTGGCCTATTTGGTCATTTTGGCCTTTTTGGTCATTTTGGCCCATTTGGTAGTTTTGGCCTTTTTGGTCATTTTGGCCTCTTTGGTCATTTTGACCATTTTGATTATTTTGGCCTTTTTGGTCGTTCTTGCCTATTCCGTCATTTTAGCCATGTCGGTCACTGTGGTCTTTTGGTCATTTAGACGATTTTGTAATTTATTTTGTTGACAGATAGACGGGGGATAGTATATATAATTAGCGATATAAAATGAAGTGAATCTTCCGTGGGCAAATACATAAAAATATTGTAATATAATATAACCTGTAGCACTTGCTCTTTAAATAAGAGACACGCACTAGAGGTTAACCCGCGGCGCAGCCGCGGGGTAAACTCTAGTACAATATATGTTCTATTCCTATATTACTGTCTTTACTACCTTCATTTTCCTTCTTCTTTCAGGTCATTTTAGGTTTTATTTACATTATTCTTATTCTATTGCTTGTTTTAATTTATTACATTTATTACTTCTGAACCTATTACTAGTTTATTGTCTACCATGCTTACTGTACTACTTCTTGGTATACATATATATTCAAGTCGTTATTTATTCATCTTTATTTCTAGCTATCACTACTTTTATCATTTTTTGCCATTAAATAAAGCATCTTTTCATATCTTAGGAGGAATTTTGTTCTGCACTTAAACTCGTTTCTCAAGCGGGCGTGCAGCGGGCAAGAAAATATTACATGAGGTACTGTCTCGGGATGGTCTTCTTCGCATATGCACGAAGGGTTTTCCTTCAACCTTAAACGGTTCAGGTATTCGGGAAAGCCTTCATAGCATTAAACACTATCTGTCTTATTCATATCTAATTAAAGTAAGTTTAAGGTTCTCAAAGCAGCCTTATCAATTAGCCAAACTAATTCTAGCTCAATGTGAATAAACCCTTCGTTTAACCCTTTAAAATTGTGAAACTAAGACACGCACTTGGCCGATTACTTAAATACATACCTTTGCAAACACTGTATCTAATTAAGCTTCTTTTGTTGCAGGTAATCGCAAACCCATCCAAGTGGTCGGACTAGTTTTAAACCAGTATGATGTGTAAGGAAGTGGGTTTGTAAGTCGGTGTGTCACAGTTACGCAACGGATGTTGTAAACATAAAATTTATATTGATATTGGCATGAAAGATCAAAAAGTATTACAGGAATGACAATGCAGATATTATGAAGAAAGATCAGGTAAAAACCTCAAAGCACTTCGATTGTCCTCACCCGTCCCGTCCTCACCAGACACGTTGTAACCTGTCACGTCGTCACCTGTCACATCATCACCTGTCAAGTCGTCATCTGTCACGTCGTTACCTGTATGTGGATGGATGGTTGAGCGGGCTAAGCCTTAGTCGCCCGAGCTTACTGAAACGCAGAGACTCCGGGTTCAATTCCTGGCACTGTAAATTTCGTAAACGAATTTTCCGTTATTTACTCTAATCTGGGTGTCTGGGATTGGCCCAGAGTGGTCCGTTACCCATAACACAAGCGTAAAGTGCTTAGCTTGGGGAAATACAATTTGTGTGTTTGTCTGCCGATTATTTAAATACCGTACTATCCTATTTTCTCTATCCCGTCCTAAGCGCTGGCAACGCGTTGACATTACTCCTAGTGTTGCAAACGGCTATAGGGATTTTTTTACCCGTGCACAAACGGAGGAACAATACAATTTCCTGCCGTAAGAGGCGACAAAACAATCCACAGCCAGGTGGTAGGGTATTCGCCCGTCTGGATGGCTACCACGCCTGGTCCAGAGTATGCCGCCATTGCAGTCTCGAGTTGTGCTCCGGCATCACTGGCCTGGTTCCAGTCTCCCTTTAGAGAGCGGCAGAACATTGGTAGCACCTTCAGTGTTACTAAAGGCAATAGGCGATGGTAATCGCTTTCCAAATGGTGGGCCGTCTGCCTGTCTGCTAAATTCATACAATAAAAAAACCATCGTATCCTCTCTACCCCATACTAAACGTTGGCAACGCATTGACATCGCTCTTGGTGTTGCGAACCTCTATAGATGACGGTAAACATTGTCCATTAGGTTTGTGTAAAAAAAAATACAAAAACGAAAACTGTGTTCGGGGCGCCTCCAAAAGAACGTATATCCTTACGTTAAAACGAGGAACTTACATTTAAGTATTGAAAAATTAAGTATGAAATCTATAATCTAATATATAAAATTCTCGTGTCACAGTTTTCGTTGCCATACTCCTCCGAAACGGCTTGACCGATTTTGATGAAATTTTTTGTGCTTATCCGGTATCTATGAGAATCGGCCAACATCTATTTTTCATCCCCCTAAATGTTAGGGGTAGTCCACCCCTAAATTTATTTTTTAGACAAAATTTTTAATTTCTCTTTTTTATGATACAACATACAAAAATACATACAACCCTAAATTATTAACCCTCTGCGACAAACCCCTATTTTTACCGGGCAGGACGACGTCTGCCGGGACAGCTAGTATAAATATAAAATTCTAAAAATGCAGTGTGTTCAATGTACAGATACATTGAAGCTATTAAAAAAACAACTGGAATAGACCAATATTAGTATACATAAGACATCTTTGTCTTCCGTGATCTCGACTGCTGAAAAGTGAGCGAAACGCCGGAATAAAAAAAAACAAATAAATTACCGCGTCAAATCAAAATAAGATAAATTAAAATCGTAACAACGTAGTTTTATTAGGGAATAGACTACATAAACGATGGAGAATACGATGCAATTGTTTAACATTTCTTGTCTGTTTGCTGCTGTGATTTCGATAAATAATGTCTTTATGCGTTACATTTTATCCAGGGAATCCCGAGTGATTTTTTCTAGGGATTATTTAAATAGCCAGATTTAAAAAAGAATTCCAATGGAATTTTTTCACTGATCGATAGCAAATTTTAATAAACTTTTGCCAATTCATGATTGCTATATTATACTAACCAGTAATCAAATAACGACCTCTATAATAACTTTAAAAAATATGATAAGTATTGCAGTTGTACCAAGGTTCTGGCCGCGGGTCTAGGTCGAGATAGCCTCACTGGGGACCTTGCCACTCATTGTTTCGATGTTTAGTCGACTGCGTTTTAGATACAAGAATCTTAAAAATTATCATTTCTGTAGAAGCTATATACTTGGTGGGTCCTTTTTAAATAAAATCTGATGCTTGTCAGTTCACTGTTATCGTCATTAAGTTGCGAAATCATATCTTTGCATAGGAGATATACCCGCAAAATCTGATCGTATATCTAGCTAATCTATCTAACGTGCTAACTGCTCGTAAGCCACGCAACAGATTTTAAGCGATTTTCACTATAAATAAGATGTTTTCAGGGAAGGTTAATTATATATATTTTCTGTAAATGAAGTAGAATACCTAGGGTTTGACGCGCAACATAGCCGCGTAGAAAAATTTAATCCCTATTAATCCCTATTTCCCTATTAATATTATAAATGCGAAAGTAACTCTGTCTGTCTGTCTGTCTGTCTGTCTGTCTGTCTGTTCCGTTTTCACGTACAAACTACTGGACCGATTTGGCTGAAACTCAGTATATATATATTTTCGATACCGAGGATGAACATAGGATACTTTTTATCCCGAAAAATGGGATAGTTTCCGGGATAACATGATATTTGTCTGTTTGTTTGTTATGCTTTTACGGAAAAACTACTGGACCGATTTGGCTGAAATTCGGTACGTATGTAAATTAAATACTGAGGATGGACAACGGATAATTTTCATGTTGGCCTTTTTGGTACTTTTGGCCTATTTGGTCATTTTGGCCTTTTTGGTCATTTTGGCCTTTTTGGTCATTTTGGCCAATTTGGTAATATTTCCTTTTTGGTCATTTTGGCCTATTTGATCATTTTGGCCTTTTTGGTCATTTTGGCCTATTTGGTCATTTTGGCCTATTTGATCATTTTGGCCTTTTTGATCATTTTGACCTTTTGATATTTTTGGCCTATTTGGTCATTTTGGCCTTTATGATCATTTTGACCTTTTTGGTCATTTTGGCCTATTTGGTCATTTTGGCCTATTTGGTCATTTTGGCCTATTTGGTCATTTTGGCCTATTTGATCATTTTGGCCTATTTGGTCATTTTGGCCTATTTGGTCTTTTGGTCGTTTTGGCCTATTTGGTCATTTTGGCCTTTTTGATCATTTTGGCCTATTTGGTCATTTTGGCCTTTTTGATCATTTTGACTTTTTTGGTCATTTTGGCCTATTTGTTCATTTTGGCCTATTTGGTCATTTTGGCCTTTATGATCATTTTGGCCTATTTGGTCATTTTGGCCTATTTGGTAATTTTGGACTATTTGGTCATTTTGGCCTTTTTGATAATTTTGACCTTTTTGGTTATTTTGACCTATTTGGTCATTTTGGCCTATTTGGTCATTTTGGCCTATTTGGTCATTTTGGCCTATTTGGTCATTTTGGCCTATTTGGTCATTTTGGCCTATTTGGTCATTTTGGCCTATTTGGTCATTTTCACCTATTTGGTCATTTTGGCCTATTTGGTCATTTTGGCCTTTGGTCATTTTGGCCTATTTGGTCATTTTCGCCTATTTGGTCATTTTGGCCTATTTGGTCATTTTGGCTTTTGGTCATTTTGGCCTATTTGGTCATTTTGGCCTTTTTGATCATTTTGGCCATTTGGCCTATTTGGTCATTTTGGCCTATTTGGTCTTTTGGTCGTTTTGGCCTATTTGGTCATTTTGGCCTATTTGGTCATTTTGGCCTATTTGGTCATTTTGGCCTTTTTGGTCATTTTGGCCTCTTTGGTAATTTTGACCATTTTGATTATTTTGGCCTTTTTCGTCGTTTTTGCCTATTCCGTCATCCGGATTTTAGCAATGTCGGTCACTGTGGTCTTTTGGTCATTTAGACCATTTTGGCCTTTTTGGTCAAGTTTTGTAATTTATTTTGTTGACAGATAGACGAGGGTTGGTATATATAATTACCGATATAAAATGAAGTGAATCTTCCGTGGGCAAATACATAAAAATGTAATATAATATAACCTGTAGCACTTGCTCTATAAACAAGAGACACGCACTAGAGGTTAACCCGCGGCGCAGCCGCGGGGTAAACTCTAGTCTATCTATATAAATAAAAATGAATCGTAAAAATGTATGTACGCGCATAACTAGAGAACGGCTTTACCGATTTTGATGAAATCTTTTGTGTGGGTCTCCGGTTAATTTAGATTCACAAATGGAACCGATAACTAGAACTGGGATCGGGTTCCAGGATCCTCCTAATCCCCTCCTGAACCGATTTTAATGACTTTTTTTGAGTAGGTCCCCGGTGGGCTTAGATTCACAATTGGAACTGGTAGGTAGCGGTGGGATCGGGTCCTAGACTTTTATTTTTTCAGGACAGGACAAAGTTTGCCGAGACATAAAATGTATAATATTATAAACATACTGTGTCTGAGAAACTTTTAGCTACCGGAATAAAGGTAATGAAATTGAAATTGTTCCTTGAGGCATGCAAGAGTCTATAAAGTAAAAAAAATGAAGAAGTAGCGACGTACTTTCATTGCTGACATTTATTTTAAAAATAAAAAAAATATTTTAATACGTACGCGGGTCTGAGGGTTAAATAATGTATTATACAGAAAATACAGTATATGAGAATTCCGGCGAAGACGTATTGTGAGCCACTTGTGTTTGGTGTAGAGTTCTGAAACATGATGATATTTACTATGATCTATACACTACTATATATAGTTACATTATATTATATCTAATAAAGTGTGTGATATTTTTTTATCCCGGGAATCCTGCGGGAATTTAAGGTCAAGCGTGGATAAAGTCGCGGGCATATCCTAGTAAAAATATAGAACATTTAGGTTTACGTACGGTTAAGTTTTTTTAATTAGATGAGATTATACTTAATATCAAAATTCAGCCTATCAAATTCACTGTATCAGAATGCAGAACTTTGAAAATATTATATTACCCATTAGTTTAAACTTAGTTCGACGTTAATTAGAAGCTATATTTAATACAGGATCCGTAAATATAATTCGTGAAAGTAAAATTTGCATAATATGTTATCAAGGTTCCGTAGCCATTTGACAAAAACGTAATCCTTGTTAGACCGCTAGTCCGTTCGTTTTTTTTGTATGTCTTTCTGGCTTTAAGTAAGTTGACATTTTCTCGGCAAATACTGGATTTATGGGGACGAAATTTGACCAGGATTATCGCAGGCTTAATACAATATTAGTTCTGTTTACCGCGGGTCCTTTAGCTTGCTAGGGAGCAAAGGACCATTTACCCCCGCACAACGAAGTGGGGTGTGTTCTTCCAGGGCACACTCCAGGCACTTTATTGCACTGGATCCGCTGGGCGTAACTATGTTCTAAATCTCAGCCTTTCCTTCACAAAAAAGCGCAGGGTCGACAGGGAGGGGGGGGTTTTTAGTGGGTATTGGGGTTGCTTGCTTGCCCGTGCAGCTTCCTCTGAGTCTTTCCACACTAGCTGAGTCGATCGCGGACGGATCACTGCCAAGAGCATACTATTGCTGCAGGATACCGCCCCCGACCGACGTGTGTCGTTTCCTCGCAACGACTCAGTCTGTGCGTAAATCGGTGGCATTTTCCCTCGCCTCAAAAAAAAGGCTTAATACAATATTGACGATATCCAAAAAAAAACAAATCGACATTTTAATAACAGTAAAACACAGAAAATTTAACACGTGCAATGGCGTTAACCCTGGCTTAAAAGTAACACCAATGTCCACTAGATAGGTATTCTAATAATAATACTGATATTCATGCTTTAAACAACCTTCTTTGGTATTCTTTACAAGTCATAATAAAATACTTTTAATTTATAAAGTTTAAAAAACGGAAATGTGTTGCCAAAATAAAGAAATTATTATTATTACTTATACAAAAAATTGGTATGAACATTGTTGGTTGAGTAGTTTTTGAGAAGTGCGTTATTTTCGAATAATGCTTTCTTCTTACCTTATGATGAAAACAGTGGTAGTTTCTTATCTCTATGGAACCGTATACTTTGAGCGGACTGTCAAGCATTTGCCCAATTTGTTATTTTTATATTACGTTTATATAATACACGTTCAAATTTTGCTAATTAATACAATTATTTCTAGCAATTAAGATAATCTGTTTAGTTTTCAGAGCTGAACATACTTTCCTTCGCTTCCTAACAATTAACTTCCTTACGAATAATATCTGAAAGAATTATCATAAAAGTCAGAATCTTGTAAGCGATATTTTGCAGTATTAATTTTATTTTCTAAAATAAAAAAGGTTCGTTTAAAAAACCGACTTCAAAATCTAAAATGTATAAAATAACTTATTACTAAAGCTATTATTATTAATATATATTATCTTAAACATCTTAAAGTCAGTGCTTAGTAGTTTTCAAAATATATTATTTTTTATGTTTTACTTTGCACCGACTTCATGATGTTTTAGATAATATATATTTATAATAATAGCTTTAGAAATAAGTTTTTTGTACTTTTTAGTTTTTGAAGTCGGTTTTTTAAACAAAGTTTTTTATTTATATCTTACTTTATAGTGTCAAGCTATGGGTACATATACGAAAAGTGCCGCTCGGAATGGAATTTATTTTTTTCATAAAAATGTTATATATAAAAACTACTGGGCCAAACTTTGTCAAACTTTTAGGGGACCAAATGGCAGAGATTCTGCGTCAAACAGAAAAAAGAATCACGTAAATCGGATAAGAAATGTCGGAGTATTCGGTGAACACACATAAAAAAAAGATTCCGACGAATTGAGAACCTCTGCCTTTTTTGAAGTCGGTTAAAAAAGCAAATGCATTTAGTCTAAAGATTTCCAATCGACGTTTTTCATTGTAAAAACATATCGCCATGATTTTTAACAGTTCAGCTCGCGGTTCTCTCCCATCCCATGTCAGACTATTTTTGGAAGCTAAAAAAACTTAGAACACAAAAGAAAAACGATTTTAAATGTCTATATGATAAATGGTGCCACAGACTAAGAAGTCAGTGTAATGATAAAATGCCCAAAAGCATGAATGAATTTTTCAAGTGGGCCTTCAGGGCCAAAATTCTTGAATTACGAGCACAGTGGCACACAAACTATGATTTGGTAAATTAATATAAGATGTGTTTATTTGTGCTAAATCAGTCCGTTGGGTTCTTGACAAGGGTAATTGATTTTTAATTTTTTTTTCCTGAAGCAGGCAAACAGGCGGATGGCCCACTTGATGAAAGTTGGTTACCGTCGCTTATGGACGGTTGCAACACCAGGGACGTTGCCAACGCGTTGCCGGCCTCTAAGAAATTTTATAACGCCCTTCTTAAACGACCCCATGTCGTAGCGCAAAGGGAAAACCTCGGCGGGAAGTTCTCTCCAGATCGTTGTTGTACGCGGTATAAACATTCTAAAGAACCGTTGCGTAGTTGAGCGTGGGAGCTGTCAAGCAGTTCCTCGGAACACTCCGTTGTACAGGCGGTAGAATACGCAGAGGGATGCAAAGTCTCTCCGAAGGCTAAGCGATTCTAAGCCGCTTGTTAGTATGGGATCGTGAAATCGAATGATACCACTTTAGTTTTGGTCGAAATCGGCCTCAAGACTCCTTTAAGTATTTTTCGCTATATATATAGTAAGTACATTCAGGGCTTTTTGTCACTTTTTTTGGTGGCACACTTATCCTCGAAAGTTATAAGTCTATAATATTTTTTGTAGTTCCTCTCCAAAAAACCTGTTAAAAAATACTTTTTTTTTATAAAGTCTATCAAAATTTAATTTTTTTCATTTTTCAGTTTTAATGACAATTTTTCAATATTTTAAAAATTTACTTTAAGGGCACGGCGGCCCCCACGTACCCCACAAGAAAGCCTGTATATAATAGTAATAGCCTTTTTAAGAACCACTGAACTGAACTATTATCACTTAAAAAAAAGAAAATATTGCAAAAAGTTAGAACGAACGGTTTCGAGTGTCGTCGACCTACTTTTAACATAACCAAGTATCTGACCATTCATCTCGTAGAAAGTAATAACAAAGGAATTTGTACACGCCTGTACATTGCCTTATGGAGAATATACTGAGCAGTATTAGGCTAGTCCCAGACAATGCTACATGCTGCATGCACGTCACATTTTAATGAATGTATGATTTTCGCTAGTATAATTTTTTAAAGTATCAATACATTTTCTACCATTAAATTATTATTTTTAAGTTTACATGCACAACAAATGTGAAATATAAACATGAAATTTTAAAAAGACTTATTAGAACTCCGTAAGACGTTTTTTCCATTTCAATATTACATTTTACAGGTTAATTTTTTTGTTGGCATGTTAGACAATTTCTCTGTCAGTTGTATACCGATTTTTGAATATTTTTTTTTAACTCCCGGGATAGTTTCATAGTCACCAAATCAGGATCCGATTTATGAATCACAAGGAAATCTAAACCAATCCTTTTGAAGATCGTATAAATCGAATGGCGACGAATTGTGAAGCTTGCCACCACCCTGTCATGAGGACCACGACCACTCTGCCAAGAGTGTGACTAGGGAGAAGAAGAATACCGATTTCATACTAATAATCAAAAAATAAATATTTAACCTATCTAACAAAGCACAACAGTCTCCTCGATTTTATACGAGCATAGCAAATTATAGACAGAATATTATAAATAGGATATTATATAAACAGTAAATATATTATGTAAACAGTAGCTAAAACTATTTTTATCATTGATTATATTATTTGTATGTCTTTCAAGACCACGGGCCATAAAAATGGCCCGGACTTTTGGAGGGCTCGCGTGGGGCCATGGAGAGGCCAACACGTAGAGGCCCCTTGACAAATTTAATGTAAATATGTGGCGTGACACTGACCGGCGATTATCCCTGTCTACACCATATAATAATGCACCCAAGGACAAGCCCGGCCAGTGTAGGACTATTGTGGGAAATGTGGACAAAAGTACCGGGCTATTGGGGTGAACTGTTAGTGGTACTAGCGGTCTGGGAATATGGGGACTATGGCGTCTGCCCGTCGCAATGTTCAGGGAACATGGAAAAATGGGCAGACGGTGACTCGCCACTCCCTGCATGGGCCCCTAAAAATGCCGTAAAAGGCAGGGGCAACATGGGTGTGAGTGGCTAAGGGGTGTAGAGAGGTGGGCTGCAGGTTCACCGAAGCTACTTCCGACGTTATATTTATATTATGAGCATATAACAACCGTCCAGAAAGGAGGTTGTTTAGGCGGTGAGTTTGTTTTACATATCAATAATTTTCGAAATCATGCTAACATCATCTACAAAATTCTTCTATTGCTAACAGTTACTGTGCTTTTATATCTTTATATTGTTTAGTTTGATAAATTTCTGGTACCACGAATGTGGTGACACACATGTGTCGCCGTATGCCACTAGCCTTATTGTCGAAATCAGTGTTGGATAATTCCATAGCTCATAAATCTTCATAGCGGAATTCATACTCAAATCAATTGAATTGACATAGTGAATAGATTCAAAGGCTTTAAACGATAACAGCGAAAATCTTATAAAATTAGCGTATCCCTCCGTGCAGGACGCAGTTATTTTCCTTGAAAACTACTGAGCCTTTGCTGTGTAGATAAAAAAAAGAATATGCAATCTGCAAATCGCAATGCCTATATGCTGATTGTGCATGATCCAACACGCACGTGGCCAATGCAATTTATTTTAAAAAAAGGTCAAGGCAGTAGAAATTAGTTAACTTTTATTGTAATGACATTTATTATCTTTATACCAATTATTGGCTTTGTACTCTTCTAAAATGTATGATTGATGAATTTTCATGTATTGTGTAAAGATATCTGATCTTAAATAAATAAGAAAATGAATTCTTAAAAAATATTTTGAATTATATCTGTTGAGTACTTTTTGGGATATAAGCAATAGCTTATATTCCAACAAGTACCAACCCCAGTACCCAAATCATTAATACATGGTTTAGAAATTTGTAGACAAATTTCAAAAGCATTTGTCACCTCTTTTTTTTATTGCAGGGATTCACCAGACAGGCAGACAGCCTATGGTAACCATCCAGTCGGGTAAATGCCCTACCACCTGGCTGTGGGTTGTTTTGTCGCCTCTTACGATAGGCCGCCCGGCCGCAGGAAAAAGTAATCTTTCTCCGTTCCTGCACGGATACAACTTTACTTACTTTACCATATTTTGAGATACGACTGTTTTCTCATGTCATTTTTTTAAATAAATACTATAACCTTTAATAGATTTTTCATGTAGCTTTCTTATAATATTACATAATTTATTTTCTTGTAATTGTTTGATCCAAAATGTTTTTTATATATTATTATATTTTTAATGGAAACTTGATCGAAATATGTATTATTTATTTATTTTATATTTAAAATTATTAATTATTATATGTTGCCCAAATAGATACTATGATAATTATTTTCGACCATCACATTTCGCACTACCTGTCATCAAAGAACCGTTATGTATAGACATCACCATGATTAAGAAAGTCTTCACATAGATTCTGCAATGTATTCATGGCACAAAAACTGAGGGTCATATGAAGTTATTGAACTTTTTAGTACAGTCTTAACCATGGAAAAATTATACCCGGAATCATCTAATAAATAAAGATAGGTAAATGCGTTTTACTCGTGTCACAACTAAGGGTTTCATAGAGCTGACAAACTTAAACTGTTACAATATTTGCCTACGGAACCAAAAAACGTATTTAACTAAAAATGCCACATATCTCAAACAGTAGTTTTATCCGGAACGGAGAAAGAATACAATTTATTGCGGCCGGGTGGCATGTCGTAAAAGAAAACAAAACAACTCACAGCCAGGTGATAGGGTATTTGCCCGACTGGATGGCTACCACCCTTGGTCCAGAGTATGCCGCCATAACAACCTTGAGTGTGTTTCGGCATTAGTGGCCAGGTTCCAGTCTCCCTTAAGAGAGCAGCAGCGCATTTGTAGCACCTTCGGTGTTGCAAATGTCCATAAGCGATGGTAACCGCTTTCCATCAAGTGGGCCATATGCCTATCTGCAGTAGAATATAGAATATGCTGTAGAATAATCTGCTGTGTAGAATAGTAATAATTGGGGTCTTCTGGATTCTTCAAATTATACGGACACGTTCATCTAATTTCTTTTTTTTGTGTACCATTAAAATCATCTTATTAATAAGGCTAGACAAATGATGCATCGCAAACACAGATCATAGAGCTTACAATATTACTAGTATATTACAGAATATAAAGTTGCTTTTTCTAAAACTAAACTTACACCCGTCATCAGCTTTGTATTCTATATATGTTATTTCAAAAAATTACCCTATTGAATATACTTAATCTTTGACAAGGTACTTTTCAACGAGTAAATCTTTGATATTCAAAAGGCTCTTTAGACGTTCAAATTCTCACAAGGTTTTTGTAAAAATGTCTGAGAACTGTTTTGAAGACATATTTTAGAATAATCTGCCCTTCTCGAATTAATTCTATAAAATTCTAAACGTGCCATGTGTGCACATTGAAGCTATTAAAAAAAACAACTGGAATTACTAAGACATAAATTCTGCGCTACTTTTTATTTATAATTTAGAGAATAGACCGCATGAATTGTTCATTATGAAATAATTTAAAAATCGTCATAGGAGTTTTTTATTATATCTTTAAACGTGATTATTTTACTAATGATAAAGTAAATTCCATGAAAACTTGCAAAAATCTTTAAATAATGTCATTTATATTCTGTAGCTGTTTAAAAAGCTTATCAAATGTTTGAAACTTTGCGTTTATGTTTAAAGTAGCTGCTATGGAGGGTTTGAGGCTAGGCGGACCATCTCATGTTAAAAACATATCTTTCTGTAGAACATTTCTCTTGCGTACCGTGGGGATTTGGAATGTGCTCCCTGCCGAGTGTTTCCCACAGCGCTCCGATATGGAGTTTTTCAAAAAGGATGTCATAAAATTTCTTCGAGGCCGGCAACGCGTTGGTGACATATATATACATAAACTTATATTAATAATCACGTGTTTATGCATACTTAATTTGTATAAACACATGGTTTCCAAGGATGTTGCTTGCACGCAAAATACCTTTTTTTTACCAGGGGAAATCCGATTGAAGACCATCAGCCGTGGGAGGGGGAAATCACGGGCGGTGTATGGGATTCGCCTCGCCGGAGTGGCACTATGACTTAGGCGATGGTAACCGCTTTCCATCAAGTGGGCCGTCTACCTGTCTGCTAAACTCATACCATAAAAAAGCAGAGTAAATAGTACCAACCTAACAACATTCTTCTAACAGTCTTGCAATATTCACATTACATAGGTACGTAAGTGGAGCGTAACGACTTGTTTACAATATTTTACTTAAAACGAGCATTCATTATGCGCTTTGTCAAATTGCAACAAAACAAGACCATATTACCATCGAATAATAATATTAGGAATGATAATCATATATAAAAAAATGTTATCACTCGCACTTCCGAAAATAATTTTGTGGCAGCGTCACAGGCAATGGGCATTCACATGCTACTTTGATATTTACCCCATTTGCGCTATATGACGGTGAAACTCACCTTATTCGCAAGTATCGTATAGTATCGTCTCTTTGAAATTTGTATGTCTTCTTTCCAAAATTACTAATTAAATTACCATACTATATTTTAAAATTAAATAATATAATGTTAGCTAAACGTGTAATGTTGGTTTTCTATATCTGAACAAGCACCCTCTAGCAATGTAGTATTTTAATTTTTTCAAAGTTACGTTCTTTATTAGGCGAATTTCACTCCATTCTTCTTAATTTAATAAAATTGCTCGTTCCAAGTCAGTTAACATAAATATCTAAAGTACAACCAATTAAAGAATAAAATAGGGCCATCAAGCCCATTGTAAGTACCAAATGTAATGTTAATCACCTAATGACTTAAAAACCTTGAATGCCGACGTAGTTATGTGTAAAATGTAATTATTATGTTATTATTTTAACATCATTGGTAACTTGATATAATATAACACTACTTATAGGTACATAAAATATAGTACTAACAACACGGTTGCGGCTTAGTCACGGCAGATTGGCGGGTTAAACACATCGGAAACCGTTTGTAGTGGCACTTCTATGTAGACTTTTTATTAGGATTTTTTTGTCACGAAAAAGCGTTACGGCTGCGTGGAGTGGGTAAAAGATATATCGTGTGGTGAGTGGCGGCATAATGTTAGAGTAGACTATGGATGTTTTTTTGGTTCCGCATCGAATCCAGTTTTTTATTTGATAAAGTAAAATATGTTTAAATAAAAAATTCATTCATTAAAATTTACCTAACTTAACCAAATCATAATTTGCAGTAAACCTGTGAAAAATTGAAATGTGTGCTGGGAGACAGTAGAAGTGAAACGAACAAGTGGAAACATTCGCAACGGACTAGTGAAAAAACGAATGGCAACGGACAAGTGGCAAAATGAATCACAACAAAATTTTAACTTGAATTTTTACGGGCAGGTTTTCAATTGGACAAGACAATATTTTACAGGCAGATTGTTAATGTACTTAACATTAACAATCTGCCTGTAAAATAGTGTAATAACAGCTTATTAGCTAACTCATCTTCATTTCGCATAACTCAGTTATGAAGACGTAGGTTTGTATCCTGACCGGAAAACATACACCGCTTAACTACTTTTTGTACCCTACTGTGAATGTCCTTACCATTATTACCACATTTTCACGATAAAAGAATATGTGATTTTAAGCCCATATAATGAAATAATTCACGCGTGAAATCCGACAAACCATCTTAGACAACCATGGCGCGTATACTATCCGCTCAATAAAAATGGGGAAGCTTCTGTCCAGCAAAGACGTTTATGTGCTGATATTACTATAATATTAAACCAAGAGTTTCAAATGTAGAATCATCGGAAAATCCGTTGCGTTTCATATATGGAACCATTTCCGTTGACCAATCAGCGCTAAGCGCCGTCCCTTGACCGAAATACCCGTGCGCAGTTTTCTCGCAATGCACACAATAAATATATGTTAGTAAAAATTTCAAAGTTCGAATTAACGATGGGTTATCGCGGTTTTGATCTAAGAATGCCTTTGTCATTCCTCGTTTAGCTTAGTGAGGTACTCATGAGGTACTCCGTAGTAGTCTTATGCAATTTGATCATTGAACTAGTTCACCTCTTAGTACTATTTAGTCATTAGAACATTTCGATCTTCTCTGTTAACAATCGAATCATGGTTCCTAATAGTTCATCGTTCATGAACTACACAAGACTATCGGATCGCTGACAGGCGCGTCGAGCGCTGAACAAGTCGATTACTGTTAAATAATCTGAATCGTTTATTTTAGTAAATTCAAGTCAATTTAAGGAACCGGGTTCTAATAATACATCGGTAATGAACATACACCAGATTACCTCAAATGAGGCGACCGAGTAAACATGCAATTCCGGAACCACTTTATCGGTACAATAAAAACAATATTTTTCAAATATGCCCCTATGTAACGAACTCTCACTTTTGGAAGTATGGATGTTGAGACCTCATCGAAGAAATATAAGTGATAAAATGTTTGAAGGATTGGTCTCAATTGAAATATTTCATGTAATATACATAGTTCATTAAAATTGCGATTTCTATTAAAATGTATTTTATGTTTAATAAGTATTTCGAATAAATGACTCGATACAAGTTGACAACATCAGTATTTATTTTAAGTTTTTGAAGTGACAAGGTATATTAGTTTTAGTTTTATTGAAGTTTATTTATTTGTTATATAATTATGTATTACATAATTACGATTACTTTTATTATTATTTTTTTTTTTTTTACATTAACAAATTGGTCGTTATGTCTTACACCAAAGAAAGTTGCACTGAAATCAGCGTGTGTCGGATATAACTCCGCACAAAAATATGCTGACTACAAACCTTGTTGCTGAAAATGCGGCGTACAAATTCTCAATAATGTTTTGTGTGTAATAATGTGTAAAGAATGTAACTACGTCGCTATTTTCTCAAATAAGTTCTTTCTTACTTTCTTTCTTTATTTAGACGATATGTATTTAGTATCTAGTATCTGAAATACTTATTTTAATAGTATCTTGTATTCAGATACTTTGTATAGGGTATCTTGTACATCTCTGGGATTCATCAATGATGAATGATCGGATGAGTACTTCAAGCGCTACCATAATACACGCACATCAAACATAGACTACTAAAACTAGATGAGCCTTTCCTATTGACTATTCATTTTGCAGTACTCCAATAACAAACGTAAGCGCAGTCGTAAACGTTAACAAACATAATATTTAGCATTACTGTTACGCAAACGGTAATGCAACTCTTTAGATGTTACGCAACAAGTTTGTAATAGTTGTTATAAATTTTGACTGTATTATGCGATTTCTGAAAGAGCACGCTCTTATTATTGGAAAGTGAAAGTTTTGGAATTAAGATTCCTTATTAGAATTAATTTGAAATAGCTAAATCACTCAAGCTTGGTTTATATTTTACTGTCTAGTTATTTAGTACCACGGTACCATTCATAAAATTCCAACGTTACTTGTATAGAAATTAATGAACTTAAATTGTTTATAAAATATTTTTATCATTTATTTAGGCATGTAAAACAGACTACAACACAAAATGGGTACAAGTCTCAACGATTATAAAATTAGTTTATTGGAAATCCTTAACTTACAGGACATTTTCAACAAACTTGTGCTATTCAAATATGTTTTATAAATTACTAGAGATCAAAGCAGACGTTCTGCTTAAAAAATGAAAATCTGGGTCCCGAACCCGGTGACACCTATGGGTTCCAAATGTGAATCTAAATAATCCGAGAACCCATAGGAGAATCCAGGATACACAAAAAATTTCCTTAAAATCGTTAAAGTCGTTCTCAGGGTGTGGGCGTGTATATATTTCTACGATAAATTTACTTTTTATAGAAATAGATGTTGTATAAATTTTATCTAGTAGTATGACCAATTAACGGATAGAAGGATATAGAATATATAACTCCCAATCCTTTGGATATTTAATACTCTGCAGCACCTGCATTGCCAGTTTAGATTTAATTATATTTCGAGCTAGGTCGCCTGGAAGAGATTGCTCTAAGCGTTAAGGCCGTCTGGTTATTTGGTAAAATCAATGGACAGCCTTGTAATCGGTCATTATTGTAATTATTTATTTGGTGAAGTATAAAGTGTCATCTTCTTTCTACACCTTTACACTTAAGTTTGATACTATTCTTGCCACATGACTGACTTGTATCTCTCCTCATTTCATAGCCATACCATCTTAATCTTTTTGTTTTGATTTTTTTTAGTTATAGAAACCGGCCTTAAAGCCGCGTAAATATGCAAGCCTCAGTGAGAGTTTCTGGTTCGTAATATTTGCTATTGAACTTGAACCTTGGGGTCCTGAAGCCATAACACAAAGAGCTCAAAAACACGTAATCAACTTACTCTTCAGGTGATCATTTGGCTGCAGTCTGCTTCGGCTAGCGGATCATTATGACATGACACTCGACAATATAATAACCCGATCCCCGATCCCGGACCCGATCTTAGGGTCGGCCCGATCTGTGTGCTCTTAAGCTGTCACAAGACAATGAATCTTCCATAGCTCTGCCGCGTCTAAATGGTGATAATAATTCCTTGCCTTTGGTCTTTGGTCCTTCTTTTGATATATAAAAATAATAATGGATACATTCATTCGGAAAATATCACTATGTAATATAATATATATCACATTAAAACTTTATGCCGTTCTTTGCGGTACTGCCCACATTAATCTGACTAATTAATTTACCCATTAAATTTATGTCGTGACCCCAAATTAGATATTATATTACCGACGGATATTAGTAATAATAGTTATATATTACACGACTGCATGCTATAATAATGCATGAGGTTCCTCAGGCGTGGTTAAAGATGTATATGAATGTAAAAAAATATATAAATACATTTACCACTGCTTGGCATCATGTTGTGGCTTGAAGAGGAGATGCGGCACAAGTTCACTATCTCGCTTGCATTATCACATTGGAAATTCAGCAGCAATTACTGACGACAACCCCGTGTTATACAACTTAAAAATAAAATTAAGTAATTTCACAAAAAATTTTTTTTTAATGGAAACGGATTTCATAAATAAAAAACATTTCATCATAAGATTATTATTTTCATTTTATATATAATATTAATAATGTCCGACGGCCCGAGGTCCATTTAAAAAAATTATTTGAGATAACTTGAATTCGACCGGGCAGTATAAATACTTCCCTGCTTCTAGCCGGAAAATGTGTTAAATTCGGTTACCTGTCCATATGAATTATGTAAGTTTAATTCATTTAAGGGGTGGGGGGCCCTTAAATGAATTAAACTTATACTTTATAGAGTTATATGGCACTTTTATTTATTATGATATATATATATATATATATATATATATACAGATCCTTTTTTTAAAATATAGGTTAAAAGGCTAACCCAGGAGTTCCGATTCGGTTCGCTCGCCGCTTTACCCTGCGTGGTTATTTTTTCTAACCACCCAATATTCACTTCATATCTCAAATAATAAATAAAAGAGCTTAATAACTACACTTTAACCTCATTTAATAAACAAAAAAACTACAGTTCCTCTGTGTTTATTTATATTGCCAACTTGATATGGGCATTACGTATACAGACCGGTCATTATTCATAATGACCGGGTTTATCAAATTGCCCGTGTCATATACACAATTAAAATTAACATTTAAAGATCTTAGAGACATATAATTATAGCACTAAGAATATTAAGAGAAAAGTACAAGAACATAAATGAATTGGAATGTAAAAACCGAGAAAAAATTTACTATTTGGAATAATGGAATATATTTTCAAACTCCGGCATAATTTTTGGAAGCTTGGCTCATGTATGTCAAAATTAGCGTTGTTTTTTGATAATTTGATGTAACATCAACCAAATCAAAAACCACAGACAAACGCTTCTATTTTATTTATTGGTTGGTATACTTTAATTAATGTATTTATAAGTAGACCACAAATTGCATACTCGAGAGAATGGTAATTTACAAGTGTGTTTACTTATTTAATAATGTTTACATATTAATATTAGCATATCCTTGAAATAATACTGTTGATTGATAAATAAATAACATTATACTGTTTATTAATAAGTGTTTTACATAGTCAATATGCGTTAACAAGCCTTTGTCATTCACGTGTTATAATAATATAGGGATGGCTAATACGATGATATTATATATTATACTAGAGTTTACCCCGCGGCTGCGCCGCGGGTTAACAACGGGTACACAAAAGGTACCTACATGTATTGTGGTACCCTTTAGAAAAGTGATAATTACGGACTTTGCAGGGTTTTATCTTTTACTGGGCGATTGTCATTCGTAGTATATTTCTTATAATCCTACACGATATCTTCTGCGGGGAGCAACAAACACTAGATTGTTAATATTTACTTATATTTAATATAAGTGAGAGAGAGACATGCCATAATATGGAGGAGGCCATTTAATCTAAACAAAAATTGATATAATTACTATATGTCCTAATTC
Organism: Dendrolimus punctatus; assembly: GCA_012273795.1. NCBI lineage: Eukaryota > Metazoa > Arthropoda > Insecta > Lepidoptera > Lasiocampidae > Dendrolimus > Dendrolimus punctatus. Next base: position 21,683,010 of record CM022527.1, read on the forward strand.
CTACTTTTATGTACTGCATTTTCGATGCCCACCTCTCTCGCCATTTTCCTGCTGGCTGTCGTAGAAGTGGACATAATGTAAACAATCCATAATCATGATAATTCCTTTATATTCAGAAATACAAGTCATTTTCATTTACAATTAAAAACATATAAATTGGAAATTAAATTATTATTAAAAGCTAATTACTAGGATATTGCACCCGAGTCATTATAATTTGTTTCCAGTGGTTTTTTGATACTTATACTTACTTTATGTATCCAACATGTGTATTTGCATAAGTAGAGCATTTTTTTGTTTCATATAGCAAAATTAAACATTTACATAAATGTTTGTTTTATACATATAAAGAAAAAATATAGCAGATTATCTTCAAACAGTTTCAGCGTTTTGCAGCATACCACAAATGAAAGGTAATCAGTATATGTATCTTAGTAGAATTTCAACACTGATAGACCACTAGAAAGTTATTTTATAGCGAAGCTGGCAAACAGGCATAGGGCCCGTACAGTTCAGCAACACTTGCTCTTGCTTGTAGTGGTGGGTGCTGGTAGTAGTAGATGGAGTGCTAGTGCTTTCTTATAGTAGAGAGAAGAAAATACATGTTGCATTCAGGGATTTATTCTCGTACTATTTCAGCTTGGCTGCTGATCCTGGGTTCAACTTAGTCTTTCGTAGTTGAAGTTGTATGTTATAACTAATAGCAACTCGTAGCGACTTGATAGCAAATCAATCACAAAGTATTTGTCAGCGTTGTTTGGAGTAATATCATAATATTAATTACATGCCAACAAAGTGAATGCACACCTGGTTTAAATAGACAATAGCCTATTGTTATTGTACCTGTTTATGACCGCAGGTGTGCAGATTACGGTTTCTTGGAAACTTCAGTCCACGCGGTCGATTGTTGAATTGTGCAGTTTAGTCAAAAACGATGCCTGAATGGAGGGGCAATCAAGCGACAATTACGATACGAGCAAGACGTGTGTAGTACAGTGATATAGTGACAGACTTCGCGCTTGTTATTGGATCGTGCAGTTGGTGTGTGAGGTGATTAAGCGTGTCCAGTTCACAGTTCAGATGTTTGTATAATTCTAATAAATTCTATAGTAATTCCAACATTTTAATTCGAGTCCTGTAGCTCGTAAAAATATCAAGGTAGCTTAAACTAAGCCGCAGCGTCAGCAAAATGCTGTACGTCGAACCGTACAGGATCCGCATATTGGAAATTGGTTACCGTTGCTTTAGGAAGTGATAAAATGTTGGTATTGCAGGATCAGAGTGGAAGAACGATATATGGAATATATAGACACGGGGTAGGGGGCAAGAGAAGTGGGCAACCGGTGCTCTCAGTATCCGCACTGTTATGTCGAATACTTCGGAAAGCGTTTAGTAAAATCCTTTCCGATAAATCATTATTTATTTAAATAAATTTAGAATTTACACTTTTGGACAAAACTGAGTATTATATATTAAATACAGAAAATGAACATAAATTCGAACAGAGATTGAGTCTTAGAAACAGAGGTCCGATCAAGTTGGAAGGTGGAGATGAACTGCCAGTTGCTGAGTCCGTTGCTGAGATCTGCAGAGCAGAACAGGATAGAAACATGATCCTTGGTTCATGTTTCTTTATTTTTTTCTCTTCAATGGTTGCTTATAACTGACGAATAACCATTTCACGCCTATATTCTGTGAGAAAGTGGTATCACACCGATCGAACGGTTAAAAGTAGTTAGGCATTTCTCATTCTTACTGCTTCTTTTCCTTTGAACAGTGACAACACATTGCGAAGTGGTACATATATTATAGGAAGTAGGTATAGAAGTCGTGGTATGGTAATGGCTAGCGCACTCGTCCCAAACACAAAGGACGCGGGTTCGATTCTGGCCGGAACGCATGCACCACTTAGTCAGTTTTCTGATCTGTGCATATTGTAACAATTATTACGTGCTAACAACGGTGAAGGAAAATATGATGATACAACCTGCACATTGAGATAACCGATGTGTCAAACCAGCCAAGCCGACTTGGACAAGCCTGGCGGGTATACTGTCCGTTCCCCCTATAATGGGAGGCCCAAACCCAGCAGTGGGACATTTATGGGCTGATATTATATAGAACGTTTCTCATGCGTACCGTGGTAATGAGAGGTCCCAGACGAGGTTTTCCCACAGCGCTACGATATGGAGTTTACCAAAAAGGGTGTCATAAAATTTCTTCGAGGCCGGCAGCGCGTTGGTGACATCTCTAATGTTGCAAACGTCCATAGGCAACGGTAACCGCTTTCCACCAGGTGGGCCGTCAGCCTCTTTGCTGTACTCCAGTTAAAAAAAAGATATAATGTTGACTTACATGTGTCACTTTCAAAAAGCGTTCTCCAATGGAATTTATTTTTAATAAAACTTTTGAATTTGAATTTGAGGCCCGGAGACCTGAAATCATGATAATGAGTCTAGTATAGTAGTTGATCTCTACCACGTATAGTATAATATAAAATTGTTTATTAACCAATTGTTGTTCTATTTTTCCAGATTAACCCCGTCCCGGATGTGAGCTACTCCCCACAGTAGATCAGTAACCTTTCAAGATGGGCCACAAGCCGTACCTCACCGTTGGGCAAACAGCCCGTAACAGGCTTCTGGGATTCGCCCCGCGAATATCCGGAGACAGGAGAGTCCCGATCAACATGATGATATCACAACCAGGGAAGATTAATCATGGTAAGTGTAATGAATTATCATTGCAATGCTTTTTTAAGGAATGTAAACCAGTTTGGGTTATACTGAAAATTACGATTTACTACTAATCCACACAATATTTTTACTAAAATAACGTAAAATTATATGCCATCTTAGATACCTTTCTTGTTTAAGTTATTTTTGGTACATATTAGTGGTTGTATGTCTATAGAACCAACTTGTCTTAAGTAAGTGATTTCCATTTCTCATATTCTGAAAGAACGTTTGGAGTTGCCTGCTCACAGGTATCTAAACAGCACATCTCGTCCTAGGGAAACGAATTTCCCTGCTGTGAAAAAAAAAATTATTTAGCTTTATGGCTTGGCAACTAGGCCTTTAAGCCAGATCTTAGTTTACAATATAGTTTCTTCATTTTCTTAATCCTATATGTAGCACAGCTGAACTGTAGGTGTCAGCTAGTGCCATACAATGGAGTTCTTGTGACAACTCAAAAGCCATATTGACTATACAGATCACATTTCTCACAAAACACATAATTACTACTCAAAAACCATCAATATCCTACAACTATTGTTCATTTTAGAGCAATTTTACACATTTTTAGAAAATAAAACTGCACAGCACAACTTCTCCTTTCAGTTCCCGCCAAAAACTTCGAAAAAAATTATAAAGCTATACGAACCATAGGTAATACATATGACTCATATCGCACCTGATTTACAGCCACTGTTAAATCGCGGCATAAATTAAAAAAAAATACAATTTTATAACATCATTTTTACACCATCGCCACTTCTAATCGGAATATTCTTGCCACGGGTTGTCTGGATGAGATCGCTTTTTAGCGATAAGACCGCCCTTTGTACCCTACTATAATAATACTAGTTCGTAAGTTTTTCTGTAATGGTGTACAATAAAGGGTTATCTATCTATCTATCTATCTATCTATCTTTTATACTTATATATTACTTTTCACTGAATTATTATTTAATTTGCAGAAATTTGAGCTAAATATTTACTTACTGTCAGTTACAAAAAATACTGGCTGGTAGAATGCAACAAAAAAATAAACTTGACGTTTGATACGTGACGTATTAAATGAGTTCATCAGATATTTGACGCCTCATTTTATTGGAGAAGTAGTTGTTTGCTTAACTAATTAGTTTTTGTTTACTTTTCTCACATTGGAAGTGAAAAGCAGAGTGTTAACTTCGGGTGAAAGGCCTGTTTGGGCACTCGAACTATTAGCACCCTTCAGACACTATCATGTCTAAATAGGTCACTCTCACCTCTCGTATAACAATCTACTGTTTCAACGTAATGAGAGATTTCATAAAATCGACATTTACTATAGTAAAATGGTATATTTTTATAGTAGTGTAAAGAACTTTACGAGTATATATAGAGGGCTTAATAACATAAAGGCGTATACACAAAAATGCCATTTTTTGTTGTTTACTAAAAACTGTGCATGTTAAAATTTAGAAAGTCTTACCAGTATGCAAGTATACCTAAAAAGAAGGGTATTCCAAGTATTCAGCCTTATACAATGAACTAGTTTTGTTTTATTCACAATTTTGCCTCTTGTGTAAAACAGCACATTTTCTGTGCGCCCATTTGTTATGAAGCCCTCTATATATTTTTTGATTATTTATAATTTATATTAATCTATATATTATTTTTAAATTCATCCCTAGACTCGGATTGTGAGAAAAAGGACAATGACAGACGAACAGACAGAAATAACGATTTCACAGGGGTTACTTTTTTACCAAAATGTTTCCTGGAACTCTACAAAGTATATATGCAGGGAAAAGTTAATAATATTAATATCATAATGTAACGATATTGCCATCAAATTACCTGGCATAGCTTAAGACGAGGGAATGCAGTCACTTCGTCGAGCAACATTGGGATTATGTAACTTAGATAAGTTATGAACTGAAAGCGAAACGTTATTTTATGGATTTATTACAATGGATTTTATTTATAACGACCGCGGACCGCGCTTGTAACCACTTTTTGGTTATAACGACGTTACACTTAAATGCTTTGAATTTGAAGTATACTTTTAGAAGAAAATAATATCGCCATAGCGACTTTCGATGTAACACCGATTTCGGGATAAAACAGATTAATATATTTTCAATTAAATATAATTTTTATAGTTCCTTAGCTCAGTAACGAGAACAGAGGATGTTTGTTATCTCTACAGCACTATTTCTACTGCATGGACTTTTAACACTTACATAACTCATAACTTACACCAGGCAGTGAATTGCGAAAAACGGATGAAGTCATTTCGCCACGTACAAAAATTGCACATTTAGCGCGACTGCTTGACCGCACCGCTGCGTGTACGCACCTAAATATACATCCAATGGACTGCGAATAAACATTTAAGTATTTTAAATACATAGAGATAGAGAATCTTGTGGCTGAACAGATTAGGAGAAATGAAATCCCACCACTCTCCGCTGGCTGGTTCACGTAGAACAGATGGCACAGAGGTCTTGCTCTCAACGCCTTTCATCGTTTGTTTTCATGCAGTCAGCCCGAAAGAGCCAATAAAATTTTAAATAGAAGATAAAAAGAACAAAGATTACAATAATATAGTCTATATAACACAAAAATAAGTGGGACATACAATAGAAATGCACTTGTAATTTTAAAAAACAAGCAATAGGAGTTCTTATAAAAACGATCGCCGTATGACGTTTAAGCCCTTTGGATCGAAATAGAAAGTTAATTCGGGATGGTCCAAAGACAGGTGTTCTCGAAAATATCCATGGAACAACAGAGAGAGCGTTCTTTTTGTATCGCACAACTCTTAAAATGCTCCGTTGCTCTCTGCCGTTCCACATGGTGATCACCGAAGTTATGGTCATGACGAAAACGTCACTAATGACGTCATTATTTGCCATTACACAGCGCTCACAACAACGCATGTCAAAAGGTGCGTCGAAGCCGGCGTTGACTACAGAATATTAATTCTCTCTATCGATTAACATTGAAAAGGGCGCGATTTTCAAATCGACCAATGACCTTTGGTATTTCGCCGTTAATGCCATCAATGCTCCATAATTCGTTCCACTAGAGTTTACAAATATAACGCACCCAACCAAATGGAACGGAAAAAACCGTGGTCGCGAATGTGGTCGTTGTGGGTCTCGTTTAGAACGTAGGCAGAGCGGAGTATGAAGAGTGAACTTCAGCCCATAATTCCCAAGAAACCGCATATGATAGAGAAAGGTGGCGTGTTCTCGTTTTGGAGGCCAAGACACGGCTTTGATTTGAGCCAACGGCTATAGATTGACAGATATAGAAATTTCTAAGTTTTATTCATAATTCCTCGGGATTAATTTTTAAAAGACATATTAGTTAAAATTTAGTCTACTCCCTACTCTATGTACACCACTTCGTAACGTATTACCGCTGTTTTTATGAGAAAAACGACAAAAAACTCCACATCAACTAGCTAAGATAAATAATTAAACATATGCAAAGTTAGGACATCATATTAAAAAATGCTTGCAAAACGAAACGCGGAAAACTACTGCATTAAATACTTACGTAAACTTAACGGGATGGCGATTAAGTAATTTTGTTAATATGTCTCCAATAGTGTCGACAAGATAATTAAGATAAACTATATAAAGTAGTATTCTATATTTAAAGACAATTTTGTATCCTTAATCACCAGTACCAAGTAGTACCTTGGTTTACCGATTACATCTCAGCAAGTGTAAGTTAGCGCTTGGAAAAAACGAACTAATTGTTACGTTTACCCTAGTAAGAGTTTCTAATTGGTAACAGTCCTATTACCTTGGCGCTATTACGAAACCCAAAAACGTTAAGGGAAAGGAGGGAAAGTATTTAACTAGAATTGCAAAATCAGTACCGTGGGTTTAAGCGTACCTAGTGCTATGCCACAATATATATATTACTATTATATTATATATTATATAAAGTTAATGGCACACATTAATTCTTCAGTGCTTCACCTTACCTCACCATTTTACCACCAAACAAGCAGACGTACAAGCTCACTCTACTGATATATGATGGAAATACCAATCAAACGCACAAAGCGCTTTGCTTCCACTTGTGTAGTGCGTGTGGCCGAATTGTTTAACTGCTTGCCGGCTTCTATTTTTCCTGAAACTTTTAAATTTCCTACTCGTGCAGGAACGGAGAAAGAATACAATTTCTGTGCCGGGCGGACTGTCGTAAGAGGCGATAAAACAACCCGAGCCAAGGGTATTTGCCCCACTGGATGGTTACCACCCTTGATCTAAAGTATCTCGCCATAACAACCTTGAGTTGTGTTCCAGCATTAGTGACCAGCTTCCAATCTCACTTGAGAGAGCATCAACGCTTTGTGGCTCCTTTGGTGTTGCAAATGTTCATAGCGACCGTAACCGCTTTCCATCAAGTGGGCCGTCTGCCTGTCTGCTGAACTCCTGCAATAAAAAAAATTACGTGTTTCAAATCTCGCGTGAAGAGTTAGGTATCTTCTAGATAAGCGTGCTGCATCTTAGACTGCATTTCCACTTAATATCAAGTGCAAAGTCGGTCAAAACCTATACAATAAAAAAAAGAAAATCACAGTAGCGTTTAGAAATGGTGTCACAACAGTCAAGTAACTTTTAAAAAGTTAAATATTTAAACTCAGTACTCTGCACTTCTTAGGTTGATATACATTTTGCCTATTCTAGCACCATTCTGGTCGGTTTTCAACTATTACTTCCTACAAACCGGTGAATAATTTTTCAGTTTACCTCGCAGTGAACACCTCCATGTATGGAGATACACCAGAGCAAAGTGCATCATTGATATTAAATACACAACAAGTTCAATGGCAGTTTATCGCAATTTACAGGATGTCGCATTTTTATTTCACAAATTGATTTATCTTGTGCATTTCCTTTATTATATAATACATTATATAATGATACAGAATATTACGAACTTCGTTCTGGGGTGGTCTTGACCTTTATGTTCATATCTTCTGAACCTTGCAACGTATGGAAACGAAACACACACGAAAATTAATCCCTTATACACAATAGTCATATGAGGTTTACTACCACCTCGTTAAAAATTGTTTAAAAAATATATTATTCATAAATGCCTTCAAAGTGCGATTGTGTTTATAGTTAGTGATGATGGGGCTAAAATAAATTCCTAAATTTGTATTAACGTCCTTTCTTTTTCTGGAGACTATTACAAAAATTTCTTATCAGACGTAGCCACAGCGATGCCGGGTATATCTAGTTTTATTAGAGACTAGCATTTGTCCGTGATATTGTCTACGATAGACAGGTAACAAAGATTACAGTTATTTTGCTTAATATGAAATCAAAGATTATTTTCAGCAGGGTAATGGATTTTCTAGTATGAAAACATACCTATTGTTCCCGGAAATTCCTGTAAAAACTTGGGATAAACAATGTTACTAAAAACATAGACATACTAAAGACAAAGATACAGCTAAAATTATTTTACTAAAGATGTTATCGAGCAGTGTGAATTTCGAATTAGAATCAATTTCCTTTCAATCTGGCCTCTGTAAACCTCTGCCAAGAAAATTCCCCTAGTATTCTCGGGATGTAAATTACCGCAGATTTTATGCCCGAGAATTTACAATCGAACAGCGAAAATTGCATCGAAATCGGCCCAGTCATTAATGTAACAATACTTCTTTTATTGCTACATCAATGGGCCTAGTATTGTTTACGTGAATCCCGTACAAACACACAAACCCAAAAATTTACTACACTTTTATAATTTTATAATATTATAAATAGATACACAAATCTACATATATACCATTTTGTGATATTTCTGTTATCGCCATATTGATCACGGAAACATAAAAAAATGCGTGCAATCAAACCAATCGATTGAAACGACTATTACAAAATATTGACACAAGCGTTTTCTTAACAACATAACAACAACAATATCTGACCTTTTATATTGTATTGTGCTATTTGAAGACATCCTAATGTTAATGATGACTATATGGCTCAATTACTAGCAATATTTAAATGCCGAGGTTAAATGAGCTTTAAGGGTTCCGTCAGACAGTAGGAACAGTTCAGAAATCGTTTTAATATTTAATTTTTGAAGTGATAACTTCTTGTGGGAGGGTAAACCGCTTCGTTACGTAACGCGTTACGGCGTCAGTCTGACTGGCTTATCTTTCTCTCTCGCACAAGGCAGCGGTAGACAGGCTATGTTATCACTTTTGTCGGGAGTCCCGAACGCAAACCCTTTTTTAAATTTAGAAATAGAAAATGCGTTGCTTTCTTGGACAGCCTCGTGATGAATTATCTAAGACTTTGCCGACCTAACTCGCTAGAACATAAAAAAATTGTTTCGATTCCCGACATGATAAATTAACTCTCCGTTATTTACTACGTTCTAGGTGTCTGGTGCCCCAGAGTTACCATTTGTAAATTGTATGCTATTCGTAAGGTACACCACAACACAAACATCATTCAATAAATGTCACACACAATAACAAAAATAACAAATAAGCGTGTATAAATTCTAAAACATTTTTCTAAATTAAGTTGTAAAAAAGGGTACGGAACTCGGCTCCGTAGAGTTATTTAAAGAAATTATGTTTGTTTATTAATTATTTATTTATTGGTTTTTCACGCCTCTATAGAAAGATTTACAATCGTCCGTTAAAAAACATAAATCGCAGCACAGTTGTTATTGAAAAACTCATTTAAAACTTGCAGTTAACGTCTTATGAAGTTCTACTGATTTATTTTATTACTAGGATTTTGCCCCGACATCGTCTACGCTTGACAGCTAACGAATATATAGATGACAGTTATTTAGTCAGTGTTTAAAATCAAACGATATTTTCGACAAAATAACGGATTTTTTAGTATGAAAATACTTGAATTCCGAAGGCGAAAAAAAAAAGTGTCTTCATCCGGCGGTTTTCATCCCGTGTCCTTAACTACTTTTGCCGAAATAGATAGACGAACTAAATATGGAACCCTCAAAACAAAAAACGACTTATACTTTACCATTTTTTTACTTCCATATAAAGTTAAACCGATTTGAAATACTATAAGGAAGTTCCGAATTTTTTGCATTTGTTTGTTAAAATGAAAACAGGAAAAAATATCTGAGAATCTTAAAAACAACAATATTGATAAGAGTCCTTCACTTATAATAATATTTTGTAAATTTTGTTTGCTTATATTATAACTAATGGATTTATTATGGTATATAACAAAGTACCTAGTTTCGTCTAAGCTTCATTAAAATCATCCTCCACGATAAACTAAGTAAGTAAGCAAGTAGTTTCTGAGAATAAGTAATGACTGTAATCTACTTAGATAAGCCGGTAGAAACCAACTATGTCACACGTCTCCTCTGTCTCCCTACATGAAGATTATTTTGGCTGAAATCTCTACGCAACCGTAAAAATATGTATGAACTCGTAAAACATCAAAAACTGAGTCTTGTAGCATTTGGGAACATCTCAAATTATTATTTTTTAACCTTTTTACAACCTGTTACTTCCATTATTTACACCGGTCGCAAAAAACCAAAACATATACCCATACATTAATATCATCTCTAACCCAAGTACAATTAACCGATTAACTATAAACAAGTATTAATGGGTGATAAAATATATGCCAAATGTTTTTTTTGTCTAAAAAATAGCTTATTCATACTTTTTAATACTTGCAATAGCCTATTAATAACTTTTTACATTCATACAATCTTTAGACATACAAGGTAAGGATATTGTTACACCATAATCAAGTAGCGATGTATTATTATGTACATAAGATTATTCAACTATTACTATACAATTAAATTAAATTTTATAGTTGTTGTATTATTTATACAATGACTGTTACTCTTTACCAGTAAAATATATCTCATGATTATGTATGTATAGTACCTTAAAAGTCTAATATGTACTTTAAAAATCTATGAACATCAGCAAAAACAATATTTATATATACAATGGGCGGTCGGTCTTATTGCTTAAAGCAATGTCTTCCATGCAACCTTTACAACACCTGAATTTATACACCACCTACATCGCCAGACTAGCATAGTTCATACACATAATAAACTGTAGAAGCCGAATTTCTGTACAATGAAAAAAATGCTTAAAACCGAGTCAGAGGGATGTAAGAAGTGAAATAGAACTTATTTAGATTTTTTCGAATTTTATTGTTTCTCTGTTTGTACGGAATCTCCGAAACGACTGGTCAGATTTAAATGAAATTTTGTATGGTGGAGATCGCTTTAAGCTATAAAGCCGCCTACTGTTCTGCCTAAAAGTACTGTAATTAATGTACTGTGTCTGTTATTCATCAATAACAAAAAATATTAGAACAACAGTAGTAAATAGCTACGCTTTTTCACTAGGCAGTCGCTTGTATAAAATCAATAAGTATTTAGAAATTTATCCACTCACAAAATATAGAGTAAAAAACAAGCTTTATAAGTATTTAATTTCGCTTAAATATGATGCTACGGAAGTGCTCGTTAAGTAACATAATATACTTAAAACTTTTATCCTACTTTCTTCCTTCTTATCTCTATCTCTACAAACACGCACACGGACACACATATCATAATATATATATGTACATAAACATGACCAACATACACACAACATGGTGATCTCAAATTTTAATACTGATCTCTGATTGACTCATATTACACAGGTAAATATACCTAGATTGAGAGTCAGAGTCAACTTAAGACTTTGTATCGTGTTTTTATCCTTTAAAATGTGTTTTATTCATCATTCATTCATTTTTGTACTTTGTTTTTAAGGCTTAATAAAGATATTTTGTGTTGAATAAATTTTAGACGAATCATTTTTGTTTTTCCATTTGAATACATAAAAGATGATGATCTATATAATTTTTCCGCTGGTAGTGGAACCAACGCCCATACACATTTTTCCATTCAAAGAGTTACGTCAAGCAGTTATAAAGAAACATTTTATGCTATTACATAGCCAGCTCTGTAGAATTAACTATTATTATGTCTTTTGTATGGGTATTTACGTATCTTTTAATATCTACGTAAAACGGATTCCAGTTTTATGCAATAGGGCAAATAAGGAGTTTAAGGATGAAACTTGAACATGTGATGTGACATTTTATTTTCTAATATTGGGTAAATACGTGCTAATCCCCGAATTATGAAGAGTTGCGTAGAAATGACAGACGTCCAATGCTTTTTTCTTTTTAAGTCTTGTTCAAACCGATTTTTCTTTGAAAGTATTTTTTTAACTCTACTGCGTTATTTTTTCAGAATTTCTCACATTATCAATAGTTAGTAGAGAAAGGAAAGCACAACTTTTACGCCTTTGGAAGCTATCCTCTCATATAACTTTGTGTACATTGAAAAAAAAATAACCGTCAATTACAGGTACGACGGGCACCTTTAATTTGAATGTTGTAGTTTCGATACACTATTATAGATAGAGATTTAAAATCTATAAAGATTCAGTAGTTCCCGAGAAAAATAATTGAGGCATACAAAGACAGAGCCCTACACTTGTTAAATTTTCCCCCCACATAAAATTTGGCAGTTTACCTCGAAAGATGGACCTATGGAGGGTCTATAGTCTCTTCTCAATTTTACACTTAAACAAAGCGTACTCATTATACAAGGTGGTCAAATCTATATAAATCCAAAACTAATAGACTATGTTAGAGCATCATGTGAAAACTACTACACGAATTTAAATCAAACTTGACAAAGAGCTGACTTATATCCTGAATTAACATTTGGACACTTTTTTCCCGATAAATGATGTCGTTTCCATAAAATAGATGGATTGGCTAAGAAATAAAGAAAAAGATTTATTCAGAACTACTATAAAACTCACTTAAATTATTAAAATAAAAACAATAAATAAATGTAGTCCTAAATTGGCCTTAGCTCAGCAAAACTGCCGGATAATATAACCAGCGCTGATCTTCTGCTAGGCCCATTCGTGACATACACGAATACAGGCAAACAAGATAAAGATATGAAATGAACTAACAGCAAAAATTAAATAAGTGAAAAAAAAACCATAATAACGTTAACTTAATATTTAAAAAAAAGATTAAATACTTATTAATTACATTAATTGACATTGCTATCTATTTATATTTAAAATTAAAAAAAACGATATCAAATAACTGAAATAAACAATAAAGAGCTAAATAGACGGCGCTTCGATAGCGTTTATTCAATGCATCTATAACAAATACCAAACGTTGTCATAAACAATATATCATCCGTTGTATTATTTTAAATCAAGCTGACTTCGACTCACCTCTATGTTTTGATGAACAGTTACTAGACTACGTGGGCTTAGATTCTTTGTATATATGTAAAAAACCGAATTAAGTTATTTTATAAGTAAAATAAAGCTACTGCTTAGGGTTGGACACGTTGCGTAGCTGCGGAGCAAATTCTATTATATAATATATTAAAATAAATATTTTTATTTAGTTATTTAAATGGTTAGAAAATTCAACAGCATATATAGTTAACTTCACCAGTAAAAATTTACAAGACAAGGTTATTATTAATAAATGGTTTAAATGCAAGTTAAATGTTCAAAAGCCATATTTGGTTTGTGGTCTGGATAGCCTCGAATTGAATACACGTCCGAGTAAGTCGCGAGGTGACTCTAATTTTAACCGCAAACTATCAACAATCCCGTCGCCTTGATACGGAACTGTTAATTAGCGATAATCCTGGAAGCGTTGGTTGTCTTTCTATTCCGTAGCAAATTCGGCGAAGACGGAACCCATGTTTTCTTCATAACTGCATGTGGACAGCAAATGGGACATAACGATTTTTAACTGCTACAGCTGATAGACTAACAACTCACTTGATAGAAAGTGGTTAGCGCCGTATATGGAAACTTGCAACATCAGACGTACTACCAACAAACTACCATACTCAAAGGAGTCGAGAATAACATCTTTTGTAAAAAAAACCTAAAACCTCATATGCGATATGTATTCATATAAGTTCATTTAAAATCTAAATGTGAAAGAGGAACGTTCTTGAGAATCTTTGTATATACGAGCGTAATAGCTTAAAGAAATGAGGATAAAAGCCGCTCAGCAGCGGAGTATTAACAGGAGTTCCGTATATGCTCTTTAGCTATGAAACCATAAACATGTGAATTCGCTTAATTCTACATCGTTGTCAATAAATAAATCACTCGGAAGCTCTAATTAAAAACAAATAGGAACAGCCCATTGCAGTCTGCATTGTTGCTGTGCTTGGGCTTTCAGATTTTTAGGAGTATGGACAGAATATCCGTCACGCTTGTCCAAGGCGACTTGTCATTTTGAAACATATACTATCTCGATGTGCAAGTTAAATAACTGTGTTTTCATTTACCATCAGCTTGTGGCAATTTTAAATATGCAAGCAAATTTCGCTAAGATTCGAACTCACTCTGTACATTGCACTGTTTTAGGTCCGGTAGGCGGGATGGTCTAAAATATTTCGGCTGTCTTTTGCTTATTACATGACCCTGACTTAGAGAAAGAGTCTCTAATTCTGCGTAGTGTAATCAACCGCAAAGCCATATTGGGTTTTTAAATATGCAAATTAAATTTAACCTAGACTATCTCTATGACAAGGTCTATCTATGCAAATGTAATTATAACGAAACATAATATATAAGGTAATTTACAGTTAAGGTATCACCGGAAGTTGGCAATGAATTCAACAGGAAGTATCGCGTGACCCAAAAGATGGTCTGTTCTTGAACAGAGCGGTTACTAACGAAATGTGAAGAACCTGATTTTAATGAAAGGTAACAGAATAGAATGCATCAGAATGAAATATAATACTGATTTTCTTTATACATGTGTTTGTTTTTCATGGACCTGATGGTGCAATAAAAATACACGCTAAAACTCGAATTAACGTCGCATTGTTTTGACTCCAGAAATTAGGACAGTTGAATTGAGTATCGGTCCTCGGTCCTAAGTTCCTAACCGATAGCCGCTATTTACACAATATCTATTCATGAATTACAATTATTAGAATTTTTATCTCTTAATATTCGTAAAAATTTGTTCGAATAACCTCCGAAACGAAGGATGAGCAATTAAAAAATTCCTAAAATATATATATATATATATATATATATATATATATTTCAGTTCTGAAAACATGAGTATAATAAAGTTCAAAATCCCACAAGACCGAAACGTTAGTGAGACTAATAAATTAAAATGCTAATAATCAATACTAAACTTAAACTCAATTATTAAGTAGATGACAATTTAATATGTTTGCTAAGATTTTTATACCTAACTCATAATTCTAGTATATAATTAATTAGATATAAACTCAAAAATATAATTTTATTTGCTTCGAATCTTCGAAGTCTTTTTAAAATTTAAACATTACTCAATGTCATAAAAGGTCATGTCCATTAGCAACTAGCTACTACCAGTATTTATTTTTAGGGTTCCGTAGCAATTTAAAAAATAACAAACACTTATTGTCGGTCCGTCTATCCTTATAGTGTCGCGGTCGTTTTTCTCAGAAATAATACATTTGTATAGACAGTAAGGTATATATGAAATGAAATGTAACTTGAATATTGTCTCGGGTTTCGTCTTCATTTTGACAAAAAAGAGACCCTTATGAAATCGCCATGTCAGTCTGTTTGTATATCTCACAGTCATTTTTCTCAGTAACTACTGGCTCTATATGTGGATGAAATTTGACAAGAAGATTTTGTGCGTAGTACAACTCTGCAAACTTATGTAGTGAAATCACGATTCAAAACAATTATTAAAGTGGCCGCCATACGTATAACGGAGGTTGAAATTTTTTTCAGTGTGGTCTTGTGCAGAATATTTTGAAAATACTTAACAATATTATTTTATGACCTTTTTATTAGTCAATAGATGGCGATAAATTAGCTTCAGAAATCATGAAAATTATGTCTTGCCTCTAATTTTTAAAATAGAAAATTCTGAAAAAAAAACAACAATTTATTTCTCTCTCTTATAAAGGTGTAGATTTCTTTCTTATCCAGTTTTGATAAAACTCAGAGTAAAATAATTTCATCTCAATAACTTGGAGGTGATTTAATATTTTGTTTTTATAATTTAAATCGTTTGACGAAAAAAAAACGAAAAAAACACGTTAGGTCGCATATCGTGAAGATTCATTATAATTTTTTTTGTATATTATAGGTAGAAAACCGTTGTTTTGTTTGAACCCCACTTCAACCTTTTGCGGCAACAGCAGGCTTTTCCTTAAACCTTTGGAAACGAATATCTCTCCATTTTTTAATAAAAATACAAAAGCCATTAAGAGATATCGTTATGGTTGCTCAAGATTTACTCAAAGATATTGCACACGATCTATGTATATTGAAAAAAAACCCCGTAATTATATGTATCGGGGCTACTCCTAAGCACATGCTCTAGCTTCCTAGTCGATAAAAAACTTATAGTTATTAGAAATGTGGACCAGTGGTGTGGACTTCGTACAACTCGATTCCTCATAGCTTACCATAAAGAGTTAAACGTTAGACTAGCGACTACGGACCAAAAGGTCGAAATCGCCATCAATTTATTGGCGCTTTTGTTTTTATATTCAATAAATATATGCCCGATATTATTGCATGAAATAGCAACTCATAACCCGATCAGGTACCGGCTTTTGTTTCAAAATATGTGGTAAGATTTCAAAATTAAAAATGAAAAACTTAATAAGAAATATAACGCGAGTTAGGCGTTTTTCCAACAGCGGTGTAGTCGGCGCTTGCATCATACATACCGTATGTTTTTTTTCAACTAGCTTAACTTAGCTGAAGTTCCACCCCGCGCCACTGATGTGACACATGTTACAGTAAGGTCCAACATTATTTTGCATTTAATAGAACAGGTGCTAAAATAACATCGTATCATCTTACTTTAAAAATAACTTGATATAAATAAATACTTATAAATTACTAATTTACATAAATTTGAGCTGAATATTTACTATCATCGGTCCCAAAATATACTGGCTGGTAGAATGCCATAGAAAAAGATACTTGTTTAACATTTTACTGGCCTTTGACATATCGGGTCTTTACCGCCACTATAATTCAAGCGACATTTGAACTAAAGCATATTTTTGTTGCAAAACGTATTTTAATTAATCAATGTCTTTATTTGTAAGAATGTAGTTTATTCAGGTGTTATACAATTGTAGACGTACTGTACATTTAAACACATAGTGGGGTACAAAATAAATGAAATATTACAATTAAATTAATATAAATATTCTAATCAAAAAAGTCGATTTTCGTCAATATATAAGCATAATTATCATGTCAATAGAAACAATAATAAATAGATCACTAAGATGTTCTATATAGATAATGACGACAAACACTTTTTAAATAAATATCTACAGTCAGGTATAGGAACACTCCTTGATCAGCCACTTTTTTAAGACTACAGTGAATTTTCTTGGGGTGCGTTTGTAATATTTATTTATTTGTTTTTCAAGTTTTTTATTATTTATAATTATCTCTGTATTTTGTTTTCAGACATTCAGTTTTTGATTCAGTAGGGGGTAATCTAACTGAAACTGAGAGTATTAAAACCAAATAATAGTTCAAAGTACCTTCACCAACAAAATAAACATAATTCCAAATTTCTCTTAAGATAAAGGCTCAATAGAAATGAGTTCATCAGATTTAACGTCTGATTTAATTAATAAAAAGTATTCGTTTTTCTTTACTCTCCTCATATTCGAAATGAAAAGCCGTGTTATAACCTCGAGAGAAATGTCTATATAGACATTCGGACTATAAGCACCCTCGATCGTGCGCTAAACCATCGCATGCCTAAATAGGTCACTTTCAAGCTTCGAGTAACAATCTACTATTATAAATGTTTAAACAATAATGTTTGCGCTATTTGACTCCTTTTACTTGTAAAGACTTAGTAAATCATAAATATGTACGCTCATGTAATATCAATGAAACTACGACTTTTTGTAAAAAAATAAAATTTGCCTCAGATGTTTCGATTCTCTGCTCCCGAATTAAAATTACTGTGACAAACATAATAACAATGATTAATTTATTGAATTCGTTTTAATTGTTTTAAACCACCAAATATTGATATGATTGAATATGAACAATAAAGAGTTTTCATTCATTCCTTCATTCATAATATGTATATAGGCAGATGGACAGAGGGACAGCAGTGGAGTGGACATATTCAAATAGCCGCTTCTCCAGACCGCAATCAAGCGTTTCCGCTACATCGTTACCTCAAAACACTGCCTTATTACAAAGAAACAGTCTTTCGCAATTTATTTACTTAACAACCAGTCATGATTACATCGAAAGACCGTGGGGTTTTTCTGAAGCCTCATGATTCATTAAATAAATAACACATTATATTATTGTTTAACATATAATGACGTACAAAATTATATGTATATCTACCAACGTTAATAAACCTTCGAGGGAGACATCTGTTTTAGTAAGAAAGACAAGATAGAACAGATTACAAACTGTAAATAGACGCAGTTGGGGATTCATCAGTAGACTGAGTAGACTTTAGGAACGCCAAAGGAAATGGGGACTACCAAAGAAATGTAATTTGTTGAATATGGCTTAAAAAAAGTGTTACAATTATTTCTTTTTTTGCATCAAAGTTTGCAAGACACGAAATCTTAAAAATAACGTCACAAATACAATAGGTTATCTATACAATACCATAATACATTTGCGTGAATAAATTTCAACCATCATTAATATGAAAACACACCATACCATTAATTTATTCAAAATAACTAAACCCATTACAACTATAAAAAATTTGGACATAATAATAAAAATATTAAAATTACTCTCATCTTTTTACAATCTCATCCCAAGAATGTATAAAAACGTATCCAACTCCCTTGGGGCTAAAACTTTCTTACAGGTACTATAGGATCAAAAAATTAAAACAAATTAAAATGCTTTACTCCCTAGTTCGCAAACATAACTAATTACGGGATAAAGATGGTGCATATAAGGACTAGTGCGTAAATCATAAAGTTAGAATTTCATTGATTTTTTCAATTTATGTGATTGTGAACTAAGGTTTCATTGCTTAGTAAAAATAAACAAGTGCGTGTTGAATCACGACTATCAAAGCATTTCGTAGAGCTAGAGAGCCCTACAATGGACAGTTAAATAATAGAAAATATCTTATATAACAGAAACTACTTAACAGATTTTGTTCAAAACAATTTGTAGAGAAAGTAATTTTGACAAGTTGTGCCCTGATTTTGCTCAAAGTTTTCCACTTCACGATTCAAAAGTCAAAGACACGATTTTCACGACTATGGAAGTAAGTATCTCGCTATATTTACTTAAATTGTCATTAAGTAAAATTGTTTTTTTTTTTAATATGACTAACGATACCCTACTCGTCGATGCTCATTGAAATAAAATTACAGGGAAAAACGAAAATTTCAACCGCTTATTATACGTATACGGAGCTTCCATTATCATTGTTTCCTCCTAAGCTTTAAAACCTTTTTTCATAATGAAATGAAATGAGTATTTTATTTGATTTTTGTTTCGACGTAAAATCGTAGTTTTATTATATTATTATTTACTAGTCGCGAAAACTTAAGAAAATACCCATAACTTTTTTATGACTCTAATCATGAATATAAGTCGTTGCTCACCTCTTTTATGATGGTAAAACGTAGCTATTCTAACAAAGGCAACTCTCCTACCTCCAACTGTATGACGCATCCTGTGTATATATGGAAATATTTACGTTATTAACCGCTAGAACCATTATATTATATTGATAAAATCATTAAATTAACATATTCATAAATCAAGGGTAAAATAAAACCACAAGTTAACATATTCAACTGATGTTGTTACAGGAATTGTTTTGATCTTGTTGGTGTTTGACGTTATTAAGTTCTAGTTAATTAAGTACACGTTTATGAATAATAATAAAATATTTCTATTGAAAAATAAAGTGTAATCTCTGCAGGTGTTTATTTTGGGATGGATTATTACCTAACACTCGAATGCCAATGAATTAACATATTTTATTTCCCCAAAATTTATGATTAATATAGATAAAGTGGTTTTTTAAACTTTGATATCTTTTTTTGCTTATTTTTACTTGCTTCGAGGTTATATAATCAAAGTTTACTTGCTATTTATATGTAAGATCATCTAGGCTATATAAGCTCAGTAAGGCCTTATTTAGCATAACTCATGAGGGCATGGGATAATATGTGTACAGATTAATGAGATTAAAATCTTTTATGAACTGCAAGAACTCTACTTTTCTAATCCAAAAAAATAATATTTCTATTGCATAAATAACAGTTATCACTCGTTCCCAAGAAGAAGTGACTTCTTTCATATATACAAGTTATATCTATGGTGACTTCTCTTCCCAATATGACAGCCTCGCTTCCATAGACACGATGCTTCGCTAGTGACATTGACAATATATCACTTTTGACAATGACATTGCAATGTTTCTTCTACATATATATAATTTCTTATCGACTTCTCACTTTTATTTACAATCTAAATATATTGCAAATTTACATCTTTCATAAAATTTCTATAATCTAATATTTCATGCTAAAGTTATATCGCCTATTGTTTTGTTAGGTAGGTTTATGGCAAAAACTGAAACTTTATGTATTCGTGGTGTCCCTCTAGCTTTTAATGTCAAATATTTTCTCAGAAGCGACTTCTATACATATGAAATTTAACAGGAAAATGTGATCTACATGACGCTACAGTCACTGTATTTTTTTAAACCAATTTGAACGAAACTACTGGTTCATACGTAAAATGAATGTATTTTTAAGAACTGATGTAATTGTAAACAGACGATATCGATAAGTATGCACTTAACTGTTGTACAATAAGGAACCTATAAAAAGTCCTTTCAAAAATATTATGACAACATTGTAACAATCCTGTTATTTTGAGATATGTTGCCTAAGTAAAGGCCTTACTCACCATCATCTCGGCTTGATCGCTGAATACACAATGGATCAGAATCATATTGAAACTTCTATATTGTTTCATAATATTATATAACAGCCCATAAACATCCCACTGCCGGGCTTGGCCTTACACAACAGGGCAACGGACAGTATATCCGCCACGCTTGTCGGCTATGTCGATGTGTGGGTTTCATCACGATGCTTTCCGTCACCGTTGTTGGCACGTGGTAATTGTAATAATATGCACATTAGATCAAAAAACTTTTTAAGTGGTGCATGTGTTCCGGCCAGAATTCGAAACCACACCTTTTGAGTTTGGAATGCATTCAACATCCATTATGCTACCACGACAATATTGTTTTACTAATTTTATTTTTTATTACTAGGGTGTTTCGAATCCTGACTTTCGCACCCCGGCGTCCAGCATGGTTAAGACGGCACTGTCTCGCTCATTCTTCTCCAAAATCACTGCATCTAGATGGATTAAATTTGACAGGAAGGTGTAGTCTGACCACACAAAGTTATGTAGTGAAATCGCGAAAAAAAGATTAGTGATCATTAAAAAAAGTAAAAAAATGGTTTCAACATGCCACTAGTACGCAAGTGTCAGTGTGAAGCATGCACAGTTAGCGTCTGCCGAGCATCAAAGCCGACTCATTGCCGTTGAAAGTTGGACCGAATAAACGTTTTAATATCCGTGTTGTATTTTATCGAAGTGTAAATGCTACCCCAAACCGCAAACCACCATATAGTGGACGTTTGTCATACCTGTTAGCTTCATCTATATTCACATGTAATAATTTAATAAGATATAGTTAAGTTTACCATTACTAGTTACCAAGAAATAATTATTGAGTTACGTGGAAAATCATCGCTGTTTAATTAATTAGATAGAATTAACTTCAATTGCAATATAAAATATGCAGTCACGTTTTTAACAACCCGATGACATCGTGTACTATAGCTACAACCTTGTCCAACGGCTTCTTATACTTTTGACAGGTTCAACATTGATCAATTCGTGATGCCCTTTTTTTGAGGCGGGTGAATTACATTTCGCACACTACCGGTCCTTTTGTAAGGATTAGACCAAAGCGATGAGAGGTGAAGGCACGAATAGCCACCAGAGTCAATCGCCGGCTTGTGTGGAGACTCGCTACACAATACTCCGCTACACCCACCCTCCTCACATGTGCCCCACGCTTATGGCAGGAAGAGCGTGAGACTTAGAACGTAGTTACGCCCCGGAGTTCCGGCTTGAGAATATCCCGGGAAGCAGTGCAAACTCACTTCGACAACAGTGGGATGACTCCTCCGCTCTCCAGATGCTAGAGGGCCGCTAATTCGCAATGTCATTCAACCGTTCAACCATAGGGCCTGTCAAATATATTATATACTAAACTAACAGCCCAAAAATATACCACTGCTGGGCGCGGGCCTCCCATTATAGGCGGGAAAATATATTATATATATATACCTATAATATTGTAAAATTCTAAACATACCGTGCCTGTGCATTGAAGCTACGAGTATTTAATGGAGTGATAATGATGGAGAACACGATGAAATTTTTAATTTTTGTGTCGGTTTGTCTGTTTGTTCATGTTTCAAGTAAAAACTACTCGGCAATTCCGATGCGGTTCTCACTGACAGATAACTTATTGTTAGACATAAAATCTACGCTCATTTTATACCGAAAATCGCGTGCAAATTTTGGTGGGAATAATTTCAAATGTCCATATATAACAACGATTTCCAATGCGATATTTCCAGTGATCGATAGCAAATTTTTATGTAATAAAATGTGTGACTCTTTTTTCCCGGGAATTCTGTGGGAGTTTACCCGGAAGCGTTTTGAAGTTGTTCTGGTGCTTCAAAATTAGCTTATTTCGACATAGTTTTCCCTAAAACGACAGTTTACATTATTTTTTAAATGCTGCGGTACTTTGTGTCTGGGGAATTTCAAGTCAAGTGTGGACTGAGTCCCGAGCATATCTTAGTATAAAATAAATATAATAATTAAAAGAGATATTATATACTCTGACATTTACATATGCCCGAAATCTCAGAGTGAGATAAATAAACTATAATAATCGCGTAGGTCACGACCACGGTACATGTTGTCTTCTATCAGCACCAGCCTGGCATCTAATTTATATAAAACTGCATGATTGAGGTATGATGGGACTTAAATTGGCTGTAAAGTAAATGCAGTTGGCCAATTTTTTGTTTTTTGTTACAGGTCGTTTGGCGGTAATAATGTTCAGCATATGCACAGTGGTACTCGGGATCATATTGTCTTTCGTGCCATGGTTGGATTATATTATATTTAGGGTAAGTTATTTGTCACGCTTCCTACGATTTATCTATTTTAAAGTAAAATCAGAAAACAACAGAAAAAGATTATAAAAGCAATTAACATTTGCTGTTATTTATTATCATTTGGCTACGGAAAACACCTTTTACTTTTATAAGAGGGTACTAAGTGGATATCACTACGCTAAGTTCGTCTTAACTAATAAATTAAATATATAAAGTAAATAAATAATTTGAATGTAAAGTATAGTAGATGAAATTTAAATACTCTTGATTTATGAGCCGAGACGAAGTCGAGGGTTTACCATTGTCATAAGTTTGAAAAAAACCAACAATCGCACGTGTCATACGACGCTTTTCAACATATTTGTGAGAAAACAGTACTACTATAGGTAATAAAACATAAATATCAGTCGGAAAGTCGCAACAATCTTCGACGGGTCTAATATAAAAATGGTTTTTTTAAATATAAAAATGGCACGCAGTTGCAAATGGCGCCACGTGCGCTTGATGAATAATAGAACTACATCTTTCGTTTCATTTTCTCTATAATAGTAAAGTGAGACAGTGAATTGATTAAAAGTGCTTCTAGGGAGGTTCGATTATTCAACTTATCTATTCTCGTAATGTGAAACTCTTTGATGGAATTCTTGTATATTTTTTCGATTGTGTGATATGTAATTTTTAACTTTCGAGCTATTTATTCTGCATGCTTCGTAAATGCAATTTTTGAACAAATTTGATGAAAAAGTATAACATTTTTATGCGTAAACTTCACTTTGAGAGCTTAGTGTTCGGTCTACCTATATTTTAAATTGCTTTCATTATTTGAATTCTACTTGCCTTGACCCGTTTCAGAATTTTTGAACAAAATAGTAAATTATGTTTCCATCTGTTTAATATGATTATTGATTGTACATTGCTTATTTTATGTGTATGTGGCGAACAATAAAAGGGTTTTTTCTACCAAAACTCATACTTCAAAAGTTATTGTGGACGGGATAATTATGACGAATTTAAAAATACTTTTTGAATTATATAAAATAGTGGTTTGTAAATATCGTTTTATTTTCGAAATCTCGCGAGTATATATTATAGCATTGAAAAAAATAGTATTAATTTTCCATGTTTACAGTGAATTATTTTCAATCCCCAATTCCATGCTGGCGGCTACCTTTGCTATTTATGACTAGACGTCGTCCTGCCCGGAAAAGCTTAAATCGATATGCCGACAGCAGCGCCACCTACCGGGTCAAATTGTAAACTAACTCAGAAACTTCTCTGGCGCATGCACAATAACTTTGCTAAACATCATCACATGATCAAATGTATAGTTTACGATTCTATAAAGGACATACAGACAAACATGCATTTTTATATATAAAAAGATGATGATTTATGTTTTCACCATTTCAATACAGCATTATGCGACGGCATGCAGATTATTCATACTCCATACATATCGATCCAGTACTTTCCAAAAAAATACATACAAGCACAGAAAACATAATCGACAAACATGACGTAATCGGTTTTTTAGCCACAACAGCTACGGAACCTTAACTAACTAACTCCGTTGGCTCAACGACCCAAAGTGAGTCCTGCCCTCCGAAACGAGAGCACGCCATTTCCTTCTGTCATGCGCAGTGTCTTGCCAATTGTTGGCTTGAAGTGCGGTCAGGTCAGCTTCCACTCTATCCCTCCAGCTATTTGGGACGACCAACCGGGCGCCGACCCAGTATGCTTTCTTCACTCCCCGACCCTCTTCCATCCACTCTACATGACCGAGCCAGCGGAGACGAAACCTTAATTTCTTTTAATTGTAACAGGAACTCAGGCTGTGGAACGGTTCAATAAGCTACAGTTACTGGCAAAAACCAGGCGTAACGAGACTGACCAAAGTTTATATTTCAACGTGACAAATCCACAAGGATTTTTGGAAAACGGCGAGAAACCGAAATTAGTCGAAGTTGGACCATTTGTTTATCGGTAAGTTTTAATATCAATATTTACGTAACTAGGTTTCGCCCACGACGTCCTCCGCTTTGGGTGCGTACAAAAGATCACCGTTGTTTTACTGAGAGAATTTGAAGTAGTGAAAATATTGCATCGGAATCAGAATTTTTCATTCAAAGAAAAAAAATTTCGGCCGCGTAAGAGGAAAAAAACACCAGGTACATTTGCCACTGGATGCTACCATGTCTAAGTATGTCGCCATAACCATGTGTTGTTCCGCATAGTGACCAGTTCCCTAAAGAGAGCAGCGCATTCGTGCACCAATGTATAATGTAATAAATCCGTATCCAAACTGATACCTGGCCAGATTTTAAATCCGGTTATTTGCTGTCGGTCAACAAAAACCGCATGAAAATCGGCCGGATAGTTTTTGCGTGAATCCCGAACTAACAGACAAACACAAACAATATAAAAAACAAAAACTACATTTTTACAGGTTTATCCTGTGTTTTAAATTCGAATGCAACTCCTGTTTGCTTGTCTGTTATGATTTCACGGAGAAAACTATTAGACCGATTTAGCTGAAATTCGGTATATATGTATTTTTAATACTAACGGTGGACAAGGGATGGTTTTAAAACCCCCATAATAGGATAAATTTATGTCAAGTTTATCCCAGAAAATAGGATAGTTTGTGCTTATTTCTGATTTGTCATTTTCGACATTTCTTTCGTTTCAATTGTGTCTGTCGTTTCGGTTATTTCGGTCAATTTGGTAATATTAATCATTTTAGTCATTTTTATCATTTACGTAGTTTATATAGACGGGGGATAGATAAATTAAACGAGCACGGTTTGAAATAGGGGTTGAATGTTAGTATGAGACCAAGTTTATAGATATAAAAAATCATCGTCTATAAAAAAATGCGATGGTAACTCTGGGTACGTGAAAACTTAACAGATATGTTAAACTTACACGGAAAAATTACTATGAATAATGGATCGGCTTTCCTGTAATTTTGTTTAAATGTAGTTTTAATACCGAAACTCGACATAAATAATTTTACTTAACAAGCTGGGAAAAGAAATAGCTTGCGATATAAAATGAAGTGAGTCTTCCGGCGGCAAATAGATCAAACAAAGATTTAGTACAATGTAACCTGTATTAACGTCTGCTCTTTAAACTAGAGGCACGCCGATGAAGATCCAGTGGTTGCCTCGCGGTGCAGCCGGGGGTAAACTATAGTAATACTAATAATACATACTATAATACATAACATTTATTATCCATTAGTGATATGGAGAAGAATAAAAAATAGTAAAAACAACTCATAAATCGTCTGGTCCGACTGACCTCCGATATTTATTTATATACACTTCTCCATGGCGGTTGGCAAGCTTAATACATCTTGTTGTATAAATTCATCATGTTTTCCTCCACCGTTAGCAGATGGAATTCTAACAATATGCGCATACTTTCAGGCCACTATTGGAACTTGCGCCCTTTGGCAGTAGAAAGTATGTGCTAACAACTAAGTTACAGTGGCTAAAATGGAGACAGTTAACCGGCTTGACATGTGACAAACTAGTGCCACTCAATCTTAAAGGCCAGATACATTTCGTAATACAGCAGGTCATCTTACACAGGGCCGAATGTTGGGCCACTAAGTGATGACTCACCAACGTCTCCACTCAGACGATTGTGAATGTTGAGCTAGATATGTGATATTAAAGAATGGATAAGGCAAAAACTGAGTACATAAGGACATCTTCAAATTGCAACTTCCAAGTTGCAATCGATTCCAATAAATTAAGAAGTATACGATTAACAAATTATTTTATTTTAACTGAAAACAATCAATAATTCATTAACATAGACTATTCTATTCGGCATAAAGGTTAGAACTATATTGGCATCTAAGTGTATAAAAATATTATGTTTCGTAATCAAAATTATAGTACTAATGTCAATAATAATAATTCAATAAATACTTAAATCTAAGAAAAAGTTATTTGCTTTAGTAATACTTTTTATGACAAGACATAAGAAAATAAAAAAAGACATTACATAAGCTGCTAAAAAGTTGAAGGTGAAGGCGGTGTGTGATTTCTCAATATGGAATTAACCGAATTCTTAAAACATAAGGCTTAATAGTAATGTAACTGGAAACTATTTTACCTTTATCCGAAATATACTGCGACCGTTATTTAAAGTATGGCATCTATCAAACTGATTTTCGTTGGTACGTGAACTATCAGTATTGATATAATTAAAAATAGGATGATATAGAAGTCACACATTGCCGGGTCGATAAAAAAAACTATTTATTATCCAAAAACAACAACAAAACATAATATGTATATATTAAGATTTGTTGTCTTTAAAACGTAGAAAATACAAATTTAATTACTATTTATGTTTAAGTACCTATTTATATTGTACGTAAATTCCAGGTCACTAATATTTAAAAGAAATTGTTGACAGACAGAACGTTGTCATGTGATACATTTCTAAAGAAATAAGCTAGTTATGATGTTTTAATTATTTTATACCGTTACAAAGTTAGTTCATCAGTATTTAATAGTATATGAAACTTCTAATGGGGCCCCTTAGAACAGCTCAACCATAATTCGATTATTTAACACTAACTTCTCGTAACGAACTGCGGCGCGATCGGCACTTTTCCCAATATGGATTTCCTTTAGCCGGCTTCACTCTGAGAGATAGTTGCTCAGTCGGCCTATTTTGTTCGTCTGAGGGTTTTATAATGATTTCTTTCTTGTCAAAAAATGACTTCGGAACACCAAATACGATAAATTACGTATGTGTTTGTATTTGTTTAAACACTCGATTTCACTGGTGCCGTGATATTGGGTAATTACGTTTCGCTTGACTGCCGCAATACTACGGATGTACCGTTGGCAGTCGGCTATCATTTGTACCTTGAAATTTCGCGTTTGACGATTGTTCAATCTTTTATTATTATCTTATTATTTTACTTATTGCGCAAGTAGTTACCTTTCTTACTTTGTTAGAACACATAGTCGTTATTCAGATCTTGAATATAATAAAGTTACCTTAATATAGTTAACAGGTAGCTTCCAAAATCGTGAATATTGTTTCCCCTCTATCTTTTGAACTTTGTAATGTGGTGGAAAATTCTAACGAAAGCATCCAATTTTGAAACTTCAACAATATTTTCCACAAAAAATATAAAGTTATTATTAAAATTAATAGTTAGTATTAAAGTTAATTCGTTGAGTAAGTTTTGATATATGAGAATATTTCGATGAAATTATTTTTTTAGTTCAGGAGCCAAAAGCCAAAAACTTTGTTTACAAATTTGCATTTACATTAAAACAATACTTAAATCTAAACATACTAATATAACGCCTAATACTATATATTAGACAAATAATAATGTGGGTCTCAGATTACCGTCAGTTGGACACGTTTCCAAAACCCTGCCCGCGGCCACGTTGGATGGAACCTAGAGCCTTCCTTCCTAGAGCTACAACCCATAAGTTGTGGCTTTAGGTCATATGAAACTTATCTATCAAACTTGTGAAAAAGTGACGGTAATTATTAGACGGAGTCATTACATCAAAAGCCACAAATATGTATCAGTTGTCTGAATTTTAGGTATTATTCATTAAATTTTAAGAAGTTATTGTAATTTTTATTACTTGAACCAGGCAAACAGTCATGATTTTGAACAGAAATAAAGATAAAATAAAGGAATTTTATTTGTCACCAAAAATATAACAAATTTTGCCTTAAAATAAAGACTGGATACTAATTAAGACAAAATCAATAATGTTTATGTTTTTTTTGTTACAGAGAAGATATGGAGAAAGTGAATATAAAATTCCACGAAAATGACACAGTGACGTATCAGCACAACAAAATACTAAGATTTGTGCCGGAAATGTCAGTGGACAAGAACCAGAAGCTAGTCGTTCCCAACATCCCCTTATTGGTTAGTAAAACTATGAAGTCTGACCGCATTGCCACTTATGTTATGTTAGTTATGTTTATATGATTTAAACAATACAATTATTAATTATAGTATATGTATTATTCTGATGCACAAGCAATATATTATTATATGTATAGTTTCATCAAATCCCGTTTATTAGTTTTTAGGTGAAAGAGTAACAAATAATCATCCGCACAAATATTCTCGTTTCGTTCTCTCGTAATTTACTCCATTGCAAACTTGGATTGAACACCCCTGCGCATAATTCAACTTTCTACAACAATTCTTTTGTCAAGGCTATACAGTTTTGGATCACGCTGCCTGTTGCTATCAGACAAGTAAAATCGCTACTGACATTTAAAATTTAAAACAATGACCACAAAACATTACCTGTCGTGGAATATCATAATAAAAATAAATATAATTAATACTTAATTCTTTATTGTCCACAAAAAGTAACATACAAAATTATACAAAAGTGGTGATGCACACAGGCGAGCTTAACCCTATAAGAGTTTTCTTCTAGCAAACCTATGAGTCTAGCGAGAAGGGGAGACGCAAACGGCAGGGTTGTGTACACTAAGATATTTTACGATTAAAGTATGTAATAAATAATATAAACAGATTAGCAAAACTAAATTATATACAAGGTACACTTAGATACATACATTTATAATGTACTAGCGACGGTTCGAGTCAATGGATAAAATTATTAGTTATTTATTTTTTTATATAAATTCTTTGATATTATCTATTGAAAAAACATAAATCGTTGGTATTAAAATTAAGCGAATAGGTATAATAGGACAGAAAGGACTTTTTTTATATGATTATAAGATGTTCAGACAGTGCTCTTTGACTTTTTGCTGAAACTACTCTCCGATGAACCAGCTCGGATCGTTTGTGGCAGGGCGTTCCATAGTCTAACTACGTGGACGTATTCATTATTCATCTATAAACTATTTATACTTTGTATAGATATGTATGTATATGGTATTTATATTAAATATATATCTACTAGAGTTTAGATCAACTACTGGTGCGTGCCTCTTGTTCAAAGAGTAGGCGTTAATACAGGTTACATTGTACTAAATTTTATGTTGGTGCTATTCGTCTCCGAAACATTTATTTCATTTAATATCGCAAACTATCCCCCCACCTCCCGGCAATTAAATTAATAGTATTTGTGTCAATTTTCGGTGTTAAACAATATTACAGCAACTTCTAGGAATATTGGATCGGTTATTCAGCATTCCTAGTAGTTTTTCCGTGCAAGCTTACAGATAGACATATCGATTTACTAACGATTTTTTTTAGACGACGAATCTTTATATCGATAAACTTGAGAAATACATCTCATACAAACTTCCATTCTCTATTTAAAACCGTTCTAATTTTAGTTATAAATTAATCAATTTGCTATTTAATAAAATACTAAAATAAAAAAATATACATAAAATTACAAGTAAAAATGTATCAAATCGTCGTGGAGTTCCAAACGCTGCGCATTCCTCGCTGTATGCAACGTTATCGTTGCCTAATAAAGCCTTGTCACGTATAATCGCCGTCTATGTAAACTACATAAATGACAAAGATGAAAAACAACCAAAACTACCAAAACACGAAAATGTCAAATCATAAAGAAACAAAACGTCCTACTTTCTGGGATAACCTTAACATAATCTATCCCGGATAATCGGATACATTTTGCTATCCGATTATCCGGAATGAAAAATCCCTCGTCCTCCTTAGTATTGAAATAACACAGGTACCAAATTTAAAAAAAAGCTTAACAGTTACTTTTGCATTCAAAATATTAATAGGGATTTAATATATTTAATATCTGTATTTATAACATTTGTGTATTTATTACTAAAATTAAGTAGTCGTATAAATTTGCATATACCACCTCATGTCAATTCATTTCTGGGGAAGAGATCGCCTTTTAGCGATAAAAATGCCCATTGTGCATAATTAGTATAGTATTAGTCTGTGACTTCATTTTTGTAATGGTATTAACTAAAGTGTCATCTATCTATCTATGTGTCCACATCCCACATCCTTACTGTAACGGTAGCATACGCGGAGAGACCCAGTCTTCAGTTTTACTTCATAGGCTAAGCGATTCAAAACCATCTCATAATACGGCATCGTCAACATACAAAAGCACCACACTAGATGAAGTCGAGGGGGTTGGACTGATGGACAGATGCCCCGTCCATTGGTATGATCAGTACACCATTTGCGGCCAGAGTAACGCTTTTGTTACTACGAGTATGCAAGTCGTTGTCGTGAGATACCTCTCGGACTAATTTAGATGACAGCTTTTAAGAATTACGAACCAGAGTTGTGCGACTGTCCTTGCTTTCGATAAAGTCCATATTCTTAGTGATCAGCGTATTCTGTTCCAGACAGTCACTTCATTCTCACCGAATCTGGCCGGTTGGCTATTTCACATTCTGGTCTCCGGTCTGGCGATGACGTACAAAGACAGAGCCAAGCCGTTCGTCCAAGTCACTGCTGAGGAATTGGTTTTTGGGTAAGTCTACTTCTTTCAAAACCATAGGTATAGTACCTATGGTTTTGAGGGGGTTTTTAGGGTCCTGTAATCATTTTGTCAGAAACGGAACCCTCATGAAAGCGTCATGTACATGTATCCGTTTGTTCGTCTGTTATTATCTATGTCACAGTTATATACATATATTACACGAAGATGTATCCCATATTATGCCGTTTCACGGTTTCACAATAATGTAACAAGTGAAACAGAAAAAAATACTAAACAATAGTTAAACTCTGTGTGTCGCTCAATCCTTTAAATTATTAGGTGAAAAATTCTGAAAAAAAAACAACATTTAAAATATACAAAATACTTCAAAAGAAAATTCATTTAAACATTTTATTTACTCAGTATTAAACAAATAACATATTACAAATAAAAAATGGAATTTAGGTCACTGGTCGGTAAAGAAAATTGGCTCGAAGAAGACCCTTCGAATTTGTGGCTTTAATATAATGGTTAATTGCCAATGCTTTTTTGATGAAAACAATGTACATTTCTAACTTCTACGTAACCCTTCATATTTTTTGGACTGCGCGATTCTCATGATACATATTTATCCACAGGTACAACGATCCGCTGGTCACTCTTGCGCATTATTTTTACCCCAAAGGGAAAAGGCCGAACAGTCAAATGGGGCTATTACTAGCTGTAAGTATTGGCTATTTTATTTGGAAATTACTACTATACTATTTTAATTTATAATCGATTAGCACTTCACCTACTTTTATCTTTTTAGGGCTCTGTAACAAAATAAGAAAAATATGGTCTTTAGATTTATCAACATGTTTGTCCGTCTTTGTATGTCACAGATTGTTCGATATTACTGGGTCTATAAATGTAATTTAGCTGGGATCTGTGGCTTTTTATATGGCGCCTTATGGTGCAATAAACCGAAAAACAATAAAACTTAGGGGTCGTCATACATGTAGTTGAGTCTTGAAACATTTTTTCACTGTAGACACGTTAGTGGAAGCTAATTCAATAGCATATATATTCAGTCTTTCGTCGTTAGATCAGGAATGACAAACTTATTTTGTATGGTATTTATTATATTTAGATGACGTATATAAACATTTAATGATATTTATATATTTTCATTATTGTAATCAATGTGTTTTTTCACCAATTCTTTTGCCGCGCACGTTATTCATGTAGGATAAATATTAATCGAACTCGAATCGAAATCATGACAACGTTCTTTAACGACTTTTTTTTATTATATTCGGCACTAGTTGCTTTCTTCGTCGTATACGTTTCCCTTTAACTTTTAAACTAAAAAATGGAAAAATCTAATAAAAAAATGGACCTTGTAAGCTTTCAAAATACCTTTAACAAAAATGGTTTGAACAACATATTGAGTAGTTTTTAAATATAGGGTATTTTTGATTATGTTTATTCTAATTCTTCCTTAGACAAATAAAGAAAATAATGGACGTTTGTCACCTCTTCGGGTAGTTCCTACTACAACACACTTACCTAATTTTATTATTAATTTGTTAAATTAATTTTAGTTATAATATTTATTATATGTTTTATTCAATTATCTTTTATTGCGTTAGTTTAGCAGACAGGCCCGCCAGATGCAAAGCGGTTACCATCGCCTATGGATATTTGTAATACTAAAGGGCCACTCCGCTCCCTAAAGGACTGGAATCTGGCCACTAATAGCGGAACACAACTCAAAGTTGTTACTGCGGGATAGTCTAGACTAGGGCCGGTAACCATCCAGGCTGCGACGGGCAAATATGCTACCACCTGTAGGTTGTTCTGTCGTCTCTTACAACAGGCTGCCCGGCCGCAGGAAATTGTATTATTTCTCCGTTCCTGCACGGTTGAAAAAATAAATACTATAAATATTTAAACATAACTAGATACTAGACGAGAGAATATGTATATTGTTTCTTTCAGAGGAACGGAACATTGGACGAGGTGTCCACGATATACGCTGGACAAACCATGAACAAATTTGGCTATTTGGACAAAATCAACGGGTTGGACCACCTGCCGCATTGGAGTGAGAGACCTTGCAATAATATCAGGTAATTTTACACCTAATTATAAAAGCCGTGATCGCTTAGTAGTTAACGCACTCGCGTTCTAAATTCAAATGAGGCGGGTTCGAATCCTGACCAGAAAAATATGCACCTCTCAAGCAGTTTTCTGACCAAATATGCATGTTGTTACAATACTACGCGCTGAAACTGCACATCGACATAATATGCCAAACACACCTTGAACAAGCGCGGCGGGTATACATGTCCCTCCTATAAATAGGAGAGTCTAGCTCAGCAATTGGAATTTTCTGAGCTGTTATTATTATTATTTTAGTTCTATTTAATTCTACATACAATCCCTTAAAACAAAATAGAATACTAGGCTAAGGTCACCGTTTTCTATGGACAAGACGCCAGAAGGTTGCCTGCGTTACTTCGTAAAATCGCCATAGTGACCTGTTGTCCGATGTATGCACCAACACTTTGACCAGACGAAGAGTCATTTTGATAGCTCCCATGGAGTCCTTAGGCCATGAGTTTCTTTTTAAAGAGGCCATGAGCCTATTCAAAAAGTGGCTTATGACATCAGTACGCCATAGTCTAAAAACATCACAACCGCAAGCAGTACAAATAAACAATTACAATACCTATTACAACTATAATATTGAATCTAAATCCATATCTATGCAAATTGACGGTCGAAATAATAAACTTAGAATCGTTAAAATGTTTTATGTAATTGATTTTTCGCAAATAATAGTGTTTGTATTTTTTATTAAACATACAATGAAAGACTAATAAATAATTTATATTTATGATTTGTGAATATTATTTTTTTGTTTTACACCATATGAGTCACAGTTTCCATAGATTAGATATTAATTTACTGTTTAATTTGTCTAATTTAATTATTATCTTTGATCGTTTTTTCTGATGCACCCATTTTTTGTTAAGATTGTATTATTTTGGACTTATTTGAAATTTACTGTTGAATACTTTTAAGTTTAAAAAATAGATCTATATTAGTGTAGTGTGTATATAGTTTTAGTATCGGAGGGAAGAGTAAAATGTTAGAAATATCAAACCCAACGAGCGCTGTAATAACACGAATTTTATTAATCGAAAGTATCCAAATATAAATGTGTTGTAATTAAGCATTTGGCCGCAGTTATTTATTTATAAATTGCTAACCATTGTACATACAAGTAAAATATAATCGCCTAGTAGTTGTGAAAAAGCCCATAAATCCCGCTTTCCAGATGGCGTTATAAATCTTTTTTTCCCTGCGTTTTAATGCACAAAAACACTACTAGAGTTTCGACCAACATTTGACTATTTAAAACATATTTAGTAAACAATTTCATTTTTTTTTACTTATCATGACTAAGAACGTCCTCCTTCACAACATTCTGTTAATGAATGCATTCAAAACTTTTCAAATTCAAAAGTTTTTATTCAATCTAAGTTCCATTGGAGAATATTTTTGGTCATACTGTAAAAGTTAAAAATTATAGCCTCCTAGATTTCCTAGATTTTACTATACATTCACTTACTTTATCATCGGTTGAATTTTGACATTATTTATATAGAGCGTACCTATGTCAAATTTTAACCGATAGTAAGGCAAACGATCTGATTGTAAGATACATGAACAAGCCATATTAAGCCTACTTCCTATGTACACCACTTCGCAACGTGTTATTGCTGTTTATAGAGAAGAAGCCGCAGGAAACTTCCCAAAAAGACATCTAACTAAAGCCCTTTTAAATACTCTGTTATAAATATTGTTACTTATAGAATAGAAAAGAATAGAATGGAACGGTGTGGATTAGAACACATTGCTAACAGCGATTTCTTCAGACTACCAGAATATTTTTTACAATAGAACTATTTCCAGTGGAAATAATTTTATTGTAAAAATTATTCTGGTGTCCGGTACGGCGTACGCAATATATCTCAAAATAGATATTTATTACATGAATTTATGACATAATTTATAGTAAGGAGAAGCATCTACCTGTTTTAGAGTGCTTTGGTAAATAAATTAATTGAATAACAACACGAATCGTTGCCACCAATTAGAGTCAATTTGTTATAATTCACACTTAACTGTTTTAGGACCCGTTTAAGGAATTATTTTATTAATACTGTGAATACATAAAGTAATATTTATTTATTCAATCATTTCATTCAGTCACTTTAATTTAAGGATGATTTACATTAAGTAGTGAACTCACTTGTGAAACTGGAGAGATACAAGATTTGGACAAATCGTAAATTTACTATTATATTAAACTGGCAAATGATAATAAGGATTTAACAAGACTGCCTCTGTGGTTGGGCGGGCTAACCGTTTACCGGCCGGCATACCTCACTGCAATGCAGAGGTTATTTGCTATGGTCTGAATGTCTGGGATCGGCCCGATAATGGTCCATTGTATATAACCATAACACAAGCGTAACTTGTTTAATTTGGGGATATACAAAATGAGTGACTGCAGATTAGAAAAAAATTAGTCTAATTTCGCAAGTTTCACACTTCTTAACTAATGCCTGGCTACCACCTCTGATCTAGAGTATGCAATACCAACCTTGAGTTGTATTCCGCCATCAATGGCCTAATCCAATTCTGCTAATATAATATATTCAGAATGGTTGACCACTGATGTCATAATGACTGTTTAAGAAAAAAAATGTTGTACCTAAATTGAGCTGATAGCAGGCTTCTGCTGCATTACTCCGTAATATAATAAATACTATATGATATAATACTGTGAAAATAACGAAAGTATAACAGAATGCAAGAGAAGACAGCCTAGTGACGCCCTCTTGACATGCAAATCTAAGGCATTTTGAGGATTACATTTTTCTAGGCCATTGTATTTTTTATTAACACTTTCGTGTTCTTGAACAAAGAAGAAATCTAGAACAGACCTTAAGTATTTTGAGTAAAGAACGTGAATATGAAAATTGAATACTTTGTTTCGTTATTTTTAGGGCATCTGAAGGTTCTTTCTTTCCACCTCGAGCTGTCACAAACGAAGACACAGTGCAAATTTATGATAAAGATCTATGCAGGATACTGCCTCTACAATATCGGAAGGATGTATATAAAGATGGTATGTATTCAATGTGTGTATAAACATATATGTATATAGCATGTAAGAAAATAAAAATCGACTAGTACAAAAGGTAAGCTTGTATATTGTATGCTTCGATATTATTTCTTAGGTCATAGCCTGTCACAGTCGCTAAAAGCGGAAACTAGCGTCTACCCGCATTTGACGTCGTCGAAGTCAGTTTGTTTATTAGTTTTACCACTCCCAAAGTCAGTCAAGAAACATATAAAAGGGCGTCAGATTGTTTTGTAAGATTTCTTACACAGATTTCTTGATTTCAAAAATGGGGTGACTGCGCTGCAATGACTGTGAGGGCACCGCATGACGTACCTAAAGTATTATTTATCTATACCATGGACACCGTATAGTACGGCCGGCGCAACTTGGCAAATGTAAACATAGGCTCTGCGAACTTTAGAGCATGTACACTCGTGTGATGAATGGGCATACGACTCGTCAGTGAATACAATAGGTCGCCCTTCATCCCTGTATTTTTTCATTGCTTTGTACTAGTTGGTCACTGTATTTTCTTCACGAGTTTACATGCGCTAAAGTTCGCAAAGCCTATGTTCACATTCGCCAAGTTACGCCGGCCGTATTATACACAGCGAACGTGCGCCACGACGGTGTCTGAAAGATAGTAGAAAAAAAGTGAACATTTTCAACACAGACACAACTCTTCGATAATAGAAAATAATCAATGTCCTACTATTATACCATTATTTTAAACTCATAAACATATTTTCAAGATAAAACTTTTTCACAACATTCATCCTTCAACTTCCCTCTGAAAATACTTAATTTTTTGTAATGTATTTTCAGGCATCCTCGCGGGGCTGTACACTCCCCAAATTCGACCTTCGAATGCGCTGATAAGAACCCTGACAACAAATGCTACTGCAGGGGAGAGAAATGTCCACCAAGAGGCTTGCAGAACATCAGTCCGTGTCAATACAGTAAGCTACCCTTTAACTCTATTGGCCTTACTTATAATCGTTTGTTAAATTTTAAGAAACTGTTCAGCAACTGATTAACGGAAATCTTACCCATAAACTCCTCTTAAAGATAAGAGGTGGTGGTAAAATAACTATAATAACCAATATCGAGAGGTAGTTTAAGTGACTGCTAAGAGGCAAGATGGCAAGTTTTATTTGAAACAGCCATTGATTAGGGGCTTAAGAGTCTCTTATTTAAGAGATAGCTAATCATATCTTAACGAGATTATTATAAGTATGGCCCATTAAGTTTATCCACAATTCAGTATAGCCACGGGAGCGTCAGCGCACGCGCCTACACCTCTCCCGCCAAAGGAGGATGCGGCGACGCCGCAGGTTGTCTATCCGCCCAAAGAAAACTGCCAATATCAACTGTTTACAGGTTGAATCCTACTTCGGGACTTCTGCACAAAGTCACCGTTTTTCCATTCTTATGTATCATGGATATAAATAAATGAATTATATTTATTTACTAGCGAATGTTTTCACGTTGGACAAACGTTGAACAAAGATTACAGTTATTTTGCTAAATTTGAAATCAAATGTTCTTTTGAGCAGTGTAATGGATTTTTTATTATGAAAATACATGAAGCCCGAAAATAATTACTGTTATGAAAGGCATACATTGATTTTAATTTCTTATGCTTTGCCGTAGATCTGGCATAAAGCGAAGGAAGTTTAGTGGGTTTCCCCGACTCGGTTGCTCATAGCAAATATCATAAGGTGCTATTACTAGCTCAACGTGGCGAATCCTTCATGCCCCTACTACACTCTCCCGCGGTTGTAAGCCTAGTTAAAAAGCCTTAGCTAGTTAAAGCGTAGTTGTAGTATTGTTTGTGACCATTTAAAATTTAATTCTTTCTAGATGCTCCTGTCTACTTGTCATTCCCTCATTTCTACGACGGGGACCCCAATTTATTGGACAAAGTCGAAGGTTTAACGCCGAAAAAAGAAAAACATGAGACTTACTTCATGATTCAACCGGTAAGTTGAATACCTTCTAGCGTTGAATAGCTGCACTTCTTAAGGCTAACTGCTGAATTAAAATAAATTTCAATATTTATATTTACTCATAATATACCTATTTAATAAATTTTGTTTGCTGTCAACTTTTTTACCCCAATAATGAAATAAATTAAATTTTAATTTTAATATTGTATTCGATTCAACCGGTTAATTTTGCGCCATCTAGCGTTGAATAGAAGTACTTTTTATGTCTGAGGTGACCCATTTATTATATATCCATTTAAGCCCATTAGGGTTTCATTAAAAAAAAAACTTTATACCATATCATCATCTCGTTATGTATGTTATTAAACAACAGCCATTTACTCAACTACTATATTTACGTGAATGAAATTTAGAGCGGCCACTATTCAAGCAAATGACATACAGAAGATACATTTTTAGGTTCATATGTGTGTTTGGGATATCTTTAGACAATTTTGGAAATCATAAAGATTATCATTTGATTTTTTTAATAAATTACTTTATTAATTGATTATTTAATACAATCGGTGGCAAGATACTTGCTTCCAAACCCGTGAAAATTGTGTTTTCTAACTTTTGAAGTATCATGTGAAAAATGTAGAAAAGTCAATGTGATAAGGTTTAAAAAACACTTTCAACGGAAATCTCCTATGTCTTATAGCGGTAATCGCGTTATTTATGTATATTATCATTTTTTAAATAACAGCCGTTTCTTCAAATCCAAATGTCCATTAGTGACCTCGACACCATACCTATATTTATGTTATTATATTCTTCCATAGAAATTAGGCGTCCCTGTGGAGGGATGGGTACGCGTGCAGCTTAACATGAAGGTCGATAGAGCGCCTAACATAAGGATCAACAACATCAACAATTTCCCGGACATGATGTTCCCGGTGATGTGGCTTGAGGAGGTAAGGATTGTGACTTCATTCTCAATGTATCATCATAGAAAGATATAAGAATGATTATCGGCCCAATAAATAAACGAAACTTTTCTAAACAGCTTTTGAATTCTAGATGGTGTTACAAGTAATTATTTTCTCTTAGCGTTACTGTTCAAATATTACAATTATTTTTTTGCAAAAATAGAGGGACTGGACGCGTTTCGGTAGTAGCTAACAACTCACAAAATGCTTCATCTGTCGTTCGACAACAGTAGTCGTTATGGTTTGGCGAAAACGTCACTAATGACGTTATCATTCTCGATCATACAGCGCTCACAACGACCAAGAAGAGAGGTGGTCAAGAGGTGGGTCGAAGTGGCGTTGACCACAGAGCATTAATTCTCTCAACC
The DNA here is from genome assembly GCA_012273795.1 of Dendrolimus punctatus. Classification (NCBI taxonomy): domain Eukaryota; kingdom Metazoa; phylum Arthropoda; class Insecta; order Lepidoptera; family Lasiocampidae; genus Dendrolimus; species Dendrolimus punctatus. The sequence goes on from CM022527.1 coordinate 21,722,963, forward strand.
GATTGACATTAAAAAGGGCGCGATTTTCAAATCAAGCTATGACACTTGTGTATTTCGTCGTTAACGACATTAACGCTCCATAATCTGTTCCACTAGAGTTTATTATGATTGTAACGCCTGCAAGAAAGTGGGACGGGAAAAATCGTGGTCGTGAACAAGGTCGTTGTGGAACGTAGCCATAAGAGACTATAAGCATGGAAGAAATATAATAGGAATAAAAATAACCCAGTAAAAAACCCCGTAAGTCCTACCTTTCTAGAGGGCCCACAAGCTGTTCTTCTCTAGCGTTCTGATATACATACACATCACTGGACTTTCAATCAACTTTTTATTGATCGGCTGAAACGTCGGATTAACCAAAATCAAATAAATTACCGCGCTTAAAACCGTTAAAACGTAGTTTTATTATACAAGTATATAGTAGTATGTAGTAGTAAGTATACAAGTCGCGAAAACTTAAGAAAATATTAAATAATCTAGATTTATCTCTTTTTCAGGGTATTGGAGGTCTAACAACACCAATATGGCGCTGGATGTACTTAGCTACCACAGTAGGACCAATCGCTGCACCAGTTATCAACTACACCCTGATCTTCATTGGACTGTTTACACTAACAATCGTGTTCCTAAGAGCATACAAGAGCCTTGTTATCGGTAAAAATTCAATAGAAATCATCGAAATCGGCAGGGAAACTTTAAGACGAAGTTCTACCATTATAATTAACGGATCGCAAAAAGTTTTGTCTCCTAACTCATGCTATCAACCCTTAAGCCAAAACGATAAGTCCGATAAATTCGACAGATCGGATAAAACTCATGAGTTAGAAGATATTAGATCTGACTTAAATAGAAGTATAGACGAATTAAAACGTATGTCAAAGCCTGATTTTGTTAAGAGCTCCTTTAGCGGTGAAAGAGAGACTTTGATTCGGTCGGATAATGCTTTTATATTAGCCGAACATGGCAAAAGTTAATAGAAAATAGCGGCGCGCTTTTATGTTACGCTTATATTTGTATTAAAGGTAATTATGGACAGACAAACATGTATGTTAGGATTGACGTTATTTATGACCTCAATGCCGAAGTCTTTAGACGACAGCTAAATTATTTTTGAGACTTATAATTATTAAAATGATTGCCGCGGCCAACTTATTGCCAAAATCTAAAACTTATAATCAATGTTGTGACTAAAATATGTTGTCACAAACTATAATAATTATTTTTGTCGCAACCAACCTATTACCACAAACTGTAATTATTCTGGCGATATTTTAACGTATCGAAATCAGATAGGCTAAATAAACAGATGAACGGCTCTAAACTCAGATCCAGTATTTATATAAAACTGTTGCTGTAACTGAAATCTGTACAGAAGAGTATTGTCATTAGCAAAGGGAACTGCGGGATTCCAACTTCAAAATGCCTGAAAATCGAAATCAGACCTGTCATTTTAAGTAAGACAGTAAAACATGTAGGTACATGAGCGCCACAAGCAAGAGCTGCACGTCACGGATATAAATACGCTACTATAGATAATACACTATATATTACGCTACGGTGGTTGTATAGACATACTGGAATACAGCGTCAAGAATTCTCGTATCCGCAGTAGCCTTCATGCACGACAGCAGACATTTGTCTGCGCTTGTCCGTCATGTTTTACGGAAAGCGACTAATTAAATGATAAATTAAATTACTAGGATGATGGCGATCAAATAAAGACATGAATGTATAAAGAGAATATAATACAACTATAAACTGTGTGTACATCTATAACTCCTTCGTCGCTTTCTATTTCTAAAACCAAACAAAAATAAAGTTGTTTTAATGTTTAATATTATTTTATATCAATACACCTTCATTGGTGAGGTGTATAAGAACAAGCCTGAATGGCGCTCTGTTGTTCGTGCTTACCCAGCAAGGGACCTGGCGTGAAGTTATGTATGTATGTACCTTCATTGAACGTAAGGAATAAAAAAATCTTAACGACGTTACATGCCTTCTTCACGTCTCACTATCACACCATATACTGAAATATTGTGGAAATTTAATTGATAATGCCCGAACATCATACCATACGGGAGCGATATTAGAAAACGAGTACTATATAGTACCTATACGTAACTAATTAATTATATGACATTTGTAAGTACTTAACTGACGCTTTGGTGAATGGTTAATTATATATAATTGATACGACAAGCACTAATGCTGCGATAGGCTCAAAACATATAATTCTAAGTATCTGTCGCACTCAGAATCATCTCCGTCAAATATACTTAAGCAGTTAAGTTATAATTTCACGCCAATTACTATGGAAAAAGAATAATTTATGACACGAAATATAATTATTTAATTTTAAATACTCTTTACTTCTGTCGTCTCTTAACCTTCTGAGTGCAGCAATAAATGTTATAAATATTTTGGAATGTCGATTGAAAAGTCGCTCAAAACTTGCTCAAATTTCATACTCTTAAAAAAGTGATGTAACGAATGTCTGTTCTTATTCATCTACGAAGAAATGCGGATGTGAATATCTAATACATAAATCAATCCATTAGTACAATGGTTTCAAGTATGGATATCCGTTACATCGCTATTATATTCTAAGGAATGTGCCTTAGTTAATGAATTTAGCTCATTTTAAAGCTTTAATGTTCTAAGACTTCTTAATTTTATGTGACTGAATTATTATGTAACATAAATTATTTCTTCACATAAAATTTTAACTTACAAGACTCTTCCATAACTCTTGTTCAAATTTTATAAGAAACATTAATATAAAGTAGTTATGCCGGCACTTGGTTCGCTAGACTCAGACTTTGATTTATGTATTCCGCAATATATTCATGACAAACTTACCTGAAAATTAAAAAAAAACATAATCCCATTACTTCTCATCTCTAATCAACTCGAAATAAGTTTTAGTGCGCTGAACAATTACTTTTTGTTTCATTGCTTAATATCGATCTGCATGTTCAAAAAGCGCCATCTAGTTTTCTTTCATTGTTATTATAGATTGAATATACTTGATAATAAATTGACAATAATTACTATTTCGACCATCATACAAAATGACGCTGTCTTCTTGATTTTGTACAAGTATACTTGCCTTATGACATCATAGTTCTGTCAGGTGAAACAGTTTATTCATTAATTATTATTCAAAAGTAATCAAAATTATGTTTTAAAAGCAACATGACAGCAATGCATTCAAGTGCACTTTTTTATGTTACATTGTTTATTGTTTCATAAAAGCCAATTAAATAAAAAGCAGAATAGGGGTTGTGGAAGAAACTTATTTTTTACACTTAATATGTATTAGCCAAAATACATTCCAATTACTATTTTATAAGGAGAAAGGGTCTGTAAGGATTTTTATAAGATATTTTAGTTATAAACTTTGTAAATAATATTTTATAAGATTTAAAATATTTCTGATGTATTTTTATATAAATGAATTGTTTGTTTATAATGAAATAAAATAATTAATCTTTAAATGACTTTTTCCTAAATTATCCCTAATTACTCAGATAACGCTTGTCATTAATTCGTGCAAGCTTAATGGCTAAAGTTAAAGCATCTCATTCTAATGAATGACGTGGATTGAAATCCTAGGCAATAAGAAGCATTAAACATTAAATGTCTTTTTTGGGCGTTTGCTCTGTTTGTTGAACTTTCAAGATATTTTATCGATACAGTAAAAACGCCATCTAGTGTCCAGTAATTTAGAACACGTAAATATCTCGTGCTGATTAAAATTTAATAGATGGCACTCTACAATATTATCCAACAAAAATATGAAATACTTCACCTCTGCTTCAAATCATATCAACTTTTAAATATTCCAGTTAGTTGTCTTTGCAGAGGATTCAAATAGAATCGATTTTTGCTTACTCGTATGCTTATCGCTTGATGGGCAGGTTTTAAGTTTGGTTTTCCCATAAATAAGTGTTCCACGTAATGCTATCCACCATAAAATAAAAGTTTCATTTTTGCCATTTCGCTAAATTATAATAATAAAACACAAAATTGCCTAGAAATAATTTTTATTTGACTAGCAAAAATTATGCCGTATGTACGTATTACCGTTGGAAACAATCGCTTATAATACTAAGTCAAGCGCAGTTTTTAGCATTTAATCACTATAGATGGACATTTCTCTATTAAATACATAATATATGTTCATTTTAATATGATATTCAAAAATATAATTCAAAACATTCCGAAATATGCATCAAAAGTGCACATCGCAGCGTCTTTACAACTTGGCAAATTTAAGAATCACTATACAATCGGCTAATCCCAGTTGCATGTATAAATACTTCTTGTTCTGTTGTTTTTTGAATCTGGTATAATATCATTCCGTTATTTGCAAAATAGCAATAAACTATGTTTTAATCGAATACCCGATAAACCACAATTGGATGTACCCTTGCAAATCGGGACAAAAAGTAAGGCAAGATAATTTTCTAGTACAAAACGTAACCCATACCGTAACACACCCTACAATCACAGGTGGCGCTACCAGCCCCTTCTTTTTTATAGTCCCCAAATTCAATCGATGTTTTATTATTTGAAACATATTTTTTAAACTTACATCACTAAAAATTTTAAATTCCAACCAGCTCCTTTACAATTATATGATATTTCAATAATTTAACAAATTGAAAATAAGCTAATTAAGACTCAATTCAAAAATATAAATAAAAATAAGACATCGACAAAAAGTTGTGATTGAGATTGTCTATAAAAAGAAAAGAGGACTGGTGGCTTCAACTGTGATTACAGAGTGTGATACGAGTAACGTTTTGTACTGGGCGGTTGTCATTCCTTCTTTGGATGGTTGGAACTTTATTTTTCATTATTATTGCTTGAGGTCAGCAGACAAGTAGACAGCCTACGGTATGCCCCAAAGTGGTTACCACCAACTCTGGATATTTATAACACCAAAGATGCTACCAATGTCCTGCCGCTCCCTAAAGGGATACTGGAACCTGGTCACTAATGCCGGAACACAACTCAAGGTTGTTTTGGCGGCATACTCTAGACCAGGGGTGGTAGCCATTCAGATAGGCACAGCAGCAAAAACAATCTATTTACTACAGCGAGGCTAATAGCTTATGTATGAAGGTGGACAATATTTTATTATAGCGAAGGCCTAAAATCAATATAGGTGATATTTCTACTAGGGTTTTTGAGTGGGTCAGTTAATTTGCCCATCTTCTCACATAAAAAACATCAATAATTATAGATAACCATACAAAAAAAATTCAACAAACGTATGTCAATTTCCAAAGGAAAAATATCAATAATTCCTTTAAAAAATGCCAATTTTAATGTAAATATGCACACAAACAGAATTAGCCATATTGTTTATTACAAAGCCATTTAAGCCAATAATATCACCGACACTATAATTAGAACATCGTCAAAGTAAACTATACAAAATAAAAAATACTTTAACAATACATTTTAATAATACACTAGAATATTTTATAATAATACAATAATAATTATGTATAATTACACTTATAACTAGGTTCATTCGTTAATTATAAAAAAATCTTTTATAATAATAATAATTATTAATAGTAATTATGAATTATTTCACCATTACATTATTACGTATATCCGTTTCATCGTATAACACATATCATCACCTTCAAAAAATTTCCTTTATCATAAAAACAAGGGCTTTGTATAAATTGCGCCAAAATTTACGAGTGCTTTAGAATTAGGAGCTGCAAGCTTCGTAATAATTGATTTTGTATAAAAAAGCGTGTATCACAGAGCTATTTTTCATTAACTATTAACCGCAGAGCTTTTGATACTGTACTTAAAAATACTTATAAATGCTTTTCTCTAAAGTCCACGCTGCCTTCGAAATGTAATGGCACGCGACGTCGGGTGACCGAACTAACTGCCAATATGTGAGCGGACAATCAGACAAAAACAACTTTCATTTATCATCTTACAAAACACAACAAACTTATAAATTTTGTACTAGCGTTCAATTTCATAGATTCATATTTGCTACATATTTGTAACAGTAAAAGTAATTCTTGTGCAAACAATAATTAAAATTATAACTACTACGATATTGTAATAGATTGATTAGGTGTTATTCGAACGCCCGTTCATTTATACGTAAATAATGTTAGCATACCTAGTTGGCCCATCACGCGACATCGCGTTATCAATGTATTTAATGATGGCAATAATATATTAGGCACCTTTGGCGCTTAATGACATCTCGGAACATAATTTATATCCTATAGGACAACAAACACATTCAAAACGAAACCTGAAGTTGAATAACCGGTCTAATAATAAATGGTAACTATCATGTGCATTAATAGCCCTTGTTTTTAAACACATTTGTTATGAGATTAAGAAATGAATGTTGCTTACAATCAACAATCAGAAAGTAAGTCGTTTTTGAGATATAGGATATTTTCGATTAAATTCCTCTCGGGATTACGTATTTGCAAAAACTGAACCCTTATGCTTGCGTCATCTCTGTCCGGCCATCTGTCATTGTACTACGTCAGTCTTTTCGGGAACTACTGGGTCTATTACGAATAAAACAAAATGTAACCTATATGGCGCTACAAAATATGAAAATGTAGTCTATGTGGCGCTACGCAATATGAAGACGTAATCTACGTAGCGATACAAAACGTGAAAATGTAGTCTATATGGTGCTACGCAATATGAAAATATAGTCTATGAGGCGCTACGCACTATGAAGATGTAGTCTATGTAGCGCTACAAAATATGAAACTTATACATTAAAATCAACATGGTGCTACGGAGGATTAAGATGCTGTCTATAATAATATGGCGCTAAGCAGGAAAAAGATGTATTTTATGTAGCGCTACACAATTTGAAGATTTACCAACTGATACTAAGTAGATTCCGAAAACGAATTATTTCAGTAACATTTACTTCTTAATCTCTTAAAAAATCCACATCACCACAAATTCCATCAAAATTTTGAAATACTTTCTTCTATTTTATTAATTTTTGAATAATAATGCATTTATTCGTAATACTTTTGCGTATACTTGTGAATTAATGATTTTCATAAAGAGTATTATTTAATGTACTTATGTTAACTTTTTCAAATCGTATAATTATATCGTATAGTCTGTGTTTTAAATACACTAATAGAAGATCCATTTTTTATTAAATTTACGAAAAGGAGAGAAATATCATGTGTACATATAATATATCATTAAAAAAAACCATCATGAACGAAAACTAGGAATGACAAAACGCTACATGTCTGGATGAACCACAGGTTATACTTTTATGGTTTTGTAGACTATATCAATCTTAAATATTACTCCAAATATCGTAATGTTAATTAAGCAATAAATAAAACGACGTTTTTGCAGTACGTAAATATTTGTAATACACAAAAATAATATATATTCTATTCGGTTGAAGGTTTTTGTGAAATAAAAAATCGACATATATATCGAATATACCGACAAGTGGTGCCACCTACTTAGGTAGGGTTTAGGAGTCTTGCAGATTTTGTTTACTGAGCGAATGTCATTCCTTAGTAATCTTCTTCATGAAAAAAAACTAAACGTTTCTATTTCTTGTTGTGAAAACAAAAACATATCAATTTCGAAAATGGCGAAACAAAAAATGGACCTTCGCAATATATTACAAATCGCTTCACAGAATAAAAATACTTTATGATTACAAAATGAACTAATCACTAGTATGGCTGATTTTTAAAAAAGTAATAATAGTTATTATATAAAAAAATTACAACAACACCACTGGTCTCTATTATTAACACTGCACAGGATACTGTCACTCGGGTGGAGCAAGTATGACTCTAGCCTCGAAAATCGCTACTTATAAATACTACAAAAATCTATTTGATACTGTTATATTTACTTCGTGATTTCATATCAAACAATCACGTTCAAGATTCCCGAGCTTCGCGAATGCGGGAATTTGTTGTTAATTTACGAAGGGGCGCAAATACGATGCGTGCCCTAAGCGCCATTTCCTATTATTACGCCCCTGTGCCCTTTTGATCGGCGTTGTTTCTGGTCTGAGAGCCAAGACGCTGTCTGCGACAATTTCAATGGACTAAAAAGATACTTATGATATTTTCCTCGCAATCATATCGGACGCCCTCCAGCCCGATAGGCGCTGGCAAAGGAAATCGAAGGACAGGGATGAGTGGCGCCGTCTTGGGGAGGCCTAGGTCCAGCAGTGGACTGCAAATGGCTGACGACGATATAACATATGTTAAACAACTTATAAATCCGATCGGCAGTTTTTGTCTACGATGAAGAGTGCACATCGATTTCTGACATGTCAATAATGTCTATATTGAACTTTAATCGCAAAGCAAAATGGCAGTTTTGCTTGCTATGCATTTTTAGCTTTGTTCCGCTTACACGATTCCTACACTGTCGCGCGCTACTAAAGTTGGTCTAATGCGCAGGTACATCGGGAGGAGTTATTAGTTGTATAAAACTGTAATACAGTACAAATATTTTATTCCTTCTATAGTTCGGCGGGGTAAGCCGTCGGATAAACTGGCTGTTACGCAAAGGCTCCGGGTTCAAATAATTGCATGGTAAAATAAATATACTTTCCGTTATTTGCTACGGGTCTCAGCGTTTGGTCAGCTATATATTACCTTTATCATAAATGCAACTGATTTACTTGGGAATATACAATGTGCGTGTTTATCTGCCGATTATTATTATCATCATATATCTATATCTCCAGTTAAATCAATAAATATATTAGTAAATATAATTTGAAAAATCACGAACCACTTATGAAGATTTGTTTATTTCGGCGGCCATTTGCAATATTAGTTTCAAAAACAGACGCAAGCGGCGCTTTATGTTGACACGAAAATATATTTGCCATTTATATGCAGTTGATAGCCCAGTGGTAGTAATAGGGGTCAGTGAATAATACTTAATGAGTATATAATATAAAACTTATTACATTATACATTTTTTGAATTGACTAATTATAAAGTATCATTATTAAAAATAAGCAATATAAACATTTCCAAAAGAATTTTTAGTAACTTCGTCCGGTCTAGGTGTTACTGATATCGCTGTTATCTTAATAAGTCGAAGGTATAAATTGCAAATAAAGCCTTAGTGAGTCATATAAAAGTAAAGGCTCTCGTGTTTCCAGTAACAACCAGACCAGGTCAAATATCAGAAAGCTACTGAAGTTTGCTATGGTCAAATGTCTAACACATATACCACACAAGCAACACCAGATAGCACTACATGTCACTCTTCTCTTACTTTTTGACGTTTTATTATTTAAAAAATAGTTTAGACCAAAATGAAAAGTATTTTAAATGTTGTCAAATTTTAACTGGTCTATACAAACAATAAAACGTCCAAAAAAGAGAAGAATGACATTACGAGCCATCTAGTCATGTAGGAGTAAGAAGCTTTGGATATCTATTATTTATACAGAGCAACTCTCCTCCGATTTTATTTTTAACATGCCACAACACAAACATAACTTGGTTAGTTTGAGAATAAACAAAATACGAGTTTTTTTGTCGGTATAATATACCCTTGAATACTTTATAATCTGCCAATCCAATGCTAAATAAATACATGTCTCTGGACGGTATTGTCTATAGTTCTGTGTGTAGAAAAAAATATCTTACTCTATTTTTTGTTTATGGATTTTAGTTATGGTATTATTATTTTGTAACGATCGTATATTGAATCGATTAAGGTCTGTTTTCTATATATTGCTATCTATATATTTACTAATGGTTAATATTTGAAATAAACTTCAAACAAGTAAATGGATAGTAAGATATAGAAACCCATAGAATCTAACAGATTTACATGTTGTCGACCTTTATATAATATTTTTTTATATATAATATAAATATAAAAAACTGAAGTCGTTATTAGACGGTTCATTTATGTCTTTCGGTTTAGATAAATTATCAATTAAATATATTTGCACCACATAGGCAGTTTTCAGACCTAGTGTACATATTGTTTTACCACGTGCTAACAACAGTGAAGGAAAACATCGTGATGCAACCTGCACATCGAGATGAACGATGTGTCAAACCTGCCAAGTCGCGTTGGAAAAGCGTGGCGAGAATACTGTCCGTTCCCCAATAATGGGAAGCCCGAGCCTAGCAGTGAGACATTAATTATGGGCTGTTATTAATAATATATAAAAAATATAAATAAACATAAAACATTAATCGTCATTGATCTGTCTAATAATCACCATTATAATATCGATAACTAGATCGACAAAAGCTATAGAAATATTAAATTTTAAAAAATACAGAATAATCTCTTCTCATTTTTTTTCATATTTACTATTACACAAACTTTTAGGTTCCATATCAGTTTCTAATTTTTGTCTGTTCTCATGCCATTATAAAAGAGTTAAACCATTTTTACTGAAAAATAAATGTCTACAATTTTGTCTATGGTATCTTCAATACATCAATATACGATCGTATAAAAGGCCTGTTTGATTAAAAACAAATTAAAAGTTACTATTTTTTAAATATTTCACAACCGGTTGGTAAATTGACGAATACGCTTCACATATTTAAAAAGAGAACTAAAAAAGTAAAATGTATTTGCTTCGAGTTATTGCCGAATTATATATTTTTTAACTTGACATAATTTTCTTACATTTTAGTGTAAGAACGCATTTTCTAATGAAACTTACACTGTGTGTGTTCTCACTTATTCCATTTTAGATAAATGTAGCCAACATTGTACTGATAAAGCGATTTCGATAATCGTTATTTAAAGTTAATAACAGAACTCTGATTTGGAAAATTATTCTTTATTTTTATTTAAAAAGGGATGCTTTTTGAACATACACCATTCTGTTAGGAATAATATCAAACTCGGAGGTTGCCACTTAGATGACCCTACATATAATTATTCTCTCTTTGACGTTTTATTAATTAAAACATGTATTATTTTCTTAAATTTCGCGACTTGTATACATAATAAAACTAAAAACCGTTAAAACGTAGTTTTATTATAAAACATTTATGTCAAACTAAATTCATAAGAACTTGAAAACTCTAAGTCTAAATAATAAAACATCAAAAAGACTACAATAATGACTTGTGGTGCCATCTAGTTATGCAAGGTTTAAGAGCTTTTCATGTTTCCGTTTGTTAATAGGCGATTGACTTCCTTATCGCCGGTTCGCATATCTTACCGACCGTTCATTTGCCTTTTTATTCGGTAAAATTTGACAAAGTTCCATCCAAGTAATGTCAAAATTCAACCGATGCTAAGGCAAGTGTATGAATAGTAAGATAATTCATTGTTGACTGTAATCAGTACTGCTAGTGTCGTCAGAAGTACTTACTGTTACTGATGTAATGATTGAGCAAAAACCACACAATCTAAGTTTCGTAAAAGCCTTATGCGGACTAATCAAGTATTTTAGCACTGTAGGAAATTAACAAGTTTAACAACAAAAATATTTTAACTACAGTTTACCTTGTTCTGTTACGGCTACATTAAAGGGAGGTAAATGCCCGAAATATTGATCAAACTATGTCCTGGCTCCACATCAATTCAAAGACAATAATTCCTCTCAGTTTGTAAATAAAATGTCTTCAAGGCGTACCTCTATAAACAATGTATGAATTTCAAACCAACATTTTAAAATATAGAAAATATATTTGTCGGAGGGAAGCTATGACTATGACGATATGACGATGTATTGTTGACTGGATGTATAACGCACAATATCATTTGTTAACATTTTAATTACTTCTAAAATTCTTAATTTAATTTAATTAGATTTGTTAAATGTTTCTATAACTTAAAGATCGTTCTAACCTAATAAAAGTTATGAATGTTGTAATTTAATAAACGACCAATGAGAGCAGAGCATGTCTAGAGCGGGGTCAGCGCCCTCTATACTTTGAGTAATATCTACTTGGGTAGACTGAGGAGTTTTTGTGGTACATTGGGTTGATGGCAGTAGGTCGAGTTGGACCTTAGAGTATTTTTAAAGAAAGTGTTTTAAGTTAGAAGTATGAGCGGGGGTGCCCTGAACCCGCTGCTCGGTCTAAACTATGTCATAATGTTGATCAAATCTAAATCAAAAGTGTATAAACCGTGGCTATTGTGTTTTATGCTCGCATTTTATCCTGATGACGCCCACTAAACCTGCAATAACTAAAGGAGATGTCGTGAGAATAAGGCCGTTCTGCTACATATTTATGTTGTAAAATAGTAGTTTATTTGAGATCAAAATTGCATTATTTGAAATTATTATGTATTAATTACCATTATATGCCCGCGTCTTCGTTCACATTTGACCTGGATTCCCGTGAGATTACCGAGACACAAAGTACCGCATTTAAAAAAATATATGATATGGTTTTAGTGAAAAATATGCCGGGATAACCTAATTTTTATGCAACCGAAAGACTAGAAAACGCTTCCGAGCAAACTCCCGTGGGATTTCCGAGATAAAAAAATATAACACTTTATTAAGTAAAATTTGCTGGCCAGAGAAAAGAAACGCATTGCAATTCAATTTCTTTACAATCTGGTCATTTTAAGAGATTCCCAGAAAATTTCCCGTGGGATTCCCAGGATAAAAAGTAGCGCAGATTTCTAGTCAAGTCAAGAAGTAAGTACTTGCTGTCAATTAGCGAAAACTGACATCGAATGGGCCCAGTAATTTTTACGTGAATCCCGAACAAACAGATAAACAAACAATAATTCTAAAAATGCATCGTGTTTGCCATCTATCATTTATGTAGTCTATTCCAGTTTTTTTTTAAGCTTCAATGTACAGACACGGCATGTTTACAGTTATATATAATATAGATATTAATTATATCTTCTCCACAATATTGAAAGTACTCTTCCTGTGTAGGCCATAGGACGATCTGTGTACTATATTTGACTTTAAAAAATGTTCCAACAATATTCGTTTAAATAAAAACTTGAATTTCTTAGTTCCTAAAATACTTGTATAGTCCGTAAAAGGCGAAAAATCTGTGTTTTATCTTATTTTTGTTGATAGGCAAAGATAATATATTTTCATATACTGAGGTATGGTTTACGTATACATGGTAGGAATTTGGATAATAACTGATATTTTCGTTATTGAAGACAATACATGCAAACACTTCGCATATTATAGTTTTATGAAATGTACAAATTTGAGGAGCTAATAAGAGACTTTCAATTAGTGATCTAAAGTCCGACTTTCCAGGCTGTAATATACATAATTACAGCCAGGAAAGTCGGACTTTTTTTCATGAAATAAAAAACAATAAAATATACTAGTCAAAAAAAATATAAATCTTCAATGGAACTCTTCATTATATTTCACAGGAAACGTAATCAGTGGCAAATTTCGAAATTTTACCGTTGCCCAGCAGTGGGCACGTAACACGAGTTTGGCTAAAACGACACGAAGGGGTTTTTCGCCGGCATTCCAAGTTTTAAGTGTAGTGTAGAAAATGTGTCTCAAAACTTCAATGCAATTAGTGAACTTTCGGAAATTTCAGATCACATAAACATTTTTATTTGTATCAATTATCAATGTCTGTTGGTGCGGTAAATATCAAATAAGAATTATAATAATTGTATTGATTTATTTGATTTTAGTTAAGTATATGTGTGTACGACCAATAATCAAGACGCGAAAGAGTTTGTATGTCTATAACATCTTATAATAAACTAGCTGATCCATACCCACATCGCTGGCCATCATTAAGAAATATTATTAATTATAATTAATATTACCTATGTCACTCAGAAATGATGTAGTTTACTACTGGTGAACGAATTTTGAAAATCGGTTTTAGTAGGTCAAGAGATTACTACAAACAAACTCACAAACTTGACCTCTTTATAATTAGTATAGATTGATTGAGCAGACAAATATTGTTCAGATATTTTAAATGTCAGTTATTATCCAGAATCAACAAAACTACAACTAAACTTACATTATTATGGTATACCGTTCAGTATATTTAATTACTTTTTATTTATAATTTATGTCTTTTCATTTTAAATAAAACTTAATAATTACTGCGACATGTTGTCATGTTTCTCGTATTTTAAAATAACCGCGTATACATTAAGATTTTTTTATTTCCCACAGATAACGCATCAACAATATCGAGAAGTTTCGAAAATTAACTAATTAATATAATAATTTATAATAAGATTTGTGCGTGTCTGTGTAACTGCCAAGATGCAGATCATGACATTTCGAAAAGTCTGTGACATCACTAATATAACTATAAAATTAACCTGTGAAATGCCGAATATCCAAACAGACTTGGATTAAAGGTCTAGTAAGCCATAAAATAAAAAAAATATAATATTATAGGTGACAGACTGCCGTCAAAAAAGCAGTTCTTAAGACAGCCTTAAAAATCACATTTCGCGAATAATGTAACAAAGTATCCCAAACATATTAGATGCGTTTTCTATCGAACTTTATTATAGGTTATTCTCGAATGTTCTCGATGCGTTCCTTCTTACCGATTATTCTCAACTTTCAATGCATCGTTTGCTGCAGTGCATAGCTCGTGTGTTCGTTTCTTGGTTCGTCGTTCGGTTCTTGTTCGTCGCCGCTCGGCTCGCCGTCCTGGTCTTCGTCTTCTGATGACGAGAGAAGACCTGATAAAGGCATATATCGACCGCTTTATTTTTATTATGAGTGAGTGAGTTTTTGAATATATGTATGAAGCGAGAAAGGTTGATTGGATTTTAAGAAGTTAAAGGATTGAGGGTGTAGAGTGGGTAAAGAGATCTAAATATTGAGTTAGTACAGTAGGGAGGTGACTCACTAGATTAATCACTTACTCAATAGTTACTGACCAATCTAGGGAGCGTGTGTGAGTGAAACGATTTAAATAGTTATTGAGTTAGAAGTGAGTGAGTAAGCTAGTGAATGTATTTTGGGAGATTTTAGTGACTTATTCTATTACGATAAATGAACTGTTTCATGCTATGTGCAGAGTCCTTTTAAATTGAGTAAGTATGAATAGATGGAGTAACAAGCTTAATCATTACAATAAATGAAGTAATGCTAACTCTATCCGTGCAGGAACGGAGAAAGAATACTATTTCCTGCGGCCGGGCTGCCTGTCGTAAGAGGCGACAAAACAACCCACAGCCAGGTGGTAGGGCATTTGCCCGACTGGATGGCTACCACCCCTGGTCTAAAGTATGTCGCCATAACAACCTTAAGTTGTGTTCCGGCATTAGTGGCCAGGTTCCAGTCTCCCTTATGAGAACAGCAGCGTATTTTGTTTGCATAGCAACTTTATTGTTGCAAATGTTCATAGGCAATGGTAACCGCTTTCCATCAAGTGGGCCGTCTGCCTGTCTTCTGAACTCCTGCAATTAAAAAAAAAGTAATTGGAATTATTTAAGTGATAAATGTATAAGTCATAGGAGAATTAAGTACAGTGAAGTAAAGTGTGAAGTGAGTGAGTGATGTGAGGAAACTTTATTCATGAGCAAATTTCGTTCCAATTTTTTAAATTTTATTATAATTCAATTAAATCACTATTTCTTCTTTCCTGCTCTATCATAACAACAGCTTAAGAACATATTCACTATCAACTTTCACATGTCTGAGTAAAGTATTTGTCATAAACATAAGTAAATGAAGGTTCAAAAAAACATCTCACCTGCAGTGAATTGCGGATTAGAGAGTGCATCAGGCCAATACCTTTTGCTCACTGAAGTGCCGTTTTTGCTCTTTTTGCCACCTGAAAGAGTGCACACAAATTTATATAATAAACAATTTAACATCCTTCCATTATTTAGCTATTACCAAATAAAATTTTGCTCAGTAAAATATTAAGTTTTCCTTGAAGAATTCACTATTCTGACACAAATCATCTATCTGTATTGCCACAAATCTTTATGACATTTTGATACAACTCATATAGTTACTTCTTACTCACTTTTTAACTTTTATATCTGTCAACGGTGTAAGTAAGAACTGTGATTTACATTATAACAAATCGAGTCAGTGGTACTGCTCGTCCAATTATAGATTATGACCCAAACAATGTGAAATCTTCTTCACCTAGTCTGTGTTATAGGCGAAATCTGCTTTAAAAGTAAAGTTTAAATTTAAAGCAAGTCGCACGAAACATGCCGTGACAGCAGCCTCAGCGTGCCAGAACCGTTTATGTATTTATTTATATATTGTTTACTAGTCTTTTTGATGTCCATTCACAATCTCTCAAGTATTCGCATACGTTATTGTTTAAAAATATTTATATTATTATAATCATATATTATTATATCAATATATACAGCAACATTAGCCAGGTGTGGCGGATTCTTTTGCATTTGTGAAGTATAAAACGACGGCCTGATGGAGAGAGGGGGGTCAGTTGAGCGACAATTAAGATATGGGTGTGATGTGCGTACATTCAGGAATCTAATAGTGACGGACTTTGCGCGTTTTATTGGATTACGACCTTCTGCATTACGTTTGGATTTTTTGTGTTCGGTTATATTTGTAACTGTGTTATACGTTTTTGTATAATTCTAATAAACTGTAAGAATATATTATAAAATTTAAATAACGATTTCACAATAAAAAGTGTCATGTAAGAGACAAAGACAGAAGAAGAAGAACACAGACCAGTCTTGTCCGCGCAGTCGAGCATCGGCTGCAGGATCCTGCGGCGGGCGTTGATGAACCAGTTGTTCACCTGCAGCAGCGTCAGCCGCGTCTGCGCGGCCAGGGTGCGCTTCTCCTCCTCGGTTGGGTATGGGTGCTGTAACACACACACACACCTCTTACATACCCTAGTATCTCACAGCTAATTTCAAAATGCAAAAAACGTTGCAAGAGGCGGCAACATGCTGGAATCAATGTCGACGTGAAATCAGTAATAATGTTACAACATCTTAAACAAATCTTTAATCTTCCTTTGATATGTTAGTAACTTCTATACATATAAATAAATAACATTTAAGTGTCTGTTTGTAATGTCAAAATAACCGGGTTTTTTTTTCTTAATACCTATGAAAGTACATACAGTGCTTATATCAAAAAACCATTTTTGTTTGTCTGTCTGCTTGATCCGGCTAATCTCTGAAACGGCTAGACAGATTTGAACTGGCAGATAGCTGATATTATAAGAAGTAACTTCGGCTAGTTTTATTTCAGAAAAAATTGAAAGAACCACGTGCATGACGCCGCCGTCACCGCACCGGAAGGCAAATTCTTCATAATTCATGAACGAAATTTAAAATAAGTGTTAGTGCGGGACTTTACAATAAAACTTTGAGACGTGTTTTATTTGACTATCGAACAAAAAATTAATTATAAGTTATGCATCTCGCACAATTATATTAGGCGCATTAGAGAGAAACTATGAAATGTGCATCCGACCATAGTCGAAGAAAAAGCGCTTTTTTCACTACGTTCGCTCGCTTTATATCCGATTAGTAAACAACTACCCGCAAATATTACAATAATGCATTAATAGGTGGTACTACTTGGAACAAATGTTATTAACAGAAGCTTATTAGCACTTCCAATTTATGATTGATGTAAATTTAAAAAATAAAGCTATTAAACAATAAGTCGGTGTATTCTTCTCCCATGCTATTAATTGCGTGGTTATTATTTATTACATTAATATAGAACAAGACGGATGGACTCACCACCAGGTGCTGGAAGAGCCACGCCCGCATCACCTGCGTGGCGTGCCTGGGCAGCACCCCCCGCTTGCCGCCCCCCTCGTCGCCCTCCTCCTCAGGGGGCGGCGACCCCGACGCCGACGAGCACGAGTTGTTCGAGTTCGAACCTATATACACATATCGCGCTCTTAATCCAGTATATGCACTGTAGCAGAGTTGAGTGATAGGTGGATACTGTACAATACTTAAAATTATTTCTACAATCATTTTTGTAAGCGTAATGATTTCAATAATTGTTCTTTTATATATTACTAGCTGTCCCGGCAGACGACGTCCTGCCCGGAAAAGTTTCAATCGATATGCCGACAGCATTAAGTTTATAATCAACAAATAAAAAATAGGAGTTAATCGTAGAGGGTTGAAAATTTAGGGTTGTATGTTTTTTTTAATGCTGTATCATAAAAATATATCTAAAAATTAAAAAAAAATTAGAGGTGACTACCCTCCACATTTAGGGGGATTAAAAATAGATGTTGTCCGATTCTCAGACCTACCCAATATGCACACAAAATTTCTTGAAAATCGGCCAAGCCGTTTCGGAAGAGTTTAACTACAAACACGGCGACACGAGAAATTTATATATTAGATAATATTAATATTGACTGTGTCTGGCATTTTACCCAATTGTATGTTCATTTAAAATCTCAACTATTTAGTGTAACGTACTTTGTCGACCTGCCCTAAGAGTTCCATCGTCAAACAACCTACAATTTGAGGCAAAAGAAAAATAAAGAAGATATAAGACAGAGCAACTCACCAGTAAACGAGTCTGTAGACAACATTCCAGCACCAATTTGACTTATCGGGGTTGATCCTTGGACGACTAATGACGCTGTAAGATAGGTACAATTACACAAACACACGTGTATATATATATATATATATATATATATATATATATCGGAGGGAAGCTATAATTATTGGATGTATTGTTGACTGGATGCATAACGCACAATATCATTTGTTTACATTTTAATTACTTCTAAAATTCTTGATGTAATTTAATTAGATTTGTTAAATGTTTCTACAACTTCAAGATCGTTCTAACCTAATAAAAGTTATGAATATTGTGATTTAATAAACGACCAATCTGAGCAGAGCATATGGCGGAGCGGGGTCAGAGACGCCCTCTATACTTTGAGTAGTATCTACTTCGGTAGACGGAGGAGTTTTTGTGGCACATTTGGTTGATGGCAATAGGTCGAGTTGGACCATGGAGTATTTTAAAGAAAGTATTGTAGTTGGAAGTATGAGCGGGTGCCCTGAACCCGCTGCTCGGTCTAAACTATGTCATAATGTTGATCAAATCTAAATTAAAAGTGTATAAGCCGTGGCTATTGTGTTTTATGCTCGCATTTTATCCTGATGACTCCCACTAAACCTGCAATAACTAAAGATGTCGTGAGAACGAGGTCGTTCTGCGACATATATATATATATATATATATATATATATATATATATATATATATATATATATATATATATATATATATATACATTTATCTAAATTTAAAAACAACTATCCAAATTTCACCCTGTCTGAAAGAAGAACAGTAAATAGGAATGTTAATAGCCCAGTTGACTAACTAACCGCCCTCTCACCTCCTCTTGTCCTTACATGCGCCCTCTACCGTCCTTCTTCTTAATTTATTTATGACTAAAATCTGGTCGCGGAACAGGAAGAATTTCGTACAATGACCTCTTTACCTACTGCCAGTGATCACAAACATGTTTGTATTAAGTGCGGTTTACATAAAATGTTTGAAGGAGACAATTTTTTACTAACTTATTAAATAAATTATTGTAATAAAGTATTTATTTAGATGTTATATTATAACAGTAATAAAAATCGAGTTACAATTACTAACTCGGATAGAAATAAAATATGAAAATTCATAAATTAGAATCCGATTCCTCTGTATCGGAGTTTCTGCTTTCCGACGATGTCTCGTCTGTCACATTTATCATAAAAAAACAACAGTTTTGTCTACATTATCATCAAGTCTATCTAATTTCGATTTCTCTATTTTTACGTGACTGATCCAATTTTGCCATTTTTCTGCTGAAATGCTGCTTAAAGCCTCCTGGAGCAGCTTTTTAACATCTACCATCTTAAATGTTGTATTTCTTCAAACCTTACAGTCTCAGGTAAAATGTTTACAATCCCTGAGGACGGCGGCCATTACATCTGTGCGAGAGAGACTCATTATATTTACGCGGGAGTGACAGAGATAGATAATAACAGGTCAAAGTACGAAATTCTTCCTGCTCCGCGACTCGACTTTATCATATACACATACTACAAATGAACACACAATATTAAAACTATAATTAAATCTTAAAACCGTATTCCTCTTTCTTTCTTTCAACAATGAGTATGCAACCTGAGAACTCTGATACCAATCCCGCACTGCCAGACCATAAGCAAACTGTAGTAAGTTTGCTTACGCAATCTCCAGTGGAAAGTCTCAACCTCCAACTAGACCACAGAGAACGTCAACTTAAATGAAAATGAAAGTATTTATTTCAAATGGAATATTACAGATAACCTAATCAACCACCAGCAGTTCTAGTTATTGTTAAAGGAGAAGACGCGGTGCAACAAACTCCTCAGCGAGGTGCTGGGAACTTTCTACACTCACTTATGGCAGTCAGGGTTTTTAACCTTAGAGAACAATAAAAATATAAATTTCACGAGCATAACTCGCTGAGTTGAATTTGGATGGAAATCACTTTGTTTTTGTTCATTGACATCTCAGCGATCTCAATGATCGCACAGAGTATCAAATCACTTGATGCTTATTTTTTTTTGTTCAAGGTCTTGAAACTAAGTACTTCAAGCTTCAAATCGCTTTTTTTATGACCTGCATATGACTATTTGAAAAATGGTTAAAAATTTGGAAAAGAAATGATTCTTTAATTTTTGTCAAGTAGTGTAAATACATTCGTTGCCTTTTTTAAGTGGGTATTTTAACTAATAAATACTATTAGTTACGCGTTGGGTTTTTTTTTATGTAGTCTCGTCGCGTTGGCAAAAATGGCAGAATGGATCACGCAATAAATATAAATAACCCTCTATTGACAGAAGATAGATTATAAGAGAGGACTCACCGATTATTTGTCTTGATGACGACGCCGGAATGACTTCCAGCGTCGTCATCAAGACCTTCCTGACGGAACATAGCACTTTTGATTTTTATAGTTTATTAATTATTTGCATAGCACTTTTTTGTAAGGGCAGCAATAGGGAGGCGCACGCGTACGATATTGTTCCGCCGTAACAGATCGATGACGACTGAGCCGTCCGCTAGATGGCGCGGCATTTTTAATTGGCGAATTATGGGATAATGAGAAGAGTTATTAGGAGCTGTAGAGGTGTGAAGGAAAGGCACATAGAAGGCACTAATATTACTGCGTGATCAAATTCTTTAACATATGACCAATACAATAATAATAATTTTAAGTTTAAACAAAGTAATTTGAATGAATAAACACTGATCATACTCACGCGGTTCGTTGCGATGCGACGGCGGATAAGGGATCTCGGTGTGCGTCGGGAACGCTGTGGGGTATGAGGGCGCAGTGATCGGCGCCGGTGCCGGCTGTCAGACGAACATAAAAACTTATTAATATTTCATTTATTATCTATTATTATGAGAATCTCCATCAAATACTACAAACACATTTGTAAAATATACATAGCCATAATGTGCTCCTTCAAGTTCTGGAAACGAAAGCTGAAGGTTTGTTTGTTTGATCTCAGGAATTAATGGTCAGATTTGAAAAATTCTTTCAGTGTTAGATAGCCCATTTATTGAGTAAGGCTATATAGGCTATATATTATCACCCTGAGACCAATAGGAGCGGAGCGGAGCACCAATGAATTTTGAAATAAAAATTCCGCGCGGACGACGTCGCGGGCAC
The DNA here is from genome assembly GCA_012273795.1 of Dendrolimus punctatus. Classification (NCBI taxonomy): domain Eukaryota; kingdom Metazoa; phylum Arthropoda; class Insecta; order Lepidoptera; family Lasiocampidae; genus Dendrolimus; species Dendrolimus punctatus. Next base: position 21,744,631 of record CM022527.1, read on the forward strand.
AGCTAGTCACATATATATATTCATATATATATATATATACAAGATATCATCAGCCTTTATCATGCAGACTCTGAAGTACCTTTCTCGTGAATAAATATAGTCTTTCTTCCCTGTTTTAACATGATTAAGATTATGTTGTCTCTTTTTTAATCGCGAAGCAAACCAACAGGCAAACGGTTATGAGATGTGTTCACCGTCATCTGTAGACGTTTAAAACACCAGTAGTGCATCCAAAGGGTTACCAGTGTATAGGATGAAAGAAAGGGGATAGTATATGGGAATACAATAATAGGGGTGGAAAAAGTGGATGGGATGGAGGGAAGGATGGGAGGAAATGGATATGGGAGACGGAATATTGGAACATCGGACCTCTCACTCATCGTACGGAACTCGGTTTAGCTCAAGGCCATGCTCACGACGATATTCTTTGAGAGCGTGTTATCAATTCCATCGAGTCGAGCCTAAGAGCTATAATTCAGCATAGTGATGCTGCCTCAACCACATCCGAATTAATATTTCAACATCACAACATTAATATTTTACTATGATAACACTATACTTTAACACGATAACATTATTGCAATAACAGAAACGAACAAGTCTATTAAATTTATATTATGGTATAAAAATGTGGACATACATTTCATACCTGATATTGGGGTGAATTTGATGTACTCGAATGGTCGTCCATTGAACCTGACAGGTTGTTGTTGCTCTCCACACCACCTAAAAAGTATAATAACGTACTTTTTGGTAGAACTCTATGAGTAATGTTTTGAACTCGGTAGTTGACAATTTTTGAGAAACAGGTTTTTTTTAGCCTTATGGTCTATATTAGCCAAAATATTAATATTTCAGCAAAAAAACAACATTACCATATTTAATTTAGCAATTTTATAAATATTTTGACATTTCGTCACAAAAACGCGTCAAGCTGTCATGGCGTCTCGCATAACGTCACAGCGTTCAAAACAGTCTGTTTCATTGAAGTGTTATCTGAGAAGTCATTGATAACTTCTTGTGTTTTGCACACTATGACGTCACGCGCTCTGATCGGCGTTCATTGTCACGTGGCTAATGGCTGCAACATAACATTTTTTTTTTCTCAAAAATATCAATTAATATTTAATATTTTAGTTAAAACAATTTATTTTTGAAATATTTAGTATCGTATCGTAATCTACGATATATATTAAAATCAGCCTATATTTTTCATACTGTCAACTACCAAATTCAAGTGAGCGTCAGTAAAACATTATTGAATAATTAAGTACTAAAATACAAAGAGGATGCCTTTCGAAAGGGTCGATAAAACAGTTTTAGTACTGTAAATAATTGTGAACTTATAAACTGATTTTTACAAATCACGATCGTGATTCTCAGTAACGGATATAATTTTAAACTTAACATTACGTATTAATAAATGGTTTACATATTTGTTAAAGTTTATATTTTATGAACTCCTTCAAGATATAGAAGGTGTGCTCCATCAGTAACTTCGTTCAATCAATAGATGAAAGCAGTAATAAACAGTAAAAAAGTATTAATGTAAATATTGTCTTTGTTTTCAGGCGAAATTTTAAGTAAATTATTTATTTATATTGTGTACGTATTGAATATAACCAAACTTTGTTCTCAGAGCAACAAAATATTTTGATGTAAATTTTCTCAATTCTACATGAATCGAAAGAAATTATTTTATATATATATATATATATATATATAATATATATATATATATATATATATATATATTAATCTTCGTATAAATACAAATACGTTATATTGTAAAATTTGCTTGCTTATGTATGCGCATTCTGTTTTATTAAGTTCTATCTAATATGATAGGACGTCTTGTCTTTAACACATACCGGCACTATAATCGGTCCTGAGCAAGTTTTCGCTTTGCATCTTTGTTTTGAGGCACGCGATATACCGCCCGCAGAAATCGCGGCACAACTCCTGGACTTTCTCCAACTCAAGGAGATGGATTCGTAGGACCTGGAAAGTCAAGGCACCAAATTTAAACACCATAAAAAATCTAAGATCAGCAGTAGCCTAATATGTACATGATTATATTATTGCTTCGAAAAGCCCATGTGTATAAGCCGCGCGCAGAAGATTTACCGATGACTACTTACTGTTACTCGTATTGTATTTATCGTATTACTTACTATTATTGTATATACTTATGTAAAGTATTTGTACCAACGTACAGCGTTTTGCTTTTCTTTTTTCATTCTATTATCAGTATTCTACATATAGCCTTGAGGGACTATGTAGTATGTAATTTTGTAGGTAGAATACAATACATATAAGTTAAGTTTTCTTACATTGTATTCAATAGTGTGTAATTTTATAATTGTTTCATGTAAAGTATATACAATAAAAAATTCAAATTATAAATTTATTGCAACAACTACGTAACCTTATTTGTCAACCCTACTGATCATCGACACGTGACATCATGAGGCTATCGGCAAACCTTCTGCACACAGGTAGTAGGTGTGCATCGCAGAATGTTTTTTATTTTATTCCTTTTTAGTAGCGATTTACAGTTTTTCTGAAGCTTTGTGTTTTTTTTCTAATTGTTTTTCTAATGAATAGTTGCGATATTGATTTTTTGAGTAGATTATGTTTTTTGTAAATGTACTGTATGTAATTTTTTCGAGTTTTCACAAACTCCGTTGAATGCGTCGTTGTAGACTGCATACACTGCGCTACTATACGAACCTATTATTAACATGTTCCGACTGAAGACTTTATTCTATGTCATAATAAATAATAAATAAAGTAGCGATTTACCACCACTAATTAAGAAATTTCTTTATAATACCGCCACGTTAATCACATAAGCTTACTCCACGCTGTTACCACGAGCAGGTGGCATTCGAGTAATTCACGTTGTTCTTCTTTACAGATTTATAATGTTAGCATTTATATTCGGATATTATGAGGATACATGAAGCCGGCTAAGAGAGTATAGACAGTCTCGTCACTTCAGCGTCTAGATCGCGATAAGAAGCATTATCCTTTGAGACGGAACCACCACAAATTTGTTGCCGAACTGTCACACACAGCACCACAAATTTGTGGTCAAATACAGATAATTGAAACGAACGGTGAACTGATGCTTTCTCCCTCTAATTACGTAGAATTTGTGTTAAAGTAAAAGAGACGATATAATTCTCTTGGTTGGCCAATTTTGATGGCAGCTGGCAGATGATTATTCACAAAAATAATATTAAATTTGGCCCCTGTTAAGGGTTAAGTGATTTTGAAACCAGAATCTTATTACGACTAAGTTCGCATTTAACGATTACTATTTTGAATTATTGTATCTGTCAATTTGTAAGCTTACCTGTATGCTCTTAATCATGAGGCCATCGATCTCTGGGTCGTCAACCAGAAATGGCCTGCGATCCCTCCTCTGGTGTTGCACGAAGGCCTGGAGGTCGGCCCCGAAGGCCTCTGCAGCTGGGGCTTCGGCTCCCGCCGTGGCCTGCTCGCATCTCTCCAAGAGGAGCGCTAGTAGGGGGAATAAGGGGTGCCTGGAAATAAAATAAGGGACTGTAGATTAACGCCATCAAACTGGGGATTTTCGTTTGTTTTTATTTCAGCCTACGTGGACGAATTTTTTCGTATTCGGCCATTATCTATTTATGACCCATAATCTATCTTGAAATATATCTACCAATGGTTGCTCGTCATGAATAATGATAGTATTTTCTAGCATTACTTGATAACTAAAAACTGCCGGCTTTCTCGTAACCATAGTATAATACGGCCGGCGTATTTTGGCGAATGTGAACATGGCTCTGCGAACTTTAGCGCATGTAAACTCGTGAAGTAAATACAGTGACCAAATTGTAAAAAGCAATGAAAAAATACAGGGATGAAGGGCAACCAATTGTATTCAGTGACGAGTCGTATACCCACTCATCACACGAGTGTACGTGCTCTGAAGTTCGCAGAGCCTATGTTCACATTTGCCAAGTTACGCCGGCCGTATTATACCACGTTTTAAAAGTAAAGTATCCTCTCAATACATCATCCGCCTTACTTGGAGACACCAGATAAGTCTTAAAAAATGTCATGCATAGATATTCCTTTGTCATAACTTTTTCCGCATTTATATCTTACGACGAAACTTCGGCTGCTAAATATATAGAGCTCTTTGATCAATTGTTCGCATTCGGTATTCGGCCTAATAACTATCAAATCAAATTCACAATTTTTATTCTAAATAAGTTTGGTTTTTTTTTACAGGAGTTCAGCAGACAGGCAGACGGCCCACTTGATGGGAAGCGGTTATCATCGCCTATAGACATATGCAACATCAAGGTGCTACAAATGCGCTGCTGCTCTCTAAGTTCCACAGCAGATAATTTTTTGAAAGTTATACATAGACCCATAGTTAAAATTTAAATCTACTTCCTATACGGTTACCGTTACGCAACGTGTAAAAAATTCTTCATAATTTATCCTACTCTCATGCTCTTGTTTATTAATAGCATCTCGTATAAAGCATTGCTTACTTATATACCGCCCTCTTGTCGGCCTCGAACTGGGCCTGGTCGGCGTCAGGAGCCGGCGTGCCGCCCCCGCCCTGCATTACGCTCCTCACCAACACATCAAACTCATCTGAAAAACACAATTCAACTCCTAAGATTTTTTTAACCAACAAAGTCCAATGAAAAAAAGCCGTGGTAGCTTAGTGGATAACGCTCTCGGGTCTCAAACTCGGGTTTCATATCAAAAAGGAAACAGGTACCATTTAGGCAGATTGCTGTAAGTACAAATAACGTACAATTTTGTCACAATAATTAATACGTGCTAAAACTTGCAAATCGAAATAAGAGGTGTATGAAACCCAACACGTCTTGTAAAGCGTGGCGGGATTTTTGTATGTTGTGTAGTAATACCACTTTCGTCAGACAATACCAACGAAGAACATAAAAAAGGTTAACTCAATGTAACGCAGTATGACAGTACCTAATACTCTTGTCAGAAAGATTAATGTTCATTTCTTCTCCTGTTTTGGGTTCCGTAATTGCCTGCCTATTTTTCCGTTTATGTATGTCACATTATTTTGTGTAGTCTTTATATCTTCAAAAACTGCGAAACTAAAAATTAGGGGTAGCCGCCACACAAAACTGAGTTTGAAGTTTTTTCAGTATACATATATAGTAGGGTAAGTGTGGGTATCGCTAGCCAGATCTTGAAAAATCATAATTATGATTTTCATCATAATAATGACTTTTAAGTTTTGCAATTTGTATGTGCCTAGTATACTTTTCAATTATGAAGTGAAAGAATCTAATTAAATTGAGATCGTAGAGCTTTAAAAATAATTTTACGAAAATTGTATTAAATGAAATCCATATGTACTTTCTGAAGGTTTTCGATTACTTCTTTATTATGATCCCATAGTCAAATGACGAAAACAATAGACGTGTCAGATCTTTACGGAACTTCAACATTTGTGGGCTCACACGCACTTGCCTTGCACACACACTTAACTAATATACTTTATACTACCACCGAAAATTCCACCAGTTATCGTATAGGTTTTTACTACCTAACCTACAACACTTAACAATCAAATAAAATAACATAAATGAAAATAACAAAACAATAAAATATAATAACGATCTCAAAATAAGGGTAAACAAAAGTTGGCAACACTACACCAACTTAGACGAAAGTTAGTGGTAATAAAAACGGATATTAAAAGCGGGCGCGTCGGGAAAATCACATTCGTCACAAGTGTTGCCACTAAATTGATATAAGATACCCCAAGAGTGCTTGTTTTACTGCATTTTTGGGGTGTGGATACCAAATTAATTTCTTTTTGGAAGTCATTTTAAAAATGCTTTTTATATTAAATGCCTTTTAGACCTAGGGTGGCAATAACGAGTTATGTAATGTATACCCCTAAAATACTGCTTGACGGCGTCTATTGTTAAATGGTCTAAATTTTGCCTGCTTAGCTCTGAAATACAGAGGTACCGGCACGAACGTAACCAAGTTTTAATACCGTGAGAGTTCAAGAAAAGAAAACAACAAATATGAGCATAAAATGACATTAATATTCAAGTCATAAAAGAATCAAAATGTGAAAAATAAAATAATAAAGATAATAATATAGATAAGAATAAGATTATTCGTTACACTTAAATTTAATCGGCGAAAGATAAAATAAATGCAGTTTTTTTACGAAGTGCCTACTCGATCAATAGTAAAAGTATTAATTAATCGTTTTTCATAAGAAATAAAATGATCTATGCTTTTACACCGCTACGAAGCAGTGGGTGCACTATTTAGATAGTGTTAGTTTAGCCGGGTAACTCCCACTCGAAGGAAGGAATCGATTTCCCTGGAATCCACTAATCAGATCCTGACTTGATGGCAATGGGACCTCAGGAGTATGCTCTTTAGAATAAAACATATATTTTTTAAATCGGTCTACAATTGAGGGACAAATCGCGTAATAAACATACAACACAAAAAGACAGTCGAATTGAGAACCTCCTCCTTTCGGTAGTCGGTTAAAAATAATGTTTCGTGTTCTGTATCATTCAATGAGTCCAATGTACAGTCAGTGTTTTCACAATTTTATAATATTACTAGGATATGACTGCGACCTCGGCCACGCTCAACTTGAAATTCCCGGGGTTTTACCGGACACAACGGCCGGAGCATTTAAAAAGAATGTAAGCTAACATTTTAGTGAAAACTGTGTTCGAATAAGCTTATTTTTATGTATTCGAACAACTATAAATCGCTCCCGGGAAATTTTCCGCGGGATTCCCGGAATAACAAGTATAATTATATTACTTAAAATTTTAATTCGATCACGGAAACCCGCATCCCGAACAAACATAAATAACAATAAACAGACAAGAAACCTAAAAATCTCCATCGTTTAAAATAGTGTATTTCACATGTTTTTTTATATTGTAAATGTACAGAGAAGGCATTTTTAGAATTTTATAATATTAAAGATGTATTTACTCTCTGCGCCTCAATTACCTATAACTTATAATAATGATTTCTGACAAAACAATGATATCATACTCTTCTATTATACACTGTATAGACGATAGCCGTCCCTATCGGGCGATGCCTCCTCCTCATTTTTCCTTATTTTCGCCGAGAACGTTTTGGGAATAATTACCAAACAGTTCTCTCGGTGTTCTTAGAAATAACACGCAAAAACAAAAGGAAAGGAAATTTTGTTATTTGTCGAGATTATTGTGTTATACGTTTTTGTTATGCAGACAGCCAGTTTCTGTATCTTACTATCCGTTTATTTAAGGTTAAAAATTTGACATAAACCCCATAAAAGTATTAATTGAATTTTTGCATACCATGCAATAACTATATTTGCAGAATGTACTGCTTGTATATGTAATTGATGATTAGCTTCATTCAATTTGAATTTGCTATTATCTATATCTGTCAAGTGTCAATATAATGTCACTTGTACATCACACTTGTCATAGCTTTTGTCAGTTGAAGACAAGAGAACAATAGAAGTGTTATTTTAAAATTTGTACGTATTAAGATTAATTGAAATTGTGAATTAATTAGCTTCAAATATTGTTACTCTTTTCAAGTAAGTTGCATAATTATTGGTAAATCACATACAAAAACAGTGAATATCATATTGTGTTTAATAAAAACTTAATCTCTTTCAGAACAACCGTTAGTTTTTTAATTTACAAATAACAAATAAATTAAAAAAAACACATTATACTTATTATATCTGTATGAACTTACATGCTAGCCAATTAAATGATTGAATTTAAAGTAATGTTAATTGTCTACTAATGGATTTCATTTTTATTGCAAAGACGACAAACAAACAGATGACCCACGTGATGGAAAGTAGTTACCATCGCCTATAGTTCCATAGATAGACAACAATGTGTTGCTTTGGAATTATAAACGGGGACATTCTTAAACGTCACACTGCCGGGTTCGAGCCCTCCCACTTAAAGAGGAATGATTATTTTTTTTTTTTTTTTTTTTTTTTTTTTTTTTTTTTTTTTTTTTTTGAATGGTATCCTCACCATGCTTGTTCAAGGCGAATTGGCGGGTTTTACACATAGGTTACCTGAATGTGCAGATGTCATCAGTATGTTTTATTTCACCGTTAGAACTTGTTAATTGTAAAAAAGTACATTAGTTCCGAACGCGAGTGCTTTTGGCGCTAAGCTGCCAACGCTTTTTTTCATAAGCCTACTTAAACTAAATCATGAAAACTTGAGATGAGAAACAAATATATATATCTATCGATATCGAGTGTTTAAATATGTATTATTCAAGCAAGCTCTGTGAACGGGCGCCGCGCGTTTCAGACGCGGGTTGCATTCAAATCGCCCACTTATCCGACAGAGGTTTAGAGGTTTAGTGGTAGGCTGTTATCGATATCGATGTAACACAAGAAGTTCGTGCTTCGCAAAGCTATGCCATTCAACGTGGCAGATTTCTATACACGCTTCCTTCTGACAGTGAAATATATAATAATAATATAATAATAATCGGCAGACAAACACACACATTGTATATCCCAAATTAAGCAAGTTACGCTTGTGTTATGGTAATATACACGATCACTCTGGGCGATCCAGACAAACATGTAATAACGAGAACTACGTTCGAATTACTATACGGAATCGAACCGAATGATACGTAATTAATAATGTAACTTGTTTTTTTTGGCGCTTTAAACAAATATTAGTTAAAAAAATGAGATTTTTGGTTTTCTTGTTAATGCCAGTTATTGTGAGATGCTAGAACCGCGGAGTTCTAATGCCATGAGCCTCCACAAAGGGCTCTCAAAACATCTAATCAGCACTTCAGGTAACAGAGTGCTGGTCAAACAAGTGATCAGTGTCTAGTGAGGTAAAGTAGTAGTAGTAAGTAGTAACTTTTGAGTGTTTTTCCTATAGAAGACGGTGATTATGATTGTAATAAGGTTTGAAATAAACTGTATTTATTATTATTATTTACTATAAAAAACAGGCAAGCAGGTAAACGGAACGGCCCACCTGATGGAAAGTGGTCAGCGTCGCCTATGGACACTTGCAAAACAGGGCGACGCCAATGCGTTGGAGCCTTATAAAAATTTAATTTTTTACAATAAGATTATAGTTATACTAAAAAAATGAGATTATGCTAATACAGTCATCATAATCGTGTCGTAGACTTGCATAGGCATATTTTATCGTATCGACCAAATAATCCGGACGTGGCACAACCCTATGTTTCGACAGTGCCATATTGAACAAAAATATAAATAAACACATATAGAAAGTCATGTACCTATTGCAGTTTTGAATTATGTAGCGAAATAAGAACGGATTGCGAGCTCAGTATAAAAGTTTTCAAAAAGCAAATGCAGAATTTACTAATTTCGTGGAACCAATATTAAAACTGGTCAAGTACTTCAACTGTACAATTTCAAAACTTAGCAACTGATATTTTTTTTAATAAATAGAATAGGAAGTTGTATTCCCCGTACAAAAAAGGGTGATGCGACAAATGTCCTGACAGATGTTGACATTTGGGTATGGAATCATAAAAAATATTTTAACATAATATGTCAAAAATTATAGATATTATCCAAACCCATTTTCGTTGAAAGTATTTTTAAAAGTAGAATAACGTTTATTTTTTTAACCGATTTCACAGTCCTGTTCTCAATTCGACTAAACTTTATTTAAATTTTCTATCGACGACGTAATATTTGACGACTTTTGAAGCTAAAATATCTCCTCCGCTCTTGACATTTTTATGTGAGAAAAATGGGCAAACCTGCAGATGAGCCACTCACCACCTCCAGTGGCCATGTTAGTCTTTAACATTTTAAACTGTCGCCGTGTATTTATATATTTAGTATCAGGCCAGTACTGCCCTTCTTTCCGAAACACAGCGAAACTGTTTGGTGAAAGAAATACGAAGGATGATGCAGTCGTACCTTACGTACACGCATACATAGTATCACGCTTGCTTCCCATAGGGGTAAGCAGAGACAATTGATTGTCATATGCTAAAATCTTGACATACATTTTTTTTCTTCATCTACATTCATTAATCTCTTTATACATACAAATTTATTGTAGGTGCTTTTTACAAAATTTTATTTAACTTGCAATGGATGCATGTATGAAGTTCGAGTAGAATCTTGCAAATTAAATTTGACCAACTTCCGATTGAGCTGAAATTTTGCACGCATATGTATATCGCGTGAAAATGCAATAATATGGTACCATGGAGCTGATCTGATGATGGAGTCGGAAGGTGGCCATGGTACTCCCGTACTTAACTAGATTAGATCCATCGCGTTCGGGCTCGTTTTACGTGTCTTGGCTATCACTCTGCTGCTACATAATATCCAGGATTTCAAAAGCATGTATTTAAAAACCTTTTATTAACTGGCCATTCTTTAAGACATCTGCGATCATATCGTGGTATGCCTTAAATTATCACAATAAGATAAAAACAGAAAACTTTGTCGGATACGTGAAGTAGATACGGATGTGCCTCTTGAAACATTTGAATATTTCCACCATTGAATGATTTTCGTAAAACGTCCTCTCGAGTCTCGACCCTCGGCGCTGCTCTTAGCCAAATTGGACTAATTGCGTCAGGCATGCAGAGTGGCGTCGATTGGAAGAAAAAAGGCAAGCACTTGATTCTAATGAGGAGGATTTGACGTTTGCAAAAATAAAGTGCGAGGGGTTACGCTCAAACATGCCTTTCGTTGTTCGTTTTCTGCGAACCGCTCGAAAAATACAACGAAATTTCAGAAATTAAAAAACTTAAGAATATTGTAAAAATTATTATAATAATTATAGTGTAGCGAAATGTGCTAATTATTAACAAACAATTCATGAACAGTATTTTCCGCTTAATAGAGACGATAAGAAACCTGTCATCTGACACATTCTTAGTATAAGAAATATAGGTATATTGATATATGTATAGTATTTTAGGTCTAGTTTAAATTACTCATTAGTCTTATTTTTAGGTCGGATTGTAATTTTAATGTAGTTTATTTTGGACGAGACTTTTATTTAAAATAAATACAACTACAACAACAAAATTTATATAATGCATAAATCAATAAAACGCGCAAAATAATAGAAAATTACGTAGTCTCTTGTTAGTCCGCGCACAACTTGAGGTCTTCATACTTCCGTGGACTATCATGCACTTGCCCGGTTTTTGAATATTAGCGGAAATTTTATTTGTTTTTCAGCCTTGCCAACCCCATTAGTCTGTTTATTCCAGTTTATTAAAAGCGCAATGAGAAATACTCAAATGGACGCTTACAAACAAATACAATACGATAATTTGTTTTGTAAAATCGAAGTGTAGGTTAGTACAAGTTATAAGAGATTTTCTAAAAAATTTCAAAGCACTCTTTTTTTATTGCAGGAGCTCAGCAGACAGACAGAAGGCCCACTTGATGGAAAGCGGTTACCATCGCCTATGGACATTTGCAACACCAAAAGTGCTACAAATGCGCTGCTGCTCTCTTAAGAGAAACTGCAACCTGTTATGGCGACATACTTTAGACCAGGGGTGGTAGCCATCCAGTCGGGCAAATGTCTTACCACCTGGCTTACTCGACAAAGACCTGTACAGTTTTCGGCATAAAATGAATACTTTAACGATAGATACCCAAAGGGGTAGTACAGCCCTCCACTAGTGAGAGCAATACCAATTTAAGGCTAAAAGGAAGGCGTTATTACTAAAAGGGTAATTTTTCAGGAAAAGTTAAGACCCGATCAAAAAAATGTTATAGTGTATATTCTGATATTGAATAAAAACCACCAAATAGAAGTGTAACTGAAAAAGCTATTACTAATCTACAGGCGATAAAATGATGTGTGTTATATAAATACTCGCCATCGCCTATGCCTTGTACCATCGGCATCGAAGACCCCACGCTCCGTCCATTTACGTTCACTTAACACGCGCATCTCATGGATGTTTCGTGTTAAATAAAACTAATAAGAAATGAACGATTGTCCGTTAGCACAACCATGTTAAACATAACCTGCTTTGTTCTAATTATGAGTATTTGGACTTGTTTACATACCTCCGTTATACATGGATGTGGATGTAAGGCCGTGGGATATATGTTTAATATCATTATTCACGTTAGGAGGCGTGTTGGAAACGGCTGATGAAATACAGGCCATCAGCGAGTTAAGCAGCAATTGCATCTGGAAATTTCTTATATAAATACAAAATCGGAAAAAGGAATGAATCAATAAAGCAAAAGAATTAGAAAGGGTTTGGTAGAGGTGACAAAGTCCATCATTGTCCTCATTTGGCTACGGAACCATAACAAGCATTTAATTGACAATACCTCATACATCAAAAACTACTAAGTCGAGCGTGTTCAAATCAACTTTCGTTGAAATAATTTTATTATTTTTACCAGCGTCCGCAATTTATATATCAAAAGTTACAGGCGGAGATATAATTTACATGACTGGAGGCGAATATCTTATCACCTATTAATTTTAATGTAAAAAACAATTCCGAAGATTATCATGATTTTTAAGATCTCACTAATGATAACAATAAGAGTAAGTAGTAAGTATATTATTATACTATGTATGTACCACTGAAAAACGTGTTCCAATTTACAGTATGTATGTGACAGTGCGGTGTTTATGCGTAAAAATAGAAAAAAAATGTTTTAAGATAATACTGTTATTGTTCATTAAAGTGAAAGAGCTCAAATAAAATTTAATCATGTCAAATAGAAAGTCTCATATATGGATTACAATGTATTAGTAAAGTTTAGATTAAAAAGTACAAAGTAAGAAGCCAGATAGTCGGCGTTCTTTGCCGAATAGTCGCCTACTAAGCGCAGACTACGGTAGTGGCCGGATAGTCGGTTTTACAGACTAGTCGGCACATCTCTACCATAAATACGTATTTGTTTCTGAGAAAAATGACTGTAACATACAAATGCGAACGAATAAACAGCAGAATTCGATAAATTCCATTTCGTCCCGTTTTAGCCCGAATGGCTAACGGAACACTAAAAAGGCATTTTTCTTTTCCTTCATAATTCGACAACATACTAAATGTATGCTGTTTTCATTTTTTTCACGTTTCTACCATCTGCGGCAACGTTGAGCAAAAAACATGTTTAAATTCTATAAATAATAAAGTGGAAGAAACGCGTACGGAGGGTACAGGATTTTTCATTATAACCTACTATGAGAAACGTGTATTCCCTATTTTGACTGGGTTTAGGGTTACGTAGTCATTTTAGCAAAATCAAAACCCATATGAAATCTTCTTGCCCGTCCGTCTTCATGCACAATTTTCAGTTTTGAGAGCTAATATCTCACTACCTTGATTTAATTTTAAAAGTCTGTTATGGTTATTTTTTTATTGTGCCTTCAGCACATTGGGCATTGTTTTTGCCAATTTCAAAGTTAGAAAGGACTGGTGCTATTATAAGTGCAATTTTAGCCTCTGAAAGGTCGGTGATTTAAACGCGTTGTTATCGACCTAATATAGAAAAAGTAAAATGTCAAATTTATGTCGAAATCAATATGCCATTCATTGTGTGATTACATTTCCGTAAACCTAGCTATAACCGAACCTAACTATTCAATTATTCCAAGGAGTCTTCGAATAAAATGTTTTGATGAGGAAATAGCTGAATTAAAATCCACAAAAAACTCATTAAGCAAAACTTTTTTTTTTTACATCTGACAGACTATACCATTGGCCAATTCCTATATCTTACCGATGATCATTTGCCTTACTATCGGTTGTCAAAATTCAACCCATGGTACGGAAAGTAAATGAATGTTGGTAAGATATAGGAATCAGTCATAAGCACACAAAAAAAAGTTAAACCGAGAGTCACATATATGGCGGCTGCGTTTACATTTTTTTCGCGATTCCACTACGTAATTTATTTATTTAGGTTTATGGCTTGGCAGCTAGGCCTTTAAGTCAGATCTTAGTTTACAACAGAGTTTCTTCATTATCTTAGCCTATGTATAGCACAGCTGAACTGTAGGTAATCAGCTAGTGCCATTCAACGGCGTTCTTGTGTCAACTCAAAAGGCCACATTTCACTATACAGTTTTTAAATTTTAATATCTCAAAAAACGATCACAACGCAAATCAGCTTTTTAATCAAAAGCTTTAGTTGGAATGGTCTGACTGGCGCCCAATTTACACTGATGCTTCTAAATTAGCTCAGGATGGTTCCGTTGGTGCTGCAGTGTGGTGCCCTTCATACAGACTGGCTCTTACTTTTAAATGTCCCCCTTTGACCTCTATATTTACGGGTGAGTCAATAGCTTTGTTGGAAGCTGTAAAGTTTATTATATCTAACAAAAATAAATTTAGCAAAGTTCTCATTCTCTCTGACTCTTTAAGCTGTCTTAAGTCAATCGTTTCAAAAGACATATCAATTAGTTTGCGCTTTCCTCTTCTTCTCAAAGTTAAAGAATATCTCCTTCAATGTCAATCCTACAATTTAGAAGTCGCACTAGCATGGATCCCAAGCCACTCTGGCATATCTGGGAATGAGACAGTAGACAACTTGGCTAAGTCGGCCGTGTCGTCAGGTTCCCCCGATTATACAGACATTATGTCCCATGATCTCTGTTCTAAAGCCTATTTAGATCTAAAGACCAATTGGGTAGCAGATTGGACAAGGTCATGTCAGTTTAAAGGTAAATTTTATAGCGATATTTCTCCCGGGATTCCAGTTAAGCCATGGTTCAGTAAATATCGGACAGCTGATAAAAGAGCTATATCGGTGATCTGTAGGTTGCGACTGGGTCACGCGTGCATTCCGGTGCATCTGTATAGGATTGGTGTGAGAAACACTCCTATTTGTGATTGTAATACAGAGGAAGGTACTATTGATCATATTTTCTTCAAGTGCCCATTATACCCTGTCTCTCTATATGATATACTACCTAATAAAGTTCCAAAACCTACTAATGTCAAAACCTTGCTGGCCAACATCTCCAAACCACTTATTTTCAATCTTATATATAAATAAATATATATCTTTAAATAGTATAAAATTGTGATGTCCATATTATAATGATGTAGTATAATTATCCATGTTTCTGTACTTGTATTTGCTTTTTATTTTACATTTATTTGTGTTACATACAGGTGGTGGCTATGTGCACATCGGAACAAGTTTTTTTTTTATATATTCGTATACCCCTATTTCATTTTTTTATATCAGACGTAATCGCTATTTAGTAAAGACATTGTTTTTTTTTCCACACCTGACACTGGCAGTAATGGTGGTTCGATAAAGAACGAGCCAATTGCCATTCAATTAAAAAGTCAAGTCAAGTCACTATACAGTTTACATTTCTCACAAACCACATGATTATTACTCAAAAACTATCAATATCCTACAACTATTATTCATTTTAGAGTAATTTTACACATTTTTAGAAAATAAAACTGCACAGCGCAACATCTCCTTACAGTTCCCGCCAAAAACTTCATTCCACCTCTACGTATGTGGACCAAGTGGTATCTGTGGAAATGAACGTGGCTCAGACGAACGGGACGGACATGACGAAAACATAACGGTTCCATTATTGCGAAATTGGCTGTGGAGCCGTCATAAAAAATAGGTATTCTATAGATATAGAATTATTTGCTAGAGCACAGCAGACAATCTGTCGCTTTTCCTGATGGAAAGTACATTTTTTATTGCAGGAGTTCAGCAGACAGGCTGACGGCTAACTTGATGGAAAGCGGATACTATCGCCTATGGACATTCGCAACACCAAAGGTGTTACAAATGCGCTGCTGCTCTCTTAAAGGAGACTGGAACCTGATTACTCATGCCGGAACACCACACAAGATTTTTATGGCGGACATACTCTAGACCAGGGGTGGTAGCCATCCAGTCGGACAAATGCCCTACCACCTGGCTGTGGGTTGTTTTGCCACATCTTACGACAGGCCACCTGGCCGCAGGAAATTGTATACTTTCTCCGCTCCTGCACGGATAAAAAAGTACTACTGTTCGGAAATTATTCCCAAAACTTTTTCGGTGAAAATAAGGAAACGTAACCGTTTCACGCCCATATTCTGTGAGAGTGTGGTGTCATTCCGATTGAACCGGCCCTAAGGACTATAATTATTAGGATAATGATTCCAATATGGCTCTACCACATCATAGTAATTTTGCCTATAAACATTTGCAACACCAAGAGTATATAAATATATACTGACGTGCTTTTAGTATTAAAAGAATTCAATGACACCTTTTCAAAAATCCCCATATCGTAGTGCTTAGGGAAAATTGCTGGGATAATAAATATTGAGATTTCTATAATCAAGGTCAAGGTTCATAACTTACCACACATTTACCTTTTCCTAAATTATTTTTTTATACAGGGAAAATCCGATTGAGGACCATAAGCCGCGCCTGGGGGGAAAAGTCGCGGTCCATGTGCCCAGAGCTTGAACACCTTTGTCCAAGCTGTGGACTCACTTTTTTTTATGACGCAGGGGAATGTCTTTTCTTACAACACAACTTGGGTCATGGATACGGAGGGAGGCTAAATGCAGCGTCTAGTGCCGCCTGCACGAGTGCGCATGGGACACTCGTATGGTATCAGTGCCTCAACTCCTTGGAGAAAGCCGACGAACTACCAACTAAACCTACCTGCGTCCCGACGAAGAGTCACCTTGTAAGAACGCCACGGGATCTAGAACAGAGTTACTGCACCGTGACGTCATAGTTTGCTAGATTGGCACCACTACCCCTAGACGGCGGCTACACTCTTGGCGGGTGATCCTCCTTGGGAGCTCCAGGCAGATGTGCTTGCTGAGATGTACCAGTTCCGGAGAAGCGTCCGGGATAGGGGCGGGAGGCCTAGTCCCGAAGAAATAAAACGGACCAGAGAACGCACAGACGAGACCCTAATCCACCACTGGTCGGAGGAACTGGAATCCCCGGTGGCAGGCCGGGAAACAGTTGAAGCAGTTGGCCCCCATCTATCCCGTTGGGTCCGCAGAAAGCACGGAACCCTAAGTTTCAGAATGGTGCAGATACTTACCGGGCATGGCTGCTTTGGTAAGTACCTGTACCAGATTGCGAGGCGGGAGCCGACCCCGGACTGTCACGAAAGCAGCGCGCCAGTCGACACGGCGCGCCATACGCTGGAAGAATGTGCCGCTTGGGGACCCCAACGGCATGACCTGATGTCAATCATCGGTAGGGATCTCTCGCTGTCCAGTGTAGTCGACCAGATGCTACACAGCGAGAGGAAATGGCTAGTGATGACCTCCTTCTGCGAGGACGTTATGTCCCAGAAGGAGGCTGCCGAAAGAACAAGGGAGGAGGACGAGCAGGCGGACCCCCGTCGCAGACGGCGAACAGGGGCTCACAGGCGGCGCTTTGCTCATCTCCTCCCCATAACATAGTGGGACGGGGGGGTCAGGGGACCCTCCCGACGAGCCACACCCAGTGACGTGGGGTGTCCTAGTCACACACCTCCCCCTTGTCGGCTTGCATCGAGGTGACACGGCAGTCATACCCATGGTTACGGTCCCGTGGCACCTCATTATGATGCGGAGGGACGCTGGAAGGTTTAGTGGGTAGTCGGGCGGTCAGTGCATGCACCAACAGCCGGGAGTCCCACATACCCCTTAGTGACATCCCCCGGAGCCTAAGGATATGTACAAACGCATTCCCCCAGTGTTGACAAAAAAAAAAAAAGATTGGCACCACTACCTATTGCAGAGGTCTTTACTTCTGCGTCTCCGAGCCCCAGTCTGTCTACGGTGGACGAAGGCTTTTTGCACCGTCTTCTGCCGCTCTCTTTCGGCGGCCTCCTTTAAAGTCATTACTGACACAGAGGGAAAAAGCCTGCCAATGGCAATCGCTATGGAGCATGGCCTCGACCGAACTCCTCAGTGAATTCACCAGCCCAACCTTATCCTGGAGTAGGAACCTCTGGGATTCTCATGAGGCGCTCTTCCACAAGCGTATGAAATGCTGTGTCGATGAGTTCACCGCACAGCTGTGGGCTCGCTTGCGGATTCACCTCCAGCCCGGACGGAAAAACACATATCTATCTACCTAGCCCTTTAATTTAGCATGATGAGATGTTACGTGTGATGAAACATCCGTTTTAATAATAGAACAAGTTTGTATTAAGATACAAGAGAAACGTTCCCCCGCAATAGGGTATTTTTCATAATAAAGAGGTGACACTTATCGATAAAGTCGAATATCGATAATATTATCTTTATATATAAAAAATCGGCTTCCTTATATTTATGTTATTATAGCATGGCTATAGCACAGCACACAGCCTACCTGACGGAAAGCGTTTACCGTCGCCTATGGACATTTGCAACACCAGAGATGCCACCGACGCGCTGCTGGCCTCAAAGAAATTATATGACACCCTTTAAAAAAAGCCTGGTCGCAAGGGTATAGGAAAAATCTCACCTGAAGCTCATTCCAAATCCCCACGGTACGCAAGAGAAACGTTCTTGATAGTGTTGCGTACAATATTTGTGTCCGCAAAACTCGAAAAGTAGTCGATTAATTGATATAACTTTTCAGATAACGTTGCATTTTTAGATAAGAATGTAGAATAGAACCAGTATAGAGAACTTTTAATACGAAACTTTATAAAGTACACACGAAAACGGGAACGTTTTTCGGAAGTTTATATTACAATTTGAAAAAATATAAAACTGGACCGCAGCGTAGTGTCCTCGTGTTTAGCTGGTGTTGTATATACGGTCTGTATAGACTGGAAGTTAAAAGCCATAGTTGGGGGAAAGTTTGATTTGATAAATAACTTGCTTGTGAATTCGGACAGTTATATTTTAAAAGTAAACATCTATATTTTTTTAAATGCATATTGAAAAGATCTATCAGATCAGTCACTACGAATGGATTCATTCTAAATAACGAATTATCTTAAAGGAACACCTTGAAATTTTACTACACAGGCTGTAATATCAGTTATGCGATCTAATAGATTTTGTTATAACTATCTGTGCAGCAAGTATGAATTGGGGCCGTTGCAGAACTTTGAAATGTACATATTATACTGTTATTAAAGCCAGATTATAAAATACTAAACCTCAATTTGAAAAAATTGGACAAGTGCGTTTCGAAACAGGCAAATTGAAGGTTCCGTAAAAGTGACTAACAAGCAACGTTCACTGATTTTGCTAAATGTCAAAATCAGTTAGATAGCCCATGAAAGATATTATTCAATGCAAAAACGGAGAGGGAGGCACAATTTTTACGACTGTAAAAGACTATCTTCTCACCTATTAACTTAAACTTATACATAATTAGAAAACATTCCCCACACGTCTAAATACAATGAAAAAATATTTCATTCCTCAGCATATTAACCTATTTCATAATTTCACTACATTATTGTGTAGAAGAATATACCTACAACTGTTTGACTTAAATTAGCCAAAAAATGACTGGACATAAAGAGACGGATAAACGATATGATTATTATATAAAGTACCGATTTAGCAAAAATTGTCACGGTACCCAAAAATATATTCAAATTTGAAACACATTACAAATGCCTATTTTAAATATAATTATAAGTTAGAATCATGTAAGCATTAATTATGTTACTTTATTGCTCAATCGCTCAGGGCCGACCGGTGTTATTTTAGAGTATTTAGACTATGGGATACATGTTTTTTACTGCGACTTTCAATGCAAAATCAAGTAAGTGATATCTCAATGACTAAAATAAAAGCATATCTTTAAAATTACATGGGTCGATGTGGTGATCTCAGCGATGACTAACTTTAAGTGGCGATAACGTGGGCGCTGCAGGCCTAAAGGAGGCGATAAGAAGAAAAAGCAGGCAGTGTAGCCGTAAGAGTTAACTTGAGATCAGCCCGTTGTGTACTGTCTACTGCGTTAGTTCAAGTTAACTCTTGGGCTATAGTAAAAGTCTCGTTTAGAATATGTTTAGGATTAATGTTTAATCTCGCTAATATAGCTCACAATAATCAATTGATTGAATTTGATGTTAAAGTGCTTTTTAAGTAGGTGAAAAAGGCGGGCGCTAAAAAATAATTTATTCTCAAACTGGGCAGTATACAAATAAGTTTGGGAACCATTGAACTAGCAGATAGTAAGGTATAAAAATGTAATTTTAAATAGCTTAAAGTCCTATGGTCCCTGAGTGTTAATTACACAAAAAAATGAGACACGTATTTGGTTAAAATTTTAAAATAATCTTAGTAATTCTATCTAATCTAAGTAATCTTTAAATTAAAACATAATTTAAATAATAAAACATCAAATAGCGAAGGACTAATGATTTTGGCGTCACCTAGTCGTGCAGGATTGAAAGTTTCCTGATTTACGTTTTCGCGTGCCGATTGTAGTTTTAATATTCTTCCATGATATTTAATAATATGTATGTAAAAATCTTAGCCTTAAATTAAATTAATAATATACAGACAGAATTACTGTAGCATTGAAAATATTAATTTTAGTATTAATTTTGTAATAAAAAACATGCTTTATAATTGTAATAAGCAATAAATATAATAACATACACTATAAACCGTGCGAGATTCACAGGTAATTGTCTGTTCTAATTGTTTGATACTCATTAAAATTTTGTACAAAAAATTGCCAAATGGGCGTTTGTTCACTCACAGTGAAGTTTTCCGTAGAACATAGAGCGTATTAAATAATAAATACGTTTCAAAAACAAAAAAAAATAAGCTTTAATAGTAATGTGAACTAAGAGAAATAGTCGAAAAAACTTTAATGTAAAAACTCGGACAAGTGTAACGCAGTCTGTGAGGGGTTCCGTAGACGTTACAAAAGTACTATTTTTGTAATTAGTTTACGAAAACGAAAATAAAATAATTTTATCAGAACAGTACAGTAACAGATCCTGCTCAAGATAATTTTTATTTAAAATATTTCTCAGGTTTTACCACATTAAAGGGGTTGTGTCCGAAGTACTCACAAAAAAGTTCCCAAACTACTAAACCGAAAAATATTGATAATAAATTTTAGTTTCATTTAACGATTAAAAATGTTGTTCCCTAAGTAGCACAACAAATTTATTTAGTAAAAATTCAAATGGCATACATTTATCCCGAAATTACTCAACGAGTTCATTATTTTCAAAATTAATTTAAAAACATTTCATTTTTATTACACGTGGTAGCCGATACTTTAAATTTATTTGAGTAATTTGAAAATGAATGTATGAGATTTTTATCTTTTTTGAACAAAAGAATTGAGGACTTTCAAGAAAAGCCAGTTATGGTTGGTGTCCACCCCAATTTATATTCTCTTATTGAATTCAGTACATTAATTGTGTAGCTGCATATAGAATACATCTTCCTAAAAATTCCATCCATGCAAACCAGAGATCAAGTAGTTTTTGAAGTGGCTGGGGCATAATTATGTACACAGACAGACGAATAGGCGGACGCACGGACAAGATAATGACATAAGGGTTTATACAGACGGACCACCCAACGGTGGCGGAACCCTAAAAAACATTTGTTGTACTAATTATAAATAATAAAAATGTAGTGTTAATTACAGTTAGTAATTTTATTTAATTAGATAATTTATATGCATATACGATTCCAGTGTTAGTTATATGCATTAAGCTAGTAATATAATTAAAAGATGTAGGTAAATTAAACAAAAGGTTTACTTATTTAACTATAAATTACAGGAAGCTCGCGGGGGAATAGCCTCCAGCTCTGCAATATTGAAAAACTACATCATAGAAGAAAAAGTCTTAAACACTCCTAAACTAGTAGCACCAGAGGTTATTCTTCAGTCACCTTTTACGTTTTATTTTTTATTGATATTTTAAACTTTTTAGACCAAATCAGTCAAAAACTAAAGTTCTTAAAAAGTTTATATTCAATTTTAAAACGACAAAAAGGTCATATACGATTTACCGGTTTCCAGGATGAAATTTTCATTACGATGGCTGTAGTAATTTTCTTGCATGATTATGTCATTAAAAAAAAACCGAAGCCGGCAAGCTTTGGCAACGCTCCTAGTGTTCCAACGTTCATAGGGGGCGGTGACCACTATTTATTACTTGGGCCGTTTGCCTGTTTACCAACTTTTAATAAAAATAAAAACAAATAAGTATTACCTTAAAAAATGTTTATCATAAGAAATGCTTGTGAAGTTATAAAATTCTGCATTCGGAACTCTACAGAGATTGCATGCAAAACAACAAAACTTTAAAACAAAACATAATAAAAATATCGTGATGTTATTAAGGTCCTGTACTAACGATAATTTGCAGAGAGGTTGTAACTATTTGCAGATTCCTATATCTTAATATCCATTCATTTGACTTACTGCTGGCTTAATTTCTGACCACTTAAAATATATAGAAATCCTGTTTAAAATTAGTGAAATTGAAATATCGATACATTTCTCCACTCTATCATAAGAAATTTCCATGCAGCCAGCATAAAAATAACATTTTCCCAAGCGCGCCTCCCCATCTGTTCAAATATTGAGATGCTACTTCGCTACACGACAGGAATAATGTATTATCGATAACATCTGTCGATTGGTTCACTACACTATTTATGGGTCGGTACACATTTTTAATATTTATTCAGTTTTTGGCAAAGCTTGAAGGGCGATACGTTTCTCTGTGCAGTTTTTTTTTAATATAGCCCGCGAAAAATGAACAATTTTGTAGATGACATAGTTTTTGTAACTGGCTAAAAGACTTTAAAAAGATCATTGAATCTAATAACTCACTTCTCAAAAATTACTACACAAATCTCATTCAAACCAATTTACGATGAAAAAATTTTGTAGGCTTAAGCAGCCTTATTTGTTCTTATTTTCTACAGATAAAGTTAGAGGAGAAAAATTATCACGACTTTAGAAGATTATATCCTCGCCTATTTTATATTTTTTTAAAACCTCACTAGTGACTGTACTCTATAGTCGTATTTTTAATTAGACGAAGCCAACTGACAGTAGCTAATGTCACTTTGTAAAATAATGTTGCCATATTTAAAGTAATAGTGATGCGTTCAGTTCTCCTTCAATGAGATGAATGAACAATGAGTGTGATACTTAATCATTTCAAACTATAAAAGAATATTATTTCTATTTTAAAATAAAATTGTATAAAAATGCTCTGATATAAGTTATAGTAGTATGTATATACAATGAGTTGACCACTGGCTTAAAACAGCCTTCAGGAAAGGACAAACGATTAATTATCGACCATATATGCAGGGAAGAAGGATTCGTAGAAGACAGCTTATTAGTATTTGAAGCCAAAAAATATAAAGAAGATTATCATCAAGAGATGAATGCCGATTCCTTAGAGAAGTGGTTTAGGGGGGATAATTGTTTTACGTCTGCCCCCATACCACTGTGAGCTCAATCCCATTGAGTTGGTATGGGCGCAGGCTAAAGGATATGTTGCAAGAAATAACAAAACCTTCAAAATGACAAAAGTAAAAAAACTTTTTGAAAAAGGACTTCAACATATCACAGCTGAAAAATGGAGTAGCTGCGTGTCTCATATAATTAAAGAAGAAGACAAAATGTATAGTCTCGACCACATGATCGACAATGTTTCAGACAGATTTATTATTAATATCACCCAAAGCGATAGTGATGATTTTTTATTTGATGATGAATTATGTAATAAATAAAACATCGCTTATTACAAATTATGTAATTAGCGATGTTTTTTATTTTCATTACCTACCTATAATTGTTTATCTTACACATCTATAGTTTCAACTACATGATGTATTGAAAATAGGACAGTCTTACAAGTTACCTCATAATGTTTTCCTTAATGTCATGTCATCATTCACCTTTGTCACGACACTATTTTTATTTCATCAAAAACTGATAACACAGTAAACGTCAGTTGACTTCGTCTAATTAAAAATACGACTATACATGACTATGTACACTAATAGTTTTTAAAATTTAGTTATGCATTTTTATGGCAGCCACCTTTAGTCTTTTTTATTTTTTGTGGTTTAGCTACATAACTTTATAGCGCTGTACAGACTACACCTTCCCGTAAAACCTTCATGCAGACCCAGTAATGACTGAGAAAAATGACTGTGACATAAGTCATTTAGTTTCTGAGAATAGTCGAGCTTTAATTACATTTATCTCCATATACAAAGTTCCAAACTCATAGATAAGCACACATAACTTGGAACATTAAGTCAGTCCTCTCACAGAACTTAATATGAAATTCCAACTATTTACCTGCGGATCCCATAAAAAGGCAATAACGAAACAAAAGCGGGATTCTGTATACGGAAGTTGCGTCAGCGTTCCCTTCCGATCCAATTTCAAATTTGAATCTCGAACTGCTGACCTTCCCGGTTTTTGGATTTAAGGTTAGGATACATCGACGGACTTTTTAACAATAAAATATAGGTAGCGTTTATTATAGTTTTTTTTTATTTCGGCCACCTAACTATTTTTGTGTTCTATGTACGGTAAAATAAAATATTTCTATTCGGAGAAGCTCAGACAGACGGTTCAAACCAGCTTTCATTAAAATTATTTTTTAAAGCTTTAAAATAGCTACTTCTAACGACTTCAGAAGACTCTTAGATATGTCACCACCTGTACACATAAATAGAAATGGCATTAATAAACATCGAGATGTTTTGTTAAGGATCACACGACTATCTATATTAAAAGTTTAGTTTTTCAAAATTATATGCATTGCTAGCCCTAGTCTTTGATTTTTTTTCTTGATTCCAAAACATCTGACAAGTTTCATCAATATAGACCCAATTCTGAAAAAAATATTATAAAACACATAGACAAATCAGGCAGATACACATTACGATTTTATAAGGGTTCCGTTTTTATTCAAAATGCCTACGAAACTCTTAAACAAATATTAAAAATCATCGTTCTTTTCTAAGATTCTTACAGTAAAATCTATAATATCTCCGACGCCTATTTGCATTAAACATCGTTCTTCACCTACACAGAATTAATCACTGTGTGGATTGGCATGAATGTACACTATACCATATTATTCAAAAAATAAATCCATTGAGGAGTTAAATAACATTTTTAAGAATTTCGTCGAGATTTCGTAAATATACAATCCATATTAGACCTTATAAAACTCTACTTGAGCTTGGTTTTATAAATATCAAGTGCTGAAGGAGTTATATTACACAAAATGTAAGTCTACAAAACATGTTGCCCATTTTCTCGACGTTTACCAATTATAACACATCTCCTTCAACTACTCGTATTTTTGGTGTTCAGTGTACAGCATCCTTAACTATACAAAAGTTACGCGATCCCCTTTATTCAGAGCGTGTATTGTCGAGAGCTGGAAGGCTTCGATTTAACAAACACCCGTATGCCAAAGATGTCACGTTTCGAATATTCTTATGCTAGTTTTAGTTATATCATACAAGAAATATACTAGGAAGGTTCGCCGAGTAAAATATGACAAGAGCTGATTTTCAATTTTGCTGTTAAAAAATTACATTCTTCTCTCGCTTAATAATTATTTATAATTATAAACATTTATCCTATATATAAAATTCTCGTGTCGCGGTGTTTGTAGTTAAACTCCTCCGAAACGGCTTGACCGATTCTGATGAAATTTTGTGTGCATAATGGGTAGGTCTGAGAATCGGACATCTATTTTTCATCCCCCTAAATGCTAAGGGTAGTCCACCCCTACTTTTTTTAGATATTTTTTATGACACAGCATTAAAAATACATACAACCCTAAATTTTCAACCCTCTACCATCAACCCCTTTTTTTTACTTGTTAATTATACACTTTAATGCTGTCGGCATATCGTTTGAAGCTTTTCCGGGCAGGACGACGTCTTCCGGGACAGCTAGTTTTATATAAAATTATCGATATATGAAACTCCCCTCATCTGTTTTGGAAAAGTGTAATTTCAGTTCCCATAAAATAAGGACGCCTTTGCTGTGCATGTTTCTATACCTAACAAAATTTTATAAATGTCCCACTGCTAGACACAGGCATCCCCGTTTTTAGGTAATGGATAGTACTCCCACCACGCTTTGTCCAAGATTTTTGGGTTTGACACATAATTTTATCGATATATACTAGTATATATTTTTCTAAAAATTAATATATCTATCATAACTTTTTATAAAAACAAGATTTCTCAACTGTAAGCCAAGATAAGCTCTTTTCATATCTACAATAAAACTTCTAAAAAAATCTAATCTAAAACTTTCAATTCGCAGAATTAGGCTCAAGACTCTGAGATTGTGTTGTCTCTGCGCTGAACGGGCCATAATTCCTTTGGTGAAATGTTATTAAAATCTGTCAATGGACTGTCTTGCCAGGATATGTGATTTGTTTTGATAAAAAAAAAATCAAATCACATAATTTTAAAAATTTTTATTAAAATATTATCTTTTGAGTTAAAAGGGATCTTCAGTTCACTTGCTTACAATCTAGGCAACAAACAAACACCTTTCAATTTGTTTTATCACACTCTCGCCAGATCTTTTTGATAGATAACTTTTTGGTATGCTTTCTTTAACTGAGTTTTGTTTAAAATGTCTATCTATTGATGTTATGCTGGAACAAGTGAATGAGTTTGTATATCTCGGATGTGCTTTTAGCAGGGATGGAAGGTACACCGCTGATATAGAAAGAAGAGTGAATTTGGGGAATAGTGTGAATGGAGCGTTAGGTAAACTTCTAGGCGCTAAGAACCTCAGCCAGAAGGCCCAGCTTGCCATACACAACGCGGTGCTGGTACCTACGCTCACGTATGGAAGCGAGAGTTGGGTATGGAATAGAGAGCACGAAAGTAGATTAAACGCGGTCGAGATGCGAGCACTGCGCAAAATCTGCGGAGTGACGCTCGCGGACCGTGTTCGTAATACCGAAGTAAGAAAGAGAGTTGGTCTGAAAGAGAATGTCGGGGTGAAGGTAAGGAAAGGAATGCTCCGGTGGTTCGGGCATGTGGAAAGAATGTATGATGAAAGAATGACTAAACAGATATACAATGCAAAAGTGGATGGATGCAGAAGTCGCGGAAGGCCACGACACACCTTCCATGATCAACTTACCCTCCGTTCTACTGTTATATACATATTGTGTCCGTTTCCCTTCATTTATTCTCTCCATATGTTAAAACCACTTAACATTCCGTCTGCTTCCCTTATAGCATCTTTCAATGCAGAACACTAAAATTGATATATGTATTTATTTATTCCATTTTTAGATTTAGTTACTTGTAATGTTTAGATTCCTTGAGTATAAGAACTTTCATGTTTATATCGAATTTAAAATTCAATGTTTCTTGTTTTGTTTTTTGCTTGTGTCAATAATTTATTTTACAAATATCACCACAATACTGAATCATATGATTGCTTATTACTAAAATAAACCATGTAGGCTAAATTTATTCACAAATGTTCTGGTAAATCGGAGTCCATATACTAGCAACACCGCTCGTAACTCCAACTGGCCAATTACGCTGCCCGTCCGAGGCGTCACTTGTCAGTAATGGCCACCGTTGCCGCCTTTTTCGCTGTCACAGCGGTTTTTTCGCGGGAAAACTGGAGGCCGTGATAAAATCCATTCTTGTGAAAATTTTGCATTGTCTACGAAAAGGTACTATATTAAAAATAAGGGGACAACCACGCAGCGGTGTCGTTCCGTCTCTATATCCACTTATACCTATTATTGTATTTGAATCTGAATGTCTGTAAAATTAACTTTACTGATGGCCCAGTACTGCAAATTCGATTGTAATTCATAAGTTGCCAGTTTCTATATCTTACTGGCCGTTAATCTGCCTTATTAGTGGTTAAAATTTTAATAACCTCGATACAAGTAATGTCAAAATTCAATCGATAGTAAGGCAAATGAATGAAAAGTAAGATATAGGAACCTCATTTTTTTATGAGTTTTGATCATAGAGTATCATACTTTTGATATTATCAGTATAACTATGACCATTACCTATACAGAATCGGTAACAGTGACACAGACAAGATACTTAGCCTGTTTCCCATTACAATGAACCTAGTAAAGTATGGCAATGAAGTGGGACAGGAGGAACGTCTTACGGAGTTGAATATGCTGCGAATGTGGGGTCAACATGGAAGGACCGCGTCAGGAACTCCCACATCTATGTCAGCCAGACCGGCCACATTTTTCGAAAATTGGTAAATTATTTGGGAGCAAATATCAAGTAAAGCTGCCTCCGTCAGGCTCTGATAGGTCTAAGCAATGCTGTTTTGACGCTTTGAAGGATGACATGTGTGCCAATGGTGTGCCATAACGGACGCCGAAAACCGCACAAAGTGGAAAAGAAAGAGTAGGAAAACGAACCCCGAGCCCAACAGGATTAAACGCTAGAGTGATGAGGATATTATCATCGCTTTGTGCTTTTCTACACTTAAATCTTAGCAGTAAGGCTCCATTCGCCTAAGCGTAAAACAGCCTTAGCGCTCACTTATGCAGGTAGCCTAGCCCGGATTACGGCAGGCGGAATGAAAACCGCAAATGCAATAGAGTATCAGCAGCACACTGAATCGCATAGTGCATATAACCGTAAAACAATCCCCAGACTGTCCGGCTATGGGGCCGCAGCGCTTCGAGGAGCCAGACCGGTTCGACGGCAGCCGACACGCAGTGCGTATAGAAATCAATTTAACTTACATTTTCTGACTTCCAGCCAGCCGGAGGAGTGTGCATGAGCGCTAATGCCCGATTTGAATTTGCATTAGCAATAGGAAATAATAAGTAGTTAAGTAATAAGTAGTCGATTCATTCCGAGTTCCTATATGATACTAACCTTTTATTTGCCACTAATGGTTATAATTTGACATAAGCTAGATCTAGCACTTTGTGGGATAACAAGCAATGACAAAGTTGATGAGTGAGTGGAAGACGATAACACTGCGCGCCAACGGGCCACCGACCACAGAGACCATGGCGACCACGCGCCACAACCCGTACCAAAGTAGCGATGCAGTGGCCACACGAGTGCAACGAATGCCTACAAAACGTATGAACAAGCGTGTCATCTACTTGTCGCTGGCTACCGGCGGCTGTGGTTGGTAACCCGTTTGCACCCAGCCTATGTCATAAACTCGCCACTTTCGCAAGTTACTCGCTTCTTTACTAACGTCATTGTAAATCAGGCTTAAAGGTGATGGATAAAGAACGAATCATTATCCAGTAAATTAAAAGAAAGGTTAAAACAACAATTTAGACTCAGTTTTTTTATTATTGCTGAACACACCAGGCTTTCGGCCAAACTGTGGTGAAAAGTGGTTACCATTGCCTATGGACATTTGCAATACCAGAAGCGCTGCCTTTGTACTTTGTACAAAATTCGAATCTTAAATCATATAAACGTCAAACGAAATATTATATACGATGATTCGAATAAAACAATCTCAAGCTGTTCCGTTATAACCCCGCACTTCACAAATTGTCAGCTTTATTATGATACTACAGATTATAATTTTATATTAATATTATTGAACCAGTGGTTTTCAAACTTTTAACTATTTTTATGATTTAACGACGATTATTCAATAGAAAGTACTTACGAGTACACATTGAACGTAATAGCTTAGTGACTAACGAAACCGGGTCTCATTTTAATAACGTTGGTTCGAATCCTAGCAGAAACCATACAACACTTCGATAACTATTCTAGCATATCCTGGTAGGTGTGTCATTACGTTTTTGAAAAAATAATTATCTGTATTATTATTCAAAATCAAAGTGTAGCTTGTTAGGATCAAGTTCTATGAAGGAAAGTCAAACAGTACAGTAATGTTTAGGTATACAGGTGAAAAATTCATCTGTATACCAATACATTTCGTGATTCTCGTGGGTCATGCACGATCCACAGTTTGAAAGAGTACAAATTAAATGCTCACCAAAATATTGTTTTGTCCCTAAGACTAAGTACCAAGTAAAATATATTAACTTCATATAAATTTAATCCACTCTAAACAGAGGTGCCTAAAGAACAACTTTTATGTTCCAAAATAAAAATACAGTCATCAGAATAATTGTACGTTTTGTATTTAAATTCTTTATGCTTATGCAAAATGGACAAATGCTCACCAAATATTGTTTTACTAAAACAGTAACATTCAAACCGAAAATTATAGTTCTAAATAGCTTAAGTGTAAACAAATTATCCAAACTGAATCCAAAATACGTTATTGTTAAACTAAGATTATAGTCCTTTCCCTTTACTTATTAAACCCTGCAACCAGCACAGCCGCCAGAGGCATGTGACGCACGGACCGCAGGACGCAATCCCGTCACGCAAGTGTCACACATTGTCACACTGAAGTACGTGGAATCACCTCTTGAATCTAGGAATATCCCTATTGGTGAGAATTGAAAGAGAGTGCGCTCAGCTAAATCTAAAAAAGCTTTATTGATTCAATTATTATTTTCTTTTGTTCATTGTTTAAAAAGTTTATGTGATTGAATGATTTTAACTATTGTGTTCCTTGAAGTGCCATTGATAAATCTTAAGGACCAATTAATCTTATAAGTACCTATAAATATAATAAAACATAACTAAATGAAGTTATGTTTTTTATTTTCCTACCAGTGATTCATTTTTTACCTACCATAATCATTTGGGTTGCAGTAATATTGAGACTGAAGTATTTATTTGGCTATATTATCATGCTTTAATCCAATTCATAAAACAATAAAAAAGCAACATGTGTTTGGAATATGCAATATTATATTTGGTGTTAAAAATAATTGTACATTGACTATTTGCTTTTTTGCCTGAGCAAAAATCACTAAATTGGAAGTGGAGAAACAAAATATTGGTAATATCTATTCAGTGATAATATAAAATATTTCGTCTGAAATTATCTTTAAAGGCGTTTTTTATATTTTTATGGCATAGCATAAAAAGGAAAATAGCTTCATTTCTACAATACTTCATGAAACACAATTTAGTGAGCATTTATCCATTCTGGCAGGTATTTAGAATTTGTTGGTAGTAAAACAGGTGCATTTCTGGTAGGCGTTTAAACACACAAGCCTTTGAAAAACATTACTTTAGATAATTTTTACAACTATCAGTAAAATATCTTATAGGTGGATAACAAAATATGTTGCTATTATAAAATATAAGATATAATTATTATTATTCACATTTGTAAATAAAAAATGTTTGATAAAAATTCAAATATAGTTCGCTGTTTTAAAGTAATATGTAAAATAGGTACAATTAAATGTTTACTTTAGATAATTATTACAACTATCAGTAAAATATCTTAAGAGACAGATAACAAAATATTATGCTATTATAAATAAGATAAAATTATTATTCACATTTGTAAATAGATTATAAAATGTTTGATAAAAATTCAAATATAATTTGCTGTTTTAAAGTAATATGTTAAACAGGTACAATTAAATAGGCGAGGAAAAAGGCCTGCCTTCCTTTTGTTGCTATTGTCCACCAAAAACTATCAATGTGTGCGTGTTTTGGGGATATCAGCTAAAAAATATTACCCTACTTTTTATAATTTAATATTTTTTATGTAAGTCACACATTACATGATCTTACATGGTCATTATGATTTAATCGCTTTATGTGTATAATCTTAATACCTAAAAAATACTCAGAGGCTTTAATGTTTGTTTCTTAATATTTAAAGTATTACTGAAAAAGTTGTGTCTTGGAACAAAAATAGAATTAAACTACATGGATAAATGAGTTCATAACACATTTTAGTACATGTACTAGTCATTTTCATTATAATAAAATGGCTGTACAGATTTTAGTATTAATAAGTCTGTTAATTACTAATAGTTCTTCAAAAAGTATTCAGAATTAATTTTGTTTTACGCAACAACATCAATCAATTCCTTGAAATATCAAAATTTTCATGTTTTCGTATAGAAATCATGAGAAAAGCGTTAAACTTACCAATGAAATGAGATCTTATCCTTTCTTCTTTAAAATAGTTGTGACACATTTTAATAGCGCAGGATGGCATTTTATTTTTTGTTAGAGCTCTAATCAGTTAAGTAGTCGAAACAACACTAACATGCGTGGGAAGCAAGCAAGTGCACCAATTTTAGTGCATTTTTTTGTGCAATTCATGCATTATCTAGACATTTATAAGATCTAAGTGTTCAAAGTACACAGCGATTGCTACAACTGAAATAGATGTACACAGTATTGTCATATTTAAATGTATATGTTTCACAACAAAATTAGAATCAAATATTTAAGAGAATCAAAACACAGAATTCCTGAGCAGAAAGGTGATATAGATATAAAATTACAAGATATATGCTAAACATATAAAAATTTATTAATTTCATGGGTTTTCAACTGCAACTGAAGGTTGCTTAGAGATAAAAATATATTTTGTTTTTGTTACTTGGCTATTAAATTAATAAGGAAATAAGTTGAAAATATCCTATACCCAAAACAAACTGTTGGATAGATCTTTTTTAAACCAATTATTATTAAAAGATTTTTCAATAATATAAAATGCAACACTTAAAATAGTTAAAACATAGTTTTATTAAGTGTACCTACCACTCACAAAAACTTTAAAAAATACAAATTTTTCAAGTTTTATGAGCCTGTTTATTTAAAAATTCTTCACTTCATTTTTATCAAGTCTTTGTTATAGATTGATTACATGTTCCTTGTAAATTTTATCAGTGCATAGGCAAGTTTCTAATAAAAATAAATGTGACAATAATTTCAATTACAATAGCTTCAGAACTCTAAAAACACATTGTGGTTACCCTATAACGAGAATCAAAGTTCAGTTATCTATATACTTTTGATAATGGTGACAAACAAGATATTATCATCTTTTTCATCAAGACGGCTTGATATTTTTCAGACTATGGATAATTTACAAATGAAATCTGAAAAGAAGTTGTGTTTGATGAATGTGGTGTTGAACGAATTATACTAATAATTAAATACTTTTATTAAGTTTCATTTATTACTTAGCACTTTAGCCCTTTTAATTTTTTTACGCAAATTTAGCCCTTTTTTAAGATTTGACTTAGCCCGTAAACCTGATACCGAGTTGGCAACATTGAGTACAACTGTTCCCATCATACAAAAACTCAGAAAGTATCTTGGAAAATATTTCAGTAGATAAAACTGTTTATAAATGATATTATTCCCATAATCATGATAGTCTAAAAGTATTTAAACAAATATCTAATACAACAAAAGCTATAAAATAAATTAGTGATCAGCCTAAAATGAAACAAATATTATAAAACTTGGTTTACATTTTCTAAGAAATCAGCAAGCTGACATACATATATACAAAAGATACAAATGAAAAACAAAGACTGTTTGTTACCTGACAGTGTTTTTGAAAGTAAATTGTTTATCTTTTTCTATTTCTCAAATAAAACACTTCCAAAATTTTATTTTTATTGATATTTAGTTTTTTTAGAAATAGAAACATTTTTTCAATCCCACATTAATTTGACATGACAATTAAGATTTTGACTTATCAACTAAACCTACTTTTTCATATTTTAATGCTGCCAACTTTTAAGCAAAACCCAAAAATTATCAATTACACAATAAATCGATAAGGGATTAAAAAAACAAAACTTTTCAAAAGAAAGTGCGACTAAAACCACGTGGTACTTCAAGGTCGAATTTATGTTTTCAACTTGTCAAGCGCGGCGTGTGATAAATTAATTCTACGGGCCGTTATAGTCCTAGCATGCACAGAAACTTAGCCTTTGTTGCGTTGCAGTAAGGATAAAATTCGTTTGCGCACATATCCCACGCATAGTCGCCAACCGAGGCAATATATCTTAGGCCGTGTACTGCCCCTGACAGTTCGTAAACAAACTGTAGCTACCTCAACAAAGGGATAATGTAATTTTACAAAGCAAATACACGATTCTCTGCCAAATTATATACAGTTTTAAGAAGGTAAGAAATGTTAAAATATCACAAACATTCTTCCACTGGATTATTTTAATTTTTGTACGGATAACAAAGTGTTTTAAGTGATAAACTTACCAGAAGCAGCACGTGGATGTTATTAAAAGAAAGTCATCTGTGATACATCTTGCAGTATCGATCCCGTCTTGCAGTTCTCAAAAACACTTGTACGTAAAAAAAAACTAACACCCAATGAGGTTAGCACAGTAAAACCGTATCAAAACACTACGAGTTTGTAAATAAATGAATTTAATTGCACGTACGTAGACGATAAAACGGCGTAATATGTTTGAATCACAGTCAAAATAAAAATAGTACCGAGGCAGACGCTATGTCGAGCGCTGTCTGTCTGCTGTGCTGTCAATATTCGTCAAAATGAAAATGGCGACATCGTCACCCTCCGGAATACGATCAGCCTGGCCTGCCGGTTCATCCATCCCGTTCGGGCCTATTAAACAGAGTGAGATGACCGAAAGACGTGTTGTGTGCGTCCAGACCGGCCGATTTGTGATGTCACGCCCAACATCGTAACGTTTTGCGTAATTACAGCTCACAGACGACATGTAAGCTTGTTATAATAATGTTAATTTATATTACTCTTGTACAAGGGATCGTGTCGAAAGTGCTAGCTAGTAGTAGGTGATTTTAATAATAGTTTGAGACTGAAATAATTTTGTTTTATTGCGTTTCTGCGCATGTTAAGCCCATCCCACCACTCAATATCTGTCGGCAAGCACCTCCTACGTCTTCTTATTTTATTCACAGAGTTCTTTTTTTGGGCTCTTACTGCATTAACCTTTTGAATGCAGTACAGTTAGGTTTGGAGTATTGATGAGTTGAAAATGTATTACTTTGATACTTGATCTCGTTTTTAGTCTGACTTGTAACAATGAATTTGTCATTTCTTGAATACAAAATACTAAATATAGAGTTCTTATACGAATTATACTTTTGAAACATGGTCCTAATTTCAATTAAGTATCCCTAATTAATTAGAACCAAATACTCGCTTACAAACT
Source organism: Dendrolimus punctatus (assembly GCA_012273795.1). Lineage (NCBI taxonomy): Eukaryota > Metazoa > Arthropoda > Insecta > Lepidoptera > Lasiocampidae > Dendrolimus > Dendrolimus punctatus. The sequence goes on from CM022527.1 coordinate 21,779,685, forward strand.
CAAATATGCACTTGTTGCTGCTATACTTATTCAATATCTCATTTTTTCAGAATAGGCATATTTTTCAGTTTTGCGCAAATTTAGATGGCATAAGAGTAGTTTTACAAAATTGCTGTCTATCCATCTGTTCGTGTATCTAGGTAATACTAAGTATATCATGACATGCCGTTTTCTCTAAAATCTATTCGTCTTAAAACTTGCTAGAAAGATGAAATACGTTATCAAACAAAGATGTAATGGTAGAATTTTATCCAATGATATTGGGTGTTTATCTGTGACACATTTTATTTAGATCTTAATTAATTTTAGATAATTATTAAGAACACTAAATTTTCGTCACCATTAGAGATTCTTTCACTGTGGTGGGGGTACGCGTCAGTAATTTTGAAATATAACTCAGGAGTATTTATATTCATTTCAAATATAAACACGAAGTTGAAATCAAGATATTTCTTAGGTACTTATATGACTATAATAGTCCTACATAACATAATCGCATTTTCCTTATCGTAATCACGAAATGGTAAAACTGACCTACTCGTAAAATATCGACGATGGGTCGGTAAAAATGGTTATATAACGTAAATATAATATCATTGCGCACCTATGTCCTGGTTGCGTATATCTTGATTTTTTCACCTTGCGCCATATCATGATAGATTGAAAAAACTATACATTACATAAAATGATGAAAAATAATTATAACCCCGATTATAATTATAATCACAGTTCCGAGTCGCAACCAGCTTATTTTTTATAAAATATAAATATTTTTAATTTAAAAAAGTACATTAAATTATTTAAAACAGCAGTAAATATGGAAATGAAATCTTTATTTGTATGAAACATAAATTTATGAAAAACATGGATCCTATCTAAAACACCTTATGTGACTAAACTCATTTTCTAGGTCAACGCTCATTGGAGATATTAGACGGCGCCTTATAAAAGTCGTCTTCAATTTACGAGGTTCTTTTGTCTAGATAATTTTTTAAATTGTAGTATTTAACTCTTCATCCCGATGCAAGAATTATACGTCTTACATTATATAATACTCCAAATAAAAAAGTTGCAAAACTAGTTTAATTTCTAGGGTGATTCTTGATGACCTAGTTTTTTACATAGTATTCGGAAATTCATTATATCGTTATATAATGTCTATGTAACAAAATAAATTACAAAACATGACCAAAAAGGCCAAAATGGTCTAAATGACCAAAAGACCACAGTGACCGACATGGCTAAAATGACGGAATAGGCAAAAACGACCAAAAAGGTCAAAATGATCAAAAAGGCCAAAATGACCAAATAGGCCAAAATGGCCAAATAGGCCAAAATGACCAAATAGGCCAAAATGACCAAATAGGCCAAAATGACCAAATAAGCCAAAATGACCAAATAGGCCAAAATGACCAAATAGGCCAAAATGACCAAAAAGGAAAAATTACCAAATAGGCCAAAATTACCATAAAGGCCAAAATTACCAAAAAGGAAAAATTACGAAATAGGCCAAAATTACCATAAAGGCCAAAATGACCAAAAAGGCCAAAATGACCAAAAATGCCAAAGCGACCAAATAGGCCAAAATGATTAAAAAGGAAAAATTACCAAATAGGCCAAAATGACCAAAAAGGCCAAAATGACCAAATAGGCCCAAATGACCAAAATGACCAAAGAGGTCAAAATGATCAAAAAGGCCAAAATTACCAAATAGGCCAAAATTACCAAATATGCCAAAATGACCAAAAAGGCCAAAATGACCAAAAAGGCCGAAATGACCAAAGAGGAAAAACTACCAAATAGGCCAAAATGACCAAAAAGGCCAAAATGACCAAAAAGGTCAAAATTACCAAATAGGCCAAAATTACCAAAAAGGCCAAAATGAAAATTACCCCTTGACCATCCTCAGTATTTAATTTACATACGTACCGAATTTCAGCCAAATCGGTCCAGTAGTTTTTCGGTAAAAGCATAACAAACAAACAGACAAATATCATGTTATCCCGGAAACTATCCATATTTCGGGATAAAAAGTATCCTATGTTCATCCTCGGTATCGAAAATATATATATACTGAGTTTCAGCCAAATCGGTCCAGTAGTTTTTACGTGAAAACGGAACAGACAGACAGACAGACAGACAGACAGACAGACAGACAGACAGACAACAGAGTACTTCGATTTATAATATTATGTTCATTTATAAAAGGCTTGTGTTTAAACGCCTACCAGAAATGCACCTATTTTACCACCAATAAATTCGAAATACTACCAGAATGGATAATGCTCACCAAATTGTGTTTCCAGAAGTATTGTAGAAATGAAGCTATTTTCCTTTTAATGCTATGCCATAAAAATATATAAACGTCTTTAAAGCTAATTTCAGACCAAATATTTTACATTATCGCTAAGTCGATATTACCAATATTTTGTTTCTCCTCTTCCAATTTAGTAATTTTTGCTGAGGCAAAAAAGCAAATGGTCGAACGTACAATTATTTTTAATACCAAATATAATATTGCGTTGTTTTTCACTAATATTTCACTTATATATAAGATAAATAGTGAATGGTTAGCAGTCGGTTCTGGCACTCGTCGGCCGCTGCCGCGGCACGCTCGCTTCGCTCGCTCGGCTCGTGCGCTTTGGTCTACACATAACCTAACCTAACCGACTGTTTAAAACTCCACATATTTAAATTTTCGGATACATACAGTCTCCTATCTAAATAAATCCCGTCAAAAAACATAAAAAACGTCTCGGCGACAAAATTACCAGATCATTGTCGTGAATTTCAGGTTGGATAATTTGATTACACTTAAACTATTTAGAATTGTAATTTTCGGTTTGAATGTTAGTGTTTTAGTAAAACAATATTTGATGGTCATTTATCCATTTTGATAAGCAAAAAGAATTTAAATACAAAACGTACAATTATTCTGATGAGTGTATATTTATTTTGGAACGTAAAACATTGTTTTTTAGGCACCTCGGTATAGAGTGGATTAAATTAATATGAAGTAATATATTTTATTTGGTGCTTAGTCTAAGGGACAAAAAATATTTTTGGTGAGCATTTAAATTGTACCCTTTATAAACAGCAAAATTAATTAAAGTAACAATTAACACTAAGATTAAAATTGAATTTGTTCATTTGCAAATAATAGTTTTTCTGATAAATTCTAATCTTAATTGTGTTCTTAAAAGTAAACCTTTTACTGCTAAAACTACCTTTACATAAATAAATTACGAACTAACTTGCTGAACAGAAATGGAAACAGGTGCCAAGCGATAAATTAGAATAGCCCTACGCTTACATGTAAAATAAAGTGGATTCAACGCTATGAATTTTACAAGGCCTCCGGTTAACATGCTCTTTACGTCGATTGCATCAACCTATTATGAGGATTTGGAACATTAATATGTCGTAATTAAAAAAGTGCAAAATTGTTATTCTATTAAATTCTAAACATTCTTCCTTCATAATTATTGGTATTAAATCTAACCCTGAAAAATGCTAGCTTAACTTAACGGCTATTTACAAAATATTTTATTTATTTATTACATTTATTTTATAATAAATATTAATTATATGTATAATATTGCATATGTATATGTAAAATATTTAATACAGCTAAGTCCGTCGAGGAGCTATGGCACTATTAGTCGTCGAATTATATCCATCTTCATATACGAGCACTCAGCTCTTTCGACCAAATTGCCTAACATTTTTCATCCTTCTGTATACCGGTCGTTCTTGTCCGATATCCAACGAGTCAGCCAGGTGCTATGCGCTGCTAAACGTCGGCCTTCCTTTTTAAAGCAAGTGAAATCCGATTTAAGACCATAGGCCGCGCCGTGTGTAGGATTTGCCAGGTCGGGTTGGAAGACAGAACTAGAGGTGCTATTCCCACACCACAGTCAGGAAGATCCACTAAAACTCCTGGGTGTTCCGTGCTTCGTCTCATGCCAGGGCTACGAGTACATGGCCCAGCCCTGGCAAGTGGTGGCTCATCGGCCTCATCCATTGCTGGCTGCATTGACTAATTTTTATCCCCCGACATCTTCAAACTCTTTACAGGTGGAGCGGTTTATAACACGCCCCGCAGGAGGAGAGTTGACGTCGCGGAGATGTAATCGGCACGCCTTGGTTGTCTGAGGGGGCTGTCGCAACAACGTGGCATTTTGGGCCATGAAGCGGTCGGCCAAAACGGGGCTCCGTATAGAGACCTCCACCGCACGATGCTTTCGAAGAGTTTTCGGCACAGAGCTTCGGGCCTCCCGAAGTTACGCAAGAGGTGCGACAGCGCTCCTGCCATCTTCGTCAACTTGGGATCAATTACCGAAACTGTGCCAAAAGTCCATCGGCTATCGATGAACAATCTCAATACTTCTTGGCCCCCGACACCGATTCCGATGCTTCTACTTACGCGAGCGGTGTCGATTAACAGTGGTGGACGATTACGAGAACCGTGAACCTGAAGACCTTGGTCTTCTGTAGCACAACCTCCAGACCCAGTCGCCGGATTCTGCTTACAATTTGTAACACCTCAGCCGCGCTTAGGATACTCTCCTGCTTATGGGTCCACCTGCGCCCAGTGATCAACATATTGTCTGTGTAACAGATGATGTCGACGCCCGGGAGACAAACGTAGGCTTCCCTAAGATTATATGACATATCTGGTCTACCATTTTCCTCATTCTCCAAACTGAAGGGCGCTCTACACAACGTTTGCTCCATCGGTCATTGCTCCTGTGACATTTTTTTTTTTTTTTTTGCAGCAGACAGGCAGATGGCCCACTTGTTGGAAAGCGCTCACCATCACCTATGGACATTTACGACACTAAAGGTGCTACAAATGCGCTGCTGCCCTGCTGCTCTGTTAAGGGAGACTGAAACCTGGTCACTTACGCCGGAACACAACTCAAGGTTGTTATGGCGACATACTTTAGACCAGAGAGCAAATGCCCTACCAACTGGCTGTGGGGTGTTTTATCATCTCTTCTCGGCCGCCCGGCCGCAGGAAATTGTATTCCTTCTCCGTTCCTGCACGGATAAATTACCAAGCCATTGCAACATCAGCTTACTTGCTTGAAATAACTTTGGCTCTCTTACAGTCTAGACATACCCTCCTTGTAGCCGATTTTCTTTTCTTTTTAGTTTCAATTTAATTTTATTTCCTCTTTCCATAGCCTGATAACCAACCTCTAGTTTGTGAAGTACTCCAACTGTTAGTGTCCATGTTTCGGCACCATAAGCCATGACGGGCGAGATGCACTGCTCGAATATGTTGTCTTCAAGGACGGTAACAATCCAATGGCACCTTATAATTATTGGTGATACTTTTACACGTTAATAAGAAGTCTATTATTACTTAATAAAAAGAAGTCTATTATCTGTTACTTTAAACGTTTTTGGTTATATAAAAAGCAACTTTCTCTTGTAATAATTGCGTTGCGATTTCCGAGAATCGAATTTCGAACTGATTATTGACACTTAACTGATCCTATCGGCTTTATTATTGAGTTCAATGTGTTAAAGACGGTTTTATGAGATGTTAAAAGTATATTTTGAGACTGCTGGTTCAGTTGCATAAACTACATCAACATATACTATTTATACATATAAAATTCCTTGTCACAGTATTTGACCGCGATGAACTATGAAATTACTCTACACACTTTTTTTTTCTTCTTTTTTTGGATTTGTTCCAACTTAGGACATAGGATAGGTTAGATTAGTATTTTAATTTATCTGCTAGCGTTACCGCCCCCTGTGGATTCGTGCCGTTTCCTAGTGACGGCCCAGAGAATGCGTAAATCGGTTAGTCATTTTCCCTCGCCTCAAAAAAAAAAGTATTTTAATTTATAATCAATATTTTTTTATTGCATTATTTTTAAACCAGGATGTCGGCAAGTCAACTCAAATCAACTATGTTATATAAACATCAACTAGATGGTGCCATACTTTAAGTCCCACCTTTTCTTTGATTTATAGTATGTCAACGTCAGTCAATATAAATAAGTATGTACGCGCATAACTCGAGAACTACTACATCGAATTTCATGACATTATTTTTGTGTACCTACCTACCTACTACTCAAATGGTTTCTGGTTGGTTTACTCACAATTGGAACTGGTAGGTTGCTCTGGGATCGGGTTCTAGAATCCTCCGAATCTCCTGGGTCTATTTTGATGATTTTTTGTGTGGGTTTGATTGGGTTCTCGGATGTTTAGGATTTACAATTGGAACCGGTAGGAGGTACTAGAATCGGATCTTAGATTTTTCCTTTTTCAGAGTAGAACTACGTCTGGCAGTACTACTAGTATTATATTTAAGAAATTTATTTATATGTGGAATTGAACATCATGTCATGATATCTACTTATTATAGATTATAAAATTATAAACACGCGCTGTCTGTATATTGAAGCTATTTAACTGGAATATACTATATTTATAAACGATGGAGAACGGAACAAGATGTCTTGTCTATATGTTCGGTATTCATGTTAAAACTACTGGGCTGATTTGACAGCTTTTGAGACGACGACTTAACTCACTACTGCACTACTTTTGAATTAATGAATTGAAATAGCCAGATTTAAAGAAAAACGAATTCCAATGTGATTTTTATATTGATCGATAGCAAATTTAATGTGTGTTTTTCTCGTGAATCTCGTGGGGATTCCGTGTCAAGCGTAGACGCAGTCACAGGCATAACCTAGTTTAAAAAAAACAAAATGTGTGCTGGGCTAGGACACATATTAGAAGTGAAACTTCAATGGACAAGTTGAAAAACGAATCGCAACGGACAAGTGGAGAAACGAATCGCAACGTACAAGTGGAAAACTTCAACTGACAAGTGACAAAATGAATCGCAACAAAATTTCAACTTGAAGTTTTAGGGGCAGGTTTTCAAATTGGACAAGTACATTAACAATCTGCCCGTAAAGCTTCAAGTAAAATTTTATTGTTGCGATTCATTTTGTCACTTGTCAGTTGCGATTCGTTTTTCAACTTGTCCATTGCAGTTTCACTTCTAATATGTGTCCCAGCACACATTTCGATTTTTCGCAGGTTTACTGCAAATTATGATTTGGTTAGGTTAGGTTAGGTTAGCTATATAGAAGTTTCACTTCAATAAAAAAAAGTACCAGTCAGGGTTAAAATAGGTAAAACATAAGTGAAAAATTGTAAAAGCATCTTTGGAGGTCTTCAAGTAGAAGTGAAACAATGTTGTGTGTTTGAATCGCAGTTCAGGAATGCATGATGTAGGCTCGCTCCGCGCTTACTAAAGTACTACAAAAATGCAGACGCTTAGCAGCTAACGGAGCGAGCTATGTCCCCGCGGTAGGCGGGGCGTGGGCGCACGGGCTTACGGGGGTGAGGTCAGCGGGGTGATTCTGTCCGCAACAATTTGTGAGCGGCCGCCGTGGTGATCGGACGTCTGCGGCTACACATCCTTAGAATTTGCGTAATCTTAAGGTGTTATGGGGTTCCTCTTTCACGCTATTTGAGAAAGCGTAATTTTAATCAAACCCTTTTAGCTGATCAGTCAAGATTCGTCAAAAGTTAATTATGGATAGAATAAGATATGGACCAAGGATGATGTAAGTAGTTTGAATATCCTTCTGTCAAGTCGAGATAGAGACGGTCAGGAAGCGGGAAACCGCTTGCTGCCTCGTCGACTGGTCTCGTGACCTCGGAACACCCTGCGGCCGGCGGCTTTACGGTGGGTGCAATCAGGCCACAACTGGAGGAATGGGTCAACCGCACTAGCGGTACCCTCACCTTCAGGACGACACAGATACTGACCGGACACGGTTGTTTCGATCAGTATCTGTTTCGCATTGTGGGTTGCTTGCTTTCTCCGGATTGCCGACAGTGTGGCGCACCCGATACGGCGTTTCATACGCTTGTCGAGTGCGCTGCCTGGGCGCCGCAGCGTTTCGAGCTCGAGACAAAAGTAGGAGCCGTCGGATCGCTCGGCGACTTGGTAACGGCCATGTTGCAGAGCGACGACCGCTGGGATGCTGCGGTTTCTTTTTGTGAGGCAGTAATGTCTCTGAAAGAGGCCGCAGAAAGGGATAGGGAGCGAAGTCCTTCGGCGCGTGCTACGGTCTCTTCTCGAGGTCGCCGGCCTTCAGCCGGCACCCGGAGAGGCAGGTACGCGCATTACTTCCCTCCCTGAGTTAGGATCCGGAACGATGGGGGCCCTTAGCTACTAGGTAAAGCAAGGGACTTAACAACTACCCCCGTTTCGTAGTGGAGTGTGTTCTCCCAGGGCACACTTCAAGCACTTTATGCGCTGGATCGACTGTTGCGTAACTATGTTCTACATCTCAGTCTTTTCTTCACATCAAAGCGCAGGGCCGCGAAGGGAGGAGGGGGTTTTTAGTGGGTATTGAGGTTGCTCGCCCGTGCGGCATCGCTCGGAGTCTCCACACTCCTCTGTGTAGTCCATAGCGGACGGAGCGCAAGGAGAGCATACAATTGCTAGCGTTACCGCCCCCCGTGGATTCGTGCCGTTTCCTAGTGACGGCCCAGAGAGTGCGTAAATCGGTTAGTCATTTTCCCTCGCCTCAAAAAAAAAAAGTAGTTTGAATATAGATTGACATTTATGATCTTTCCTAGAATTTGTGTTAGGTGTCTGAAACATCCACATCATCTCCCAAAGACGTAGGTCAAAATCCTAAATGGGAGCATACCTAAGGCGAGCTGCCTTCTTTTAATCTAAAGTGGGTATAGTTATAATTGTTATTAAAACTTAATTTACTAAATTAGAGTTGCCTATTACTTGAATTCCTAACAAAAAAGATAAGCAATTCGAAGGATTAAAAAGTCATAAATTATAGTACAACAATATTTACAGTACATAAATAATTTTCATTTATTAAGTCACGTTCACATATTGGTATGCTATTAAGGAGAGACCTTGAATGTTTAATGAATTTGATTACGGACTATAAAATATAGTTTATCAGGAAGCAGAAAGCAATAAGCTTTCAAGTACTCACGGGTATCTTTAGCATTAAAATAAATTGTATTTTACATTAGATCGGCCAGTGGGGGAAAGAAATTTTATTCACCATGCATGCTAATAAGAATAGCGATTAAGCATTAAAACGATACGAGCTCTTAAATGCTACTAAATGTCAGTAAAGACCATTCCGATACAGATTTTTCATGTTTTATTATTTCATCTTCGGAAGTTTTATGTGTTTCAGCTTCCAACGAATAAAAATAAAATAAAATCAAAGTTTGAATACAAAAAAAGTAGTCAAAATATTAAACTTTTCTAGAAAATAGTAACATAATATTAATATTTTCTTAAGTTTTCGCGACTTGTATACGTAATAAAACTACGTTTTAACCGTTTTAAGCGCGGCACCTTTTCCTTCCACCCTTTTTAATATTACTTATATAAAATGTTTAGAACTATGTATGTTTGTTGAAGAGTTTCTTGCGCCGCTTCTTCTCTTCAAGCCACAACACAACATGTTGTGAAGCGGTGGTAAATTAGATTAGGCTCCCATAGAGTAAATAATAACCATAAACAAAATTAAAACGAAATAATTAAAATGAACAAGTTGGCGGTAGGCTAAATAAAACTTAAACAATACTCGTTGGACAAATGTCATCTTTATAGTCCGTAACCACGGCCACTGAAAAGCGGCCGAAACGTCGGATAAACCAAAATCATATAAATTGCCGCGCTTAAAACCGTTAAAACGTAGTTTTATAGCATAATATTAGTCAAAAGTAAACCAATGTACGTAAAATTCGAAACAACAGATGGTCCCACTCAATGAGGATTATTGCGCAATGCGCTGTATAATGTCTGCTAACCAATTGTGATTCTATAGCCTGTGCTACACTCGCATAGAGTTCTCACAAGAACTTCTCGCGTCTCGGCTAAAAGTTCCCGCAGACATCATCGCGAGAACACGAGAAGGCCGTAACAGTCTCAGTTTCTCGCGAGAATGTGGCAAGAGCCATATCAATTTTAATAGTTTGATTCTGTATAAAATCTGCAAATCTGCAGGTGACCGTCTTACGTCTACAGTAGTCAACGCCATCTACTGAATTGTTTGTTAAACTCAGTAAATGATTGGGGAAAGAGAACTCCAACGTCTGATACTCTGATTTTTAATTACCTGGGCGAAAATGACAGCTGTTATTAACTTTTTTATGTTACATACTTGGAGCAACTCGCCATTATGAGTAGAATCCTATAGATATTTTGTAGGACTCAACACACTGTAGTGAATTGTTGATTCAACTCACACAAGTCACTTATGAAAATGAATTAAAAATAGGTTAACCGCAACTGTCATTTTAGTCCAGGTAAAAAAAAACAATCAACTTTATATAAGAAATTGCTAGATTACTTAGTTTGTCAATAGTAAAAATAAAAAGTTTCTTTTGCAAGTTAACAATTATTTATATTTTCATATTAAGAAGTAAGTGATCGATTATTTTAACACAAATTTTTCACCGCTACCAAACCCAGTAGGTTTAATTTAAAAAAACGGAAAATCGAATATTATGCAAGTTCCACAGAACTCCGACTTTTACGTTTTTTGGCTTGATAAAACAAAAATATTCTATTCTTCCATTAACTTTCGTAATTATTTTTTATCATAAAGTGGCAACACTGATCGTACTTCAAGTTCAAATTCGAATCGAATTCAAAATATAATTTTACCCGTTTTTTGTGTTGCAGTTTGGCTTTTGTCTTTTTATCTTTTTATAAGTCCAGAAAATATTTTAGACTACTTTTTGATTATATTATTGTTCTCTAGTTCGTTTAATTAAACTTAAAAGCATAAATCATGGGAGATAACTCACGTACATCAAGAATTTCTGCGTACAAAAATGCTGGTCTTGGAACTTCTGTAAGATGATTTTGTTTCTGTATTTCTTTTGCTAGTTGAACGATTTTCATCACTAGTTTTCGTATAGCAATGAAAATATATGTCATATTTATTCGCGTTATTTGTGTTAAATTGCAATTTAGCTTTTAAAAGCAAAATCTATCACACGTGTCATGAACAAAAGTATACCTTCTATTATATTAGAGTAATAGTATATAAAATTCAAAAATTACTGTTATAGGCACTCGTGTAAAGAAATGATGAATGTTTTAAACAGCTTTGCATATTTAAAATGGTTTCGCCCAAAATATTTATGAAGACTGCATAATTCCTTATTTAATCTTACTACCTTCTCTTCTAAAAACTTTGTCTTTTTCACATTTCAATACCTGAACATGATGTTTTTCAAGTCTATAAATTGTTTATTTTTAGTTAAGAAAACAATATAAAATTATGTTAATAATAAAATTAGATACCTTTACAGGTAGAAAATTTATATCAAATATGTTACAAATAAGATACACAATTTATTTGGAATATATTTTATTTCATCAACTGGCTTCCATAGTTCTCTATTTTTAAATAATTAATTAATGGGTAGGTAGTAGGTAGATCCACATGTTATAACAAATGTTACTACTATTTTGATAATATAAAATAAGCTTCAAGGCACTAAAACAGCATGCCATGTTTATACTTTAACCTTAGTATATCATAATAGTAAGAGGAGATAGTACTGTTTAAACATAATTAATATGCTGTTTGACTTGTTATATTTTATTTTGTTTGTTATAGTTATGATATCATAACTGTCTTCTACAGGACCTTCGCCGCAAGCGTGCTGAGTTGAGTGTTACACTAAGGAAGCAAGCCCGTGATGATCAGCTTCTTAAACGCCGGGCCTTGTCCCCAGAGGGTGGGAATGAAGTCGAAGCGGAGATCATGATGACCCCAGATGAAATAGTTCAAGGTATACAAATCATAAAACTATGTTTTAATGGTTTTAAGCATGATAATTTATTTCAATTTGGTTATTCTGACGTTTCATATGTATACAAGTCATGAAAATTTAAGAAAATATTATATACAAGTCATGTATAAGCCCACATATAGATCAGCTGGCCAAGTCATAGTCATACTGATTTATATTACTATAATTTGTTCAATGTTCAGATATTGGATATTATCTGTGCAGGAACGGAGAAAGAATACAATTTCCTGTGTCTGGTGGCCTGTCGTAAGAGGTGACAAAACAACCCACAGCCAGGTGGTAGGGCATTTGCCCACTGGATGGCTACCACCCCTGGCCTAAAGTATGTCGCCATAACAACCTTGATTTGTGTTCCGGCATTAGTGACCAGGTTCAGCAGCACATTTGTAGCACCTTTAGTGTTGTAAATGTCGATAGGCGATGGTAACTGCTTTCCATCAATTAGGCCGTCTGCTGGTCTGCTGAACTGCTGCAACAACAAAAAAATAACAGAAATGGACAAAAAATCAACAAGCTAAAATCAAAGATGATATTATTATTATTACGGATGGGCGGGAATGGGTTTTGAACCAAATACAAACATGCACTATGTCCAGGTTTAATGAATATACATTCAGTAGGTAAAATTAAATACCATCACAGCACCATTTCACACTATTTTCGTCTATACAGCGCAACTGACGTCATTTATCAGGATAAAAGTATCTTTATTTATGCACCATGATATAAATTAACTATGTTTCGAATTTCATTGAAATCTGTTCAATAGCTTTTACGTGATGTTCTAACAGATAGATAGACAGACAACAATTCTAAAAATTGCATTTTCGGAATCTTCTGGTCGAAATATCCCCATGTTTTTTTGCATTTTTAAGACTTTACAGACCATTTAACTTCAGTAAAATAATGCAAATAGGTATTTAATTGTTTTCTTGCACCATGTCTAGCATTTAAATCAAATTTCGGCCGAATGCCTAAGTCTGCCTCAATCTGTGGCTAGCTGTTTTTTCTATTATTCTATTTTACTTATAGCTGTCCTAACACTATAAATAATGCTTATTTCCAGATCTTAAGTCAAAGGATATTCTGACCTTGACTGTGGCAGCGCGCGCGACACGTCGAAAATTATCTCGACAGCAGAATCCCCCAATAACAGTCATGGTTGCAGCTGGAGTCATACCACTCCTCGTCAAGGCTCTTGATCATGATGAATGGTGAGTTTCATGATAGTAGAATGACTCGCCCATAAGTGGAACAAGCCTCTTCTTTTTTTTAACCGACTTAAAAAAGGAAGAGGTTTCAAATCATCAATTAAATATTTTTCACCTTCTCTCAATCAGTTGGGTTTGGCAAAATATATCTTTTCTTTCCATATAATTTTATTTTGCCATAAACTTTCTGTTATCACAAATCATGTTATCCTTCATGCTATACATCATTCTCTTTTTCGGTTTTGCTCTAAACTGGATTGCGTGGCCTCACTTTGATCCGCAATGTGCCTCGCCCCTCTGCCAAAGAGAGCAGCCAAAATCTGCTTCTAATAAAGGCTGCTTTTCCTGGCTGCCTCTAATAGATACAAAGCGACATTTTTTAGAAAACGCCTAGCAGAGCACGCCTAAGCTTTCAATTATGTATGTGATTATCTGGTTTAAGTGTTAGCCAGTTAATTTCAAAAAAGTAGACATCTCCATTTTTAGTGCTGGCTGTTTTTGCAAGAAATTGCTTTCAATTACAAACATGAATTGAACTAAGAAATTATTTAGTCCTAGTTGCCAATTGGATAAATGCGAATCTGTATAACTGTTGGATAATGAGAGATTGATGTGAGTGTTTGGCGCTCCTTGTTGTTCCTTGTATGATAAGCCATGAATGTATAATCTGTGTTCTTTCTGCCAACTATTATTTTTGTTATTGTTTATTTATATATATAAAATATATATTATTTGGTGAGCACATTAATATTTATTTATGTAAAGATTTTAATGTTTTAAATTGCTTACAACATTAGAGTCAATTTTACAATTTATTTCAGTTCAGATCTGCAGTTTGAAGCAGCTTGGGCGCTTACCAATATTGCCTCGGGGACTCGTGAGCACACTTTGGCTGTTGTTGATGTGAGCACATATTCACAGTATCTTTGAAATTCCTCTCATCCACTCAATCTTCGTCTATTTTCTACTTTTGAACTATGAAGCATATTAATAATGGAAATAGAACATTTTCCTTAAAAAAACTTTAAGCCTTAAAAATTCAAAAATGAGATTACTACATTGATTGAGTAGTTGTTGAGACTTTGATATTTGGAGATATTTGTCTCCTTCACAAAATACTAACATAGTTTGTTGACTACCACACGTTTGCCTGTTAGTGATAAGTAGTACATAGGAAATAAAGTCAATTTTGAAAAAAATATTATGTATTTAGCAAAAGTTAGTGGATATTTTAAAGGCAACCTTTGTGCTCTTCTTAGATTTGATCTTGATCAGTATTTTCAAGGTCAACTTATTTTTTTTCTCTACAAACGTCTATTTTTGATATCAGGGAATATTTACATCAGAATGTGTAGTGTGATGTATTACTTTGTAAGTAAATTAAATATATTGTACTAATTGCTACAAAAATGTAATGGCTTGCAGAGTGGCGCAATTCCCAAATTAGTGTCGTTGCTCAACCGCGGGGGAGTGGTGGGCGAGCAGTGCGCGTGGGCCGTGGGCAACATAGCCGGCGACGGCCCCGAGACCAGGGACGCTGTACTCGAACAGGGCGCGCTGCCCGCTCTGCTGCCCCTCATGACTGCAGACGCGTCACAGAGCCAGCTCAGGACTGCCGTCTGGACCTACAGCAATCTATGCAGGTAAATGTCACTAGCAAATACGTCCATTTTTATCATAATAAAGAATAATATCAATAAATTACCTTGTCTAAGTACTACATCGGAGAAAAGCCTTAGTTCATTTTTTACCTACAGTATATCGTTTGTGCTGTTTATTGTGCTTCCACCTATACAGGTGAATATGTCAAGTGGGACTTTACATTACCAAGTCTAAAATTATATGAAATAGCGAAAAATACTCAAAGAGTCTCGGAGTCATATCGATGAAAACCCAAGTGGTACATATAATAAAATTTTTGAAAAATCAATTTGGACTAATTGATTTAATTTGATTGTCAGGAATCACTTATTACACCAATATATAGAGTTAGCTTATAAGGATCAATTTGACAGAATGTCAAACAACAGTATGCCCTAGCCTGAAGGCCCTCTTTAAAAATTCATTCTGTATAGTTCCTGCACATTCCCTATAGACATTCGAGTCAGAAGAACTTTTTGCACGTCGTTCGAACGAGACACAAAGTTCTAAAATAATCTGCACTTTTATTTACAACACCAATTTTTTGCATTGTTTTCCAGAAATAAGAATCCATTGGTGAAGTTCGAACGAGTTGCTCCAGCTCTTCCATACATTGCAGAGTTGCTGGAGATTGCAGACCAAGATGTCTTAGGTGAGTGTATTCATATATGTTTCCATTGCTTCCCTTTTCCTTTCATATAGCATTGGAATGAACTCCTAGTAAATTTTTCCCTGCGTACTAGCATAACTGAGTTTTTATCAAGGGTGACTTTTTTCATAGCGAACAGCATGTTGATAGTATTTCGTGATGTTGCAAATATCCATAGGCGACGGTAACCGCTTCCGAACGAGTTGGTCATCAGCTCGTCTGCATACTCCACCATTTAAAAAAAGCATCCTAATGTGCCGGTCAATTGACCACCCCATCCACATGTATGGTCCCCGGTACATATATTGGCTACATTTTGCCGTTGTGGATAAGTTCGCCCATAGTAAACCTAATACAACAACATAAAATACTGTTATTGCCTTATTATTATCATTTCTGTTTCAAGCGACGGCCTCTGTGGTTGAGCGGGCTAAGCCTTTGCCGGCCTACCTCACTGCAATCCAGAGACTCCGGGTTCGATTCCCGGTATAGTCAATTTCGGAAAACGTATTTTCTCCGTTATTTACCATGGTCTGGGTGTCTGGGATCGGCCCCAGAGTGGTCCGTTGTATATTACCCATAACACAAGCGTAACTTGCTTAATTTGGGGATATACAATGTGTGTGTTTGTCTGCCGATTATTATTGATTATTATTATAAGCTTGGATGGAAGTCTTTTTTTTTTTGAAAATGTTTATTTTATGTAGAGTCCATACAAAATAAGTCCCCATACAGGCGCTGCAATCGCCAGCGCCGTAATTAATCCTGCCAGAGAAATTATTTACGAACCCACATATTGAAATAAATAATTAATGAATAATAAATACAAAATATTGAAATGAAATATTTATTCTTGCATAAATGTAGTTGTATACAGATGTTATTCTTAGAAATACATGGTTCAGTACATTTTACCAGTTTCACTGGTATGCGAGTAAGCAGTATCTTAATCGTCACTATTTAATTGGTTTGTTATTTATTTTATTAAATCTTTACTTTTATCCCATTGAGTCGTATTTAATACATTTATTTATTAATTAATAATATTCTATTAATTAATAATATCTATTCTATAATTAATGCTGAAAATGTATTTCATAGCCACTTTGCAAACAAAATTCTATCAAATAGCAGAGCTGCCACTTTTAGTTCCTTTATTTTTCGTAGGAATTTTCTGGCGCGATTTTAGCATACTTTTTTTTGTAAACAGCTGACGCTTGTTGGGCCATCTCATACTTGACTGACGGGCCAAACGACCGCATAGAATCGGTGCAGGCCTGTCCAAAACTGCTGCCGAGGCTCATTAAATTGCTCGATCATAAGTCACCAGCAGTTAGGACCCCAGCTTTGAGGGCTTTAGGAAATATGCTGACTGGATCCGATGAACAGGTAATTACAATTCGGACTGGCCAATGCCGATGCCAAGACTTTCTTTGTTTGTCGAGAATATTTGCATCTGCCCGCCTTTATATTGTCACTGGACTGGCTGTTATACTTTATAACACCAAAAATGCTTTGAGACCCTAAACTCTTACCAAAAAATAGGCCTAACACTATGGAAAGGAAACATGTACCACATAAAGAATGTCTAAAATGGCATTAATTATACCTCCTTTTTAGTTTAGACTGCACTTCAAATTATTAGTTTGGTCTCGGTATATTAAAAACTAGGATATGTCCGTGACTTCGTCCACGCTTAACTTGAAATTTCCGGGGCACAAAGTATCTCAGCTATTGTTTTGGTGGAAACTGTGTCGGAATAAGTTAATTTTATGCATCCGAAAAAAATCTCAAACTACTCTTGGGAAAATTCCAGCGGGATTTTCGGGATAAAAATATCAAACATTTTAGGAATTTTCTGTCGTTCAGCGAAAACCATCACCACGCATCGAAATCAGCCTAGTAGTTTTTACGTGAATGCTGAACAAAGAGACAAGAAATCTAAAAAAATAGCATCTTGTTCCCGATCGTTTATATAGTGTATTCCAGTTGTTTTTTTTTAATAGCTTTAATGTACAGACACGTCTGAAAGAGAATGTCGGGGTGAAGGTAAGGAAAGGAATGCTCCGGTGGTTCGGGCATGTGGAAAGAATGTATGATGAAAGAATGACTAAACAGATATACAATGCAAAAGTGGATGGATGCAGAAGGCGCGCTTCAACGACAAGGCAACGACACACTTTCCATGATCAAATTGATAGTGTATTAGCAGAAGGTGATGTCGGGAGCCTTAAGAACAGACGAGCGTGCATGACAAGAGCTATGAATGTCAAAGAAGCAAGTGAGGTGTGTAAGAATGGGCCTGTATGGCGCTCTGTTGTTCGTGCTTATCCCGCAAGGGACCTGGCGTGAAGTTATGTATGTATGTAATGTAGACACAGCAGGTTCAGAATGTTATAATATTATACAGGATATAGGAAGTTATGAATACTGATTGACGCTTGCCACCAGACCGACCGCTGCCTCCACGCCGGCTGCCTGGACCACCTGGCGGCGCTGCTCCGCTGCGGCAAGGCGTCGCTGATCAAGGAGGCCGCGTGGGCCGTCAGCAACGTGCTCGCGGGGACCACGGCCCAGATCCAGCTGGCCATAGACAAGGGCCTGTTGCCGCATTTGGTGCACGTCATTGCTCACGAGGATATAAGTGAGTGAAATTGAAACGACGTAACTCACTACATCAAAGTAACAGTAATTATCGCAATCCAATTTGAATTATATGTTCATAAATCATTTGGACAATAAATAAAACACTGATAAAAAAATTCACAAACCTTTCTCTTGCTTTTTAGTATGGTAAAAGTATTCTATTGGGGTTATTTATTTAAATATTTAAAATAAATAACCCCAATAGGCTACATATCACATGGATGATAATAATGAATGGATTGACATCTCATTCATTAAAATTAGATCAGTACTTTAGTTATCATAAATAAATAATTTTAAAAACAAATTCATTGAAGATGTTAAGATATCTTGTTATCATGGTATAGCTATAAGATAAAAAATCACTGACGAGTGGCGGTGCCAACAGCAGTTTAATTCCCCTTTAATTGTATATATTTCAGTATGTTTTCATTAAATATGTCCTCTTATTAATATTATGACTACTTCCAAGGCTGTAGCAGGGATGTTGCGAGGGAGCTGGGCATAGTGAATATGCCATAATCAATGTGTGTTGCCTTTACTTATGCTAACCACATCCATTTCAATTTCATGCTTGCTAACCTGGGTTCCAATTCTGCTATTAAAATATTGTCGGAATTGTTGACCGCTGAAGTCATGATGGATGTTTTTAATACAATAAAGACTGTAGTTGCCGGTAGTGGACCATTTCGATGATATTGTAATAGCAGAATTGTGGCCCTGGAAGCATAATGTTAATAAATCTTTTTAATATTAAATAGGTTTGTGTATGACCACAAACATATCCAATGCCCGGACTATGATGCAGTCAAAGAGGGAGCACGCTTACCTAGATAGTACTATTCACACGCGATTAGAAGATACCTGGATAGTACTTTTTGGGAAGCACAGATTCTAGTAGTGCATTCCACAACTTTGCCATACATAGATGGCATATTTAATTTGAATACTAGTTCACACTCGCGTTTCCAGTGTAAAACGACGGTAAAGCGCTTTATGGTCCGAAGATGGAACAGTGTAGTGGAGATCAGGTCAAACAGTTCAACCACACACTCACCGAAATGAATTCTATAAAAGACCGATAGACTAGCAACGGCGTCGATGATTATATCCTTTTGCGGACTTGTAATAGCAATAATTTTCTTACGGTTCCATGATTAATTTAAAACGATAGAAATTTATTGCCTGCATAAGTTCCACTTTCATAGGTCATAGACTAATGAATATTTAATTGGTAAGGTCTCAGAAGGAAGCTGCGTGGGCGATAACGAACCTCTGCCTGGGCGGGACCCGCCAGCAGTTGGACGTGCTGTTCTCATCAGGGTTCCTTGAGCCTTACTGCGCACTGCTCATGGCCCCAGACCACAAGACCATCGCTGTGGTGCTCGACGGAATAAACAATTTATTACAGGTGAGTTTCTCTTACAAGGTTTTAGTCATTTAGCCAAATAATAAAAACAGTGAATATACTGCAGTAAAAATAAGATCCCGACGAATTGAGAACCTCCTCCTTTTTTTGAAGTCAGTTAAAATATTTTGCTAAATGACCAGAAGTTGTTTTTTCAAAATGTTGAAAATGGACAGATTAACCAACAATTTGGTTGAAAAGCACGGAACTGGAGCCCAATTCTGCTATTACTAGCACGTTAAAATCACACGACACTCGTCTCAATCGTAGTTTTGATTTCTGATCTCAGTGTTCTGTGTCGACTTTTATCATTTAATGTTAGACCTCTAATAACTTATTTTCTATCAGGCCGCAGTGAAATTCGGCCGAGTTGAACAGTTGTGCTTGAAACTGGAAGAAATTGGTGCTCTAGACACCTTGGAACAATTGCAACGGCACGAAAATGAACAGGTATGTAATATTAGCCTGTAAACATTGAGAAAAAAATGGGGGCACCACACATAAATATATGTAAAGGTTGACTTCATATAATATTTAGTGTTCATAGTTGTGTGGCATATAGTCCGTCAGATCTTGAAAAATATATTATTAATTAATTACTCTTTTACTGAAGTCAATAGGTAGGGGAATTTAGTTTCCCACTCGTGGAAATCCCCCCCCCCCCCACAGTTAAACTATGAAATAGAAAGTACTGAACATTTTTATCCATTGAGTAATGTTTGAGATCCGTCAACGAAATCTACCCGTATTTAGTTTGTGCATTCGGCCATGACGCGTGTTAACCGCTTAACCCCGCGTTCACTCGCGCGACTCGTAGGGACGGTATTTTTATTGCACAAGTATTATTATATTTTGTCAACTCAAAATATATCCATAGAAATCATGATGATCTGTATATGACTCTGAAGTAATAAGCTACATTAATTAAAATGCCATCAAATTTTGTTCTATAGCTTAGTAACATGTCCAGTATTTTGGGAAATTTCTCTAATGGTGTTGATTTGGGACCCATTTTACTGTTTATAATTTTTTTGCTTGTACATTAAGCGGTAAATATTATTAGTATATATTAAATTTAAGCTACATTTTTATTGAATATAAATTTTAACTAAAAATCTTTGGAGCTGTAATAAATGATTTCTTAAATATTTTCAGGTGTACTCAAAGACCCTGAACATCTTGGACACATACTTCGGGGACCAAGAGGACGAGAACGCACAACCAGCTCAAACTGACAACGAGTACCAATTTGGAGCCACTTCGCAAAATATAAATTTTTAAACTCGCTAATATATGTATTTATGGCGCATGGATATTACTCTTAAAGTTGAAGCTATTTTCAGCTATAATATCGTCTGGTCGTTTTGAATTTATGTAACCTGCGCCCATTTTTATGCCGCGTTGTTATTATTTTCGAAAATGGAGCCACTTCCAGAAATAATATCTAGTTTTAAACTCATTTTGAATTTATTTAGTCTGCGCCAAAATATATGGCGCATTGGCATTATCTTTAAAGTTGGACCACTTTCAGAAATAATATCGATTTTAAGCTGATATTAAAGTTAAGTAATTTAAGACAAATTTTATAGTTTATATGGTGTATTTAAAAGCTGTGCTAAAGTAATTACATCATAAAACAGTATATTGTGATGTTATTTGTTCCTATTTAAGAGGAGATAACTTTGGTGCGAGCCATATAACAATAGTATTATTTGTTAACTCTAAATTTATATATATTTGTTTAGTTTACGCCAAATTTTATGATCCAGATTATCAATAGATGACTGCGCTATACTCGGTTATTTGTAAAAAAAATCCTTTTATGACGCAGTTGTGTATCTGTTGATTGGCATTTATAAATAATTTGCGCCAAACTTTATATCTCCAGATTGTCTACAAAACGCTGCGCAACTTCTAACCATTTGACAATAGTTGATGACACAGCTATTTTGTATGTTATTAAAATAGAAAGTTTGGCGTAAGATTATATTTATAATACACTACAGATTATATACAACTGGCTGCACCAGCTTTTTGGAATCTTATCATATTTGTTTTCTAAAGTTAATTTAAATATGCGTAACAAGAAAGAAACTTTAATTGTGATATCTTGTAGTATAAGATTAAATTAATCAATCATTTTAATATTTTTGTAATATGTTGTTTTATTTATATCCTATATTAGTCTAAGCAACGAAGACACAAAAAGGCCGAATAGGGAAATAATTCGTGTGGAAGCGAATTTAGGCCAGTCATAGAGAAAGGTGTCCTGAACAACATACTAAAATTACTGGTGGGTAAGGGTGGAGCTAATTGGCATAAAGGTCTCTTTGTTCAGTTTTTTGCGAATAACTCAAAAACTAAACCACAGCAAAAAGTATCCTATGTCTAAATTAATCTACATAAAATTCTCTACAATAAAGATAATATAAGCTTTCGCTGGGATCAATACTTAAGGAGATATGGAGGGGGGGAAATGCGATAATTTTAAAAAATCGAATTTTACTGTTAAAAATAAGTTTCAATTATTATCAATGAACTATATTCTTACTACGTATTAGTGAATTTAGAGGATACAAGTGTAATCGTGTCATATATAGCGGAGGAAGGAAGCAGAAAAGGAGACTGAAGACTCGAGTACTTGAGACTTTTATCTGTGCAGAAACGGAGAAAGAATACAATTTCTTGCGGCTGGGTGGCCTGTCATAAGAGGCGACAAAACAACCCACACAGCCAAGTGGTTTTATTTTTAAATATTGTTGGTTGTATGTTTTAGACACCCAGCTTAAAGAACTACGACATAGAAATACCACTATATATATAATATAATATACCACTAGATAAGTGTATGATTTCTGTATTCTCCAGGTACTTATTGCTATTCGAGAAATAAAATCTGGCCATACTTTTTACACAACTCTCAACCTACTAAACATTGTCTGACAACTCCAATATCTTTACATTGAAAAGTTAATATTTTTGGTGGGTGAATTTATTATCTAATTTCCGCAAATCGCAGATAAATACTACTCTGATTGCTATGGATGGTTTAAATGAAAAACATGATCTATTGTAAAGAAATTTTACTTGACAAAACAAATCCGAAAATTATCCTCAATAACTGCACTTTATTTTCTTAATAACACAAATTATATTAAAATACTTATATAGTGACCTGTACAAAGTAATTGAAGTGTCTAGGATTTCAAAAACTAATTAATACCAGGGTGTCTCCAGATCATAGTTCTTTTTTTTCAAATCTTGGGGATAATGTTTTGTTTTGGAAATAAAGTTTTGATACTGGGATGTAACAAATTTGAGCCACAAGCTAAAATGCTTTACAAATTTAAGTCATAGGATGTATTTAAATGATGAATGATAATAGCGATGTTATGACTATTCTTATTTGAATCCAATATTTACACCTTATGAAGCTGATATCACTGATAATAATTTAAAGGTATAGGTAGGTATAAGATGTGTGGGGAAAGGACACACTTAAAGAGTATCAGTTAGAGGAAATTTCTTTGGTGTGGCATTTTTCCAAAACTCAATCTAGAGACCCTGCTTGAGACAGATCTGTGATAGCCTGTCTGAACAGATAAGAGGACATAATATAAGCCTTTGATATCCCTTAATAACTAAGTTTTTAATCTATGAGTGTAATTAAGCTTTGTTCTGCTCCTTTAACTTTTCTAGTTGTTGTCTGAAACATAAATATCAATGTATATTAATAATCATGACAGAAAACTAAACAGTATAACCAATTACAGATAATCTAGGGCCATTCTAGATACCCAGACTATAGTAAATAATTAAAGCATATAATATGTACATTTTAAGTAATTATTTAATAACTTCTAAAGAATTATGGTTCCCTATTTAAAATTATCAACACCTAGTTAGGTGTCAATCCATTTATAGAAATACATAACTGTTTTATTTATTGAATTAACACAATTTTTTACTTACTTTAATTGTTGATTGAAATCATCCTGCACAATATCATCTTCCCAGTTGTCCTCCCAAACAGAAACATCTTCATCATCAGCATCTTCTGTACCCCAATCTAGAAATTATATAAGGAAGTGTTACAGTTTTTTTAGCACATAAATACACATCTTGTATACTTCCAAGCTAAGCAAGTTATCGGTATTATATGATAGACAATTCTGAAGACAATCTGGACCTTATTAAATACTGGAAATTGCATTTAAGAAATTGATCCTAGGAATTAAACCCGGGACCTCCACTTTGCAGTGAACTATGTAGGCCAACATTTATATTATTATACTACAGTGATCATATTACTAGGGTTATATCAGTATTTGTATTTGCACAATTTGCTTTCTATCTTGTCCAGTCACATTTTGTCACAAGAATGAATTTAAAAAATTAAACTATGCTCATATAGTTAAAACAGTAAATCTATATATGTTAGATATAAAAAATTTAAGTAGCAGGGTGCTGGAGTGGGGTTGGGGGGGAAATAAACCTACTACAACCCTTATGATCTAGAGGTTTATGGTTTATGGGCTGAACCAATGAAATCACTCACAATCTTTGCAAAATATTCATACAAGAAGCACAACTATCTAAAGCCAATTTGCACATATGTAAAATTTCCATTGTTTAATTTTCCACTACCTTTCTATCAACATAATAGAATAGCTAAAATAAATCTCCGACTACGAGGTTATGTCACTGCAAACAGTGTAAGTCATATTTTGATTGTACGACTAGTTTTAAACTAAAACCAACACAATATTATGGCGAAATATACACACGATTCATTAAAATGATACAATGCTGGAAATTAAATAACTATTTACTGCTTTCAAATGCAAAAACATGATTGTAAGTAAAAGTATCAATACCACTTACTTTCAGCAGGAAATTCTTCAAATTCATCATCTTCTTCTAATAAACCAAGATCTACTTTCTGTTTATCTGCCATATTACAGCTATTTCTTCAAGAATTTTTGAGTATTTCTGTAAATATCTCGTTTGTTATCGACTAACAAAACAATTCGAAAGGAAAGGAAGTTTTTGACAGATGAGTATGACCAATGACAGTCAATTTTTGAAACAGCAAATCATCATGGAGTTTAAATAAGTTGCCAAAGGAAAAATAAAATACTTTATATCTTAGTTTCATGTATGTAGACCAAAAGCTTCGTGATGTGGACACATCCAGTTATTACTTTTTTCATTGTATTATTTTATACATCG
Source organism: Dendrolimus punctatus (assembly GCA_012273795.1). NCBI lineage: Eukaryota > Metazoa > Arthropoda > Insecta > Lepidoptera > Lasiocampidae > Dendrolimus > Dendrolimus punctatus. The sequence continues at coordinate 21,804,340 of CM022527.1, forward strand.
TCGTGTAGCACTTACAGATTACTGATTTATATTATTTACTAGGACACGCCCGCGACTTTTTCACGCTTAAATTCCCGAAGGATTCCCAGGACACAAACTACCGCAGCATGTAAAAAGAGAATGTAAGCTATCATCAGTGGAAACTGTGTCGGAATAAGCTAATTTTTATGCATCCAAACCGCTTCCGAAAAATTCCCGCGGGACACCTGGCACAAAAAAAACAGCACACATTTTAAAATATTATTTTTTCTATTGACCAGTAAAAAAATCACATTGAAATTAGTTTTTTTTTAAACTGGCCGTTTTAAGTAATTAACCCAGAAAATTTCTCTCGGGATTCCTAGAATAAAAAGTAGCGTAGACTAAGTCTAAGAGTTAGCTGTCGATCAGCGAAAACCGCATCGAAATGGGTCCAGTAGTTTTTACCTGAATCCCGAAGATACAAGGAATCTAAAAAATAATTGCATTCTGTTCTCGTACTTCATACTTTCGTATTGTACTTTTTGTAAATAGCTGCAATATAATGTACAGACACGGTATGTTTAGGAATTTATAATATTATAGATAATATAATAAATTTGTAGAGATGTCGCGTTTTTTTGTAATGAATTAACTGAGAAAAAATCAGGGGTGTTTATTAAAACTAGCAGATTCCGAAAATACAATTTTTGTCTGTCTGTTTGAGCATTACATGTAAACTACAGAACGAATTTAAATGAAACTCGACACATTGCTAGCTAAGATCCCGGGCCAAAACTTAGGATACTTTTTATAGCAATAAATGATGTATTTTCCGTGGAACAGACAAAAATAGCGAAAAAGAAGGCACCGAGGGCGCATTTTTTTAAAACTACTGCAAAATAAACGCTGTTTAACCAAATAGTTATAGCGATTAATTTATTTTAACCATCGGTTAAATGTCGGTGCATAATAGCCTCATGCTGGTGTGCATCGACATTTAACCAACGGTCAAATAAAATAATCGCTGTTTATGCATGCTATTTCATCGATTATTTTTTTTAACCACCGGTTAAATGTCGGTGCACACAAGCTATATAGTATACTTTCATCCTGATAAATGACGTCATTTCTGTGAGATAGATGAACCTAAAAAGATATAGCTGTAGTCGTGTTTTTTTGCCTCCGTTATAATTTACTAATAAACGGCGTCTTAGCAATGCGAATGAATATTTGCTGGCACAGCTTGAGGAAATATGTCTGAGATATAATATAAAGATAAACATATGGAAATGCGCTTTCGTAATGGTTCCGTTTTTATCAAACTGACTACAGAGCCCTAAAATGTAGGAAAGTGAAACAAAAACTTTAAAGCGACGTCTCTGTGTGCAACCGGTATTCAAAGGTAGTGCTATGTGTAGTGGTAGTAGGTAAGTGTTGTCTTTATATATTGGGAATATGATGATAATAAAAGATACTATTAGTTTGACACACTTTATTTTATTTTCTTATAAAATACAGTCACAGAGTAAACATAACACTTGAGACTATTAATGATATTTAATAATCAGAAGTCAAGACCTTAAAATTACGATTATATCACAATGTATCACATAATTGTGTAATCAGACTACAAAATGGATACGTAAAATAGAATAATTCACATAGAAATCTACTTAATGTTTGCTGCACTAATTTACAAATTAAGATCTAACTTTATTTCAAGTTTTGTGCTCCTGTTAAGGAATACAGTGTACACCCATAAAATCGCAAAACGTAGATTTGGATGTTGACCATTTTATATGTGAACACGTTTCTGAACCCAAACGTAATAATTATACAAATATATTTAAAAATACTCGACAAAAAGCTGCACCAAGTGGAAAGTAAGTATGTAGTAATTATAAGCCGGTTACGTTCCCGAATTATTTCTTTAAATAGTCAAAAAATTTAACTTCAAACATGATGTTGTACCTACTTCATATATGATGGGCTTCCCACGGTATTGTTTAACATCCTGAATTATTTTTTAATTTTACATTATTTTTATAAGTACGTTTGTTGACATACATTTATTTTAAATTGTCCTCAATAAAATCAATAATTCATGAACGATGTTTTATTAATACTTAATTGATGTCAACATTTTTCAGTGAACTGTTTTTTTATATGCTTATAAAGTTTTATAAAACATCAGCTAATGCTCATTGCTAAAATATAATTCTACTTGGTTTTGATGTATTAATTCTATTTGAAATGAAAAATAATTGCATACTAATATAATTTTGAATTTTATTACTTGTATAACTCATTTTTTTTTTAATAGATAAAATATATTTAATTTTATGTAGAGAAATACTAGATTCTTAAATAAAAGCTTAAAATAATACGAGTAACACAAACTTTAGACTACCCTCATTATAATTAAATACCAGTTTAAGCATCATCTCGTAAACTAGCAACACTACATTCGCTAGTAGTGGAGCATGGCATGGCTCAAAAGGCCTTGTAGCCAGAACCAAAAACATTCTCATCGTAATTGCAACGGAGCAAGAAACTCCTTTACAGCATCGAAAAATTCGAAAACCAATTTCTTAACATTAAATAACTAACTACACCTAAAGAGTAAGTAATGGTGGAGAGTTTTAGGTACTTCCAAGGTATGGGTAACGTCTACTAGGGACGGGCCAAAATACTTGCGAAAGTATATCCTAACTTGAGCAAGTAAGGAAAGTGGTGTCTTTGCTCTTTCAATGAGGATTTCCTTTTGTTTCGGATTTACAGTGTTGTTTCTCTTTATCATGCAAAGATCGAAAGCTTCTGCTGCTTCCAATAAAAGGTAGAAAATATGTTCGTTCTCAGCTGAGACTACGTTTTGAAGGTGATTTAGAATACCATCAGGGTCACGAAACTGAGTTTTCATTATAACCTGTAAATAAAGTTCTTATATTAATATTACTAAGATCATTTACGTCCAAACGAAATATAATAAAATTTAAATCTTAAATATAATATCTATGAGTAAAGTAAAAAAATGTCGACAGAAAATAAGAAAACGTAATAAATACTTCGGTGCCGTACGAATTCATAGTGACACCTATCGTAAAGTAGAAACAACTTATAAAGTTTTGGATAATATATACCATCATTGATCATGATTTAGTGATTTATGCCTGTCTGCTAGAACTCGAACATATTTTTTTTATGCGGTAACTTCGTGCAGTAGTCTTTAAAAAAATGCGACCTCAGTGCCATATTTTTCGCTATTATTGTCTATTCCACGGAAAATACATAATTTATCACAATTAAAAGTATCCTAAGTTATGAACCAGGATATAGGCTAGCTCGGTGTCATATTTCATTTAAATCCGTTCAGTAGTTTTCAAGTGATGCTCGAATAGACAGAAAGACGGACACAAATTCTAAAGTTGCATATACAAGCTCGTTCCATTTACAGATTTATAATATTGTAGATAGATAGATTATTGTGTTCTTATTTCAAAAAGTATTTTTCCTGGCTTACCCTGGCGCCATATCTTAGCAGCATGGCGACAATCTCGATACTGGGATCGGGGTTGCTCGCTAAATACTCGGCTAGAGCTGGACGCAGTTGTGTCGCGTCTTCATCGTTGTATACTTTCAGATTGGGGTCTGCTCCGCTTTCCAGAAGGATCTGTATATAGATATTAATTAAGTTAGAAATGTGATTATCACTTTGTCTTTATGTTAGTTTCTTCTTTATAGTTTCAGGAATTCAAATGAAGCAGGATTTAGGAGCTTTTCAGACAATATCTAATATATACGTTATAGGTATACGAGTATTATATATTTTTCTAGATATAAACCTGAACTTATTATAATTCTGTACGTGTTCATGATGATATTCTATGTCATGGTTTAGCACTCCCAGCTTCTTGGAGGCAAGTTTTGCCTTGCCTTCAAGGTGGCCCGTGAACTGTACATCGTTTGCAATGTCGACACCAAGCGAAAAAAAATACTCTTGGAGGTGGTAAAGAGTTTTCCTTCGAACTTAAGCGAATTTACGAATGGAGTTTTTTCTTCTTTTCTCGTTTTTCACATCACAACAACCCCCTTATCCTATTCTAGAGATTGGCAACGTTTGGTGCCGTTGTTGCAAACATCCATAGGCGATGTTGCCCAATTTCTGTCCGGGGGGCCATAGACCCGTTTACTCGCATACGGTAATAAAAAGTCTTCAGAATGAACTGCCGATTGTCATGAAGAAGATTATTGTTCAATAATACTTACTTTGACAATTTCATCCCTGTTGGAAATATTGTCGGAGCAGGCGACGTGGAGAGGCGAGCCTATCACTGAACTGGACGTGTTCACTTGAGCACCTAATCAAAAATATTACAATATCATTAAGAAATAGCTCCAATGCTAATGGTTATTTTGTCAGTAAATATGTCTATGTAATCATTACAAAGTAATTATATTATAGGTGGAAAAGAGCAGATAAAGAAGAACTACTTAAGCTTACAAATTGGCCAGTTATTAACACAAGTTTTCAGCAAATCTGATTATAGGTATACATAAAGCTAATTTAATGTAATAAGCTGAATACAATAGGCTAAGTACGTATAAGAGCTGTTATGAGAAACACGACCTGCTAGTTTTATTATCTTTAAAATATAGGTATATAATATCCCCGCAAATTGATAACGAGCCTAGTCGTCATTTTGATGACGTAACCGTAGCCGAAAACTCGGTACCGTTAGCATCACTGGCCGGCGAGTACATATCGAGTTCCTGATGACGTCACGTGAATGTTAATTTGATAAGGTTCCAGCGCATTAGCAATTTGCGGGGATAATACTTGAATATTGTTTTAATATAGAGATCTAAGACTTACCAGCTGACAAGAGCAGCTGAAGCATGGTGACGTCACCCTTAAGTATGGCCAAGTCGAGAGGGCTTGGTTTGTTCAGTTCAGGGCACTCGTAATTCACCCTTGCACCTTGCTTTATTAGAAGATTCACCACTTCTGTGCTACCTATAAAAGGTCCAAGACAAAAAATATTTTGGTCATTGCCTCAAGATGACAGTAAGCTGAAAGCACAGATCCAAAATTGCCATAAGATACAAAAGAAATGACTTCATTTTGTTTTATTCAGATTTAGATCCAGGATTTATACAACAATGCAAATTGCCGTTGGAAAACTGTTTTGTTAGAGTTTGGAACAAAAAATACCCACAGCAGGTTAACTATATTTATACTGATTGACTGACTTATATTGACAGAGTGGGTATCTATTCAAACACACTACCCTAATAACTGTATTACGTAGGGCAATGACAACTTACCACTAAGAACAGCATAATGCATAACAGTTCTGTAGTCATTTCTGGCATCAGCCATCGCGTTCACATCAGCACCGAAGCTGATCAGAAGAAGAACAGCGTCCATGCCCTAAGGATAAATCTAATTATTAGAACAAATGTCACAAATAAATGAATCATTATTAGATTTTTTCGCTTTATATGTCCGGCTCGAAGGACCATGAAGAAAATTAAACCGATGTATGGATGGCGGGCAATTATGTAGGTCAATAAATAACAATTATTTGCAACATTCAGTTATATAATAGTTCTGAGTACACCATAGTTTTACAGATAATGGGTCAAAATAAAATATTACAATAACATTCGCGGGGTTTAACGTTTTAGGTATACAAAAACCTCAACGGGAAGTTCCTTCCAAGACTTTATTGTAAGTACTTTTTAAAGAATCGCTAAGAATGTCACGACGCTGGATAGAGTCGAGGGGTTCGGGTAGATGTCCCGACAGGTAGACTAGGAGCAGTGTGTGAAGTTTGTGTGGTGCTTTTATGTTGGTGATACTGTTATATTACATGTGGGTAGTATGGGGTGGAGAACCTCTAGGCGAGAGCTATGTCATCCTGCTGACTGGAGTCTGCACGTCCATAGTTATAAATTGATGCCAGGGAACTGGATACTATTAATGAAGGCAAGGGGTGTTCCTTGAAATTTTGGCTCAGTGATGAATGGGTACTTTTTATATCGAAGCAATATTTTAATGAATAGACCCACCTTTCGTTGCCTGGCTGCCTTCATAAGTGGAGTAAGTCCAGCCCGATCCCTCGAGTCAGGGTTGGCTCCGAACGTGAGTAACAACTCTAAGTATTCAGGGTCAGAGACCAAGTTTATCTCAGAGCCGAAGAAGTAGCGCTTGTTGGGGTCTGCACCATGCTCGAGTAAGAGACGGGCGACCTCCTGTAAATAACAATCCATATTATAATTGCGAAAGTAAGTTTGTCTGTATGCGTTTTAGGTTGGACGTAAAAAACTACGCGCCTAATTTTGCGGAACTTTTGTAAAAATATGTAGTCTCATTACCGAGAAGGGACATAAAATACTTTTTATCCCGGAACATAGGATGGTTTCCGGAATAAAATGATGTAAATTTCCTAGGAGCGATTAGTGTCTTTTTAACATTTTATTGCAATGTAATATAATTGACATTATTAGAATTTTTATCTGTCTGTCGATATGAAAGTTTGTCTAGAATAGGCTCTGTAACGGCGCAAAGGCTTTCAATTAAAATTTTATGAGTTATAGTGCGAGCTGAAAGACGACGAGTATGAGTAAAAGTTTCGATCAGTATATTCACACTTACGTAATGCTTGTTCCGTATAGCTAGACGTAACGGTTCATCGCATAGAGTAGTCCTGGGAACTCCTCGCCGGTGTCAGGCCTGTAATCCACTGCTGCACCACTTTCTAATAGCAACTTCACCAACTCCGTGTATCTGAGGGTTAAATGAAAACATTTAACTGTACGAGAGGCGGAGGCCAGGAGTTTCCATAGGACGAGGTTTTCTCAGTTTGGACTCCTGTCTCCCTCTGCTCCATTTTTGATTAAATCTCTGTGTATCGTATAAGTAAGACATATTTTGTAACATAAACTAAGACTTGTATTTTTGGGAGAAAATAAAGATTATTATTATTATTCTTAATGAATATAAAGATTGCTCTAGAAAATAGGTCAGGGCCTTTTCTACCATTTTTCCTTGGTGTGCAAATTTTGAATAAAAATTATTTCATCAAATACATTTTTTCCTGCTTTCCTATTTTCAAATTATTATTATACATAAAACGGGTCAAGTAACTATTCTCGATACTAGTTGAATATTACCTACGCTTTTGGGTCAAGAGACGCTAAAGCGTAGAAATATTCAGCGAAATTAATTCATTCAGCACGAGCTGCGGTTGTCACGCCAGTTACTGGATGATAAAATTTCGTTCCATGCCAAGGACACATCTTTCAGGTTACCGAAGACATTCCGTTAGGTGTGTGATCCTCGCCATTCGGTTCCTAAACTCTTTCAAGGTTGTATTTTTTTTCGTAAATACTTACCCATGTTCAGAAGACAGATGTAGGGCAGAGTAGCCGCAGTCATCCCGGCGTTGACATCACAACCCCGCACCAGCAGCAGCCTGGTGGCCTCAAGGTGCCTCTGCCAGATCGCGTAATGCAACGGACGCAGGCCCTGTGTCACCGGCTCATTCACCTACGGAATACACAAATAAAATGTTGCGAAAATTGCATGTATATGTTTCTGAATGTTTATTTTCTCGGCTGTTATTGATCAAGAAAATTATGGATGTTATGGGTAATAATACAACGAATACTCGAACATACTAAGTAACGGATAGTTCCTTTACGAAATTAATGCCAGGAAACGAAAACGGTGACGATGATGATGCCACGATAACAATCTCTACCTTAGCTCCACAAGCCAGAAGAATTCTAATCTCATCTAGAGGAACCATCCTGATGATGGAATCCGCAAGCTCCCTCTGCAGGGACTTCTCAGATATCACCTCCGAAGGCATTTTACTGAAACAAAGAAACACTTTTTTTAATATTCGCGTTGCGAATCTTTAGTAGTTACATACAATATTATTATCTATTTGGAACGCATGTTGACACATGAGCAGTTTCGCATAATATTGTTACGACCACCATAAACTCGTGGCAACTACGTAACATTGCAATCGCGTGATATGTATTTACATAAGTTTGGTGCCAATTGCGTTTGATCGAACACTTTATCATTAATCGACTGATAGATAGGTAATTAATTATGCAAAAATGGAACTTTTCAACTTACACTTAACACTCCCAGAATCTATAAATTTTTGTGGTACACTTTACTAAGAAACTATCACGCTTTCAGATTTGGACATTTCTAGATGAGTTGTCTATCATAAAAATACTATTTTATAGACATCAAAAATAATAAAAGATACAAAAAATAGAATTTCATTGTATTTCTAACATCATCTTGAAAATTATAAAATCTAGAGACAAAAAAATAGAGATGTGTAATATCGCAACTAGACTGTTTCTAGATAGAAAACTTCGCGAGCCTTCCTAAAGCAACGCTTGTTGCTGCTAGTGTATGATGTCTGTCTTTGTATGTCACAGTAATTTTTGTCGGAGTCTTTTGGAAAAAAAGACAGGAAAATGCAGTATGGGCCTAGAGATTGGTATACTTAAAATCGCAAGCCATAAAAGGTTAGTGACAGCAGTAATGAGCTAAGGGTTGCTCATGTGAAGTATTATCAGATCTTCATAAATTATATATAGTCAATCGCTAGCGAGCGAAAACTTCTGAAAAAATTAAAAGTAGTAGGATCAAAGAATATTTAAGTAGAGTAAAATTTAGCTAACATATATCTCGTTTGATAGAGGTCTCACGGGATCTAAAGGCTGGTCTGTACAACTAACGGGCAACGCATCGGCGTTGACATCCGGCGCGGAAATGCGGCCAGCGTTTTGGCACGTTCCCAGCCGACACCGATTTGAGACTTATATATTATTTGAATTTATTTGTATTTTTTTAGAAAATTGTACATAGTCTATAATTTGTAATGTATTCGACAAAATATCTTATATTTTACTAATATGTATTAATAAATTACATTTACTTGAAAATAAGTTGTTGTATTAGTGTATTCAATTTATAGCCGTTTGAAAACGATGTGAAATAATATTGTATCAGTACCTACGCACATTTTGCGTGTTAAATATATAAAAATAAATTTATTTTTATGTGTAAATGGGGTAGTGACCTAGGTGGCAGGATGCCCGATGTGACATGCTCTAGAACTTACAAAGATTTATTTATATCAATGATAAAAACATTACGTAAATACGATGTGGGGTACTACGTTCAAAATTTGTTATGTAAATAATAACAAGGAAACAAAAGAGAAATGATCTATAGCTCTATGGCGCTATCTAATTTATGAAGCATTTTCTTAGATTAATGAATTACAGAATTTTATACTACATTTTAAATATTTATTAGCGTTTCAGAATTACAATTTTACGAGGGGAGGTTACTATTGCCACTAGTCTATACTATGTCTAGATTTATCTGGAAGAGATCCCCATCACAGCCGATTCCTAAGTAGGTATATAAATATCTCACTATCCATTCATTGCCTTAATACGTAGTGGCATGGAAAAATTATAAGAACAGATAGCAAGATATAGGAATCCAGGTTTAGCGACGAATCCGACTGTTGTATATCGTAATACAATTATCTTTAAAACACATTTTAAGGAAACTTAAAAAGTACCAATATTAAATTAGCTAAAATGAATAAAAAATCCTTTAAAGAACAAAACAGCAATTTCACAATGTTTCCACACAAGTCAATTTCGGGGAAATACCCGTACGCAGTTCGTTTTTGGCACGATATATTGCGCGAGCGCAGCCACGCGTTTGGATCGCCGCCATATTTGCTTGAGTGATGATCTCGTCTGTTTGGCCTAAAGGTCAATGATTTCAAGATCATTATATAAACAATAAAATAATTTATTATCTAACAGAAAGAAATTAATTAATAATACTTATATTCTGATCTACCTCCACTTAGTAGCAGCCTACAGAGCGTAGGTATTCTCAGTTTTCATACAGTAAAACACCACTAGATTTTAAGCGAATATACATATTTGCACCTATTTGTACAATATGATAATCAGTCATAATGTCTATTTTTGTTACGAATTAATTGCATTGTTGTGAAACGGCATAATTAGAATACATTTTTCTGTTAAATATCATTGAACTGGTAATCTCTGGGAAAAATGTCTGTGACATGCATGACATACAAATACGAACGAAAATGTAGTAGTTTTGTTTATGCAAAAACGTTTACGGAATCCTAATGCAAGATGCAAGAAATGTTTACAATTACAAAGTAGCAGATAACTACGTCTCTATATTCTTAGCTTTGTTACTGAAAAAGAAAACACTGCGAATATTTTTGTCGTTTTTGGCTCAAATCCAATTAAAAAACTGTTTATCGAGAAAATTTTGAGTAATTGTCAGGTCGATTTAATGTTGTCGAATAAATGGGCCAATGCCATTGGAAATTCGTCTCAAAGGTGGCGCCACGTGGTGTTGTTTACAAACATGGCAGACTTGATTCGAATTTTAAATGTCTTTCCCGCCCACGCTTTTTACTTGTGGATAATGGTTTCGAGTAAAATGCGTATTTTCTGAACACAGAACAATGAAGTTTATTTACACAGTCATTGTAATCTCGGCGTGACATTATTTCCTAGGAAAAGTAGTAAAATTCGAATCATTTCCTGTTTTAACAACAACAGCAAAGGTCGTATAAGGATAGACTTTACCTATAGACTACTTTTACGGTTGTGTAGCCATTGTCAAGTAACCGAAATCATTATGAATCGTTATATGCCTGTCTTTGTATGTTACAGTTACTTTCTCGAAAATTATTGTATCTATATATACAAAAAATTGTAGTCTTCATAGACGGGTGAACTTATGATGTTCATTAGCCAATTCAAGTTTATAAATCCCAGAATATTTATTTCCAAAATCATAAAAATCGTCGGCTATTTTCCACATCTTTACTAATAACTTTGTACTATGATGTGGAATTTTCTAAAAAATCAAGGTAGTTCAACTTAAAAATGTTATTGACAAAAATTGTTTTGAAAAAAATTCTTTGAGTAGTTTTTGAGATACGGGGTACTTTCGACTGAGTGATTTTTATAGTTCTCTGTTTAAATAATGAAAAAAAATTGACGTTTATTACCTTTACGGAATCATTCGTTGTGGACGAAGTACTCATTCAATTTTATTATAACCTGTAGGTAGAAAGTAAACATACAGAGGACAGCCCACCTAATGTATAGTCGTTATATTATTATTTTTAGACTGAAAGGGTAAATAACTAAAAATCCTAGGTATGTCTCTTAAAGATGCCACAAGATTTTAATGCTAGAATGATGATAATGTATTACATGCGTTAATCAACCAAACCCACAGACAGCGTGTCAAACGCCAAAGATTCTGAACAAATTATATCAATCATAAAACACAATGTAAACGCCCTTACAAGGTTAAATAGTTCGTAAGATCTGTCAAATGCTTAGTGTTACTATAGTAACGCATATCTGATTGGCAGAATAGACTACCGGGGACGTCAGACATAACCTTGAAATGATGCCTAAATAAATTGTAGCACGAGGTTCTAATTAATTTTATAATGTATTGATGCAATCATAACAGAAGTAACATATTATATTTAAAAGTTGAAAAATGTCTTTAATAGTAGGGAAGACTTTGTTCGAGATCGTTTTACTTTTTTTAATTCCTTCTTCGCGCTCTTGGGAATAAATAATTTATCAAGGTCTTTGATATATATGTACTTTCAATAACGGAGGTTATACGCTTCGGAAAACACTAGTTAGCCAAAATTGAAAGCCAAATGACAACTCGTAGTATAAAAGACAGAACTTTAACAAGCAGGTAAGGTACTAAGAACTTTCGGGCCTAGTTAGTAGCCCGTAAAGTTTAGTAAAGTGATGGTTTACAATATGATAGTTAAAGTATGGACATAAGGATAGTATGAAAAACTACTACGTCTCTGGCACAAACAACATTGCTTTTTGAAAATTATACACAGAAATAATCGTTAAATTTAAATAGCTTTTAGTATTTATGAGTACAAAAACCAGACGTCAAAATGGCGGCCACCAAAATAAACGATTCTATATTTAAATTAGCATCCGTTAGCTTACCTCGGTCATGACCTTATTGTTTGTTTTGAAAAGGAGTGTTTTAGGCATATACAAAATCATATTAAAATTTATTTCTTAAATAGTAAAACGTCAAAAAGCAACAGAAGATTAACTTAGACTCATGAAGTCATATAGGATGTAAACAAAATCAGTTAATCTTTCCGGGCGATTGTAATTATCCTGTGCTTATAATAACTAATTAAAACTATGAGTAACAATTCTGGGAAGCATTCTTTTTCAGTGGTCTGAGAAGTTCACCAAACTTTGGGATTTACATAGGTATTTATAGACAAGTATGTCGTATTCAATCTGTTAAAAGGTTCAATCTATGTTTACGGAAGTGGAATTGAAAAACCTAATTCCTAAGTACCAACATGGAAGATCCGTAATCCGTACTAACGCGTGGATGTTCGTTTGTAAACAATTATGAAATATTATGAAAGGTTCGAAATGATTTTATATACGTATTTAAATTTTATGAAAAATGATTAAAAATTAAAATTCAAGACCTGTGTTGCTTTACAAGAAAGTTTATTATGCTTATTATAATGTCTAACCAGTATGGCGCTCTGTTGTTCGTGCCTACCCCGCAAGGGACCTGGCGTGAAGTTATGTATGTATGTATGTATAAGGTCTAAGTATCGTACAAGAAAATATTGATTAATTAATTAGTAGTAACTAGTTAGTTTTATTTCACATAACATATATACAACCGGAATTTAAGATTATAATGGCGATGACACAATTTCTTTAAAATACTGCTATGACCTACAACAAAAATTCTTTGGCAGGCAAGATTATAATTATCTCTAATTAAATAACTATTGATCTTATGGTCGCATATATAATCATCTCAGAAATATAAAAAGTTTAAATTCAAATTAAAAATAATGACTTACCTGATTTTAATCCAAATCGGACAATAAACTCTGTCAAAACCACGCCGACCACCAAATCCTTTGTCCGAAAAAGAAAACAAAGAGAAAACAAAATGGCTTCTTTCCCGCGCTGTCAAATTGGTTGATAACCTCAATAAACTTTTTTTATTTATCTATTTAATATTAAATAGATTTTATTATTTGTTTTTCTCAATTTTTTGTTATGAACACAGGAATAATAGTGCGTGTACAATCCTCTGGGCTTTGAGAGAGACTGTTGAAGAGTTGGGTAAAGGTGCTTATTGGATACAAGCCAATGGCATTATGCCAAGTACGAAGTGCGATATGCGTCCGGTAGGGTAATAGGAACGATTATTGACTGTCAAGATTCTGAAAAAACAAGTGGAATGATGTTAGAAACATATTTCCTAAGTGGTTATACTCGTAATTAATTGTTGAAAAATAATACTACTAGCCATGGCAATTGTCCAGTATACTGTAACTCTATAAAGCTCTTCTAAATTCTACTTGGCTAGATAGTGCCATACGTCTTCTTTCTCGCTTTTTAAAGTGTTATTATGTATATAATATACTTTTTGATCAAATTAGTCAAAAATTGAAGAGGACTTTTGAAATTGAAGATCTCTTCTGTCCTAATTTCTAGTTGTTCATTACATTGTATAGCGGCATCCAGGAATAATATAACTTTTCTATCTTTAATGTAAATAGGCCCAGTAGTTTTCGAGAAAAATGATTTTAGTGTTAACAGAGAGATGGGCTTTATCTCCCTGTATATATTAAAATCATTTTCCTATGATGATGATGATATATATGATGATATTACAAGGTTTCAATTTTCGCCAAATAGACTACGGAACGCCGAAAAAATCCATATGCTCGACAACGTTCGCGTAAGGCTTTATATCAGATTTACTGTAGGTAGGCAAGTTATCAAAATAAAATATACACGAAAATTTGAAATAAAACTCCTTTGTTAATATATCAATTTTGATTAAAAACTGGTGAGTCGTTGCAGACACTATTCGAGTTACATTTTACTATATAGGTAATATACTTGTATTTCAAACAGATAAAGTAACGAAATTTCTTAAAACAGTCATTGATTAAACCTCGCTGGATCGCCAAACCGATCCAGTGTCTTGGACCCTCTAGCTATCTAATTTAAAACCCGTCGTCAACAATAGCGGGTTTTACCCTGCTGTAATCCATAAAACACCTTGCGCGATCTTTGTATATACCATTTAAAGAACAAAGATGCGCACAACGAACTCTACATTCGTTGGTAATGAATTATTTGGTTTTTACAAACAATAAAGCTCGTGATCATTGGCAACAAGTTTGTTACTAGATTTGTATTGAAAGAAAGAAAAGATTTATTATGCTGAAAAACAACGCACTCAGTATATAAAGAAACTCATAATATTTACAACAAACTTACATTGCAATACGCATGAGGGAATTGTACGTCAAATTCTCAGCTAACGAAGTCGAAAGCTCAGGAATCTATTAGTGTTTTATTTTGTTGTTTACGGAAAACTGACTTATGGCGAAATTTATCTACCTATTTTAATTTTTTATTTATCTTATTATAGAAAGACACACATTTTATTATACTAAAGGCCATATTTTGCAATCATCAGATAATAGTTATTCTATAGAAATTAAAAATGACAGCTATACAGCTGTAATAATAACTGAATCTGCTTTCACTGAAACCGTTTGTTCAGTAATGAATCTAAAATGGCGAGAAGAAAAGAAGAAAAACTTAAGCATAATGAAAAGTTGTCAGTGTATGCTAGAATAGAAGCACACAAAAATAACGTCTCCAAGAGAAGAATAAATGAAATATTGAAAAATACTTTATTTTTCCCCTACATAAGAAATATAATACGTTATTTTCTCAAAAATAGTTGGCACCCCTATGGCACATATAGTATTTTTACAGAATTACGCCGATTTCTTGTATTTGCCTAATAATTCTCGTAGGCATAAAAGCAAAATTTATGCAAGTGAAACCAGTGCCTGAAAGCTAGTCCTATATAAGCAATAAGGATCAATTTATCTCGCGTCTTTACCCGCCATAGCTGAAGTGCCGACACGGTCGGGGGCTGAAATTAAATACCGCCAAAGCCCAGAGATTAACTTATAGCGTGTTAGGAGATAAGTTAAGGATGCAATGAGGGATAATTATTTATTCATTCAGCGAGGTAATGCTGATATTAGAAATTGAATCAATTTAGTTGAAAGGTACAGAACTGAAAGAATAGGGTGGTTTTCTATAACATTGAATGATTCAAATTTTAGTTTATATGGATTCCTTCGGTTGATTAGTTCAAATTGAAAAAAGAAATGGACCATCTAAATATCCTTAACCTAACCAACCTTATAGGCTCCTTTTATCCATTTTATATTTCTTTCGAATGGATCATTGAGAACTTTCGCAGTTTTCCTGGTTTGTAGGATTTTCTAGCTAAATATCATAAACGCGACCATTAAAATTTCGTCACCTTCGTAATTTTTTTTCTGAGCACCGTTACCATCTGAACGAAAACATATGTAAGTAAACTTTATTTCATAATTTACGTCAGATCTTTCATTAAATCGTCGTGTCCGTTCCGACTATTGGTGTAATAATTATATGAAGTGGAAGTGATAAATGGCATCACGTCAGAAGTAGCTTCGGTGAACCTGCAGCCCACCTCTCTACACCCCTTAACCACTCACACCCATGTTGCCCCTGCCTTTTATGGCATTTTTAGGGGCCCATGCAGGGACTGGCGAGTCACCGTCTGCCCATTTTTCCATGTTCCCTGAACATTGCGCCGGGCAGACGCCATAGTCCCCATATTCCCAGACCGCTAGTACCACTAACAGTTCACCCCAATAGCCCGGTACTTTTTGTCCTCATTTCCCACAATAGTCCTACACTGGTCGGGGCTTGTCCTTGGGTACATTATTATATGATGTAGACAGGGATAATCGCCGGTCAGTGTCACGCCACATATTTACATTAAATTTGTCAAGGGGCCTCTACGTGTTGGCCTCCCCATGGCCCTACGCAAACCCTCCAAAAGTCCGGGCCATTTTTATGGCCCGTGGTCTTGAAAGACATACATATATGACAGCTTTAAAAAGCTTCTCCTGTATTCATTTCATTTAGCAGGGAGATATACTTTGTATGCTGCTGCGTAATGGTTTAATCTACAGTAGCTAGTAGAATAGCAAACATACACATGTTGAGAGATAAAAAAAAATTCTTGTATCGTTAGACCGGACTAAAAAATCATAACCTTTTCTTTAAATCCACGTCACCTTAAGTATTATAGGATTCGCATCCAAAGTGTCAAAAATTTCCTTGGTCCTTCTAACTTTAAATTATGAGGTGGAAAAATGAGTTTGTATAGTTGTACTAATCAACGTATTACCACGTTTTAGTAGTCAGTTGAGTAGTTTTATATAAAGAATTTCGTACCAGGAAAATGGCTCTCAGTGTGCTCCGTGACTGTCGTTATCTGGGCAAACCATCCCCTATTACCTCATTCGCAGTTTGCTTCCGGTGGTGGACAGACAGATTAAGACAAGGTAAGTAAGTAGCTTTTGTAATTTTTGGAATCCGTGGCTATTATTCCAAATATGGAGACTTTGTCCTACGTCTTCGTATGTCATAGTCATTTTTCTTGGGTACATTTAGGTCTATAGGGAGACACTTCATGCTGCAATTCAATGCTGTAATGCAATCGCAAAAATATAAAGATAAGTAACCGTTATACATTTAACTATAGGTTGAGAATATATCCTCAACGTAGTCTTTTGAAGGTACATAGCATTAAGTTTCCTATCAAGTTACACGATAATTATTGGCTTCTAAAATTGTAAAAATCGTGTCTCGCGTGTAATTTTTGAACTATGTAATGAAAAATTTGAGTTTATAATGCAAAGATTATCTTGTAAGATTGTTGTTGTTATGCTTCAAAAATTCTTTAAATGAAAATTGTTTAGAACAATAACCGCGGAGAATTTTTTGAGATATGGGGCATTTAAGTACAAATTAGTTTTCTTAGGCTTAAATGCATTTATAAACAGACTGACTTAAGTGTTGAGAAACCCTGATAAATTAAAAAAAACACAGATGGTCTACGCACGTCCAAATAATGTGCCCTACCCAAGTGTCTGGAGGCGTTTCACCGTCCGCCGTGACAACACCACCACTTTGCTGCGAATCCAAGATCTGACTGAAGATATGTTCGAACCAGCCCTGGAACTCATGGCAAGATATTTCACGAGAGACGAACCACCCTGCAAGTATATTGGTAAGTATTCTTCTAAGCAGTAATAAACTTACGAGCAATTACGCGTCCTTATGGCTTGATAATAATTTTAACCCTGTCAGCTAAGTACGCGAGCTTTCAGAGGCGCAAAAATCTTTGTATTTCAGGCTTCCATTAGGTATACCTATAGTTACGTAATTACGAACAATATTTAAAATGTTATATTACATACTATTGAATACTACAATATAAGAAAACTTATTTGTATTATATTATATTCAAGTGAGGTGTGTAAGAATAAGCCTGTATGGCACTCTGTTGTTCGTGCCTACACCGCAAGGGACCTGGCGTGAAGTTATGTATGTATGTATATTCTACCCATAGTCCCTCAAGACTATAAGTAGAATATGAGCCTGGCTACAGTAGGCTGACTACGTTTCCTCGCTGGATCGCCATACTGATCCGTTGGCCGAGGTAGGCACCAGCTGAGGGCTGCATATTAGCGCCGCTTGAGTGATTCCGCTGTTTCCGCCGCCGAAGCGGACGATCTAGACGTGTTGGGTAAATGGGATGCGGCCAGCGTGTTTACGCATGTCGCATCCCACACAAAGACTTGCCACGCTGCCAGGGAATTAGAGTCATTCCGTCAGGGCGCCTGCCATCATCAGGTGCAATACCGTTCGGCTCCAATAGAGCCGGCACGTTAGCGGTGGCACGCGCCCTCCGTAAGACATCATTCAGGGCGGCGTGGCGTGACCATCTGCCGTCACTGCGGCGGCAACAAAGACCGTGGTATCCCGGGTCGATTACCTCTATTCCACAGACACATGTGTGGTGCACATATGCGAGAACCTAAGCGCAGATTTATAGCCAAAGAAAAGGAATTATCCATTAATGTAAGATCCATATTTAAGATAATTACAAATCCGATCTGAAAGGTTAATAACCTTACTTTGCTTATAGGCAAACAATCGTCTGTCCGGTATTTATGCGATAAACTAAGACTTTTCCTAGCTTTGTACTATATTGCATTTTTTGGCATTTATGTGACCATATCATCAGGTATAGAAAACTAAAGAAGCAATTTGCTTAATCTATTATACATAATGAATATTATACATACATAATATTTATATTTTAGTTAATATTTATTTATAATTAGTTTTATTTTAGTTAGTTTATATTTCAGTAAAATCACTTTATTTGCCAAAACATTATAATTCTAAAGCTTTTGTGTAATACATCTTATGGCGTTTCAATGCTTTCCAAGAATTTACAATTTCTCCAGAAATTGTTTGCATATAAATGTTTCATAATGAATTGAATTGAATTGTTATTCGGTGATTTAAAAGTAAACACCAAAATTTAATTAAAAGTTCTGTCTTCATAATAATTTTGTGTATTGTTGTGTCTGAAAGTTTGTATCGATATCGCGATAAGCTCGACGGAATTAATTGAAAATTTTAGGGATCAATCTAAAAATTGTAACCTAAACTCTGCCCGCGTATTTTGAACGGACATAACGATTTTACTAGGGTTCTTTTTTCACATTTCTGTATAAATTAGGGAACCCAAAAAAGAAATATCATATTAAATATTAACTACGAAGCTCCACAGCTGAAAGTAAAACTTAACAATATGTCCTTTATAGAATCGTAAACTTATGAGACTGGAACCTGGTCACTAATGCCGGAACACAACACAAGGTGGTTATGGCGGCATACTCTAGACCAGGGGTGATCATCATCCAGTCGAGCAAATATACTACTAGCTGGCTGTGGGTTGTTTTGTCGCCTCTTACGAGAGGTCGCCCAGCCTCAGGAAATCTTATTAATTTTCCGGTCCTGCAAGAATAAAATTTTATGTTTTAAAGTAGTTATATTTTAAATGTAAAATTTGACCGATGTCGTCACCATACGGCTTCGTATGCTGAGACGTGAGATATGGACCAGACATTTGTTTGTCTCGATAAAGCTTAGTGCTTAAGGCACATATGGTTGCAGAATTCCCTGGGTTTTGACCCTAAATATTATAAGCTTAAAAAGAAAGATTTCTTACCCAGGTATTCATAACTACCCGACGGCATTGGCTGAACTGTTGAAGTTATGGCGTATCACTATGAAAGATAAACTCTCACTGGTATGCTTAAAGGATGAAGATGACAAACAACCTACATTAGTTGGAGTCAACGTGCTGACTGTTGTTTGTAAGGATGATAAGGAAGAACCGTTCAAGGTTGGTCAATAAGAATCTTTAGTGTACTATTAGGGGTGGCATAGTCACTGAGTGATAAAACCCCGTTTAAAAAACTAGAATATAAAAATAAAAATGTGTACTATTGAAACATATTTATTTGTTGAAATAATAATATTTATTACTGAAGGCTTTTGGCTATCTATATTTTTACATCAAAATATACATAAATTGTAGCATAGCACAGGGGAGAAAACTTAACTTATATTTACAATAAATAAAATAATAAAATTTAGTTTAATCCCTTAAGACCATAAGTAGAATACTGAGCCTAGGCTATCGAAGTCAATGAGTAAGATTCCCAGAAGGCTTACTTCGTTGCTTCGCTGGATCGCCATATTGCTTCGTTGTCCGGGCTAAGAACCAGACTTCTGATCACCTGACTATTTAATTAGGTATTTATTTATTGAATTATTAATATGGATTCAAACATAAATACTTATATAGTTCCGTAGAAATGACAAACCCTTTTATTCCAGAATTTTCCTTTTCATAGCTTAAAAGTTAGAGGTGGGGGACGTAACTACTACGATTTTGAAGGCTAATCTGTTTCCATGTTTTGACGACAAAAAAGTAATTGAAGGACAATATTATGATTTTTCAATCCTAGCGAGAAACATTACAAGAATTTTGTGAAAACACAACAAAAGCGCTTAAAAGATTTTAACACTATGCTTTTAGACTGACGATAAAATATGGGGGCAACTTTTCGGTGCTGTGGACTTCGTCACGAAAAGTGTTGATGTCTTTGAAAAATATGGTGTTGATAAATATCTGACTGCATATGGACTGGTAGTTGACCCCCAATGGAGGGGCCTGAACGTTGGAAAAGAGTTACTGGAGGCAAGGTGAGTATTCATTTTATGTAAGTGGTAAGCAAACTAGCGCACTGTCCATCCGATGATAAATAGTTATCGTTGCCCATGGACATCTGTCACACCAAGGAAGCCGCCGTGATTGATGACTACGTCTACGGGCCTTTAAAAACCTGGTTAATTCGTACTGCACCGCTCAACATCGGCGGGATGTTCATTTCCTTAAACTATTATGCTTAATAATGCAAGAGTTTTTTAGTACGTTTGCTCCTCGTTTAATACAGATTTGGAGCAAACTTTCCGCCAAGGTTTCCCCTCTGACCTGCCACACAGTAGTGTTCAGTTTCGTTTCCTATCTATCTATGTGCTCTAACCGTTCATTTGCCTTACTATGGATTAAATTTTGACATAAACTCCATACAAGTAATGTCACTCGATACTGAAGAAGGTGAATGAAGAATAAAATATTATAATTAGCCATGGAAAAATGTTGTAAAAGCGTAACAAACACCCATCCTCGCAATCTTTTTCTTTTATAATATTAATAGAATTCATTCTCATCCCCGCGTGGAAAATTGAATATAACCCCTAACCTCCATTTCATTTCCAATTATTGCGGTTTAATAGGAATACCTCGAGCGCCAATCTGACCTCAATGATGGCATACTTATTGAATAACTTCGCAAAGATGGCGGACGGAATGCACCGTGGGAAGTATTGTACAGATATCTCTGTAATGTATTTATTTAATTATATTACTTTATTATTATTATTATTTATTTATAGTAAAAAAACTTTATTTTCAGTGGAAAAAACAACTAGGTCGCGTAACAAAAATTTTAGATGTAGTGTAGTATAAATATGTTTGTGACCAAAACAGAAACTAAGAATAATCTTGTATCTTCAGCCATCTTCAGCTTTCCCAACCCAACCTTCCCATTAAATTTAACCATATTTTAACACATACAACCTACATGAATAGCTGTTGAATAATTCTTATACAAAAAGATAAAGAAAGTTAATATACTCTAAATAAAAAGGAAAAAAATAAACAAAAGAAGAGACCTAACAAATCAAAAACTAAGTGTAAATTATAAAGAAAATAAAAAATAAATAAAGAAAAATGTTTTAAGTGTCTTCTCTATTATTTTATTAATAACGACTAAATTGTATGGACTATACAAATATTATAAAATTGTATAATATAGAGCGTTAAATCCTAATTGCATTTGTCAGTTTGAATTATTGGATTATGTATTTTATCTTTGTGTATAGGGATTTATTTGTGGCAGCCCTGATATTGGCGGCTGCATAATGCTGTTATTTACTTATTACCATAAAGGTGTAATAACATGATTTACACCATGCGATATATAGTTTTAATTATTGTTCTGAGAATATGTCAGTACTTCAGGAGAATATTGTCAAAACCGCGAGTTTATAATCTAACTAGTCAGATTAAATCGTGTCTACTAGTTACTATTTTGTAAAATGTGATGCCTGTTTGTTAATTTGTTAGTTATCCCCCGCAATTTTGTGAACTCTATTATTTAGTCGGTGTTACAGAAGTCTTCTGCTTTAAAGTTTAAGAAAAGGTTACGAGATGCGGCCTAAGGTGACATTTAGTAGTAGGTCTGATTTGAAACCAAAGCACCGTGCTTGTACCATGACAGCACTTGGCGAGTGCCAGAATCATTTGTTCACTGATTACAAGATTTTATAACCGCTCACAATCTATCAGCAGTCTAAATCTATCTAGACAATCTGGCTAGATTGATTAGAAATTAAATGATTTTTCCATATAAATTACGTTAAAGGTCTGAAAATAATATATATAAAACTTTTTAGTTATTATCTACTTAACATGTGTGTTACACATGTGTCAGATCCAAAGAGAACATTGACAGAATCTTTCACTCGTCCGTTCCGTCAATTTACGTATTAACTTTTATTACATGATTTTAAATCAGATTTACAATTTCAAAAATAAATATGGCCAAAAATTTCAGAGATAAGAAACAGAAACGATGCATTTGTGACACCGTTAGTTTATTGAAGAAGATAACACGGGAACCGGCTCTGTTAAAATGTGAAGAAATAAATAAGAATCGATTGAATTTATTCACTGAAAGAAACTCTGATGGCACTGGTTATTTAATTTTAAACGGTAAAGATTTATACGACAGATACAATAGAAGAATCACTGATCGTGATATCAGGGCTATTTGCCTTTATGTACGAGAATTGCCTAGACGCATAATAAAACTAGAATTGAGCTATAATAAAATTACAGACAAAGGATTCTTTAAGCTTTTAAAAAAATTACTCGTTAAGGGCAGATCGAGTTTAATAAATTTGAATATTATGAATAATGAACTGACCGAAGAATCCTTGATAAATTTGGCAAAATATGCAAGCTACATGAAGTTAAAATATTTAAGATTGAACGGTAATGCTTTCGGTGTTAACTGTGGAGAATACTTTGCTAAATTTCTGGAAGTTAATAAAAGTGTGGAGTTCATAGATTTGGGAGAATGTTCGCTGACATTGACCGGTGCTGCCCACATATTAACTGCTTTGAGATACGATCACGGTAATAATACAACTTTAAAAGTATTTGATTTTAGCAGAATAGTTCCGTTATTTAATCGTTATTCTTACGAAACAAAATGGCTTGCTTACCATATTGAATATTTATTAGAAAGGAATACAACAATAATTGAATTGCATTTGCAGAAAAATGAGTTTATCAGCCACGATATGGAGTATTTTGTTCGAGGTTTAAGACGAAACAAAACCTTATTGTACCTTGATTTGGGCTTTAATAAAATTGGTGATTACGGTGCTGAGTTACTGGGAAAATATTTAGCTGAAAATCCAGAGTTGATATTATTAAATTTGTCTGGAAATGGTATTAAAGACAACGGAGCTAGAGCCCTAAGTTTCGGGCTACCATTCTCGAAAATTCGCGCGTTAGATTTGGCAAATAATAAAATGACAGATCGCGGTATACTTGATATTTTGAATACTTTGAAAAAACCTTTTTTTATGCGTTTCCTGAATATTTTCGGAAACAATATTGGACATGCAAGTTGTTGTGTTATTGAAAGAATGTTCGAAAGTGGTGTTTTGTTTCAACATACAATTGATGTTCGATTATATGAAGTTGATGAAGTTCTATATGCCGCTTATTATCCAAATCCTGCAGATAGAAATAAGCATCTGTATTATTGCGAACAAGACTTTGGTTTCGCCCAACCAATGTATCACATTAAAAGAAATAAAATACCAGAAAAGAAACGTGTTAAAGTTGATTGCAAACAGAGACATAAACTGGATAAAACTGATTGGAATAAATTTTGATTTGTATACATACATTATTTTTGATAAGATATTGTATTTTTAATTTAACGGTGTTTCATTCCAAACTATTCGATTCATATCTTTTACAATGGAACACATATAAAATAAGTCAATTGAATACACATGTTGCGATAATTTTATTTTATTTATAAATCCTTGTTCTAGAAAGAGAAGTAAGTCGTATCGTATTTTTGAACTTCCATACATAAAAGTTAAAAAATAAGTATTCAAATTGCATTTCTCTATATAGCTATTGTAGTATGCTTACGCCGATGCACATCCTGGTATTGCAGTTATAAGAAGTCGCAACAAACTCGCCACGAACAACTCTAGCTAAAATTTTATTTAGTTTTTATTTGTTTCAGTTATTTTTCTGTTTTTCTTTGCTTACCCTTTGTCGGCTATCTTACTACTGTGCAAAGATGGAGCCTGGTTCGAGTATTGTACATTTTACAAACAAAACTCTCCGTTATTTATTATCGTGCGGATGTCTGGGATTGACCCCAGAATGGTACGTTGTATGTATATTACCCATAACACAAGCGTAACTTAGCTTAGAGATATACAACGTGTATATATTTGAAAAAATATTTGTTTTCAGGATTCCTCTCTGCAAAGCTCTTGGTATCAAAGTAACAGCGACGGTATTCACTGCGGGGGCATCGCAAGCCGTCGCGAAGAAAGCTGGATTCGTCGATTTGTTTGAAATCACATATGAAGAACTCGCTAAGAAAGGTTTTGTTTTTCCAGGCATAGAAAAAGATACAAAATCATCTAAGCTTATGGCTCTGATTATTAACTAAAGTTTATCGCTTTTCATTAAGGCCGCGTATAAACAGGCCCAACAAATGCCATTTGTTATCATTCATCGAGATTAATCGCAACACCAAATTAATCGAACAATATGACCATTGGGCAAAATGTTTAGAGGACGAATCCCCTGAGCACATAATTGTTCGCAGCCACGCTATTTTAATTTTTTTGTTAGAATACCACAAATTAATTATCACTATTGTTATCAACAAGGCATTTGAACCCAAAAAATACTTAAGAAGATATACGATTGAAAAAACCTGGTTGCAGCCAATGATGCTCACAGGATCCTATGGCTAACGAAGGTTAATTAAGACCATTTCTTGCTCATCTATGGGATAGAATGTCTGTATGTATCTACGCGTCTCACTATTTAGAGTTCTCTACCGCTTTAGGCCTTGTAGTAACTCAATCAAAATCAATAAAACTGATATAGCTGTATAATAATATAGAATCGTGAAATATCTATAGAAAAATATTTATAATGTTTATCACCCAGTAAAAAAAATTTCTCTGAAAATATCTTACTTCTACAAGAGATTTTTCTTTCTTTTTTGGCGTTTTATAAATATTTTTTAATTAAAAAAGTTTTTTTACTGGTTCAGTGATCTGGCCTAATTAATATTTTAAAACATGAAAAAGTCAGAGATAAATAACATGTGGCGCTCAACAAGCTGATGGCCCGCCCACATGATGTAAAGTGGTTACCGTCGCCTATGGACATTTAAAACACTGAACACCAGAGCTGACACCAATGTGCTGTCGGCCTGCAAAGGGGGATTTGAACCTGACCACTAATGCCCGAACACAATTCACGGATGTTATGGCGGCGGACTTTAGAGCATAGGTGGTGGTCATCTAGACGGGTAAATGCCTTACCACCTGGCACACTAGTTGTGTCGCCTCTTATGGTAGACCAATAATAGGTCGCAGGAATTTTCATTCTTTCTCGGTTTTAGTACGGACAAATATACTATTATTCTTAGTTATCTCATATCATAGCATATCGTATTGTGATATTTTGTTTTTAATTTTTAAAATAATTCTGTGATATACGATCTCTATTTTAACATTTGATTTTTAGAATAATTTATAGGCCATTTATTAATAATAACATTATCACGATAGCTGAATATGTTTATTATTTATAATTATATTTTAATTACAAAAATTTAAGAAATATATATATACTTATGTGTATAGTAATAAAAATTACGAACTAATACGATAAAGAGAAATCGTTAATACCTACACATTCCTATGCTCCCTTCTATAAATAGAATACGGAACCGAGGTCTTTTACTGGTAAGGTACCAAGAAAACTGGCTACGTTGCCCATATTAACATTTGAAACGGATATGTGCTATTAAATATATCTACTAATGTATACTTGTACAATTTTAATCATAATATATAATATGCTTATACACATTACCTGTATTGCCGTAATCAAATATTTAACGTAGTTATATTATAATTATGATCAAATTATATTATAGTATCTAAACAAATAAAATATTGTTTCAATATATAGAATATTTACTTACCTTTTAATCTAATATAAAGATGCCCACACATTAATACGGGACGCGTCCGAACAACGTGCATACTAGAACAGTAATACACTCTCCAGATTGCTTTAGGACGTCCGAACGCTAAGTTCACGTCTGCGACCACAGAACACAAGTACTCTCTAACGAGAGTCTGCGACTTACGACTTATAATGTGCACTCTTCAACGGACTTTCCTTATCCAGATATATTGTATGCTACGCTCCTCAGTCAGCCGCGACATAAATATGCACACACCTTTACATAATGTCCCTAATTAGGGCATTGCAAGGTATAGTCTGGTCAACGAAAGTTGACCCTGGAAAATGGCGGCAAATTTAAATAATATACGTATGGCAATATCAACATTATTAGGATTAACCTATTTTGATACTTGGTAGTTACTTAATTATTTATGCTGTGTATTTTATGTGTGACAATAGATACATCATACTTGTTTCTAACGATAATATTATAAATACTGAAGTTTGTGAGATGTTTTTGTTACTCATTCACGTCAAAAGTACTGAACGGATTTTTAGGAAATTTGGAAAACTTGTTATTACTAACCCTTATATCTCGAATCTAGAATGACCTACAATTGAATATAAACTATCTACTTTTAATTCCGGTAGATAGCAGGAAATCAGTAGTCATTACATTTTTTGAAAAATAAAAATCAGATTTCGTCACGGCCCCCTAGTCTCGACCCGAAAGCCACATACGTACCCACTACCAATGGACACATATTTGCAACATTTCAGGGCGTCCTGGTGTGCAGCAGCAGCCCCGGCTATCAAAGCTGTGTCCGGATGGGACTCCGCCAAAGTATCAACACAGGCAAATCCACTCACAACCAAACGAAAACCGCCATCTTGTTTGTCAAAATTGACGTTGACATTCGTATTAGAGTTGCCATGTAAAAAGTTTGCAAATAATTCCAGGTTCAACTTTTGATAGCCAGACTATATGCGTATCTAACCAGTATCAAGTGGGGGTTTATGAATATTTAAGTTTCGAACACCTTCAAGTTCTTGTGGTTTCATGAAAATGCATATTTCATTACACAGTGTGAGTCTTCATAATGTGCACATATCGAAATTAGGGATTCTATACTTAATTTTGTCGAAGGAAAAGATATTTAAAAAAGTCTAAAAACTTGTTTTATTTTTTATAGAATTTAAAAAAAAAATGTTCGATACTGTGACTCCAGTGTAAACAAAACGGTGTAACTTTTAAACTAAATGATCTATCATGATGAAACAAACTCCATCATGATTGGAAGTAATTAGGCGGCCTAATGAAATGAAAATTGTGGGGGAAAAACTAGCCTGGATTGAGAAAATAAACATGTTATTTTAGCAAAAATCTGATTTGTTTTCATCATTTTTTTAATAATCTTAAAATTTCTCAATAAGTCGCCCCCATTACCTACCCTTTTTATTACTTTAAATTAATCTGCATCGTATTTGCTACCTAACAGTAAAAATTTCATGTTTATAACTCCAATAGAACATTTTTTTAATCAAGTGTTAAAAATGGCACTCCGAACGCGCAATTTATTATTTACTTAGGGATGACTTATTTGGGACGATAATTAATACAGAAGAGTTCAATTAAAACCATTTATTATTTTACACAAAATTTAATGCATCGGGTTCTCAAAATATCCACCTCGTTGCTGGTTGCTGCTCGTCGCTCTCCTTATCATTTCGGGATAATTGCGAATATTATTCACATGGTTGGTATGGGATCTCGCAAATCGGCCTCACTGTTGATAGGGGTACTGTAGACGCATTGCTTCATGGTCTCCCATAAGAGAAGTAAGCAAGGGGCGTAAAATCAGGTGGACGCGCCGGCCATCCTACAGTTACTTGCCAGCCGATCCATTTACCACTAAAATTATCGTTGAAGAATGATCTTACATTTGTGGCGTAATGGGCAGGGTATCCGTCCATCTGCACAAACATTCTTCGACAAAAAAACAGTGGTACATCCTCCAATAACATGCAATGAAATCCTTCTTTCTTTAAAATGCGCCACGCTGATTTTTGGGATGTTCCGTGACGAACCAGTCGTCTAGTGTTTATGGATGGATCAGCAAACAAATCACTCAGTACTGCTTGTTTAATAGCCACATCAATAATTACTTGAGGCGGCTCGCCACAATCTAATCTCTAAAAATGGTTTTAATGAACTCTTTTGAATTAATTATCGTCCCAAATAAGTCATCCCTAAGAAAATAATAAATTGCGCGTTCGGAGTGCCATCTTTTAACACTTGATAACAAAATGATCTGTTTGAGTTATAAACATGCAATTTTTACTGTTAGATATCAAATACGATGCAGATTAACTTAAAGTAATAAAAAGGGTAGGTAATAGGTGCGTCTTATTGAGAAATTTTACGATTATTGAAATAATTGACGAAAAAGAATCAGATTTTTGCTAAAAGAACATGTTTATTTTCAATTGAGGCTAGTTTTTTTCCCACAATTTTCATTTTATTAGGCCGCCTTACTTCCAATCATGATGCAGTTTGTTTCATCGTGATAGATCATTTAGTTTAAAAGTTACACCGTTTTGTTAACACTGGAGTCACAGCAGCGAACAAAAATATAACATTTTTTTTTTCTAAATATCTTTTCCTTCGACAAAATTAAGTATAGATTCCATAATTTCGATATGTACACATTATGAAGAGTCATACTGTATAAGAAGTTGAGATATTCGACATAAAACCAGAATTCATGCTTAGAAACAATCAATAATTATCCTATATATTTTCGTTAAAATAAGTAGGAGTTCTACTTATTTTAACGAAAATATAACTTGCGTGAGAGAAAGGGAAGCCAGACAGACTGGCGCTGTCACGCGTAACGAAGCGGTTTACCCTCCTATAAGAAGTTATCCCTTCAAAAATGTTTTAAACAATAAGACGTTCGTTGAAAGTTGAGATGTTCTATAAAAACAAGAACTGGTGGCGCCACCTGTGATTACAAAGTGTGTTATCAATCACGATTTTTACTGGGTAATTGTTTTCATTCCTTAGTATTCGTCTTCCATGCTTGTCACCATGTTTTCGTTTGCCTTCTGCCAAATCAGACAAGAAAACTTCTTTAAGTAAATAGTAGTCTTCAGTGCAAAGGGCGGAGTCAGTGTATCGCTGGAGTTTTTCGTATTACCTTATGACTTAGCCACCCACCTGATTATTTCCATGCTGTGATACTGAATGCATTATCATTTCTAATTTCGCTTGAAGATACGCACTGTTTAGGAAGACGAAGTCTCTAATAAATTGCTCTCTCACTGCTTGAGTCGTGACTTTGATGTTTCTACGAAGCAAGTACGTTCATTTTTCCGACTCAATATTTTAGGTGAACATGCGCGAAAATTGCTTTTAACATCATCAGTACCAATGTCTCTCATCAAAGTAGCGTATGCGCGTGCTCACTAGTGCGTATCACGGCATGTCCATCCATATATTATCCTACGTTCCACCAGGGCCTCACAACGAACACGTTCACCACCGCGATTTTTCCCGATATACTTGCTTGCGGACGTTACCATCATAAACTCTAGTGGATCGGATTATGGGCCGTTGATGTTATAAATGACGAAATAGGTACACAAATGTCATCGGTTGATCTGAAAATCGTACCTTTTTCAATGTCAAGGGATCGAGAGAATTAATCCTCTGTGGTTAACGCCCACTTCAACCCACCTCTTGACATGGTTTGTCGTGAGCGGTGTGTGATCGAAAATGAAGACATATAAGTAACTCGCCACGATTATTTATAACGACCGCGGTCGCATTGTGGAACGGCAGACGGAGCATTTTGGACGTTGTGAGATAATAAAGCAGTGGTTCCCAAAGTGGGCGATAACGCCTCCTTGTGGGCGCTGCGGGCCTAAAAGGGGGCGGTAAGAAACCCAGAAAAAAATGGGCATTCACAGATGTTGTAGCCCATAACAGTTAACTTAAGACCTCAGCGCCGTTGT
This sequence comes from Dendrolimus punctatus, assembly GCA_012273795.1. Taxonomy (NCBI): domain Eukaryota; kingdom Metazoa; phylum Arthropoda; class Insecta; order Lepidoptera; family Lasiocampidae; genus Dendrolimus; species Dendrolimus punctatus. The sequence goes on from CM022527.1 coordinate 21,834,374, forward strand.
GTACTATCTACTGCGCTTAGGTCTCAAGTTAACTCTTGCGGGCTATAGTAAAAGTCTCGTTTAGAATGAATATTTTTCCGCTAATGTAGCTCTCAATAATCAATTAATTTAATTTGACGTTATAGTGTTTTTAAGTAGGTGAAAAAATGGGGGCGCTAAAAAGTAATTTATGCTCAAAGTGGGCGGTATACAAAAAAGTTTGGAAACCACTGTAATAAAGGAACGCGTCCTAAGTGTGTAGATTCAATCAAGGATTGTAAGTGTCGCATCGTCTTCATTTCAACGAGATCGGTTTTGAGTACGTTTCAGGGTTGAATTTCTTGACAGGAGATGACTAAACAGCCTGTAATACATCTTTAATGCTTGACAGATAAAACGATTTTCACAAAATAATAGTCTTTATATAAAAATAAAAACGCACACTGACATCTTGTGGAGAGTAGCGTATAAGTATGTTAGCGCCATCTATTGAAATTTTTTATTACAAATTTATTTTAAGAAACGAGATACTATACATAATAGTTACTTTAAAAATAGTTAGTTTTGTTGTTCTTAGTTTAATTTTGTGTAATAAATTATAAAATAATTAACATTGAAGCAGATCCAATCATATTATTAAATATTTTTCTTCGAAAATTAGAATTTTTTATATATTAGGCAGCACCATTCTCCAAAATGGCGACCACGATCTGCCAAAAAAGAAAATTGTCAAACGGTTGTTGACTTTTGTGGGTGCGTAACTCTTCGCGTTTTTATTAAATACGAAAAATATTTATTTAATTAGCTTCTATTGTTTTCATTAAAATCGTGACATTTATTTATGTTGCGAATAGGAATACAACAAAGAGTGAATTCAAAATTATCACGTACTTCCTTGAAGTGAATTTGAATCAAATTAATTAGTTATATGAGACTTGTTTTCGTTCAAGACATCCTGTTTTTGTGATAAGTTCTTTCATTTACATTAGTGTTATATAGTTAAGATATTTTATTCTCGAATACTGTGACTCATATATTTAAATTAAATTAATTCAATAGTCGGTCAATAATTTAAGCTGACTAAATTACGTAAATTTTAGACCCTGCCCTTGACTATGATTAGAGAGAGCGTTTCATTTCTCTACGTTTGTAAGAAACCCCTTTGTATCAAAGATTTCAGCCTTACAGTGCTTTTGTCTACCTAATCTAAACTGTGCTATAAACCTGCATCCTAAAAGTATTTTTTATTTTATAACTAGTAAAATTTAACAGTACCAAAAGACCAGAAGACTAGCTAAATATATTTTGCAAAAGCTTAAAAGCTACTATCTGTTCCTTTTTCTTTTGGTTAGTTATATGCTTTGGTGTACATAAAGAGTTTCTATGTACATTGTAATTAGTCCCCCATAAGACTGTATTGGTAAACAATAAAGGGTTATATGTCTGACAATTTATCTATTGAAAATTCAGTATGAATTCTGGCCTGTAAGTAATTTTCTGACCTAATATAGTTTTCATGTGTGAAAGAATTTTTTTAAGGAAACCTACATACCAATAAGCAATATATAATACCCACTAGTCCACCTAGAACAATTGTATTCAGTATTTGTTCATCTAAAGGTCTTGAGGCTAACAATAAGACATTTATGTGTCGATGTTATTAATATTAATTTTGAATTATAATATTCTATTTTTTGCCAAGACCTGGTAGGTTAACCTGTTTCCTCAGGTATTACCTTTATACTGCCAGCCTCATAGGAATTTGATAACATACCAGTGACCCAAATCTACTTTATTGGGAACCTGGTGATTTGGGTAGTGGTGATACAAGGTGGTCAATCAGTCAGGCTGCTATACTAAAATACAATTGAATGGTGTAGAAAACTACACAACATACTGTAGCTAATTTGGAAAACTATTATCAAATTTATTAAAGACTATCTTTATATGTCCAAGGACTAAGGCATAAAACCCTGTTTCCAGTATTTAGCTCTAAAAATTATGAGTCACAGTATTTAACAATATATCAATCAATAAAGTGTTACAGAATACAGATGAAATATATTATCAGCTTTCTTTTTTCAAATAAGTGTCAGTGATTCTTTTTTAAATAATATTCTTAAGACATGCAACAGTGCTATGGATCATACATTCTACATTTTTCTTAATGAAAAATGTATGTATAAATGTGTTCTGTGTTGTTTATAAATGTTTCCTCAAGATGAAAATGGATATTAAACTGAAGATACACAGCTCCCTCCATTGAAGGTGAGTTTAAAATACTGTGTTCTATTTTTAATTTTTGTAAACAATAAGGGCAACAGGGCAGTCTGTGATTACAAATGTGATGATTTTTTATTATTGATTTAGGTTTATGTCTTGGCAGCTAAGCCTTTAAGCCAGATCTTAGTTTACAATATAGTCTCTTCATTTTCTTAAGCCTATGTGTAACATAGCTGAACTATAGGTAATCAGCTAGTGCAATTCAATGGAGTTCTTGTGACAAGTCAAAAGGCCACATTTTACTACAGTTCACATTTCTCACAAAACACATAATTACTACTCAAGAACTATCAATATCCTACAACTATTTTTCATTTTAGAGTAATTTTACACATTTTTAGGAAATAAAACTGCACAGCACAACATCTCTTTTCTAGTTCCAGCCAAAAACTCCCCAGACGCGATGAGATGTGTGAATATAGATTATAGATTTATTTTTTTATCTTATGTTTAAACAATATTAAAATTGATACTACTAAAAATGACAGTCACCTAGTTAAATATGTAACTCTGCCTATCAGCAAATATAAAAAGATGTGTACAGGTTCCTGCATTCCTAGACAGGCATCTAAAACTAGAATTTACATCAAACTTCGCACCATAACGACCAATTTACACACAGTATCCACCTGACCCACTAGACTGAATTAATTTGCCAACTTTATTAGAAATGGTCTTATCAAGAGAAAGTATTTTTTTAATTCTCTGCATACATAAATTTTAACATTGTTTTTTAATTAGCATACTGCGAGGAAAAAGTTGTGTGGTGTGTTCTGTATAGATACTGTTTCCAGTCTAGCCTTGGAAATGAAATTATTAATGAATAATTAGCGAAAAATATTAGAAGTAAGTCAATAATATAGTTTTTTGTTATTTATTAAATAATTTTACATTGTATTATAACAAATGTCATCTAGTTAACTTTGAAAAGAAAAGAAAAGAAAAGTTATTCAATCTTGACTAGATGACATCAAAGAAGGTTCCTCAAATGGTTATTTAGGATAGTGCCTATCTTGACAACAAATCAGTATAGCCAATATGGCCATCCAGTGAGGTAACACATAGACAGCCTTCTGGACCCCTTGACCATGAGTGATGTCATCTCAATATTCTCTTCAGCAATTACAGTTAAAATACAATTAAGTATTATTAATTAAGTTTAATTAAGGTTTTTCATCTGACACTATGTCTACCAAGACACAGTTTCCACTCCAGGACTCGTCTGCTCCATCGGCTATTGCTCCTGCAACAGACGTGAATGGCCCATTGCCACTTTAACTTGTTAAATTTGCGAGCTATATCGCTTCTGTTGTTCCTCTTATGGATTTTTCATATCTCATTTTATTTATAAAAGAAACGCCCATAGCTCGCTCTATAGCCCATTATTAAAGTTACATTTATATCATTGTATTTCTTTATCTTCTTCTTTAAATGTAAAATTCTAATGTTAGTGTGTACGTCACTGAACTCCTCGTAAACGCCTGGACTGATCTTGATAAAAAAATATTATGTGTTCTAGTGGGTGGTTTATAGACACAATTGGATCCAATAGGTGGGGCTCCAATCGGGTTGTAATATTTATCACTTTAGGGCAGGATTATATTTGCCAGACGCAGTAGTAATATTGTACCTAAATAAATAACAATTCATAATAATATGAAGAAAGTTTATATATATAGGTAGTTACACTTAGTCCCATTGTTGAAAAAGAGTCAAACCTAAGATAAGAGATCAGCGAGGACTACTACGTTTATTGTTCACTTTGAAACAAAGGGCTGCCGGTTATCAAGTCGCGACAAACAACGAATTTGGGTTAATTATAGTAAACGGGGCGGATAGATTAAGGATGAGCCGCAGTGGTCGCATGATGGAGGTCACGTAACGTTCGTTAAGAACACAAATCTATATGGCACAAGCAGACAGGCAGAGGAATGAGACTTTAAGAATTACTTTTTTAAGGTCCCGTTCAATTTGTCAAAAGGAACCCTTATGTCTATCGTGATGTCCATCTATACTTCTATTTAATTATACGTACCGCTGAGGTGTGGAATTCTCTGTTTTACCCGAAACAACATAGGTGTCTTAGACTGAATTGCCACCTGACATCAGGTGCAATATCGGTCTAACGCGAATAGGACATAAAAACGATCCATCTTTATGTGTCACAATCATTTTATTTAGAAACTACTAATTATAGTAAAGCCTCGAAATAACTAAAAATTAGGAGCGGGCGGCTGTGATAAGTATATCAGTCTTAATTTTCTTTCAGTGTGCATGTGGAGTAAATTTTAAGTTAACCCATCAAAAATGAGAGGGACGTCGACACGATTGTCATGACGCTGCGAGGTAATATCGCATTATTGATTTAAATCATTAGGGAACATCGTAAAGATAACCCAGAAATGACTATGTACACTGAAAACAAAATTTTAACTCTCAAATACATTATGGCGGCCACATCTAATCTGTAATCATCAGTAGTTTCTGAGAAAGGGGGGTAAGGGGTGTGCGAAACCCATCTAGCAACCCAAACGTCAACCTCACTTGCCCGTGGTATTTCCTGCCGCCAACTAACGAGGCTCTGACGACCGACCGATGGCGGTAGAACCATCAACAAAATCGGCTTACATAAATACCCTGACCGGAGTCGGGCAGCAGCGTCTCCGGTGCGAGTAAGCCGGTACTGCGGTCACCAACCCGCATGCTAAGCGTGGTGACTATGGCAAATATGAAACGCAAAAGAGAAAAATTACTGAAATTTGTATGTTAGTAATTTTTCAGAAACAGAACGGAACGGAAGAACATGAAGAAAATATGAGAGTTCCGTATTCGTCATAAAGACCGTAGCCCTTATGGCGAATACCTAAAAATGTTTAACCTTAAGGACGTCTGTGCATCTACACCTTTAACGCTACACATGCCCATACAAGCAGTAGCCATTAATTATACAACACCTAACATCATAATGAGGTCGATACGTCAAAAAGGAAAGCGCACGCACCGGCGGCACGAGTGAAACCTGCTACGGAGCTTGTATCGTGATTCATCAAATGAACGACATTTACCTATGATACGGATCCATTATTGCCGGGTTTCTGTATCTTATTCTCCATTCATTTGTGTAATCGATGGTTAAAATCTGTCATTATTTAAGAAATTGACAAATTTCTACCAAAGGTAAAAGGATGGTAAATATAAATTTCTAGCAAAAAAGAAATCGACTTTAAGAGTAACTAAAAAGCCAAAAATAAATATTTTTTACATCTCAAAATCGGTGCAAAGTAAAATAACAAAATTACTATATTGATTGCTTTGTTGATGTTTTTGTATGTTTTCCTTAGCACCGTTTATCCGTGCAGGAACGGAGAGAGATTACAATTTCCTGCGGCCGAGCGGCCTGTCGTAAGAAGCGATAAAACAACCCACAGCCAGCTAGTAGGGCATTTGCTCGATGGAATGGCTACCAGCCCCTGTCTAAAGTATCTTGCCATAACAACCTTGACTTGTGTTCCGGCATTAGTGACCAGGTTCGAGCAGCAGCGGATTTGTAGTAGGTATCTTTGGTGTTGCAAGTGGCCATAGGCGATGGTAATGGCTTTCCATCAAATGAGCCGTCTACCTGTCTGCTGAACTCCTACAATAAAAAAATAAAAAATACCTTGGCAACTACTTCAAGACGTAGAAGATATTTATTGTTTCTTTTTAGTTACTCTTGAAGTTAGTTTCTTTTTGCTAGATTTTTATTATACTTCACTTTTAAGTTACGTACAATTATGGTATATATAATAACAATGAAATTTGTATGAAACTATTCTAAAGCTGTGCTGAAACTGCAAAAAGTATCATCAACATCGATTCAGAAAATTTAAAGTTATTGCTGAACATACATATAAAAACAATATATACTACACTACCATTTGAAAACCTCTTTTTTTTTTAAATCGGGTAAAATAGGGATGTTCGTCACACCTACACACAGCACATTTCACTATGCGTGGACGGACAGGCCATGCCCGTATTATTATTAAATAAAATTACCTAGTAAATGTAAATTGTTCGCGAGTTTGCTTTTCCTGTGCACGCCATAAAACAACCCTTGCATAAAACGAGGTCGCCAAGGGAAGGGTGTGTGTTATGGGCTTGCCAAAGGTCGTACAGGTGACGTCACCTTATACCTAACATGGTGGAAGATATGGTGTTTACTGTGACCTTGGTTATTTTGGCAACTAGCCCCCTTATAACAGGTATATACCTGTATATATTTTTATAGTCTATAAACCTCGGATAACTATTATGAATAAGGGAGTAGGTAAATCTATAATATTATAATATTCTGAAAATTTTGTGTCTGTACATTGAAGGTATAAAAAACAAGTGGAATACACTATATAAACGACGAAGAACACGATGGTCATTTGGTTCGGTAGCCCAATACCAAGTATTTAATCTTCCAAATAATTAAAGAGAAAAAAAGTATTTAATTTAAAAGGTGTGGGTTACCTCAAAAAACAACTCAGTAGATGCTTATTCAATCCGATTTTTGGTGAAAGTATTTTGTAAGTTCTACCACGATCTTAATTTTATTCTGAATTGTGCACATTATAATAAAAAAAGTCCCAGCGGGGGACACGCTTCACGATTTTGAAAGCGAATATTTCCCATTTCTCAATCCAAATAACAAAGCCAATAATAGGCAGCAGTATTACTTTGCAAGACTGGAAGTTGTTATTTAGAGAGATATAGAATACATTTTTCTGATAAATGACATTAAAACGTACCATATTTTGTTTGATAGTTTGACATGCATAAAAAAACAAAAATCTTAAGTACAAATCTAATGACAAAAATAATATGTCCAATGAAGTTTGGACAGCCAGTATAGTTTTTGAGAGAAATGACTGACAAAACATAGATAGACGCGTGGATAGTCGCATGCACCCTAGCGTAAAATTCTGGTGTTTCGGAACGTCGGCTTCGAAGCCCGGGGTTCACTTACCTGCTTTTCTTTTAATCCCCTTCAGCATTTTTCAGACGCTGAAACGCAACTAGGATTTAACGCTAGGATGATGTTGTAGGTGGCTACGGAGCCCTAAAAATCTAATTTATTCACAATGTGTATATTATTATTATTACATACCTCGTTTGTATATTATTAGAATTATAAGAGTTTAAATTACTATAATGTAATATGCTCCATCTAACACAACCGCAGTGTTGTGGTTAGCGATATATCAACAGCCAATATACACTGACGGACTCATAAACTGCATCAAAGTAATAGACGACTTTGAAATAAATATTTTAACCAAGTATGCAAACTTTCTATACAGATTTAAATTGAAACCTCTAGATTGGTTCGTGAACTTTAAAACAGCGTAGGGTCATATCCTTAAGTTTAAGTTTGTGTACTGGAAAGGACCTTAATACTTTTTTTGAAGAAAAAACAGAAACTTAAGGAAAATTGTCTTAATTAAAAAATTGGTTTTAACAATAGACACTTTATGCAAGGGTTTATTTATATTTTAATAAGGTGTATTACCTCCCGTGCCCTTATTACGGATTCTAATCGGTTCCGCATAGATTTTGTTAGGGTTATTAAAAGATCTTGCGGAATATTGTCCCATTCTTCTGAAAGTGCTGTTCTTAGTGCTGCCACTGTCGTGGGCAAAGGGTTTCTCGCATATACAGCTCTTTTTAAATTGTCCCAAACATGCTCAATGGGATTAAGATCCGGGCTGCGTGCTGGCCAATTCATTGTACGTATCCCAACCTCTTCGCAATATTGTCGAACTTGTGCAGCAGCGTGCGGCCGGACATTATCCTGCATTAAGTGAAATTTTCGCCTATGAATCCCATGTAAGGCACCATGTGATCTTCTAAGATCTCTGTTATGTAGCGATGTGCAGTCAAACCCCCTCTATTACCGTTTTGACGGACCATGTCTATGAACACAAGTTCTGTTCGCCCGTTCATCGATATGCCACCCCAGACCATACACGAACCGCCTCCAAAAGGAACACGCTCCTCAATGCAACTTTGAGCATATTGCTCCCCACGTCGACGATAGACTCTTCTGCGACCATCTGCACCATATAAACATGTCCTACACTCGTCCGTGAACAATACGGAGGTCCATTGCTGTTCTGTCCAATTCAGGTGATCACGCGCAAATTTTAAGCGAGCTTGTCTGTGAGCTACAGACAACTTTGGACCATTTGCTGGTCTAAAAGGGGTGATATCCGCCTTCTTTAACCTTATTCTTATTGTTCGTGCACTCACGTTTACTCCACGCACTTCATTAAGCTCTGTTTTGATGTTAACAGACGTGAGGAAACGATTTCGCAGGGAAGTTGTAACAATAAATCGGTCATCACGACCGGTGGTTGCTCGAGTCCTGCCTGTACCACGTCTCCTTCTGTAAGAACCTGTCTCCACAAACCTTCTGTATATTCTAGAAACCGTAGACTGGTTTAAATTTAAATTTCTACCAATCGTTCGTTGATCCAAGCCCTCCCGCACCAATGCTACAATTTGAGCCGCTTTTTCGGACGAAGTATCCATATTATGGTTCAAAAACTCTCGATGAGTTAAAAAACTAACCCAACAATTCTGCTGGTAACAATAATTCAATTGACAAAAGAATAAAAAATCAATAAGAATCAATTTAAAACTTTGCCATAAATAACACGCAAATCTGATACTACGAGTAAATTTACTTTTCCCGGCTATATTCATTTGTTTTACTGCTGTTCTATTTTTAAATTTTGCTTTTTTTTGAGATTAAGAGCCAGTCTCTCCATATTTATATAATTTAATCTAAAAAGTTTGCATATTTAAAAAAAAAATCATTTCAAAGTAATCCTGAACTTTGATGCAGTTTATGAGTCCGTCAGTTTACATTAATGAGCAAGTCATTGAATTATTGAAAGTTACTTTAAGTCCAGCTGAATATTAGGAATGATAATTGCTCATTAAAAATGGAAGTCTGAAAAACCTCTAAACCTTCTACATTACTGGATGGCGTCATGCCACATTCTTCTTCTCTTTTAACGTTTTATTATTAGGACCATATTTTTAGTGTATAATAGTAAAAAATTGAAACGAATATAGTGATTGCATTTGATGTAAAATGGGTTTTTTAACCGAATTCCAAAAAAGAGGAGGTTCTTAATTTGATCGGTATGTTTTTTTTATGTATGTACACCGATTACTCCGAGACTTATGATCCGATTTATGTGATTCTTTATTTGTTCGACGCAGAATAACTGCCATTTGGTACCCTGAAAATTCAACATAGTTTGGTCCAGTAGTTTTCATTATATGAACATTTCTTATGAAAAAATTTCCGTGCCATTCCGTATGTACACCGATTACGCTGAGATTTATCATCCAATTTACGTGATTCTTGTTTAGTTTGATGCGGAATAGTTGCCATTTGGTCCCCTAAAAATTTAACATAGTTTGGCCCAGTAGTTTTCATTTTAAGAACATTTTTATGTTCCCATTTCTTGGACCTATATCTTTTAAGGAGCGCGGCACCTTTTATATAATAAACTTGTAGTTTCGCCGCGGATCGGTAGCTGCTGTAAGTAGCTCTATTTTACTTTATTACGTAACAACTTTTTAGGTTTTTTTATATCTATTAAACCTTCAATGATAAATTATGTAACTGATGGTGAAAAACGTTTAAAAATCCATTGCGTGGTTTAGGAAGAGTTAGCGGATATATAGACACTCGGGAAGCGACTTTGTTAATAACAACCGTCCGATGTTATCAGTATTTGGCCACAAAAAAGCATTTAATCGAAAATACCTTAATAAAAACTATTAAACTACTACCTATGTATGTTATGTAGTTATATGTCCTATTTACATGCATTTAATTTGCACACCACCGTCATACACTTTCGATACCTTCACACAATCCACAGCCCAGGTTGTCTGCAAGAGATGGCTCTAAAGCGATAAATCCGCTCTTTGTTCCTCTGCCTTTACACGAAATGACTGTAAATTTATTTTAGTACTTATGTGTATGTGGTGAACAACAAAGAATTTTGTATATTATATATATCTAAACGGACCTTATTTGAACCATTTTATTAAAGTTGCTGCCTACCTGCTTGAGTGTTAAAGTTTTATGTTCTCATTCATATAGAGTTAGAGTAAGTTACAAACTTACCCTAATTCATTTTGAATAAGACTGTTAGTATTTTATTAAGTTTTCGCGACTTGCATAAATAACAAAGCTACGTTGTAACGGTTTTAAGCGCGGTAATTTATTTGAATAACCAAAATCAAATAAATTACCGCGCTTAAAACAATTAAACCGTAGTTTTATTAAGACTGTTAGATTGTGTCTGAATGCGTCTTATTTTTAAGCGTAAAATTATAGCCGTTAAAGCATAGCCACATAAGTGTATATACATTCGTTAGGTATCTGTAAATATTTAACGTCATTAACAATGTCGCGTCGCAAATAACTCATTTATAATAATAACCCATCCCCATAACTGCTTGAAACAGCCTATATTTGTAACACTAACGCAGCTGAAGCCGCATCATTAAAGTAAATGTAAATTACGCTTTACAATCTTGTTATCTTTTGCCTATAGTATTTATTATTCGCAACAACGTCATCTATCTATAAGAAAAAGCAAGTCGAACCTCCTTATGCAGGTCTAACTGCATAGCACGTATGTACTGATTTTATCTGTAATAATTTCCACCCCATAATGAAACTTTTCGGCTAGACGACGCGACACGGCGGCTAGACCGGGATGATATCACCGTTCCCTATTCTCAGAACGGGGATGATTCCAAGAATCAATTTTCTATACTCACTATAATCTTTTTTAGTCCTATGAAATGTTAGATACATGAGTTTATGGTGGCATAGGTCAGCGTTCTTTCGGCTTTTACCGTTTATATGAAAAAATAATAATAATCCAAAAATTAAAATGTATTAAGACTCAATTTTTAAAAGATTTCACGACGTATACATGACGAAGCGAACGCTGCTCAGCCCAACTGGATCTTCACCGTGATAAGGCTTCGCAAGCCTTACTATTTATGCACAAGAAAGAAATATAATTTTTACCTATCCCATATGCTTCATTACAAAACATCTTAAATTACTGAGAAAATAAGAATAGCTGTAGTTGAAACAGATTTTTAATATTAAACTATATGTTATAGAAATAAAGTTCATTTTATACTCTATAGAGGAGTATAACAGCTGGTTAGCGTTGGGAAATATATGCATGGATACATTTGAGTTATTTGCCGAGTATTAACTTAAGCATCCGTGTTTTATTTAAATAATTAGGACTCTGAATGAGTAATTTATCTACTCAGATTCAAGTAGTCATGAAAATACAAGTTTTAGTTTTAAATAATCTTCAAGCAGTTTTAACTAAATTATACATCTTTGAATGTCGTCAAAGTTTTTGTGACTCGTGTTCTTGATAAAGCACATTTTAGTAAACAGTAGATTTTCTACAAAACCTTACAATTTATTAAAAATAATCAATAACCTTAAAACTTGTTCACTATTAACCAACATTAAACATTTTCTTTATATTGAAGCACTGCCAGAATTTACTTCAAATAAAATCATGTGATGTTATATTAACGAATTTCCAAAAGCTTCGCCCAACGTGGGGCTCGAACCCACGACCCTGAGATTAAGAGTCTCATGCTCTACCGACTGAGCTAGCCGGGCTTATGGTATAGAGACCTAAATACCGAATAGGTTTTACAAGTTCCATTTTACATTAGTACTTTTTATTTTGTCAGTAATATACTTATCTGTTATATTGATATTGTGTTTAAAATGTTAATAAATGTGATCATTTAGTCAACTGCTGAACATAAATTCCTCAAAGTTTGCGGCACATATCTTACATGTACTGTATAATATACCATTACACTCGTCTTTATAAACTAAAAATAGTATTATAATTAAGATTAATGATGCAGAAAACGATATCTTCAGAAAAACAACGGTCGCACCGGTAAAACTGAAAGTTTATAAATAGTGGCTCAATGTCATGTAGCCGTTGCCTGTGTCTATAAAAAAAAGTTTATAAATTGTCCATTGACTTTGCCGTTAATTATTACTGAGTGAAATTGCCACTAGCTTTTACGGTTAGAGGTAAATGAGGTCTTATACCTAGATTCTGTAAACAACGTGTAATTTCAAATTGAATGTTGAACCAAGATAATTAATAAAAAAAACTACCGATCTCATTATTGCTACAACTAAGCCTCCTGATGGATGAAAGTCTGCCGATATCACGCCGAAAATCCCCGTAATAGATTTATATGAATTGCAGATAAACAATAAGGAATATGGTATTTTAATCAATTGACTGCACACATCGGCAAACATTTTGTACAGTTATGCAGCCGTGTGCACGTCTCTCTTGTAAATAAATGCATCTTCTACACGTTATCATGTCTAGAACATTACTCATAAGGATGAGTATTGTTCTGAACATTTAAAGATTTCTAAAATAATAGTATTTTCAATTTTTGGGCAAAAAAGGGCAAAATATGTAAATACTCTGTTTAAGCATTGAGTCAAAACTAATTGCAGTTCTGACGGCCTTATTCAGAATTACCTATATCCGTGTAGGGACGGAGAAGGAATACTAATTTGTAAGTCCGGGCGGCCTGTCATAAGACGCTACAAATTAACCGACACCTAAGATTTTGTCTGTGTGAATGGCTACTACCTCTGGACTAGAGCATACTACCATAATAACATTGACTAGTGTTCCATCATTACTGGTGATCAAGTACCAGCCTCTCCTTCGAGGCCGGCAGCACCTTTAGTGTTAAAAATGTCCATAGGTAACAGTAAGCGGTTTCCGACATGTGAGCCGTCATTATGCCTGCTGTACTCCAAAAAAAAAAGAATGGTCCGTGAACTACAAAATATGAATAACGAATTTCCTCCCTAATCACTTTACAATTAAACCAATACAGTTTAAAAACGTATGTTGAAAATATTTCAGTTATTTTCATCTACACACATAAATTCAAGCGTCTGTTTGTAATGTCAAAATAACAGCTTATTATTAAATGCATATGAAAGGTATATACGATATTTGTATTGAAAACACATTTTTTAAATTTATTATCTGGATGTTCTGGCTCTCTGACACACTTAGACCGATTTTGACGGGCCTTTCACTGGCAGATAGCTGATTTTTTTTCAGAATTCCGTGAAAATAATTCACACAGACGAAGTCGCGGACACAACTAGTAATATATAAATATACAAACATATATAATACAAACCATAACTATTTACTTAATTGCAATACTTGTACGAGCGCAAAGAGATGACATAACGTTTATTGATTTTTTAAGTGACCATAAGACACGGATAGTCGAATGGCGAATCCTATCTTCGTGCATTCACGTCATTACAAATGTGTCGGCTGTATTCTTCCCACGTGACCAGGATGCCACCCGGATGTGATGTATGTTGACTTTTGCCTCCTATTCTGTTTGGAATTTTTAAGTGAACTGTATTTAAGCGCACTTGCATATTTCACATACATTTTATTTGTATAATACTAGTAGTTTGAAAAACATTGCTGACATAAACAGATGAGCAAAAAAAAACTACGAAAACCATACAAAACGTATAAAAGTTATTTGTATAGCCATTAATTAACTTTTTGTAACGGTACTTGACAATCTTTTTACATCTGACATAAAGCGTGACCGTTACAAAGTTCAACAAAAGATTTGTATATTTATTTTTTGTGAGACTAGACGGTGGGACTGGTGCACACGCTTCGCTATTTAAAGTCACGCAGCAAAATATGAAGCGACCTTACGTGTTTTATCAAAGAATCAGAAATCGGAATATCCTTAAGACAACCAGGGTATACGATACAGCTAGCCAATTTTATAGTACCCTACGTAGTTGGAATAGCAATGGATCGGTCACATTTATTGCAGGACCAACAGCCGAAGGAGCAGGCGAGTTCTGGAATTAAACGGCCTCCTAATGCGGTCTTACAGCCTAATGACCTTGGGAAGATCGCGGTGGGAACTGCATTAGGAAAGCGGAGGACCAAGATTTGTAGCGCAACAATTAGTTTATATTCAAATTTTTTTTTAGAAAATTAATAACTTTTGTATAGATAAAGCACAGCAGAGAGGCTGACGGCTCAACTGTGGTGGAAAGTGGTTACCGTCGCCTATGGACAGCAATATCAGAGGTCCTGCCAATGTGCTGCCGGCCTTAAAGGAGAAACTGGAACCTAACCACTGATTCCAGAATAAACTCGAAGTTGTTATGGCGGCATACTGTAGACCTCTCCTCTAGATAGACCAGGGGTGTTAGCCATCCAGACAGGCAAATGCCCTATAGCTGGCTGTGGGTTGTTTTGTCACCTCTTACGACGGGCCGCCCGGCTGCAGGTAGTAATATTATATTCTTTCTCCGTTCTTGTACGGAGAAATAACTTGTAAAGACGTCTAAAAATTTCTCTTAATACTGTGTTCCCGTAAACTAGGCAAGCAAAGGCTTGACAACTCATCAACAGAGGCCGTAGAAGATTTCTTCAGGGTTCTTTATCACTAATCTGAGTGGTTGCAAAATGTTTATAACCTTGCGTAGTACAGAGAGAAATGCCGCGCTCACGTTTTGGAGGCCAAGATTCATTTTGAGTCGCTTAGCCAAGAGAGAGAAATATAGAGTATGCAAAGAGAGAGCGAAGTTTTAGTTAAAGATTTATAAACACCAGAAAGTGAGAGAAAAATTACTTTGGCGTCATTACGAGTATGTCACGCAATATTTAGGAGCTTTTTAGAGTTATGCTTTTAGGATTCTTTATTCATTTTGGAACCATGAAACTGTTGTTTTCGTCATATTCTTCTGTCTGTTTGTTGTCGAAATCATTTAAAATGTCAGAAACTATTGGGTCTACGAGTATGTGCATGATGTCACGACTTCACAACCGCGAGATGCTGTTTTGTAAAAACGCATATACATAGAAAAACATAACGGTATCATAAAACAATTTAAATAATTATGTTAATGTCACTGAATGGATGCCAGTGGGTCGCGTGGGTTTGCTCAAATATTTCGACATGTCTTATACGGCATTTCGTATCTAATTTCCGGGGGTGGTTTGGTGGGAGTTTTTTTAAACAAACGTAGAATAGTGGCTAAAAGGGGACCAGCAGTTGTAGGATTTGTTTGATTTTAATTAGTGTGTGTTGAGAATAACGTTCCTCAAAATTTATCTTTGCCTTAATCAAAGAAAGACCTACAATTTAACTTAGGCTTTTGTATGAAGATTATTCTAAAAATGGAATATTCGTGAATACTTGCCTCTAATTAGATACACAGATCATCTAAAACCATATAATATAACCAGATAAGACCTCAAACCTATTACGCACCTAAATATCGCCCTCTCATTTTCATAATTATCACATATATAATATAGCCGCTACGTATTTAGTTTTCGAGAAAAAGTTACTGTAATATAATTTTCACATAATAAATTTCAGGATAAACTTCCAATTATTGGTTACGTTTATAACATTCATTAACTATGGAGCCTTAAAAATAAATTCCGACTGACTTATTTTTTGTATTGCAAGTATCTAATCGTAGTTACTCAAATTATAATGGTGTGTTATGTAGTATAGAAAGCAGATGCCATTTCAAATACCGGCTTGGCAACTTTGTAGTTAGCTATAGCTTTCCCTCCCTACTGTACGTAAAATTTGGCTCCCATCATCGACTACACTCCGTAGGGTAGTTGACATTGAGATACTTTTTATCATCCTACAAAACGCCGTAAACCCTTAGAATTTGTATAATACTAACGTAAGAAGTTATGATGTCAACTGTTTACCCATTCAAATATCGTATTATTTATTATTTAAACTAGAATTAAATTTATTTTGATGATGATGGTGTGATGTTTTTAAAGTAAGAAGGTAGCGTAGTTATATAGCACCTTGCGATAGACTTACGAGTTTTTTTAAGGCGGGAGAAATGCATTTCACACTCTACCGGATCCTTTACTAGGGATTAGACCACAGATAAAAAAACAGGAATATGCTTTGTACACAAATTATTCGGTTAAGTGTTTCGCATTTCTCCACTATTCACTAAACAAAACCAAATGCTGTAAGAAGACACACGAGCTATGCAGCACAAAAGAAACTTGTAGCAACACCAATAAACTCACTAATAGAATACACCAAAAAATGGCGCGCATCTACTGTAGCTACGGACTCCGAATAACAACATGTCAATAGTGATGTTAATTAATAATCATAGAAAATATATAAAATTAAGTTGCTATTTTCTGCTCTTTCTAAAATTTATAAAGAAACGACATAGGTTTCCTCTAATTTCTATACAGCGAGTTTTATCATAATTGGAATATTATCTAATTAACTACCAAGAAACAATTAGGATATCAACTTCTCGAATCTAGACTAGAACACAAATAAAACTGCAGAAATTTTATTGTTAAGGTTTTATAGATAGATAACACTTTATTGTACACCAATACAAACATGAACTTAAAGACTACAATTATATCTATTTACTAGCTGTACCCGGCAGACGTTGTCCTGCCTTTAAAATATAAAAATCTAAAACCCTATTCCAGCTTCATCTACTAGTACCGAATGTTAATCTAAACTATTCTCAAATCTACTTGAACAAACAAAAGAATTTAATCAAAATCAGGCCCAGCGTTTAGGAGGAGTATCGCGACGACACCTACTGGGTCCAATAGTTTATTTAAACCATTCCGGGACAAACTTCACAACAACTCGTACAACAACAAAAAGAACACCTAAATTCACCCGATTGCAGCGCCATCTACCTGGTTCAAATTAAAAAAAATATAAAAATACTAATATTGCTATTAAAAATAGGGGTTGAAAATTTAGGGTTGTATGTATGTATTTTTAATGCTGTATCATAAATAAATAAAAAAAAATATCTAAAATTTAAAAAAAATATATTTAGTGGTGGACTACTCTTAACATTTAGGGGGATGAAAAATAGATGTTGGCCGATTCTCAGACCTACCCAATATGCACACAAAATTTCATTGGAATCGGTCAAGCCGTTTCGGAGGAGTAACTAACACTGACACGAGAATTTTATATATAAAACTAAAATTTTGAAATAAAAGCAAGGCATAAATGATGATGTTGACGAGGATATGTATGATGCATGAGTACCACAATAAATTAAAAACCAATACTTTACCTAAACACTTTTTACGTTTAACATCTATTTAGTGCTCGGTTTCTAAAAATCCTATTTAACTATATTCTCATTAACTACTGATTCAATAAAAAAATAAAAATGAAATAAATGGAAACAAATTGTGTTTCCAATAATTATTTGTACCTTAAAAAATCATTCGTACGAAATAGGATTGTACAAAATATCGACAACCACAAACATAACATCACATCTCTAACGTACAAAAGCCGACAGTGGCCGCTTTGCAAAACTATCGCGCGAGTGACACTATCAGTAAAACACATATTCATTGCGCTATTAGAGCAGCCGATTTATTCATTGATTTATACTCAGCAAGCAATGGTTTTTGTTCCTAATGAAAATAATTGATTTCGTGCTTTACCATGTTTCTAGTATCACGAAGTAAAGTTTTAATGAATTCAATAAGAAAAACTCTAATATTTTAGTACTTAGGTATGAAAAGAGATGCCATCTTTCACGTAATTCACAATACAGCTGTTATTTTTACAAACAATCACTGAACAACGCGGCATTATTTCAAAATTCGTGAGATGTAAAGACGTCGCAAGTTGATATTCGACTAACAACCGAAACTGGCATCAAGCCGCTTTGCGGCCAGATACGTTCGCAAGCGACACGCCTCCTTGCCATATCTCCTGTGTTTTTTTGATCTGTGGATTAGACCAAAGCGACGAGAGGTGAGACCACGATTGGGCACCCGAGTTCAAACGCCGGCATGTGTGTAGACTCGAATACTCAATATTCTAAAACCACCCTCCTCCCACGTGCACCGCGCTTATGGCAGGAAGAGTGAGACTTAGAACGTAGTTACGCACACGCTAGTCCTAGTGCATCAATGCTTGAGAATGCCCCGGGAAGCAGTGGAAACTCACTTCGTCAACAGTGGTGAAGACTCCTCCGCTCCCTAGATGCTAGAGTGCCTCTGCAGCGCTATGTACGGGAGGAGATCTTGCGCATATCTAACTTATGGCTCGATGACTTTCTATGGCTCTAAAAGTTTGCATTACGGTGACAGACGAGCGAAAAGTTTTCCGAGCGATGAGTAATGAATAAGCGCGTACTTACTCGCCCCGATGTCTGTCACCCGCCTTATATACTATGTATGTATGTATACAAATAATTTCCGAGTTTGCTGTAGTTGCCACCAAGGTTTCCATATTGTGGAGTTTTTCACAATCTTGGTGAAAGATATTTAGGTTGTTAGGGGCCCTTTTTTTGGGAAACAAAAACCTTGGCATAATTCGAGCCAAGCACTAAAAATGGAATCTAATAACGACAACAATGTCAAAACCATGTCGCTTCTGGCATAATAAACATTGTTATTCTTGTTTTCATACAGTTTATTACATATATTCATATATATCTTGAAGTTGGTGAGACTGACAATAAATAAATGTAGATGTTTGAGGACAAGTTGCTGGAATAGTACTACTTTGAGGGAATTAATCTTCTGCTTTATGGATTTTTTTAAAACTCGATCTGGAGACCGTGGTTGGCACTGTCCAAAAAAGAGATATATACATAGACATAAGAGACAAATGAAACACGTGTTATTATTTTGCCACCTAAACCTGTCCCCAAGTTAACCTTTAACCTAATAATAATAATAAGTTTTTATTTCAGGCACTAAAATACCCATATAAAATCATAATTACAATCAAAATTTAAAAACGTGAGAACTATTAAATTAAAATAAGATGCATATCACATATTATGCAGTTGCGTTACGGTGCACAGAATGCCAGCTCCTAAAAATAGAGTTGTCAAGGCCGTCTGAAAACATGCGGAGAATCCCATTGCCTGAAGTACGGAGGCGAGCCCAGAGCCCCGCGATGCGTGACCTTCTTATCGCAAAGAAAACTGGAATCCTCTGTTCAGCAAACATGCCCGAAACGCTATGGAATTAAGGCAGTTTAAATACGATGCGATATGCATTATTATATTGCACTCTAATGATCCTTAAGCTTTTTTGGTTCATGTCACCCAGAGCTAAGTCTAGAAACTTTGACAGAGTGCTCTAAACAGTGTCATTTTCACTTGTAGTGCATCGCGAAAATCTACGCGAGATCATACTGCACCTAACAGCTAGCTAGAGCTCTTCGCTCGTGCTCTATGTCTAAATCGTCACTGAGAATCTAAATTAGAAAATAAAAGTCTAGCCCGCAGACCTGTAAGTCCATGACTTATTATTTGAACTTTGATTGTAGAGTGTTGCGTAATGAATGGTCTCACAATGGCCCAACTGACCAGTCATTTTGTACAACTTAACTTTCTTTTACACTAATAAAAATGAAGTATTTGTTTGTGATTTAAAAATATATGTCAAAATGGAAAGTGATATTAATACGACGTCTAGAGCTTATTTATATGGTTTATCTGAAAAAATTCTAACAAAAAAAAGCAACCGACTTCAAGAGTAACAAAAAATGAAAATAAAAATTTCTACAACATCATCTTGAAGTGGCTAAACAAAACATAAAAATTACATTTTGCAATATTTTGTTGTTTAACAATGTATATGATAAATTTATCTTTTGCTCTGACTTCAAAAGGTTGTAGAAAAATCTAGATTTAGCTTTGTAGTTACTCTTCCAGTCGGTTTTTTTTTGTTAGATTTTTTTTTATTTTACACTTCTAAGTTACATATTATTATACGGTATCCCCAATAAGGTAGCTACTCAAATGTGGAAACGATATTTGTTGAAACGAAACCGTGTTTAGAAAACGTTGTTGAGCATTATTATGAGCAGCTCGAAGGTAAATTATCTATACCTATGCACTTAAGAAACTAATAAGCGCGTTTATTAATTATTTAAATGAATGAAATATCGCTAGACATGCTGGGCAGTTAATAAATGTATATCAGTTGGTTCTGGCACTCGCCGGCCACTCCCGCGGCAGGGCTCGTTTATTTTGGTTTACAGAAAACTAACTCATTTTTGTGCATTGTTTTAAAACTTGGATTGGTGTAAGTGCTTGAAAGTTATTTAATTAAATGATTACGCCCATCGTCTGGTGACACCAGGTATAATTTTCGTTTAAATCTCAACTCCGGTCGTCGACTAAATGCAACGAATTTCATAACTCAATTGTAGCGGTCTTGCTGTTTATTGTTATAGATATCCGTTGTACTCTTTTCTAGTCCTAGTCGAGTCTGAACGTTATTGATTTTAATTAGGTACCTACTCGTTTTAAGATTGTTATAAACCTAACAATATTTTTCAATAAGTTTTCTTTTTGATTTTGGATAATTTTCTGCTATATCTTCGGAACCCAGGGTCTAATAGCAATGACATTTATGCGATACTATTCTGTAGCTATAAAAAAGTTACAGACGTCAATCACCACAACGTTTTCTACTTGATTTTAAGGATTTGGTGCTATATCTTCGGAACTCAAAATCTTGTACCAATGAAATTTATATGGGATCATTCTGAAACGATATTGTATTGAACGCAAAAAGAATAACCAAAATCGGTTCAAAAACAACAAAGTTATAGCTGAACATACGTATGAAAAAAATTACACAACGAATTGTGAACCTCCTCCTTTTTTGAAGTTGGTTAACAAATTGAATAAATTTCGCTAAAAACCCCAGAGCGTAAAGCAAACGACGACATTGAATAACGACATTCAATTTTATGGTTACTTGAATTACTTTTTACTATGGTATGAGTTCAGCCGATGGCCTACCTGATGGGAAGCGGTTACTATCGCCTATGGACATTTGAAGCCAATGTGTTGCCGCTCTCTATAGGAAGACTGGAATCTGGCTACTAATTCCGCAGCCCGGCGCCCGGAACACAATTCACGGTAGTTATGGCGGTATACTCTAAACCAGGGGTGGTAGCCATCCCGACAGCTAAAGGCTCTTGTGCCTGACTGTGGGTTGTTTTGTCACCTCACACAGGCCTCCCGGCCGAAGAAAGTTGTATGTAGATACGTTGGATGCTTCATTGAAAGTAACGCACAGAAGTGAATCGTGTAATCGTACTCATAAATAATAAAACGTCATTAAAAGCAAGAATGATCTGTGGAGTCAATTGGTTAGTATTAAGAAACTTTTCAGAGTTACGTTTCTTACTAAACGATTTTAATTTTTATATTCTTCTTACACACTACACATACCATACACATACTTACATATAGTATACCGAAAGGAAGATAATACATGTATTCGAATTTTGCCGAAGGATAGAAATCGAATAAAGACAAATCAGACCCGTCTTTGGAGGTTATAAAACAAAATGGCTGCCATTGACACCATAACCGCGAACTTTGACCGTATTTTCGCATAATATCGCCGTCGACTAGTGAAATCTAACTATACCGGTTTGTAAAAAACTGGATGTTGATCTTCATATTTATTCACTATAGTTTTTTAATATAATAAAATTCTTTTGAGGCCGGCAATGTGTAGCAACGCCCCTGGTGTTGCAAACGTCCATTAATAATAATACACATAATATAAGTTCTTTTTAGCGTCGCCATATGTAAAGGTAAAATAGAACCCTTATACTTTCACTCCGGTGTCTGTCGATGTGTCACAGTTTATCACCGCATCAATGCGAAATTTATTATAAAAATGGCCGCTGAATGTAATTTAGTTTTGATATTTAAATAAACTATCGTAGGGTTCATACCTGTTCGGCTCTCATCGATCCGTAGGGAACAAATTAAAGAAAACGATGTGTTACCTATTTTATGGAAGAGCCCCATATTGTAGCGCTTTGAAAAACTACGGGGAGCTTATTCCACAACTTGGATACGTGTGACATATAGGAGTGAGTGCAACGTACAGCGGATGACTGCGAAGTATCGAGAGTTGATGGATGTATTCCCAAACGCCGACGAGTGATGCGGTGGTAGAATCATCATGACGTAAACGAGAATATTGCTGATTAGGAATAGCGATGGTGGTATACATAATTATTGTACGATTACTTTTATTTAAATTATAAATATTTAACTATACTATATATACAAAATATAGTAATAAAATGCAACTATTTAAACATAATAAACATATAGTTAAATGCAATATAATACTAATTATATAAAATTACATATCATTATATTGAAGATATTATTTCCTCACCATGTTAGAGATTTTGCTTGTCTGACAGCAACAGGCAATGTATCCCAAAGTTGGATAGCCTTAACCGTGTAATATTGTAGCTTTTAAAGCATATTGCCGTTTCAACTGCTTTGATGAATGATCTAGCACTAGTTTTTAAAAACCTGGTTGCGGCCAATGATTTGCGTTGGTCAATCACCCACCAACAAAAAGAATCGCCCAGTCGTCAGCTCTGACAGCTCTTTAGCGCACTTCCCATTGCACAGATGGTAGAATAAATTTAAAGCGTTGGTAGAATATATTTAAAAAGATGATAGAATAAATTTACAGTTAGAATATCGTTTTACTAAGGATTGAGGGTACTAAACCATTTCTTAAAGTAGTATCGGCGACAATTTGAACAAGAAAGCGATAATAGTCGAGTCTTTAACTAATGTCAAATAAATAACAATGCATTAACCATTTAGTACCCATTAGTTATCTTTGATAGTTTCGCGATCCATAGCGAATGTTAATTAATATTCTGTGCACGCTACAATGCGCGGAAGTTGATGCGCATCACGCCACCTGCATCGCGTCGTTCGATGACGAGACACGGAGACGCTGTAATATTGGGTAAATTGGCTCAATATACTGCACTGGCAACACTGCTCTTTTATACTTTTAGCGAAAACACGAAGTACGATGCTAACGCGTTGCAAGCTCTAAGAGTTAAGAGCAAGTAGTCAAATAATTCCCCATACAAGAAACTAATTCCAGCATTGCTCTATCACATTCAAATCTACCTATTAAAAATGTAATATAGTAATGATGTACAAATGCGAGTTTAGTCCTAAAATATTATTAGTAAAAATAATATAAGAGATCTCACGGAATATAAATTTGAGTCAAAAGGATAAGTCCAACGAATACTTCAACACTCTTGTTTACAAATATAAAAAACATGGTAAGTATGCGCTATAATCAACAGCTTTTTTCTACAAATATAACGGTTCGATACGTTTTTTGCACCGACCATTCATTTTGCGATGGTACTTTTTTTAGCTAGTAAAGATCAATTTATATTGGTGAAGATATTGGATTTTATTTAAATTTTATGTCGAAAATACGTCATTATTTTAAACCAAGACAGTGATATACCATTATTTTGCTTTGAATTCCTCAAATTTTTTTAATCTTTAAAGGCTAATAACCAATATATTAAATTATCTTAAAGTATTCAGTGAGCAAGTGACAAGCAAATTAATGTGGTGTTATTACACAAGCAAAATTCATTGACAGTACGTATTTTTAATTGAAGAGGATAATAAGGAAAAAATTAGGATGAATTAATTAGAATATTTCGATTTATATTTATTATTCTTCCAAAACAATACATATCTACCACATTTTTGTTTCACTCACACTTGTGTACTTTGTATTATAATGTATTACATAAATAAAACACTCGTTACTCAGCTTTTATTTAGTACTATCTATCTCTCGTTATTGTTCTAACAGTGCAACGATCAAAGATCTTATTTAGCCATTTATGCCTCAAGGTCATTTATACAAACGAAAAAGTTTTCTTTTCAAATTACCGATAATAAAATACCGATTAAATAACGGGTTGGCATTGTAGAACTCCTTTATGTAAAGTAACAGGTATAACAGTTAACTTTTTTGCTTACAATCGACTTGTGTTGATTCGATATAAGTTGTTTGATTAATAATCAAGTTCTTTGCGTTACGTCAACATATATACCAATAATAAAATACAGATTAAATAACGGGATGGCATTGTAGAACTCCCTTTATTTAAAGTAACAGGTATAACAGTTAACTTTTTTGCTTACAATCGACTTATGTGTTGAGTCGATGTAAGTTGTTTGATTAATAATCAAGTTCTTTGCGTTACGTTAACATTTAATATGTAACGTTAAACTGAAATGACAAGTCAGTAAATTCTTCATTAAACCTGTCTTTTGTATGGCAGTGAAGAATGACTTGTGCTAGAGCGACACAAACATGAGCTGGCGTGTTACAGAGATATGTTGCCGCTGTGTAGAGTTGCGTGGGCGGACCGCGGCAAAAAATTCCCCATGATCGGCATCTTATCTCCTGACTGTACAATGATGAGATGTTCAAGTCGATTATTCATTTATCTCGATGAGTTTCGATTATTTTTACCTAGTTGTAGTCGATGGTTGATTTCAACACGGGTTTCGTACTAAACGGATGCAATGATGAATTGACGAAACTTACAACTAATTGCGACTGGACTCATTCGCTTCTAGGGAGTCGAGACGAGTAGGTAAACTGAAAATAATACAAAAACCTTATAAAACAATGTAACTCGATTATTTAGTCGACTATCGAGTTGATTGTTGACTTGATTGTATGTTGGGATCATGCGATTGTTTAGATTGTTTGAACATCTTGAGAATCGCTCATCCGTGTTTCTTATGTAGCTTATAAACTGGCCTACGGTGATAACCCTATCAGGATGTGAGAGGTAGAAGGTATTGGAGAGATGTGTTACAATGTCAGCTAGGTTGCCCGCGCTTTATTCCTTTAACATCTTT
The DNA here is from genome assembly GCA_012273795.1 of Dendrolimus punctatus. Classification (NCBI taxonomy): domain Eukaryota; kingdom Metazoa; phylum Arthropoda; class Insecta; order Lepidoptera; family Lasiocampidae; genus Dendrolimus; species Dendrolimus punctatus. The sequence goes on from CM022527.1 coordinate 21,859,566, forward strand.
AGAGTTGGAACTCTTAGAGTTTATCAACAAAAACTTGGGATCTCCAGTCCCTGTCCATTCGCTTAACGCGTAGGCCGGGGCATATGGAGAGATCTCCACGGTGTTGCTTACCGAAATCGCCACTCAGTTTAAGGCTTCGCCATAAAGCCCTCTTTTTTTTTTATTAGCCAGGGGAAATCCGCTCGAGGACTAAGCCGCGACAGGCACAGAAGCCTGGGGGATGCTCGCGACCTGGTGAGACAGTGTGGGATTCGCCAGATCGGGGGTGGCACTAGCGTGCCCGGTCAGAACCGGTGCCACACTATTGCCACTCCCCACTTAGGGATACCCAATAAAACCCCTGGGTGTTCCGTCCTGCGCCTCATGCCAGGGCTACGTGTATGCGGTTTTCCCAATTCCGCTGCCCTGGCAGGCGTGGGCCCCGCTCGCTGGGCCTCTTCCAATACCGGGGGAGCTACTCCCCCGGCGACGACTGGGTCTTTTCGGCGTGGGGCGATCTGTAACGCGCCCCACGGGAAGAGAGATGAGCGCGCGCGGAACACTCGCGCTCTCATCTCGACGGCATGTGCGGGTGAGTGAGAACCTCTATACTCCTAGAGGCCGCACCCGCGCCGCCCGCTTACGGTGGCCGAAGGTCTAAATCAGACCTCCGGCGCCGACGCGTCCTCCTTTGTCGGGAGCGGAGCAGGGAATTACGCTCACGCTCCCGTTCCGCCTCCTCCTTCGCAAACATGACTTGCTCGCAGAAGGAGGAGACGGCGTCCCATCCGGTGGAGCTCCCGACCATGGTGCGTACCACGGCCGGGAGCGAGGTGTCAAGTCCGGTATGGGCGACGAGCTCTCGGCGCTGCTCTGTCCAGGCTGGACACTCCTGGAGTGTGTGCAGCGCCGTGTCCTCGTCGCCCGTGTCACAGTGATGGCACCCTGACGTTGCCTCGCGGCCGAGGCGACACAGGTACCTTCCAAAGCAACCATGCCCCGTCAGGACCTGTGTCAGCCTGAAGGTCAGGGTGCCGTGACTACGTCCAAGCCAGTCTTGCAGGACGGGCCGCACCGCCTCAATGGTGGCGGGGCCCGCGCTGGGGCGTCGTAGGCGATCTTCCCAGACCCCCACGGCTACCTGGCGGAGCTCCGACCGGCACGCCTCGATCTCGCGAGGCGCGGGTCTGGTGCCCCTGGCCAGGGCTTCTTTGCGCCATACATACAATGACGCCAGGACCCTGGCTTCTAGGTCCCATGGGGGGGATCCGGCGAGTAGCGAGGCCACTTCGAAGGACACCGTATGGTATCCTCTTATTGCCCTGACGGCCAAAATGCGTTGCGCTTGACGCAGTAGCGCCGCGTTTTAGGCCGTCAGGCGGTCCGACCATATCGGGGCCCCGTATAGGGCCATCGAACGTACGATGCCTTCGAAGAGTTTTTGGCACGTGGCGTTAGGCCCCCCGACATTTGGGAGCAAGCGCGACAGCGCACCGGCTGCCCCCTTGAGTCTGGGGAGCAGCTGCCGAAAGTGTGCCGAAAAATCCCACCGGCCATCGAGGACCAATCCCAGATACTTCATGGTCGCCATAAAGCTCTCTGCCACAAACCATAGTAAGTATCTTAGTCTTGCAAATGATGAAGTTATTCATGAAAGTAAACGGTGATTAAAAAAAATGTACTATTCATTGTTATGAATGTTTAGCAATTGTAAATGGTCCTTCATTCATCCATCCATGTTTCATCAATTATCATTATAACAGTTAGAACACCTTACACTGTAATTGATTTAACAAATATTCAACAAGCGGCCAGTAATATAAACATGCATTGTGACTATTTTGTGTTATTTTAACTTCTTGTTATTGTATTATGATTAATATAGACACAATAGAATGCCTGTCTAACACAAATTGGCCTTGTTACTAATGACTGTAATATATACGTATGATCAACTAAAGGCATCAGGCGAGAGCCAAACTGCCTGCCGCCACACAACGGAGTATTTGTGGGTACTTAAAAAGGCATTCCTATTTCACTAAAAATTAGATGTTTCAAACATAGTCAGTCACAATTCTAGATTAAAAATAATTAATATCCTCTTATTATTGTTTTTACCTAAATTATCCTTTTTGGAAGTATAACTATATACACGGTAAGGCAATTTTACCTTTCAAGTTACTCCGCCATAGCTCAAATGAAATTTTGAAAAAAGAACATTAAAAAATTGTGCCAAGTAATGTAAAAACTGCACGCGACATTCTAAAGAAATACGAAATTGTGTGTTATTTAAAATGAACATAAAAGTTGATCAATGCCAATCAAGTTTTTATTTGAATACAAGTTTAATATTTGGGTCGTCACTTATTTTGCTGCTGGTTTGATTACTATTTTATATTACTGTTAAAGACTAGTTTTTAAAACGTCCGCATCTACGTTATTAGATCGGTTCAATTATCGTGGCATTTAAATGACTTCATTTTTTTTTATTTACAGGTAAGCAACAGACAGATGTTTCACCACATGTGACGGTAAGTGTTTGCCATCGCCTATAGAGCTGTTGTGCAAAGCTAAGTCAACCTAGTTGAGACAAAAATTTTGTTTACGCCTTTTTAGAAAAGCCTCACAATAGCACTCTAGGAAGACTGCGAGAGAGCTCATTCAGTAACTTGCACTCCTATGGTATAAAGGAGCGAGTGCTATGTATTGTAGACAACGGTTAAATCTCGAGGAAGTGTGTCTGAACTACCAATCGCCAGCGGACGGTGCAGTGATAGAAAGGTGATGTAGGATACCAGAGCACTCCCAATCCCAAGATACGGACGTAGATCGTATTTGGAGTCCACGTCCCCTTTAAAAGTTAAAAATTCCAAACCGTCTTTCAGAGTGAGATTTATTTATTTAAGTAGACAGCACAAGAAATAACAATAATATTATATTTAATCGGCATTATTTTTGTAAAAACTGCCCATCCGATTTAAACAAGGGTGACAGGCATACTGTTAGTTGCCTTAAAATAGGGAGGGGCGTCCTAGCCCAGCCATAATAAAGGCTGTTATTATTAATTTAAATACCACACTAAATTAGCACTCAAATTAAGTTTAGATCGTAATAGTGTACGAGTGTCAATAAAACTTGTCTGTCGTCATATTACGACATTTTGGTTAAATGGATGCCAAACAGCGTTGCATTAATGGCTTACTCTGGTTTGCTGATCAATGTTTTCATAACCGGTTGTTGGATGTGTAATAGAGAATGCAACATTTTTGCAATTTCTAGTCATCCCTATTATAGTTTTATTGCTAAAGCTTAGTTTCATTGTTTGGACTCCGCTTTTTTACTTTTTCCCTAGTTCGCACGGTCATTTATTCACAATTTCTTAATTTGATCCCGACTCAGGCGGAACGGTCTAATCTAGCCGGATGTATACACGGCAGTTCCTATTTTGCTGTGCTATGCAGCAATTTTGACTTAAAGCGTTGCCGCAGTGGATAGCGCCTGAATTGTTGAGTTAACGCAAGTATTTTGCCGAGTTATATGTGACACCAGGGATGAACACATACATTTCTCTACCGCTCTTACACTTATTCTTTCCGTCCTCCATCACCCGCCCTATTGGAGTATTACATAAAAACATATCGGCTTATAATGCCATTAACAACTTCTATAATTTGCGATTATATGATAGGAAATACGGTTTTAAATTACAGGATATAAATAGTAAACTGTGGCTATTTAAGCTCGATGAACCATTATTCAACGCTTAAGTATCGCAGTAAACCCGGTGACGTATTAAAAAAACAATTTCCTTTTCATATATTTAAGGATATTACCTCTAACAATAATATTAAATGTTCCGCTAGGGACATTATTACAAAGAAAATATTTGTCATATGTTTTATTCGTTGGTCCAGAAATGAGCTGAGGACAATTACGTCATGCCTATGTCGTGCGTGGCAGATGTTGCTTTTAAAATTATTTTTAGCTTGTTTTCTAACTGCATCATCATAGTGTTTTAATAAGGTTTATTAAATCGCTGATCTTATGAGGACGATGTTTTGGTCGTCTAAATATATTTTAATTATACCTACTCCTACTAGTCCATATTATGTGCTGGTAGCTATGCTTCATGCCGTTAGCGAGCCGTTGTCTGCTCCTGGACGTAGATTTGCCCTTTTAGCCGCTTTCCTCGTCCAGCGCATCCCGGAGTCTTTACGAAGGTCGCCGGTCCCCAGGGGTGAAAGGTGATCTACACTACGTTAGCAGAGACGCGATCTGCTCTTTAGGACCTCCTGTTCCATCGGTCATCGGGACTGCAACAAATGTGTGCTGCCCACTGACTAATTTGAAACTGAAAGCTATAAAGCCTATTAACACAAGTAACCGTATACGAGTCAAATTCATGTATTGAGAATTTTTCTTAAAAATAGAATACGGTTATTAAAATTGTATCCGTTTCAACATTAAATATAAATTAACACTTTTATATAAAACTAGCTGACCCGTGCCCACTTCGCTGGGCACCTAAAAAAAATACTTATTAATAATCACAAGTAAATATACCCTACGTCACTCAGGAATAATGTAGCTTTCCACTGGTGAAAGAATTTTCAAAATCGGTTTAGTAGATCCAGAGATTACCCCTTACAACGTCACAAACTTTACCTCTTTATAATATTAAGTATAGATTTCAAGCGTTGGTGATCACAATGATTATAGAAAGGCCTTACTTGCCGGTCGCGACTGATGCTTCTGTTAAAAGGCAGTCTAAGTTACTATAACAAGAACCAACGCAATTTTCCTGTTACCAAATACTATCATAAAATAAATCTTCTAAAACCGGTAATTCATTATCGAACAATGGGGCTTACATAAAATGCTCAATGGCCTATCGGACAGCTAGTGAGAGTTGAAAGGATGGAGCAGAATTGACTGTTTTTGCAGGGCTGATGTCGTTTTTAGGTGATTTATTGTGAATTATTATCGCTCGTTTATACAATCGTTATATTCGTTCGACAGTCAATATACGTGAGAGTAATATTTATCGGGAAATATTGAGTCCATATGGATAATATTTTGCAAGAAGGTGTATTTATATACCGCTACGTAATGGAGAATTGAAATCTCACAAAAAAAAATTTGGTTTGTTTAAAGCTGTGATTCCCAAAGTGGTCTATATCGACCCCTAGGGGTCTATGACAAACTGCAAGGGGTCTACGTCAGCGAAAAAAATTTTGGGGGTCCATGAAATGAAAATGGGGGTCCACGATAGTGGATCTCAACACATACACTGATAGTACCTATTTACTTACATCATACTATCTTATAATATCAAAACATATACATTATTTACAAAAGTACCTATGAAGTAAAAAAATTACTATATATGTTTATAAATTGTGTAAGTTGTAGGATGTTGGTATTCCCTTGTGGTCGCAATACATTTTGAACTTATAAAAACCTGAGCGTCGCAGTCTCAGAGCTTCGCTACCTTGCACTAACTTGTTCAATTCGTCACTCTATAAATACGAATGTGGGACAAATACGTTTATTCGTTTCCTGAATCTTGAAAAGGAAAGTGCTAAGAAAATATTTTAAAAAATATAAACAGATAGTATATCACACAAATTTTAGTGAGTCAGTGTTATTGTGTTTGAGAGTGCTGGAAAAAAAAAGTAAGTAAATATAAATTAATTAAAATTTAATAAATAATTTATTAAATTTTAGTTTTGTACTCGTAGTTAGCAAAGATAGATAAATTACGCCAATCATGACTTTAGTTATTAGTAGTTTAATATTCAATCATGCAAAATTACACGAGTACTCCTCAATAGTTTCTTTTTGAAAGTTTTAGCAATCGGTATTATAATTACAGTGCAATCTTTGTAATTCGAGCTAATTGTTGCAAGAAGATGTTCGAATTATGGAATGTTTTCGGAAAAATCAAAAAATATTTTTAATATACAGCTGCTGGATTTTCTGTCTTATTTAAATAATTTAATTTTGCCCACAGATGACTGATGCCATGTCCGAATCTAAAAAGAAATGTAGACAGTACAGTGTTGATTATTTGAAATTTGGCTTCATTCCATCATTGCCGTACAAACAATCGCCTATGTGCCTTTTATGCAACAAAGTTTTGGGCAATGATGCTATGAAACCATCTAAACTGCAAGATCATCTGAGAAGATGCCACCCTGATAAAACAGAGAAAGATTTGAAATACTTTCAAACACTCAAAGATAAATTTCAGAAGAGACCTACACTGGACAGAATGTTCACTTCGACGTCACAAAGAAATGATGATGGTTTGCGGACGTCTTACAATATCTCGTTACTTATAGCAAAATCCGGAAAACCGCATACTATCGGAGAGAAGTTAATTTTGCCAGCCGTTGAAGAGGTTTTAAAAACTGTTTTACACAAACCTCCATCTGATATCATTAAAAGAATTCCCTTAAGCAACAATACTATTGAAAGACGTATTGATGAAATGAGTTCTGATATTGAAAGCTTCTTATGTAATTATTTGCAAACGACCCATTTCTCTATACAACTGGACGAGTCAACTTTACCTGATAATGCAGCATTATTATTGGCATATGTTCGTTTTATTATGAATCAAGAAATCTACGAAGAACTGCTCTTCGCAAGAACTTTGATAACCGACACTAAAGGTGAATCAATATTTCATGTTTTGAGGATTACTTCATTGAAAAAGCAATTCCTTTATCAAATATAATATCAGTAGCTACAGATGGAGCACCTGCCATGGTTGGACGTTATCGTGGATTTATAAGCTATTTAAAACAAAATGTGTCAGGGGTGTTAGCAATACATTGCGTCATCCATCGACAACATTTAGTTGCTAAAAATTTGAGTGTTAGATTGCATGAATCACTTCATTTAGTCATTGATGCAGTAAACCGAATCCGAAGCAACGCGTTGAATACGCGGTTATTTGCGCAGTTGTGTGAAGAAAATGACGAACACTTTCATCAATTACTCCTTCACACTGAAGTACGCTGGCTGTCGAAAGGCTTATGTTTGACAAGATTTTTTGCACTTTTTGAGACTATTTTAGAATTTCTGGATACTAAAGATAAAATTTAAAAAAAAATAATGAAGAGGAAAACAGACATCGCCTATTTAACAGATTTGTTTACAAAATTTAATATGGTTAATTTGCAATTACAAGGCGACAGTTTAAATTTGATTAAAACAAAGTCCATCTTATCAGCGTTTCTTGCCAGAGTTAAACTAATGAAGTAAAATATTGGACGGGGCGAATTTTCTCAGTTCCCCAATTTGTCACAGACAAGCTGCCAGGAAGACGACGTTTCTCAGATTTTGAATCTAGATTTGAGGATATTTTGACTATGGCAATACCACCGTGGATAATTAATCCATATGGTGACATAGAAGAAACGAATGTCATAATACAAGAGGAACTGACTGAACCAAGTACAAACGAAGAACTTAAGGTTCAGTTTAAAAATGGATATCAGCAATTCTGGCTGCAAAACAACATACCCGTTACTTATCCCGTATTATGGAATATAGCGAGGAAATTTTTGATTTCCTTTCCATCGTCATACCTAGTGGAAAGGAGGTTCAGCGCTGTTACCAATCTCCTAACGAAAAAAAGAAACAGACTGGACATCATTAGCCGAGGAGATTTAAGATTAACCCTTACAAAATTGACGCCGAACGTTAATAATTTATTATTAAAGCATCAGGTTCATCCTTCTCACTAAAAATATTGACTTATTGCTTATGTTATTTTATTTATAGTTTATTTTATGTTTATTTAATGTTACGTATATTTTACATAACAGATACAAAATTTTATTTTGAGTAGTTTTAATTTAAATTCAATTAATAAATGTATAAATTAACATGTGTTTTTCTTTAAGTTTTTAACACTAACTTCACTACAGTTAGAAATTTACAGGAAATCAATGTCAGGTAAGTAGGGATTCTACCCAACACGGAAAAACATGGCAAGGGGTCTACGACACAAAAAGTTTGTTTAAAGTTTAGTTTGTTTGGGACAAGAGCAGTTCTGTTATTTTTGAGATATTATGTGTTCTATGTTTAGTGAGTCATAGCCAAATGGCAAAAGCAGTGGAAGTTTGATTCTCCGTATTTAGTATTTACTGCTAATCACTAGTTCACTAAGCACTATGCCCCATTAGTTCTGAGCTCAGCGACGCGTATAATTATGCTTTTGCTTCCTTTAGGTACAAATTTACCAAAATCTCCCTATATAATCTTCGATGTTTTTTGCCTGGCAACCCTGTCTTACTAATACGTTTGTTAATGCGTAAGCATGCAGTTGTAAATAACGAGTCTTGTAGTTTTCTCCGGCGATGATTTTACAAGAATGAAAGTGTCAATGTTTCTGCTTATCATTAGTGTTATAACAGTTTACATATTCTGAGTTCCTTAAGCATTTCGGACATGGCAGAATCCTTATAAAATCTTCATTCCGTGTGTTCGTTCATCTGTCTGTCTAAGTATATCATAGTCTCTAAAACTAAGGAGATTTATAGATGAAACGGCAGGAAGAAATACTTATTTCATATGCCCCCATACTGTGTTGTAGTTACTGAATAAAAAATCCTCCTATATAATATGAAATAATAATGAAATACATGTCGAATGCATCTACTTTTCGGCAGACAGACATTGACAGACGGCAATGAAAATTTTATAATTGCACAATTTGTATCACAATGGCTACATAACTCAAAAGAAAACTATGTTTTTCCAAGGTTTCTTTGAAACTGAACTTTGCCCTGACTTTGAATTAGATAAGTTTAACATAGATAATATTGCAAATGAGATACATCATTCATGATAAGTTAAGTTTTAAATATGCAATCTGCAATGCAAATTAATTTCTAATATGATATTGTAATGTATTCGTAAAGCAATGACGCGTTTGACAGCGTTTAAATTTTATAATTTAAAGTAGGGATTTCTTTTAAACATAGGTTGAAATTCTAAAACGAGAGGGAAATTTAAAATAATTGTACGTAAAGTTATCTAAAGGTAGATAAGACCGAAGCCCATTCCTTGACCAAATAAAATAAAATATAATTATGTTTCGGCAGGGCTACAATCGAGAAGATTCGAAGAGGCTCTACCGACAAGTTTAATTATTTAAATGATCCTTCCTTATTTTACTCCCTCCAATTTTGTTTTTTTTACTAAAAGTGACCTACATCCTTCCCCAGGATACAATCTAATTGCTTGCAAAATTTCTTTAAAATCCGTTAAGCCGTTTGTTTAGTCATGAAAAGGCTAACAGAGATATAATTTGTCTTTTAGTAAGGAATAAACTACTGCGTAAATCGAGCCATAACCCGCTGTATTATTGACCGCAGCTCGAGTAAAAGTAGCCCGTGTTTCTATGTAATACTAAAACCAACGGAAACGGAACAGGTTTTTAGAGTTTAATGCCGATTTTATATTATACCTAGCCATTTACTGTGTATATGTATAGCGCCGTGTGAAAATGTTGGTTGTGCTCTACTTTTTAACTTAAATGTACCAAAGTGTTGTAAATTTTGAGTAGCGAGTAGGTACGTTAAATTTATACAATTGTTAGATAACTTTGTACAATTCCGACTAATACGAACCTGTAATGTAACGGGTAGTTCACGAACTGTGAAGAATTCCCTAGAGGAGGTTTGATCTGTGCAGGAACGCAGAAAGAATACATTTCCTGCGGCCGGGCTACCCACCCTAGGTTAGAGTATGCCGCCGTTACAACCTCGAACTATGTTCCGGCCGGCATCAGTGACCAGGTTCCAGTCTCCTTTAAAAGAGCCGCAGCGCATTTGTTGCACCCTTGGTGTTGTAAATGTCCGTAGGCGATGGTAACCGCTTTCCATCAAGTGGGCCGCCTGCTCTGTCTGCTGAACTCCTGCAATAAAATAAAATTTATTTATTTGAAATGGCTGAATCGATTTTAATGGAACTTTCACTGACAAATAGTTGAAATTATAAAAAGTAACTTAGGCTACTTTAAAATTAGGGTTCCGTGAAAATAAAATTACGCGGAGGAAGTCGTCAGTAACAGCTAGTAGACTATATATTTCGATTAGATTGCCTTCATATAGACCCAGTAGTTTCTGAAAAATAGAATGTGACTTATAAAGACAGACGACAGGATAGGACATAAGAAAACTTTACGTTTATTAAAATCTCTGCGGAACACTAAAAGTGATACTTTAATTTCTGATTTATTATGTAACTATGCCTACTAAACTCTGCTAACTCTGCCTAAACGCGACGTCAAAGCAGTCAGCTACATAACATTGGAAAATTTGAACCAAATACAAAACATGCATATGCCGAAAAAGGAAAAACTATTACGCAAAAAGTCGTAGTGAATTATGCATATTAGTGAAATTGGAAAAACCACTTTCACCCGCCACCTTGGACGTGGCGTCCATATTTTTAATTTGATCGGTTTATGGCGCCCGGGCGTGCGTTACGGGGTCCCTCGTAATATTATTTTATTATCGTATGATGTCATTCGTGGGAAAATGTTGTTTGTCATTATTACTTCATACACAGATAAATTAGATTTAATTGTATCATAGTTAAGTTAGATTTGATTGTTGACCGGTTCCTAATCTTTTTATTCGTGTACTTGCCTTTCCATCGGTTGAATGTTGTCATTAACTTGTATAGAGCTTATGTAAAATTTTAACCTATAGTTAGGCGAATCAACGTTGTAAGATATAGGAACCGGCTGTCTATCAAGTAAAACAACAAGTATGTATTTAAGCTCGCCATTTCTGGTGTATTTCCGTTCTCACTAAATTGCGAATGTAACTCAGTGAATTTTTTGTCTAAACTGGCTGAGTAGATACTTGGAAAATGATATAGGTGGCTTTTAGGCTCGGAAACAATGTTGATGGGAGGGGGCAATTGGGCACAAAAAAAGTCTATGGGCAATGCGTTTTTACTTGATTCAAAATTGTTACAACGTTAAACATGTACAGACAACAACTAGTATACTATTAATTTGAAAATTACTTTCGTTTTGATGTTTATGTATTTAAATTTTGGTTTGTTTTTTTCATGACATTGATCATACTGACTGATAATACATATTATGGATAAGTACTTTCGATGACTGGGATGAACAAAGGATATTTGTTATCCCAGAAAATGGGAGTGTCCATAGGATAATTTTGATGCCTACATGAGTAAAATAAAATTTCGAGTTTTAATAGAATATAAAATTACATTTATTGTGATTTAAATTTATTTGCCATAGGCTTTTACGAAACGCAATTTTAACCTGTAGTTTTTAGGAACTTGTTTCTTGAGCTTTCATAACTAATAGTTCTTAAATTATATAACATTAAACATAATAATTATAATTTTATTGCCTATTTTAAACATTAATAGACCGTGAGAGTTCAGTAAAGTAGGGTAAAAATTTCTACCGATGGCAACTCCGGAATCGACCGCAGAATGACGCGAGGCGAGGTGAGGGGTAATGGGAGGGGAGCGCAGAGTACGACTGTCAAAACGTATCGTCTTCGCGTTACGAATTTGCAATAATTTAATTAGAAAAAAGCTTTTTACTGAATTAATTCGTGATCTAATATCTTATTTATGGTGTAATAAACGTTCTATCAGCACGGAATCAAAAAAATATTGGGTATTTGGTGAACATTCTTGAAACGTTTGCCTTCTATGCAGGGGATCGCTATTTTTGTTATGTAGCACAGTTTTATTGTAAATATTTGTTTTTAGTGCCGGAATAACGCGTTGCAGTGGTTATTTTCTCTATCATTTCGCCCTTTTGGATATTCTTTAAAAATATGTAATATGATTTAAGAGGAATTTGCAAAGCTACGAAATCAGTGCCAAGCAAGAAAAAGTGAGAAAAATTATCTTGTGCTAATCTTATCTGAGTGCCAAAAATTTTGAAAACCTATATTTCTAAATATATTTTTATTTTATTAATTATCAGTACAATAGTACCATATAAAAGCCTGCATTTTGAATTTGATTTTGAATCTTAAATATATAGCTAATAAAAATGTGAAGACTTATTGTGTTAATTCAATAATTTTGTCTTCTATTTAATTTTGGATTAATATAGTTTGGATATCCAGCCAATGTCACATGTTTATGGACTTTTCATGGTTATTAGACTTAAGAACCATACCATATAGCTTTTGACATGTGAATCCTGAAACAAGTGTGTTTCTCTAATTTAGTCTGGTGCTAAACATTTTAAAAGTAGTGAAAGTGTTAAAGGTTAACAATTAACATTAAGAATAGTGGAACTTCAGTTGACAATTTTCAAATGAATGTCCAAGTGTGTTTTCCATCATGAGAAGGGTTTTTGGAGTCTGTTCGGACAGCTGGCTGCTCTGCGGACAGAATGTGAGGCGCTAGACATAGCTGGCTGTCTCTAGATGTTGTCTGTATGTGACATGTTTCCTTTTTCCTTTTTTATTTTTAAATTTTCATTATCTATGTCTTTGATTGGTTAATGTTTATAATAGATTTTACTAGATAGTATTTCAAAAGGCAATGTATTGCCCTAAATTTTTTACCCAACAATAAGAAAACTTTTTTTGATAGGAATGTTTTATGTACATTTCATTGCCACAGAAAATCATTTTGTTGCTAGGTTCAGGCATTCTTCTTTTTTTTTGTATGGAATTAGACTTACTTGCCACATTTGACCAAGGTGGAATGGTGCTTCACACATTGGTTATTTTGATGTACAGGTTTAATCACAATGTTTTCCTTAACTGTCTGTATGCAATAATTATAATTATATGCAAAGAAATCTTAAGTGGTGCATGTTTACAAGCCAGGATTCAAAACCTAACCATAACAATGTGTTAGCCACTAAACTTCCATGATAAATCTCAAATGTTAAAAAAATAGGAATTGTAAGATGTTGAGTTTTTGGCAGTTAAATTTGGATTAAAACAGATTAAATCTGATTTTTTCATTGTAACCAAAGTTTTATTGATCACTGATATAAACAAATAATATTATTATTGCAATAAAGTAACTAGATTAATAGAATAACATCACTAGGCTTTCAAAGAATGTTTTATCATTTTTAAAAAAGCTGGTAGTCATACAACCGCACATCAGAAGTGAAAATGTTGTATCTGAGTGTGATGGTCATGCGAGTTCAATGCTTTTCCCCATCCCAAGAATGCCCAATGGCCCTAAAGAGTTTTAACTTCAAAACATATGTCAGAATTATAATCCCTAAAAAAAATCTCTCAGGATCATAGAAAGTGATTTGGAAGATTATGGGCCAAGTTTTTTTTGTTGTATTTATATTGTTACATGCACTTGATATTGGCAAAATCAATGCAAATTGTGTTGGAGTCATAACCCCTTCAGAAAAGAAAAAGAAGTTTCATCCTAGTTTAATAATCAATTAGAAAATATTCAAGTTTGGACTTACTTTTGTTTAAAAATCAGTTTAAACAATTTAATTTTGATTGAAATTCTAGTGATATTTTAATATGATTAATAACACTCTGGAAATGTAGGATCTAGGGACTTCTTCTTTCATGTTGCTATTAAAATATACTTACATTAATCAATCAAGACTCATACTACCATTTCACAGAACCATATAAATTGTTTTAATTTAAAGCCTGGCATGAGTGTTTTGTGATATTCCTAGTTTTGGTACTAACTTGTTGATGTTTTATCATAGAATTTATTAATCCACCCACACTATGGACGAAGAATACTAAGGATGACCATCACCCAGTAAAAAATGTAAGTCATAATACTGTTGAGACAGGTGGCGCCCATCTGTTTAACACAATTAAAACTTTCAATCAACTTGTAATAACATAAAACATGCAGATCAGACAAACTATTTTAGCCATGCATGTTTCCCGACTATAATTCAAAACCGTGTCCCTTGTAATGTGACTCTATGGCATGAGAATGTTATCCGCTTAGTTGTCATGGCTTGCCATGGTTAATTAGATCTTGAAAAATCATGTTTCTTCATGATATTTACTTCAGTCCGTCGGCGAGTGAAGAAATTTACATCCAAAGTCATAAGGATTTTGTTTGACTTCTCTAAGTTTTATTCACCGAAATGTATATATTACAGTCAAACTTGAAAGGAGTTGCCAAAAAATTTGAGTTAAGAGTTTTCGACCATGGAGGATTTCAACTTAGCGAATTTTATAAAGATACTGATATCAAAGATATCTTTGGATGTCATTGTAGTCCTTTCAATGGTCTTGTCCTTGCAGTTTCAGAAAGCAGCCGGTCCGCTTGATAGAAAGTGGTTACTGTCGTCGAAGGGCGTATACAACACCAGGGGCGTCGCCAACGCATTGCGAGTCTTAACGAAATTTTGACTCCCGTTCTTAAACAACCGCATGTCGTAGCGCAGAGGGAAACTGTTCCCTTCAGATCGTTGTTGTTCGCGGATAAATATGAGTGAAGTCACAGGCTTAGTTTCCTTTTTTTGGATGTTCATAGGTACATTGAGTCATAGGGTCAGCTAACCTGTTCGTACGGGATTTAGTTCCGGTATCACCAATCGCCATATTTCCATTTCGAGAGTTTAGGTATCCTGTTTCATTGCCGCCATAATTCTTTACTACAAACGCGTTTATGACCTATAAATGTCGAGGCCAGACTTTGTTCACATTGCTAGCGATGAGCGATTTAATATTTTTATTTTTGTTATAGCATTGAAAAATAATTGTAGGAATGATGATTTTAGTTGTTAAACGTGCTGCTTTGATGGTTAGTTCCATTGCGTTCGATAAAAGTCACCAGTAATTTCGTAGGAATATTACGTACATTCAAAACATGTGCGCATTTCGAATACTTGGCTTAATATTTTTTCCGCAAAATGTATTGTAATCTAAATAATTCGCATCGATTTTAAAACCCACTTGATGCATATTTGATGCTCGCTAGACCTAAATAGGTAATTGAAAAAAAATCTTATGACTATTTAGATTATAATTTGTTTGTCTGATTTTGCTCAGCACAATATGATCTAAAATAATAACACTCAAAAACAAAACAAGAATGGTCTGTAGCGCCATCTAGTCCTGTAGGATATAGGGGCATTTCTAGAGGTTACCGTTTTTTGTAAGGCGCAGTTACCAAGACCTAAAAAAATAAATCTTCTCTTAATATTTACTTAAGTTTTCGCGACTTGTATACATAATAAATAAATGTGAACGGAGATTAGGTACGCTGAAAGGTCGGTCGAGTCGCTCGTCTAGCTGGCGGTGGCACCTAAACAATTGAAGAGCTTTTGTGCTACTTTGCGACGCTCGCAAAAAAGCACGGTAAACATTCGAAACATGCTTTATTTAATTTATCTCAATTTCCTTGCAATTCGACATATTTTCTTGCGGACAAAAGTTGCGTGATATTGGGCGTGACACCCCCTCTGCCCAAAGTAAGCAATTGCAATTTTGTATTCAATCTGTTGAATCAATTTGTTATTGTATTAGTATATAGGAAAGTAAAGTATAGTATAAAAAGTATAAAAAAGTAAGTAATATAAGAAAAAAACCTTGGGTGAAAAAGTGATTATTGTTAAGGAAAGTAATGTCTCATATGAGTATTTTTTTAAATTGATATTCTCATTTTTTTAAGAAGCACGCTGTGCTCTCTATTATATACTATCTTTAGTAACTCCTTTTATAGCCAATGTGACGCGTGCAAGACATTTCGATGCGTGAAAACATTTTTCTAATTAAAGGCTTGGTTATCTTGCGATTTTTATCTACCGGTTAAAGCTAGGAAGAATTGAAAAACGTACGACAATAGTCGCATCTGGAGCGCAAATGATAGCATAATGAGTCAACCGCTCTATTCACCATTCAACGTGTATTCAATCTGTTGATTCAACTCGTCGATTGCTAGGACGATCCATACTACACTCCTCAATATGTTGAACGTTTGCGTCAACTTGCCTCCTCACCGCGCAATTGTCAAATCAACTCAAATTGATTCCACAGATTGAATAATATGAAATTGCATCGTGAGTAGCCGCTTTTACAGAGATGAATTTCCGCGCGTGCACTGGGACCGCATCTCGTCCGATTGTTGTGACAGTTGTTAACCTAGTTTCGTATGAAATTCTTTTATGTCCATAAAAATATTATACGCCTTCGAAATTTATATTCTTTAATCATAGTTTCGGATTTATTAAACTAATTAAAACAGTGAAGACTGCTTTTTTAAATGGCTCCGTAGCGAAATGATTAAACTTGTCAATCCTTGTCATTTCTACGGAATCCTTCATAGTTCGTAAACACCCACGCCTTTAAGATTTATTAACATATACCTCGTTTTTATTCTACTTTTGAGCTTTCAGTATGTGTTAGTCGCCACACATCGAGGTTCTGTAGTTAAAACGTCCACGTGCTATGGTGAAAGAAATATCATAATGAAATGACATAACCGATGATGCTGACGCATCCCACCCGCCAGTCCGCTTTGAAAAAGGATGACGGCTTGCTGTCCATTCTTGTAAAAATTGATAAACCCGAACCCAGCAGTGGGAAGTGGGGTTTTTATTATATAAATTGGCAGACAAACATTTATTTATTATATGTCACCGAGGTACGCAAGTTATACTTGTGTTATAGGTAACATACGATTGATATCTTTAGGATCAATCCCAGACAGCCAGACCAGAGTGAAGAAAGGACAATTTGTTTGCGAAATTTAGGCCAGTAGACCACAGAGCCCATCAATCAATAAAAAAATATGCTAATTTGCACGCAGCACGTGACGAGTACCAGCCGCAATTAATAATCCTGTAATCACTAACCATACCTAGAATTAAAATTAAGAAAATATACATTTTTCGTATTTCTGTGTAAAAACGGAAAAAGAATACAATTTACTGTCTGTTGAACTCGTGCATTTCAAAGAATCCAATTCCCAAGACTTATTAATATACATAATTATTGTATTTTTATAGAGGAACCATCCACGCGCTTGTTTTTAATAAGTTTTTTGGCCCCAAAATCAGGCCCATGCCACTAACGAAGTGTGTCAAGTGGCTTCTATATAGATAGCAACTGTATCTCGCTCGTTAGAAGATCGTGAACACCTAATAACACTTGAATTTTATCACTCGGAAGCCCACACTGTCTGAGATAATGGCGTAAGGTCGCTTTATGTACTGTCATTTGTTGATTATGTATTAAGCTTATATAGTTTTTTTTACCCGGCGTAAGTACAGCAGTCAGACGAGCGGTGCCCTGCTGATGGCAAGTGGTTATTGTCGCCTATAGATATTGAAACACCAACGGTGTTAACAATGCGTTGCTAACCTGGGGCCTAATTCTGCTAAGGTGATTCCATTGTGAGGGTCAAAAATTTTATTCTACTAAATCCACAATATCTTCTCTATATTGTCGCGACGGAATAATAGTAGAAGGAAATTAGTATTATGATTAGTAGAAATGGCATTAGCCGAAGGGAATATAGGAATTTAAACAATGGCCACCGCTTGACGCCCCCCCCGCCATTATCATCATCATCCGAGTGTTAAATCTCAGTTGCGGTCGGAGCGATCGCTTTCAGGGTCTGCTTTCCTACTTTGCCACCTCCATTTCGCGCGATCTTCGGCGTTCCTATTATGGAGGTCATTGGTACGCCCCCCTATGGAACCTTAATAAATGTCTATTTACTGCCATCAGCGCCGTCTATCTGATGCCAGTAGAATCCTCAAACATTCTTAAACCATAATGCGATAAGACGCATTCCTTACTTCTTTGGGTGTTTTTAACAATGTAATCATAGTATCCGATCTTA
This sequence comes from Dendrolimus punctatus, assembly GCA_012273795.1. Taxonomy (NCBI): domain Eukaryota; kingdom Metazoa; phylum Arthropoda; class Insecta; order Lepidoptera; family Lasiocampidae; genus Dendrolimus; species Dendrolimus punctatus. The sequence goes on from CM022527.1 coordinate 21,877,380, forward strand.
CCCATTATGCATGACGTAATACGTGACAAACGCACGTAATAACACTGCTACATTGATATGCATTGTTTATAGTTTTAATTAATGTTTAATTGTTTCTTAGATCATGTACGTTTTAAATTATTAAAACTTTTGTAATCATTGAGTTAATAAGGGAAGTATACTAAGAATAAAATATATAAGTGAGAGTCGATTTTTGTATTATCACGTAAAAGTTTTCAGTCGAAGAAATTATAATCTGACTAAATTAAATTGTTTTCTACTGCAACTGTAATTTTTATTTTTCCCATGTTGTGTTTATTCTATTAATAGTTTTATCTGATGATTGACACATCGGCTCTTATTAAAATAAAATAAAAACCATTGACGTCGTCCTCCTGACCTGCAAGCATACACTACTTAAATTATTTTCTAACTTATTGTGCAATTGTTACAATTACCACGTGCTAACGCTGAAGGAAGACATCGTGATAAAACCTGCACGTCGAGATAATTAATTGTTAAACCTGCTAATCCGCTTGGCACAAGTATGACGGGTATTCTGCCCGTTCCCCTATAGGTGGGAGGTCCGAGCCCAGAAGTGGGTCGTTCATGGGTTTGTATTATCTATAATATTATAAAATTCTAAATATGCCGTGTCTGTAAATTGGAGCTATTAAAAAAACAACTGGTATAGACTATATATAGTAGAGATTTTATTTGATTTATATTAATTGGTATTTATTTTATTTTTCAGGGCTCCCCTCACGGTTCGGTGATGTCGTGCCAGTCGCTCGCGGCCCGCGCCTTCGCGGAGCCCGACAAGGAGACTATAGCCCATTGCGCCGGCTTTCACAGGTGAATTAACTTTTGTCAATAAAAGTAGTGTATTATTCTTTGGAGGGATACCAGGAAACTTCCATCTTGAACTAAAAAATTGAGTTATAGTTCGAAAATCGACCAGAATCGCGCTAATATAAACAAAGCACGCCTCTGGAGATACCAGCCCATAGGAGCAGACCCACGCCAGTCGGAGTTGCATCGCCGGCAGACGCCTAGTCCCATGGCTCCGACAAAAATTATGTCGTCTGGAGGAACAGCGAGGGTTTTAGTGGGAATTCCGGCAGCCCTTCTGGCCGGCCGGTCTGCTCGACCCCGTGCAGACGGAGTGAAGTGTGCAGAGCTGTTTACGTTCTAGCTGGAGTAGCGCCACCAATTTAAAGCCTTTTGATGTTATCTATTTATAATATTATAAGATACTAAAAATGCCTTGTCCTGTACATTGAAGCTATTTAAAAAAAAGCAACTGACAAACTACATAAATAATAGATAACACTATGCACATTTTTAGATTTCGGGATTCACATAAAAACTACTGGGCCGATTTCGATACGGTTTTCATTGCTCAATATTATGTAATAAATTGTGTGATACTTTTTATCCGGAAGGTCTGCTGAAAGTTTCCCGGAGCGGTTTGAAGTGGTTCGAGTGCATAAAAATTAGCTTATTCTGACATAGTTTTCACAAAAAACGATACCGTCAGGTATCGTTCTTCTTTGAATGCTGCAGTACTTTGCGTCCCGGGAATTTCGAGTCAAGCGTGGACAAAGTCACGGGCATATCCTAATTGTTTTAATAAAGAGATTGTCTTCCTTACCTCTATCTCGTTAGTATTCTTTATTTTATTTACCTATCCTATATTATGTAATCTTTGATAGATTCTGGTATATAAGTCGTGATGGCATATTGATTGGCTAAGCAGTTTTCTGGTGTATTACACAATTTTTACAATAGGAAAGCTAACAGTCCAATGAACTGAGGCACTTTTTATAAAATTACAGAACGTAGCAGTCTCATAGATTTTGTACGAGTGTAACTATCTACGACGTCATAAGTGGGTACACGTAATAGGACTGAAATAGGGCATTCTTATTGTTTGTTAACTATTTGATATTATTTCCGTAGTGGTATTTTAAAAATTACATGATAAGATGTTATTTTAACGCCTATTTTCATATCCTGACGATGAAAGAAGACACCTTGACAAAACCTATATCTTCGAGGTAATCAACGTGTCAAGTCCGCTTTGGACAAGCTTGGCGGGTATTTTCTCCGTTCCTCTAGAAACGAGAGGCCCGAGTCCAGAAGTAGAATGTTTTATGAGTTGTTTATATAGACAATACTTTATATTTTCAGATCAGTGCGATTCAGTTCAGAATCTCGGAGCTCGACGAGAGCGTCGAATGATGCCGACTGCAAGAGAGAGACGCCAGGTATTTTCTTAATTTTTAGAATACTAATGAAACTTTCATAAAATCATATCTGGCTGTGGCATACACGGTCTTATTTAGGATTCCGTAATTATTATAGCAAAATGTATAATGTTTGTCTTTCTGTCTATCTTATGACAGTTATTTCGTCATAAGATAGAAAGACATGCCACATGACATGACGTGAAATTTGATAAGTAGCGAAAGCGGGAAAAGTTAAATATTAGCAATGGCAGAGTAACATATAACTGAAGGACCAATTTTTTAGCCGCCTTAAGGTCTCAAATAATCATAATGAATTGCCGTAATATTTTTTTAAAACAATCGCCTGATGCCATGAATGCATTGTCTACATTAAGCACTGACGCTTAACACATGATGAATAGAAAAATTAAGAAGCAACACCAAGTTGAAAGCTCCTATATCAAAATACTTTCAATTAGTACATAATGCAGTCATATATGCACTAAGGCAACTTTCCTTAGGGTGCTTGGAAATATATTATTTTCTCCACGCGCCTCATGAAATTATGACCTCACAATTCAGTGAACTGAATAACCTTTCTCTTGCGTTTCTTTACAGGTTCGATATCCCTGACGGCGCTGACAGTGACCCCAGTGACCTCACAGACGTCCGCGATGAGCCAATCGGCGCCACCCTCCTCGACCACTTTCGACCTCGCCGAATCGGTGAGAGAAACCTAACAACAATTACTAAAGCTTTTTTGTCTTTCTTCTTAATCCAATCCTTTGGGGTCGCACAATATGTCTTTTTCATTTATCATATTCTGAAAGTATGCTTGGAGTTGCCTGATGACAGGGATGAAAACAGGACTTTTCGTTTCTGATGTTGTTGAAATTTGCCACAGAGGCAGGCAAAGGACCTTTTCGTCCCTGGGAAATGATTTTCCCTGTTGTCAAACCTGTTCTCAACATTTTTACAGCCATTGTTAAATCGCGGCATAAAATGCAATAAAAAAATATCAACAATTTTGTAACATCATTTTATATTTATAAGTTACTTTCCACAAAATTATTATTTAATTTAAATAAATTTGTGCTAAATATTAACTATCATCAGTGAAATAAGTACTGGCTGGTAGAATGCCTAAGAAAAATACATTTACTGGACATTTCATATGTGGTGTATTAAATGAGTTCATCAGATTTAGTTTGGGTTTAAAACAAAAGGCCTAATGCCAAGCAGTTATTTAATTTATATCAAAATTATAAATGCAAGGCGTGATACCACAAATTATAATCATTTTGACCTATTATATTGTTTCAGCCGGCCCCAGCAGTGCCATGTCGCTTTCCAAAATTGGAGGAGTGTGCCCACTTTCACTACGAACGGGTCTCTTTGGGAGGTCTCAGTGTGGAGACTGTGCCTTGCGAGGAAAAGTGCACAGACTCCGTAGAAGAAGGTGTGCTTTTATTTCTTGTGTACTGTGATGGCAGACAAGATTAATACGTATTCATAAATATTACCTATAAATTAACACATGAAGAAAAATTTTCTTACACCTTTTTAACCATATTGCCCTGAGGGTGATATCTTTTAAAATTTATATGGAGAAGAAGTGCAGGAGGCTAAAGAAAGATGAACTTCGAAATAAGCTAAATTTTTTTATTGTTCCATTGTCATTCATAGGCCTGCAAGTTTATATGTAATATTCCCATATTATACATGTATACATTACATATTATTATAGTGTAAAATCAAATGGTATTGCCATCTTTGTATTTTTGTGGGTTTCAATGTTGTATCACTCTGTCAACTTTAGACCATAGACTATCACATACGAACTTGCCAGCATATATTATTCTTTCTCCTTACATTAACATATGTTTCCAATGTTAATAGTCTATTTTGAGTCATGCAACTTATTCCATAAGGTTGGGTCTGCCTCCGGGTGCGCTCCCACGTAAACTCGTCGTGCGAGGAGAGCATAGAGGTGCGAGCGGCTTCCACCAGTTGGACTGAGGCCACGCACCTCAGTGAATGGACTCTCACGAGGAACAGGGACAACTTCTTGCACCTGGATGACATGCTTCACAGGTATTGTTCAGAAAGAAAAAGCATACCAAGACATGAATGGATGAAGGAGTTGTGTAATATTCTTTAGGATTTCATACCCATTTTGTTAAAAACTTACCCTTTATGGTTTCATTGTGGGCATTCTTGTAAGTCTGTAATTTTCATTTATTGGGTTTGTATAATATGATTGAAATTTGACAGAAAAGCTTAGTTATGTGGCGTTACATGATGATATAGGAAAACTGTGAAATAACTAAATAAACTGTGTAAGTATGTGAAATTCACATGATGTAAAGATCCATAGAATTGAAAAACTCGCACTGTTATCGACATTTGACTATGGAATAAAAAAGTACTTAATCAAAAATACTATTTAGCAAATTTCTTAGTGGTATCCTTCAAAATAAATAGTAAATATTTTTGAAGCTCTACAAGCTTGACTTGTGTTTAGAATTTTCTACCTCATCATTTAATAGCTAGAGAAGGACAACTTCGCAACTTTGGGAGCACAACATGTTTCTCGAATAATAAGAAAAATTAAGAAAAATTTAAAAAAAAATATATAAAATATTTTTTCAATTCCCCAGATGTATATACGACAGAAAGGTGTCGGGCTTACCAAATCTGTCCGAGAAAATGAATGTAGCCTTATGCTGTGACGAAGAAGAGTATCACAGATTGATCTCTGACTACGTCCACCATCTCTCTATCATCGCAGACGATAGCATTAACTGCGGACCGGTACTTAATTGGCTGCAGATGGACAATAAAGGTAAGACAGAATTTTTCATTTTGGTAGCGCTGGTTTATTCAAACTAGCTATAGGTTGAGAACTTCATGACACTCCTGTTTTTTATGAGCAGCACCTTTTTTGCACCAGTGACAATTAGGTGGGAGATACATTTTTAAAAAAGGGTAGAGTTATTAAGTACTTTATTTACTGTTTCATAAATAGTAGTAAATACGTTTTTAGTTTTAAGTCATAACTTCCTATACTCTTTTGAAATCCAGGTGGTTTTGTAAGATGATAAAAAGTGTATCACTTGATTTGACATTCAATTTCTCTATTAAACATCCTTGCCGCCCTTACAATTCTTTTAATCTCCATTGTATTACATTCTCTGACCCTCCTACCTAAAATCCCACATAAAATTTTTCTTCCATGTCACATTGTAATCTGTCTGTTATGTTTTCAGGGCACAAACTTTTAGTTGCGAACGAAGACTCGAGTTCCATCAACACCCCAGCTGTAGCAGCGGCGTACTCCGTCAGGAAATATGTGTCGCAGGTATGTTAAAATTAACGTCAACAAATCACAATCCTTTGCTAGAAGCAAGCCTCTCTAAGTTAGAGCCATAATAACATATGTCGAACCCATTGAGTGTAGTCTATCTTCCCATTCGCCTACAAACATATTATGTGAACATAATCTTTACCATAATATTTATATTATAACATTTTTTAAATTGTATTTTAGGCTCGAGATGAGATCAGTTTTGAAGTTGGTGATATGATCTCCATCATAGATATGCCTGGTAAGTTAAATATATACAATCAGTTACATGAGTTTTTAGATGAATAATTGAATATACTAATTAGATAACTAATATCACTTAGTACTTGCACTTATATTCCTCTTTTTATAACTTTTGGACATAAGCAGTCTAAGCACCACAAATAAATATTGATGAAGAAATTTATAGCAGTCAAAGAAATAAAAGGTGTTTGTAAGGATCATAACAAGTGGACATCTAGTGTCTCTACCTACCCCTATGGGAAATATGCGTTATAATCTGTATATATTTATGATTGAATATTGACATTTATTAATAGTGTTGTTTCGTACACAGGTCCGAACGAGTCGCTGTGGTGGCGCGGCAAGCGCGGCTTCCGCGTTGGCTTCTTCCCGCACCACTGCGTCGCGGTCATAGGGGACAAGGTGCCGAGGCACATGACGCAGCCGCCGCCGATAGTCGGGTGAGCGCTCGCCCTTATTGCCTCTAGAATATCAGGATCGGTTATGGTCGAGTGAGTGAAGAAATAAAAATGAAATGATAAAAAAAAGCATTTAATAAACTTGATTCTGTTACGACCTGAACGCCGACAAAAGACAAATTCACACCTGCATACCTGTAGACATTTTATTACCTTTTCGATAACCACGAGCGGAGCAAGACTTGTGTACATGCCGTAATATATTTAGTAATGGATTTGGGCGTCTTATTGAATCGTGCATTACGTTTGGACTGGCGTTCAGTTATATTTTGTACCTGTGTTATACGTGTTTGTATAGTTCTAATAAACTCTTATAATAATTCCAACGGCATTTTAATTCGAGTCCTGCAACTCTTAACAATACTATGTAGTTGAAGACAGACGTGAGAGGATAAAAGAATATATGAAAAAGTGTTTTTTTTAAATTATTTGAATCTGACGTGCCAGTGCAAGTGCCAAGTTGAACGACCTCATTTTACCATTGCCATTGCAGGAGCACCCAATTTAAACAACATAAGAGGTACATGAAATAACAATAAAACAGACTAAGGTAAAAGGTGGCATAGAGTTCTCATTGCTTTTCTTTAAGACTTTAAACAGTAGGTGTTTCTATTAAGATACTGTGCAGTTGCGACAGGAAACAGCATCGAGTGAACTGAGTGAAAGTTTTATGACTTCTAATTGCAAGTTTAACACTATTGATTGATTGCTAATGATTTTGTACTTGTGGCATCTCTAGCTGTTTGTATAGTTGTGAAAGGATGCGATCTTCCGATATGTAATAATACTAATATAGGAAATCGTAAATCATTTTTTTCTCTGTTACCAGTTCGGTAGCAATGGCGCCTATCAAACCTGTCCTCCGAAAGCACGGCAAGTTGATATCGCTGTTCAGGAGCTTCATCCTGTCGCGACCGTCGAGACGGAGTCTCAAGCAGCAGGGCATACTCAAGGAGAGAGTCTTCGGCTGCGATCTCGGGGAGCATCTGCTTAACTGCGGTAGAGATGGTGAGTTATATCTCATGAGTTATACCTGTGAGTTCTAATGGTGAGTTAATGGTCTATTAAACCAAGATTCAAGATAGGGAAGACCAAGAGCTCATTCACATATGGAGGGCTTCATAACAAATGGGCCTACAGACAAAAGTGCAGTTTTACACAAGGGACAAAATTGTGAATAAAACTAAACTAGTTGATTGTTTAAGGCTGAAATTTGGAATACCCTTGTTTTTAGGTACACTTGCATACTGGTAAGAATGTCTAAATTGTAACATGCACAGTTTTTATTTTTATATAGATACAGTGAAAGGTCATATATAGTCCAAGATTACAATCACCTCAGACTTAAGCGATTTTAGGAAAAATGATTTTTTAGGATCGGTAGTTCAACATAAACTTAGCAAGGAATGGATACTCACTAAGCTGAAAGCGGGGCCGTTTTTCACGTAGCAGGTATCAAAAGTGGAAAAAACCTTGCTTACTTACGTCAGAGTAGCAAGGCTAGCTTTTACATATGTCATGTATGATATTGTTATAAACAAACATACATACAGTTGCCCGACATTTCCTGTGGGCCATAACATTTGACAGACACTTTAAAAAAATATGGGAACTTACGTCATTTTAGGAAGACCGAGTCTTATATATATTATCAAGTATAATATTTTAAAATATTTTACAATGAGCCAGATAAATCTGACGGGCCAAACATTGAGGATGTTTGGCCTCACAGACTCGTCAGAGATTCGCTGTGCGAGAGCATTATTCTAGTCATTCAATATTATTTATATATCTTCTTTTTTTATATATAAAAATGAATGTTGTCTGTATCATCTGTATGTCCTTTATAGAATCTTAAACTATGGATTTGATCATGTCTTGTGATGATCTTTAGCAAAGTTTTGTGCACGAGCCAGAGAAGGTTTCTGAGTTGGTTCACAATTGGACTAGGTAGGTGGCGCTGCTCTCGGCATATCGGTTGAAGCTTCCGGGCAGGACGACGTCTGCCGGGACAGCTAGTATTATATATATTCATGCACCAGAGTGCATCTCACTTGTACTTTATACGCTTGAATAATGCTCTAATGCTCTCGCGCTTCCTCACACGGCGGAACTCTTCATGAGTCTGGGAAGATGTTTTACCCGTCAGATTTGTCTGGCTCATTAGATATTTTTTTTTTATTGCAGTTCAACAGACAGACAGGCCCATTTGATGGAAAGTGGTTACCTATGGACATTTGCAATACCAAACATTGCTACAAATGCGCTGCTGCTCTCTTCAGGGAGACTGGAACCTGATAACTAATGCTGGAACACAACTCAAGGTTGTTACGGCGACACACCCTAGACCAGGGGTGGTAGCCATCCATCAATCCAAAATATAATCGTAATGCACATATAATATGTTTATTCATAATATACAGTCCCGGCAGTGTTGGTGGAGTGCGCGCGCGCAATAGAGGAGCGCGGCGCCGTGGACGGCGTGTACAGGCTGTCGGGCGGCTCGGGGCTCACGCAGCGGCTGCGCGCCGCGTTCGACTCGGGCGCGACGCCCGCGCTGCCCGCGGCCGCCATCGCCAGGGACCCGCACGCCGTGCCCAGTCTGCTCAAGATGTACTTCAGGTAATGTCGCTGGCCAAAGTTGGGCCAGTGCTGGGCTTCAATTGTTCTCCCGAATTATGTACTAAGGGAGAGAATTAGTGGGCGTAAAATAGTATGTTGCTGGGCAAAATATTAATAATAAAGCCGGTTGCAGCTGGCAGTGATCAAAGTTAAGTTATTTAATTATGGATTTTTTTGCCATTATTTGTGCTGGGACTGTATACACTTGCCATCTACGAATCCATAAGTTTAATAAGCGTCATAAAGCCCTTTTTGGTGGTAAATGGGAAGCTGTTTAATCAAAAATCCTTATATGATTTAGATCTTATATTTTTATTTTTTATTTTTTTTTTTTTTTTTTTTTTTTTTTTTTTTTTTTTTTTTTTTTTTTTTTTTTTTTTTTTTTTTTTTTTTTTTTTTTTTTTTTTTTTTTTTTTTTTTTTTTTTTTTTTTTTTTTTTTTTTTTAAATTATATGTTTGTCTTAAAATTTTCTATGAAGGGAGATTGAGTGAAAAGATACAGAAATATAATACTTACAATTGTTATTGTTTCGAAACAAACTCTACTACACCAACAGTTTTAAAAGTGGTTTGAGTTATTTTCGAACTGTACTCTGCTGACATACATACAAACAATTCGTATTGTGTAATATGAACAGGTAATAGTAAAAAATCTTTTCCAACAGGGAACTCCCAAACCCTCTCTGCACTTACCAGTTGTACGAGAGCTTCGTGAATGCGGTGCAACAGCCAGACGAAGCGTCGCGGCTGAAGGCTGTTAGGGATACCGTTGTCAAGTTACCACCACCGCATTATAGGTCAGTTCTAGCGTGCATGACAAGAGCTATGAATGTCAAAGAAGCAAGTGAGGTGTGTAAGAATAAGCCTGTATGGCGCTCTGTTGTTCGTGCCTACCCCGCAAGGGACCTGGCGTGAAGTTATGCGTAGATGAAGGTGATAAGTCACGTAATCCAATTGTGAGTAAATCGAGATCAAGTTTTAATTTTATTCTGACTGACTTAACACTTTGCAATCTTAATTTTTTAAATATGCTTATCTATGGTCTAAGTCTGTAGTCATTTGGTATCGACTTATAACTTCATCTACGCAAAAAAAGCAAAAACCAAATATGCGACATATCACCTTCATCCACTCACGTCTTCATTGTAGTTAATTGCTGGCCTGCTGAATGTAGGTTAGTCTTTAAATAATTAACATATCAACGAGATAATTCGGACATACACTAATCGTGACGTTAACTCTATGCTTCGTGAAATGCAATACCTGAAGGTTGGCATTATATGACAGAAAAGGGCTATGCACTTACCCGAATGTGCCCAAAGTCTCATGAGTGTAAGTAATAAAATGGCCTACTGTGATTGTGCAGTGTAGCTATGAAGCGGTCCAGGAACATCCCTCAGGGACTGTGTGCTTTACAGTTTATAATAGGAATACAATGGTGTGATTGTTTGGGTTCAACTCCAGAGTACCCTGAGAGTGACCCTGAAAGAAGGACCATTTGATAAATTCACCTGTTTATATTTTTATAACACAAAACGTAGCTTTCATAGCTCGTGGTATACGATGTGTGGGGCTTATCTGCCGATTATTATTGTTGTTCATACAGTTTTAATTGTTTCCAGGACTTTGGCGTACTTGATGCGCCACCTGCGTCGCGTGTCGCTGCTGGGCGAGCAGACCGGCATGACCGCCAGGAACATGGCGATCGTTTGGGCGCCGAACTTGTTACGGTCGCCGAGACCCCAGCACGCGTTGCAAGGGGTCGCTGTACAGGTATTAATATCACCATTCATCTGTTAAACCGGTAGTTCATCGTCAGTCTCGATAGATTGTAAACAGATAGAACCTCAAGAGTTTACTTGAGACTTCGCTCGGATGACGTAAGCGCGAGGTACTGACGCGTTGAGAGAGAAACGAGAGCGGTAAGAAGGCGGGGGTCGGGAGGGGAGCGCAACTTTGAGAACCTATCATTTGACGGTAGACATTGCAAATTGCAAACCAGTAACATAAATTTATAGTGTATATGTGAACTTATGATCTGTTATTAGAAAGAAAAAACTATGGCTGTCCCAAATAAACGCACACACATGAAATATAAATTATAAACAGATACAGTTTAAGAAATATTTATGTACGTACCTACAATTCATGGCAATGAGGCTTAAAACTCAGCATTATGCTGTCTCAGGAGCTGACACAACGGTAATTTTCAGTTCCAGCTTTCATCAAACCAGAATTGTCCTAGTTGCCAATTAAATTGTCAACACCTTTATAATCAGACTAGTTAAATTGTAAACATTATAAAGAGCCAGCCAGTCGGCGATGACCGTTTTTTTGATGCTCGACTTTAAGAGTCTTGACACAAACAACATTGCTACCTGTTGTCTTCTATTGGGTAAACCTTGTGGAGTGTTCCTTGGAACTGCACGAGCTGGTTGCTGCATTCCCCTTTAAACCATCGGACAAGTAAATGTACTGGTTGGCTACGTTACGGGTGGAAACTTCGCTTTATCTTTTATAGGTCGCACTGTCGAAGAATGGAATAATTTACTAAAAGTCTGTTTTTTCAGACAAATTTAAGGTAGGAGTCTTCAAGCCACTCGTGAATAGGCATCCTTTAGGTAAGCATGTTTCTATCTATAGCTAATTTGTAATATTGTTACAGGCAGTGGTTACTGAGTTCCTGATATGTTACGCAGAGGAATTATTCGCCGAAGAACAGGGATCGGATTCTGGACCGGAGTCATTGGAACAGGTATTTAATGCAAACGATATTTTAGATAATATTGTGGCACATTCCACTGGTACGATTAATTAAAAGTCTATGCCACTAGTCGCCGCCCGCGACTCAGTCTGCGTTCTTTCTGATAATTCACCATACTGACACTCAATGTCTGCTACTTGGGTTGCTCAATTTTTATATCTTTTAAAATTTTATTTTGTTAATAAACATTTTTTTTAAATATAGGATCACTATGAATCTCATGTGGAACTGCGTGGCCACGATTCGTGCCGACGACCGAAGAGTCTTCCTATCAATCCGCCCACTAAACTATTGAGGTGAGTACTTCCTTTTCAGGGCAAACAGATCATATCGCTTCGTATACGAAACACCAACATCTATCTCTTGTTAAGAGTCTAAAGAGCTAGAGCGATCCGTTTTGTAATATATGCGAAATGTTATATTCATATTCCCACTTACGTAAACGAAAGTTTGTTTTTAATTTCAAGAAAATTTAGTTGATTTTTGAAGTGATAACTTCTTATGGGATGGTAAACTGCTTCGTTAAGTAACGCGTTACGGCTCCAGTCTTTCTGGCTGCCCTTTCTCTCACCCAGTTATCACTTCTGTCGGGCGTCCCGAGAGCACAAGTTTTATATTGATTTTGTATCTACAGAAAAGTATATGTCTAGTGCTATACTTAGTATTCTTAATTTCATTTTTATAGACACAAAGATTTATTTGTATTATACGTATTGAGGACAGCGCGCTCTATGTTGGCAACTGAACTTATTGAGTCGTTGAGCTATATGCTAATTAACTCAGGGAATGAGAGGTAACTTTTAAATTGGAATATAGTGCATTTATCTATCTATCATTCCCGAGATATCCAAGTCTGATTGCAATCAATATCTCGTAGTTTGATTGGTTTTGTATTTGTCAGCCTGGAGGAGGCCCGCCGCCGTGGTGCACCCTCCCTGCCTATACAGCACACGCCGTCGCTGCCGCCGGCGTCGGGGGCCATCGCGGCCGCGGCGGCAGCCGGCACCCAGTTGCGCCCCTCGGGCCACCTTAGGCCCAAATACATTGAGGTAGGTATACTAGTCATTCACTAGCACTAATCAATCCTAATCCTCTTGTTAGGGTTTCGTTTGTCACCTCTACAGAACCCTCCAAGCGATTTATTGTTATTGGATATTTCAGGTTGGTCCGGTCCAAACAACCTGCCTCAATACCACACAGTATTGGACTTACCTATACCAAGTGAGTAACTTTTAAAAGAACTCTAATAAATCTGTCATATTTATCTTGAGTGTGTCGGAGACTTTAATTGTTGTTAAATGAATTTTTCAACTATAACGAAGCCAACCAACTACATGTCATTTGACACTCGACGGCGCAACAGGTTAAGGTGTGCCAAAAAGCTATCGCCTAATACCGTTGCCTAATTCTTGTAAAAACGGCTACACCTATTCACACGTAGTCACTATTAATGCGTTAATTATTATAATTAATCTGTTTACTCTAGCGTAGAGGAAACCAATACAAAATAGTGCGACGATGTCGTTGTACTATCAATATAATTGTTAGCTGCTTATAGTGCGCAGAAGGTTTGCCGTTTAAACCACTGCCCTCTAAATAACGCGATCCGCACTCGCCTCTTTCGTAGCACTAGACAAGTGCGGGTAATTCGATTCATGTAACTGAGAGGAGTGGTCGTCGAGCTTTTACCGCCATTTATCGTAAGCAACGTTTGGACCTAAATATACTTTTTGTTGCAAAAGGATTTTATACTATAACTTTGTGTTAGTTTTAGTTAAATTGGACCATATTGAATCAAAAACTGAAAGTTTTTAAACAAAATAACAGTTTAAAATAAACCTTTTGTGACAACAAATACATTTAGGTCCGAATGTCGCTTACTGTAAAGTGTCGGTAAAGGCTCGATATACGGTAATTTATATATGGAAAGATTTTAACAACAAAGATTATGTATACAAAAACCTTAACAGCTATGTGATATTCTTATTTTTTTTATCCTAATGATTACGGTGTGTTCATGAAATGCATCTGCGATGGTAATTATCTGATTTCTGCATTAACATGTTCATGGATTGCTCAAAGTTTTATACTTGCTCAATTATTTGGGAGTAAATGAAACCATGTGACGTAGCAGATGCAATAAAATGCTAGTGTGGTTCTAGAATTAGGCATTCACTCAACATGTTTTGGTCCTCGGAGCCGGATAATAAATAAAACTTGTTAATATAAGTGTTGATTTGCTTGTAGGCGGCAAGCGCGGCATGAAGCGCTCGCCGTCAGGCTGGCGCGGGCTGTTCACGCGGAGTAAGCACCAACGGCCCACCGGCGCCCGGCCGCCGCCGCCCCCCGCCACGCCGCCCCCCGAGGTACACATGACGGTTATAGTAGATTGTTATACGAGATAAAGATGAAAGAATGACTAAACAGATATACAATGCAAAAGTGGATGGATGCAGAAGTCGCGGAAGGCCACGACACACCTTCCACGATCAAATTGGTCGTGTACTAGCAGAAGGTGATGTCGGGAGCCTCAAGAACAGACGAGCGTGCATGACAAAACCTATGAATGTCAAAGAAGTAAGTGAGGTGTGTAAGAATAAGTCTGAATGGCGCTCTGTTCGTGCCTACCCTGCAAGGGACCTGGCGTGAGGTTATGTATGTATGTATGTTATACGAGAGGGAAAGTGACCTATTTAGGCACTAGCTCAGCGAGGGTGCTGATAGTTCGAGTGCCTAAATAGGTCACTTTCACCCGAGGTTAACACTCTGCTTTTCATTTCGAATATAAGGAAAGTAAATAAAAACTAATCATTTAAGCAAACTACTTCTCTAATGAAATCAGACATTAAATCTATATTTATATCTGATGAACTCATTTAATACGTCATATATGAAACGTCAAGTAAATTTCTTTTTCTGTGGCATTCCACCAACCAGTATGTTTTATCACTGTAAATTAAATAATGATTTAGTGAAAAGTAATACTGGCCATAAGCCGATATTTTTTCCTGGTATTTTACTGTGCTAGAAGTCGGTTACATATTTATTTATAGCTAGTTTCATTGGTGACAGGACACGCCGATGTTGCAAACGGGCCTCCGCCCGGTGAAGTCGTGCGAGTCTTTGGCGTCTGACACCGACACTCTCGCCCCGTTGGCCGAAAGGGCGGCCGTGCCGCTCAAACATCACACCAGGTAACTACGATCCATTTCCGGCTTAGTGTTAAATCCCGGCTGCATCTGAAATATCAGCTTCTGAATCTAGGGTCAACTTAACTTTGGGTTTGATAGCCATTTTTGGAACGAAGTTGTTTATCGCACGTTACTCCGCGGATGGGAGCGAACTTTAAGGCAATGGAAAATAAGACCTAAATAATATCCAAGGTTTTCGATTGTAACTTCGATCTAACCAGGTTACCCAAAAAAAACTAGATTTTGAAGTGATAACTTCTTATGGGAGGGTAAAGCGTTTCGTTTCGTAACGCGTTACGACGTCAGTTTGGCTTCCCTTTCTCTCACGCAAGTTATCACTTCTGTCGGGCGTCCCGAGACGCACACGTTTTATTCTTTTGGGAATGTGACCCTTGCGGTGATGATAGCTGAAAATAGTGTGAGTAATGAGTGGTTGTTGTGATTGCGATTTCTCTGAGATCCGAATAATTGGTCGTCGAGGGTACGCGAAAGGACGCTGCTTGTGAGAAATTGATGTATTTCAGAACCATATCTGCAATTAGTCACTCTCAGTGAATATAGTGGTAACGTGCATCAACCAATAGGATCGGGGAGTGTAGCCCCTTTAACTGGACTTCGCTTACAGAATTGTACCAAGTTAAGATACGCAACGATTTATAAACACTTGGCAGAGAATTTTCAATTACTCCCTGTGAAAATAAATAAAATAAAAGTAGTAGATTGGCTGATACACATTGTATTTTATACAATTGAGGAATATTTGAGACAATAAATTGAATACTAAATATTTTTTGTAATTATAACAACATCATAATCAGTAATATGTATATGTAGTCACAAGGACTACAAATTTCTTTTAACTAAATCTACAAAAAAATGTATCTCTGTCAAAGGTGAAACATGTAACTTATCACTTAGGGGCATTTTGTTTAGTATCTCACAACACCCAAAACGCTCCGTCTGCCGTTCCATGCAGCGACCACGGTCATTATGGTCGTGACACAACAATGTCACTAATGACGTCATCATTTTCGATCAGACAGCGCTCACAACGATGGGTCGTCAAGACCTGGGTCATAGTGGAAAAAGGTGCGATTTTCAAATCAATCAATGAATGACATTTGTATATTTCGTCATTAATAACATCAACGCTCCATAATCCGTTCTACTAGAGTTTACGGAGCAAGTGGAACGGAAAAATCGCGGTTGTGAACGTGGTCGTTGTGATCCTCTTGTGGTACGTAGCGTAGCCTTAGCATAAAATCTGTAAAAATGTCTCTATGTTTCAAACGAATAAATTACTTTGACTTTACAATATTCTAGGAGCACCTTTCAGCTGAGGTATTCCCTCTGTGCTACGTGGTGAGGTTGTTTAAGAAATGCTTTATTCAATTCCTTAGCGTCCGGAAACGCGCCTGATGTTGCAAACATCCATAGGCGACGATAAAAGGTTTTCATCAGGGCCGTCTGCCTATTTCAGGCAATAAGAAAACTTATAGTATCAATAATGGCAGGTCGTCGTCGTGCGACTCGTACTTCGAGCCGTGGCAGGCGGAGCTGGCGGACATGCGCCTGCGCCTCTCGCCGCAGGAGCGCGACAGGCATATGTTCAGCGAGGAGGACGACACGCAACAGCAGAACGTTGCGCAACAGGTGAATATAATATTATTAGTCTTAATTAAAAAAAAAATACTCATCGGATTCAAAAGAGGAAATTATATTTTGAAAGTGGGCATATAATGGGGAATATAGAGGATCGGCAGTGGTCTATTGTTTATGGGTGTTAAATAAAATGCATGAAAGAAAGTCCATTTTATTCAACATATTAGATAAGCTTGAAGGACCAAAATAGAGACACAGGAACGGAGGATATCCAAAATGAAGAGATTTTTTTCTCGTATAAATTCGTATAATTCGTTTTTATAATAATTCGTTACGCTTGTTAATTTTGAACCGTTTAGTAATGAAGTATGAAGTGACTTGAAGTTCGTAAGTGACGTTTTATCTGTCACTTCTAATGTGACGCTTACGTATGGAGAATGTTGTGGCAACGATCCACAAGGCCAAAGGTGTTGGAGCCAGTACCGACATTGGCGTATTGTGTCTGAATAGTGGTCTAGTAGTCTCAATTTTGTAATTTTGACATTAATTCATATTACAAGGGACGATATAATGACGTTAATCGCTCGGTAAAAAGCGTAACTCAGGAAGTACTTAATTGACCAGATGACGCCACGGGATTATTCTCAATTTGTCGATAGATAATGTATTTATATATAGCTGTATTAGTAGAAATTGAATTGATAGACATTGTATTTACAGGGCGACTCGTTGTGCTCGACGCCGCCGGAGTCCGGCCTGTGCAGCGTGGAGCCCAGCCCCAGGAGGAACCTGCGCGTCGATATAGAAGCCGCCAACGACATGGCCGAACGGTGAGATTTGGCATTGTTTAAATCTATGTGTTCACGCATATATTTTTATGAACTGGTTTAATGGTTTACATTATTACAGATCTTACAGATTTGAACTAATTGTAATCCTTTTATGATCGTCTTCTTTTGTTCATTTGTTTGTTGGCATACGTTTCTAATTATTGTGGAGAATAGCCTATTGTGCTAACTCATTAGCATCATTAGCCAGGTGTTGCGGATTCTCTTGCATTTGTGAAGTATAAATTGACGGCCTGGTGGAGATAGGGGGTAGTTGCGATATGACTAAGATACGGGCGTGACGTGTCAATATTCAGGAATCTAATAGTGACGGACTTTGCGCGTTGTGTTGAATTGCGACCTTCTGCATTACGTTTGGATTTATTGTGTTCGGTTATATTTGTACCTGCGTTATGTGTTTGCATAGTTCTAATAAACTCTATAATAATTTTAACGGCATTTTAATTCGAGTCCCGCTATTTGTAACAATACTTATTATGTGAAATAAAGAAAGAGAGCTTTATTTCTATGGTATGGTATTCCATCTACATATTTTTAGGGTTTTCCTTGTTCTTTTTCAAAGACGAAGAAGTTATTATTATTTTCGAAGTCTTAAAGTCCAATAGTGATGAAATTAAATTACCTTCATAGACGTCGCGCTGCGCTTGAGGAGCAGCTCTCGCAAATAGGTTACATCGACGGGGAGTCCCCTCGGGCGAGGCCGCCGGCCGAGAAGCGGCACTCGGCGAGGCCCGCCAGCCCCAACCACACCGACATCGCGAAGAGGTGAGGTTTGCACAAGTGCAATTCACATACATAGATACAAGTCGCCTAGATATGGGTGAAGCCTAGATATGGGTGAAGCCTAGATACAGGTGTAGCATAGATATGGGTGAAGCCTAGATACAGGTGAAGCATAGATATGGGTGAAGCCTAGATACAGTTGTAGCATAGATATGGGTGAAGCCTAGATACAGGTGTAGCATAGATATGGGTGAAGCCTAGATACAGGTGTAACCTTAGATATGGATGAAGCCTAGATACAGGTGTAACTTTAGATATCGATGAAGCCTAGATACAGGTGTAGCACAGATATGGGTGAAACCTCTAAATACAGGAGTAACTTAAATACGGATGTGCATAGGCACGGGCTTAGGTTAGATATTAGTGTAGCATCGATATGAGAAAGCAATTTGTTTATGCGTATTTTAGAATAAACACCACCTAGTATAGGTGTTTATGTGCCGATTAAAATAAAATAAAAAATACTTGCTACTACATATATACATTAAATAATAATTAAATTTATACATTAAATAAAGTTATACATAGTGCTTCATAATAAAACAAATGCAGTGAATTCGATTCCAGACTGTGCAAGGATCGCGACAGCCCGATGGCCTCGCAATCTGACTTCCAGGGTACCGTTGCTAACGTCAAAATGAGGTGAGATTGACGCATGTGCGAGACTTATATGCTTTGTTAAACAATTAATAAGAGCTAGTTGATTAATGGTTAATTTTAATATTTCTTATGAATTAATTTATCTCTAACCATTGTTATACTGAAAAGAATAACTAAACAATATGCTAATAAATAATTTGAGAAATGTAATTAATTTTAATACAGATCAAGTATTTTAATTTTTAAAAAAGGTTGAAATCGTCGGGAAAAAACGTGCTAATTGAATCGTTGACGTCATCGAACGCAATATGATAGCGTTGCAGTACATGCATATACGTGTATATTATATATAACGAGGTACACATCATTCTGTGTTGGGTACTTATTTATTACTGATGTAAAATAATACTAACATCAATATATAGACATTGTGATGAATCCTGCACATCGAAATAACCGATGTGTAAGATCCGTCAATTCACCTCAGACAAGCGTGGGAGTATAATTCCCTCCAGTCTCTCGTGCCAAAAAAATAAGGTGACAAAGTCCAATAAAAATGAACATTTATGGGCTGCCATTACATTAACGAATGCATGAAGCGTCTATACTTCATTTCAATGGACTAACCCTAAATCGTAAAAAACCGATTTTTAGTATTTATTAAAAGTTTAGCCGGTTTCATATGGCATTGAAGAAGAATACATAGAATGACAAATGTCAGAAGCGTCAAGATATACTGAAGCTTCAACTGTGCGTTAGTGTGACTTGACCCTAAACTTGACATACGGTTTTTTACGTTTTACCTAAATTCGATTAGACTAGCGTATATTTATAACATTATAATATTTTTTTGAGTTCAAGACTGATTGTTGTTCAATACGTCCCTAAAAGCCTGCAATCACTAACAAGCAATCTATAACACTTACAGAGAACGAAACTCGCCCAGAAAAAGTAAAAATACTACCAGATACAGTGGTATGCATCACCAGACTGACGATAAAACTGTTACCATCAACCGATTAAGCTGGCATGGGAAAGATGGACATTCCACCCTTATTAAAATTGATTGGCCGTTAGAGCATAGTTCGATTAGTAATTTGACTACAAGTACCATAAATTCTAGTCCAATAACTCCGATTACACCAGTCTATGATCCTCTAGAGAGCGATTCAGATGCAAGCGAAATTAATAAACATACTATAAAAATATCTAACTGTCAAAGTTGTGATGAGAAATGTTTGAAATGTGAACTGAAAGCAACAGATTATGAACATGTAACTGAATTGCAAGATAGCTTAGATCATAGCCTAAATTCTGATGTAAGCTATCAAAATTTGAATAGATTATCAGCTGTTTCTACGTCATCAACAGAGCCCACTGATAAGAATAAAGATTTGGATGTTATGAAGTCGTCACACGAAAGCTCGTCAACATTTTCCAATGTCAGTTTGAAGCACAATGATGAATTGTACGAATGCTATAGCTTTACACGACCGAATTATATAAATTTACAATCGTCTAGTAGTAAAAGTTCGCCTGGAAGTCCCTTGAAGAGTCCATTAAAGTCCACGATAAGTATAACGTTTAGATCGCCAACGAAAATTAAAGATTATGAACCAATACTTAATATAGATGATACTCCTTTAGAAAGAGAGTCTGTATATGAAGATGTTGATTTAGATAAGAATCTGTCTATAGTAGAAGAGGCAACGGTACCGGAAAGCGATGCTAGTCTACCAACACAAAATGCTTGTCAACCAGAAAGCTTTAATGATGATCTAATTATATTAGAAACACCAACTCAGACAGATATAGTCGATATAGATGTTTACAGTCAAGTAAAATTTTTCAAACAGAGCATTGAAGAAGTTAATGCCTTACTATTCGAAACTCCTAACGAAACAGAAGACAGACATTATGAAAATGTAAATTTTGAAATACACAACGATTATGAAAATATTAATGTAGATACGCTTAAAATCTGTGATAAAGAACTTGAAATAACCGAACCGGTTGACAATTTTAATGCTGCCGAGAGCAAAGTTGAAAAAGAAAATGGAAATGTCATTGAAAAAGCTAATTTGAATGTTAGAGAATTGGCAATACGTTTTGAAAGTCCAACAGAACAAAAAGGACCGTTTACGTTTGAGAAATTCAAAGCGGAGATTAAATATCCTTCTCTTGAGCGTAAAGAAGAAGATAAAGTGACTATAGAAATACGAAAGAAGGACAATAAACCACCGCCGGTTTCTCCTAAGACCCATAAACTGTCAAAAAATTCTTGCAATGCCAGATCTTTAGATGAAAATGCGTTTGTTAAAGAGTTTGGTAACGAAAAGACGTACGCAAACAGACGGAAAAGTCTAGAAGTTAAAGATGTAAAGCGTCAAAGTAAATTTCTACCAGACCTTAACTTAAATACAGAAGAAAACGAACAAAGGGAAAGTATAACACCGACAACGGAGAACAAAATTTCTTTAATCCAAAGATTCAATGAAAAACGACCGCCAGATATAAAACATTTGCTAAACTTCGACACAGAAAAGAAGTTAAGCAGAGAACGAATAGAGAAATATAAGGAAGAACGGAGAATATTCTTTAGGGAAAAGTATAGTTCTCATTCGTTCCGAAGTAATCCGGAGCAATTGACGAGGGCTAAGATCAAAAAGGAAGAGATAAGGGAAAACTTGGACCAACCAAAGTTCGAAAGAAGAAATACCGTAGATTTAGGACAAAGAATGAGATTCTCCTTAGCAAAGAGTGCTAATAATCTCGACAGTATACCATCTCCATCATCTAGAGATGACATTGTAGATGATATAAATGGTGAAGCTACTAAACACGATGCAGATGATAGGTATGTACCGTTTGATGCGTTTGTATTCTTTTGTATTGAATTGGTTTTTAATGTTGTCGAAATTTTAATTAATATTTTCTAAAAATCATTTCACCTTTTTAATTTATAACAAGCTCACTAATTAACTTTTTTAATTAATAACTTAGAACATTCTTTAATTATCATTTCAATATTAAAAAATAATTTTAGACATGCATTTATTCTAGGTTTTTAACATATATGTCCTTTTAGATAATTTTATGGTTGGAGATAAAAACTATTCGGTGTGTAACATCCCCGGTATGCCTGCTACATGTAGCAAAATAAGAATCACTAGTAATAAGAATTTACTTTCTCAGTATTCTACATAATTTCAATCCAAAGGAGAAAATACATATCAAATCATTTAATTGATTAAACATGGTAAATAAAACATAAGATTACAATATGTTATTTGATGTTTCACACATTTGATTTATGTATTAATTAGTTTTTTCAAAATTACACCACTGTATTCCGCGGGAGCTCTAAAATTTTCGGGGATAAGGAATATAAACTTTAATCGATAGCTCACATACAGAATAATTCATTTACCGTAAAGTAGAAAAAAGCAAACATAAGAACTTTCATATTATAGTTATTTTAGCCCACAGCCTTCTAGGAGATTTCATTCAAGTTACCTCTAGTCACATATCCTACGCAGTCTCTTGAATATTTCACTACGAAATTTGTATCTCTATTGTCGAGTTAAGTTTTGCTATTCAAAACTTTCACTGAGTGAATAAATTCACCCGAGTGTGCAAAATTAATTGTTTTGCACAGAGTGAGAAAATTTCACTTATTCACTGACTCACATAGCACACTAAATAGCGCCTTTTGAACTAGCGAGTTAAATACAGACTACATTAGCAAATGGTTAAACATGTCATTTAAATTTCAAAATAATTATTTTCAGGAAAGAAAAAGTCTCGCCATCTTACAACATACGCGATATGACGGCAATGTTCGAGCAAAAATCTCAAGGCAACACAAATGCGGGTTGACGTATGATATATTTTTAAATAAGCTTAAAATTTTGTTATTGAAATGTGGATTATATCTAATAATCAGTGATCAAAATAGGTGAGTTGATAATAAAATATAATAATGGAGTTGTTACCATCGTCATACCAGCAGCAATATTGTAATAACTCCATATTTATATCATCCTATTACGGTCTCTGGTAATAAATATTCAGTAATCTTTATTATAAAGGCTAAAATTATTTGGTTCGAGTGATGTAAAGCTATAAACAAATATATAAAATATTTATATTATGTAATGTTGGCTGGTGTAATAATATAAATTAAATTAAATACTCTTAAAAGCATTTTTAGCAGTTAATATCGCTTCAAACATCATCATGTTTCACATCAATATCGTCAATCCGATCAATACAATTTTCGTCTACAACTTTGTTTAAAATGGTGGTCGAATGGATGTTTATAACAAGTTAAAACTGTACCCTGTATTAATGGTATACATGTGTGATCTGATAAGTAATAATGAAACAAGATATATACTTAAACTTGACGAATGACTGCAGAGCAGTTAGGATTATCGAAAATGAAATCATTACGATATCTCAAGAACTATGATACTACTATATCTATAGACTTGAAATTTGGCGTGGACTTTCCTTTCGCCAAATAGAGGTCAGCTAAGAACGGATTTTACGGCAAGCGAAACGGCGGGTATCAGCTAGTAATATTATAAAGAAGTAAGTCGGAGTAATATACGGTACGACTGATCCGATTTCGAAATTTTTCTACCATTGGAAAGCTACATTATTTCCGAATGATATAGGCTATATTTGATTGTGATTATAAATATAAAAAAAACTGTCAAATATGTTACAGTAATAACGTCTCACGCAAGAATTACATCCTCGTACGAGCACTGCGAGTGCTTTAAAGGTGACAAAGTTTAATTAAACCTTGTTATGCGTGCGTGAGTGCATGTGTATATTTTAATGACGCCCAGCGAAGTGGGCACGGGTCAGCTAGTTAAATTATATATTTGAATCACGAATTAATCCAATATCGCTAATTTTCATCGATTATGTCGTGCCAATTGGTTAAATTCACGTAAATTCGGCGGTGTTTTAATACGATACTTGAGCAAGCTGTGTTTCATGGTTTTCCCAGATATGTACCTCCGAAATGGGCGTAATGAGATATTTAGGTCTCAATAACGTAGACAACGCAACAGCTCGCTTAGTAGTCTTTCAAGATAACTAAAACTATATAAACCTTATTAAAAATCACACATCCAAATCATTTTATTTATGACGTGTAAGCGTTTAATTACGTGAAAGCGTGTTGGAAAGCGATGAGTATATTATGGTCGAATAATTTACTAGGTTGTAACTAGTTTAACATAAAACTTTAATAAATTACTTTGCTTTAAATACAGTGATAACCATATTGATTTGATCTTACCTTAATAATCAAAGACATGGATGGTACTATTTTTTAAGGAAAAATAAAGCAAAATTATGAATGAGAACCACTTGTTTCTGTTAAGTTGTTCATCGAAAATAATAGAAAATCGGTTTTTTTATTTCACTCACACTCGTGTATGCTGTATATTCAGCAAAGCAGACTCGCTATTATTTAATCACGGTTTCTATAACTTTTGATATTATTATGAAGAGGTCCAGTAGCAACCAATGTTACATTTCGGAAGGTAATCTTCCTACCTTCAAAATATACATCACTCTAAGCCAAATGTTTTATGTTAAGTTATATGTAAGTTGTTAATATTCTTTGTTTTAAAAGTGAATTAATCTCGTCGAGTCGTGAATAATTTGAATTCTCGTTTGAGTATTTGTGAATATGTTGTGCCTCAAGAAAAGTAATTTTATGTACAGATTAATAACGAATAAATATAAAAAAGTAACAAATACACTTGTTTGACAGTGACGATGTCTCAGCAAACGAAACAAGAAAAGTCTGAAAATAACTATGATAATTTACTCTAAGTAACCTGTATCTAAAATTATTTTAATTGATTTGTTTATTTTAGAATAAGTTGTTTTAATTTATTTAATTGTTAGTTATAAAAATATCTTATTTATTTATTGAGAAAATAATCGCGTAAAAGCCAACCTGTATAAATACTTTTTGATAGGACAATTAGGGCTTTGTTTTGATCACATCAAAGGCTTGTCAGTGATATGAAACACTTTAATATACTCTTCAATCTACATCATGTTCATGGGGATGTCGTCAATCTAAATCAAGTTCTCATCAGTGTATCATCATCCTGGTGCCAGATTATCCTTAACCCAAACAATCCTACGTGGTGTGTCGTATTTCGATAAATAAATAAGTGGTTGATATCATCACGTTTTTAATAACACAAAGTCGTTAAGTATTATTTTTCTGTATCTCTCTCTTAATTTTTTTGTATTATAATTAATTATTTAATTTTGTTATTTTTTCATTGTAATTTAGGAATTTGGTTTAAATAATATTAATATGTACGTAAACAAATATTTGTTGTTTATTATAAGAATCTCATTTTTGTTATATAAGATTATAATATGTGTAACAAATAATATTTAATAATTAAAACAAAATAATTCTTGGCAAATTCAAGAACTGGCTACTGACGGGGAGATTAAAATGAATTTTCTTTCAAAATAATCGTTACAGGTTTGAGACCATGACAACTAGAGCAGTCTATCTGCAAAAATAAAACGTACTACTTCTATTAGGCAACTATGACATTTTTACTCCGGCCTATTTTTGAGAAAATGCCTAGTATCATTATGCTTATAGCTTGTGGAAATAATAATAAAAAACATTGTGGTATTTCTATAGACCAAAACAGTAATATATTGTGTTTTGATTACTCCCCTTTTAGTTGGCATTAATTAACGGATTTATCATTAACAAAACTAAATTTTAACGCTCAGTTCGTATTTCTTAATTTTTTATTATAATGTTGAGGCATTAGTAAACTTGAAAATGTTTGTTCAAAAAGCGCTTAAATCGGTTGAAATGTAATTTCTGGATTTGATATTTCTAATAGAAGTGTACTGACATTATTAAGATTGTATCAAGGTGGTTTGATCACTTTTATGTAAAAGTTGTCATTATCAGTCATCAAGATTACATCAAGAAAACTTGTCATGGAGCGAAACTTTATTTGAAAATGGAACTTGATTAAGGTAGGTGCGATGTTAAAAAGCTTTCTGTAAAATAACAGCAATATCTTATAGATGATTGTAAATATATCCAATGTTTACTACACATGTATAAACCTAACTATATGTAATAAATAGAGATGAATATTTTAATATATTTGGTTTATAATCAGGAAAACGGATTTTTTTTCTTACTGTCGGGGCTCTCTTGAATAGTTGCTATTTTACAGATAGTTTTTTTTATTAGCACCCGTTGAAGTGGTTTACTTTAAAATGATATTTTGAATCAATAATAATTGAAGGACGTTGGTTGGTATATAATAATAGCCTAAACCGTATTTTATTAATAATCGTATATTGCATATTATAGTCATCATTCTTACATCAAGCTACATTCAAGCCTGCTGTCATGCAGCGAAACTTGAATTTAATTGGAACATGATCAAGTGATCTACTTTAAATTGATATTCTAAATCTATATATTATTATAATTCAAGGATTTTCTCGTATAAAAGCCTAAACAGTTTTTAATATTAAGCAGTGTGTCATGTGAAATATCTACCTATTAGGATTGGAAGAAGTGCACTAGCAATGACAATCGCTCAGTAACGAACGTAACAGTAAAAACGCTCCTACAACCTTGTATTTCTAGAAGACGCCACAAAGCATTCCTTTATAGCGTTTTAATACAAGCCGGGTTACTATCTCTTACTATCCATTCGTTTGTATTATCAGTAGTAAAATTGACATTATATACGTTTAGTCACAAAACGACATAAGCCAAAATTGAAGACTGCAGATTTTGTAATACATTGCGTGTATTGGCTAAAGTATGTCCCCTTAACAACCTTGAGTTGTGTAACGGCATTAGTGACAAGGTTCCAGTCTCCCTTAAGAGAGCACAGCGCATTTGTAGCACCTTTGGTGTTGCAAATGTCCATAGGCGATGGTTACCATCGCTTTCCATCAAGTGGGCCGTCTGCCTGTCTGCTGAACTTCTGCAATAAAAATATTACTTTTCTGCAATTCCTATTAATTAAAAAGTGAGGAGCGATAGCGCATTTCGTTCGATTTCACTAGAGTTGATGTTTTCTTATTTTTTTATGCAACACGCGTTTTATTAAGATCTTCAAACTCTAAATTGACTGGCTTTTTTTTATTAAAACTGTAATTAGTTTTATCGGATTTATCTCAAATTTTCTACCAAGTAGTAAAGCACAATATTTATAGTAAGATACAGAAATTCGACAATAGGAAAACACCTTTCTTGTGTTGAATAACATTATTTTATTCACTAAATAGGTCAAAACTTGAATTTATCTAAATTAAAAAAGTCACATCTTAAATTAAGATTTTAAAAAATACCAGTCTGATTTTGGAATAACATGATCTAAATGATAAAACATTCGTTGAAAGTCAAGTGGTGTTTTTCTACATCAAAGCGCAAGAGAGCAAAGACTTCTAGGGTCCTCTGGGAATAGCTTAGGAGTGTAATTATTAAGGTTGTTACTTTTTGACTGTGTGATGGTTATTCCTAGTATTCTATATTTTTTCTTGTTTTCGATCAATGGTAAAATAAAAGAAAAGATTAAGATACAGAAACCCGCCATCAAAGTTCTAATGTTACTAGGCGTTTCACATGGCAACACCGAGAACCGTTTATATTGCCATAAAATAAATATAATTAATAAAAAATATTGCATTTACTACAGCTAATATATTTTTTATAAAAAATATTTAATACGTAATATAGATTTAGATGCTCTTATGAGAATATATAAAATTGGACTATATAGCTTAAATTTTCAAATACTAAGAATGTTAGTTAAATGAACATTAATCTTCCAAAGTCTTCATGAATATACTATGCCTTTCGAATTATTAGAAAAACTTATATATAATCGGTGTTAAAAATTCAAATTATTATACCTCGGTGATTTCTCAATTAATAGAAAAAAAATGATTACAAAGTAAAATACCCTATGGTACAAAACTGTCTTTACATTTGTAGTAGGAAAGAACGATGACAGCGCCACGGCTAAAGTGAAACATACTTTAGGCTGTTTAGTCTATGACCTTTGCCAATTTTGCATGTAAATTAAATAGGTTTTCGCGTATACCCTATAAATATGGAGAGAACCACAACTCACCAATGTTTACACTTACACTTGTCAAAATTACTACAGGTCATGCATAGCCAGTTCCTATATCTTACCGTTAATTTGCCTTGCCACTTCAAGTTAAAATTTGAAATAACTATGGAGCTTGTATGGACAATTAATTTCAAATTTCTACTAACGGTAAGTAAGGCAAGGGAATGAATAGTAAAATATGGGAACAGGCCGTTAATTTATTACTCTTACTACCATAATTACTACAGTTCGCAGTGTTTGTTATATTTACTACTAAAATATAATAATACATTTCTTTTAAAGCAGTGAAAATCTATCTATCTATCCTATTGCCACGACTATTTTTCAATGCCAAATCTATATAATACCACTACGATCGAAGCAGTTTCCTTTTAATCGTGCTTTGAAGTTTTAACACCGGTTATATAAACCAGTTACTATGAGGCTTTTATAACAATATTTTATAGTAATCGACTATTTTAAATACGTTCGTTATAGCGTGAAAAGATAATACTAGAAATTACAATCGCCTAGTGAATCTACATTTCCAGAGGGAGCCACATGCATTTCTTTTGCTTTTTTATATAGTTAGTAATTATATGTATTATGTGATACTTATGTATCCTATTTCCATGCATTTAATTTGCATACCACCGTCATTCACTGGATGCCTTTCACACACTCCACAGCCCGGGTTGTCTGTAAAAGATGGTTTTAAAGCGATAAAACCGCCCTTTGTTCCTGCCTTCACATGAAATGACTGTCAATAATTTACTATATGTGTTTGTGGTGAACAATAAGAAAAATTATAAAACTACGTTGTAACGGGTTTTAAGCGTGTTAATTTATTTGATTTTGGTTATTCAGACGTTTCGGCCGCTTCAGTCAGTGAAAGTTTAACATGTATACAAGTCGCGAAAATTCAACAAAATATAATAAGAAAAAATACTCTACTTTAAGTAAGATTTTCCCGATAGACCTATCTCATATTGAAGGCTGTCAACACGTTGGCTTCGCCTCTGGTATTGCAGTTTTCTATAGACGACGGTGTGTAGTAAAAAGTTGCTTGCTATTAAACGCAATAAAATTTGTGTCGCCATTGGTTTTAAAAACGATTTTTCAGGGTTGGTTTTGACTGGGCGAGTGTGATTTCTGGTCTTTTTTATGACTATACCAGTTATTATTAAGGCCAGGTTTCCTATATCTGACTATCCATTCTTATACCTCTTAGTACTCATTAGAAGACAAATTCAATACGAGTAATCTCGATTTGCCAAAAGAATGGATAGTAACAGAAAAGAAGCCCGGCGCAAAGGAATCCCTTTTAAAATGTTTAATGTTTGTAAAATTGTATACTAGAAATGTTTGTAATGATGTTGTAACTTATTTACGCGTGTATGTTTGTATGACTGTGTTTGAGTTGTAATTGTTTCGATGACACAATGTTACAATATAATCTAACATTATTTACATGTAAGAAACTAACGTTATAATCGCATCGTGCTTAAAATATCATCATAGAAATTACAATTTTAATTGCTGTAATAAATAATAAATGCGCTACTTGATTTCTTTAAACTTATGACGTCATAAATATCGTACTCGTACAAAATCTATGAGGCTGCATTATTTTGTAACAAGATAAATACTATCGTAGTTGGTTTGTTTTTTCAACCTCTATATCAGGACATAGGTTTTCTATAGTAGACTGGTAAACAAGTGCCTTTTGTATCAACTTTTTCAGCAGTCTCTGAAAATTATAAATGACGTGTCATTCGATTCGGAATGGCATCTAGATGATTTTTGAAAAAAATGAAGTTCCGCTTGCAAAAATTGTAGAAGTTATTAACAATTAACTTAAAAAAGTTTAGTTTTTTGTAAATATCTCAAAAAGTAATAAGATTTTTCAAATTTTAAAAAAGATTCGAAAAGAGTTCAAAAATAAACATTTTATAATTTTTCCAACGGGGTTCTATTCTAAAGCCTTTCAAGAATTGCTCCAAGAAAGGAAAAAAATCTTAAATTTATAGTTTAAAAATATCACACTTGCAATGTTCATGTTCAAGCAAATTTTTTTTATTAATTAACTATTGAATAACTAAATGAAAATTTTTTCAAGCAGATTCTTGTTCATTCATCTATTCAGTTAGTGCCTGAATTTTTTCAATTTTTTATTTTCATATTTAGTATGTTTAAATAATATTTATTCATTAAAGGGCCGATGTGGGTGTGGCTTGCGTAAGCGATAGTACCCGTTTTCGGCCGTATTTTCATCCCTCTGGGAAAATTATAAATATTGATCTTACAGTTTCGGGAGTCGAGATTTTTTTAGGAAATTTCCTCCTCTTTTCTAAAAATCTTTATTACTTTTTGAGATATTTGTAAAAAACTTAACCCCCTTTTTTTAGTTAATTGTTAATAACAAGCGGAACTTCATTTTTTTCAAAAATTATCTAGATGCCATTCCGAATCGAATGACACCTCATTTATAATTTTCGGAGACTGCTGAAAAAAGTTGGTCCTAAAGGCACTTGTTTACTAGTCTATAGTTAGGATCCAGCCTCCCCCCTTTTAGGAGAATAGATGGATAGATACTAGCAACGCTTGACCAAACGGATTCGCGGATTTCATTCGTAACACAGAAGTAGGAGAATACTACCAGGGTGAATCAAAAAGTCGTCAGAAGTGCATATATATATATATATATATATATATATATATATTCTCCCAAAAAGGTTTTATATATATATATATATATATATATATATATATATATATATATTTTTTTAACCTTTTTGGGAGAAGTTCAATATTCAAATTAAAGTGTTAATATTTATGCCAACTATCACTTGTATTTGTCAGTTAGTTCGCACGTAATAAATTGTTTTGTGTAACGAGTTGCTAAAAACGCAAAATTATGGATAAAAGTGAGTTACGTGTGGTGATAAAATATCTCGGCCTGAATTTGAATGAAATGAAATGATTTTTTTTCTGATATTCAGCAGAAATTAAGGGGATGATGATATACCTATTCAACGGTTGCGTACTGGGTGGCTGAATTTAAAAGTGGTAGATGTAGCGGTAAAAATGACCCGCATTCTGGGCGGTCTTCAACCTCCGTTACGGAAGAAAAAGAGTTTTAAAATTGGATAAGTGACACAATCTACAACAAATTATCATTACAGTTTAAATACTAATTAATACGCTATCTGACTCCTTAAACATCTTTATGGTAACTTGATATTCTTGTACAAAATCTAGGCGGATTCATACGATAGTTGTCGTGAACGGGGAATATCTTGATAGACTACTATTTTCATTCCTAGTTTTTTTCTTCCATAGTCTTTAAATTAAATTAAACTCAAACATAGTCATACTAAAAGTGCGTTTTTATATGAAAAAAAAATCGAGCTTTAAGCATCTATTACTTAAAGAGTTGTGCTAGATATCATATTTAACATTATTGATACTTGAAGAATTTGGTGGTTTTGATGTTCTGTTATTCATCTTTCTTTTTTACATTCAAGAATACCTGTTTGTGAAGCCCCCTCCAATGTTTTCTATATGTATATTTAAGCTAGGTGTTCCTAGTATTTGTCTTGTTAGTTATTTAATATTAAAGTTACAATTTGAACCTAGAAAGCTTGCGAATAGATTAGAATACTCTTGTATGGTTTTGTAAACAAGTAGTCGTAGTTTGAAGACGGATTACGCATTTCTATTGGTATAAAATTCAAATTTACAATGTTTCTAGGATATTGATTGTTTTCAAGCTAGAATTTTGTATATATTGAAAATTGAGATTTTATAATGAAATGTGCCTTTTCCAGCAGCCACAAAAGTCCCTCGTTTGGCGTCCGTCTAAGACCTACACTTGAATAAGCATTCTGTTACTTGGGTCAGACTACAGCATGCTATTTGCTTGAAGATTATTTTAAAATTTGAATATTCATGAACATTGGTATAGGTACTGTATATACAATTCATACAAAGTCAATACTAAGTAAGAAAGTGAATTTTGGTAATTGGCGAATATTCAAACCACAAAATACTTGATTTGTCAATATTGTTGAGGAATATCCGTAGCCTTGTATTTATTGACTTGTAATATCGTCAGTCGGAGTTATGTAACCGCTTGTAGAAGTAGTCACGAGAAAGGAATATTGTACACAATAAAAGTATTATGAAATTATTTTGTTCTTTTTTCTCAAGATCTGACTAACGATCAATATATCGCACACGCTGCCCTATGCCCTATTTGGAAAAATTAATTACATAGTTAACGATTTGTTTCTATACTAGGGCCAAAGAGACGAGATACAAAAGGTCATTCACCTAAAAACTACTGTGGAGATGACAATCTATTATCTATCTCTTTCCATCTCGTGTATTTGTCGTAATTTGTCTGTCTTTGTCGTAAGATCAAGACGGGTTCGCCAACATTCGGGCGCCATTTTATAGTAAGAGTTACTGTTTTTAGTTCATTCCGTTTCGGAACGCGCTCGTGGTGATTCTTGTTATTTGTAGAAGTTTTGTTATTTTTCGTTGTTTATTTAATTATTGTTAGATTGTTGTTGTTGAATATTGTTTGTTGTTATTAAGAGTGGTTAATGATGGAGCCGCAACCAAGTACTTCGAGAGATAAATCAACAGATTTTAGTTCTCCAGAAAAGAAACGCCCAAAGGTATGTACAGGAAATATTTTACCATTGCATTGATATTTGGATTTTAGCTGATAGATATTAAATACAGTATACTTTAAAGTTATTTAAAAAAACAATAACTGTAAAAATAAAACTTTTTTAATTTATTAAAAATGCACGTGAATAAAGTATATCATTTTAATTTAATTTTCAATTTCAGGTGACTAGTTTTACGGTAAATGAAAAAAATATGGTTATTAACACCTATAAATATGTTAAAGAAACTGGGCCTAAGGATAAATACCCCTACAAAAAAGAGATGGCGCAGAAAACAGCTAGTATTTTAGGTATCGGCGTTGCATCAGTATATAGAATCCTCAAGGACTATAAAGAACACGGCGAAATTTCTCCTCCTGTCACCACCAAACTTGACCAACGTTTAGTGACAAAATCGATGATTTTACTAAATCAGTCATACGCAAAAAAGTACATGCTTTCTTTATTAAAGGCGAACTACCTACAGTGGAAAAAGTACTTTCAGGTATTAATGAAGACGATACACTACCAAATTTCAAAAGGACTACTTTCCAAAAAATATTAAAACATTTAAAGTTTAAGTATATCAAGAGGCAAAGAAATAATGCACTGATTGATAGAGATGATATTGTATTGTGGCGACGAAAATATTTACATAAAATAAAGAAGTACAGAGAGGAGAATCGGCGTATTTTTTATATGGATGAAACATGGGTGAACGCAGGTTAGTAATTTTAAGTTTAAAAAAAATACACTTGAGCGCACAGAGTTTCTATCTTCAGTAGGGGAGGGGGGGGGGTTATTATCCTTTAACGCATAATCAAAACTAAGTATTTCTGACTGAAAGATTGTGTAAGATTATTATTTGTAGTATTGCCTATGTTTTATTGTATCCTGTATGTTATTTTCAGGTCGCACTGTTAATAAAACCTGGGTTGACACCGAAATAAAATCAAAACGGCGAGCGTTTTTAGAAGGTCTTAGTACAGGTGCGAAGAATCCTACCTCAAAGGGCCGGCGACTAATCGTAGTGCACATTGGAAACGAGGATGGTTTTGTGGAAGACGGTAGCTGGGTGTTTGAATCCAAAGGCACCGGTGATTATCACGAATCAATGGATGCTGCACATTTTGAAAACTGGTTTGAGAAGATATTGCCCAAGTTAGGCGAGAATGCAGGTGTCGTCATGGATAACGCGCCTTACCACTCTAGGCGACAGGAAAAAACACCCAGCTCAACATGGTTGAAGGCTAACATTCAGCAGTGGCTTAGTAACAAAAATATCAGTTTCGATGAAAAGGAACTAAAAATACAATTATTAAATAGAGTAAAAATGGTGAAGAACCAATATCAATTATATGTCGTAGACGAATTGGCAAAGAAATATGGCGTCGAAGTACTAAGACTCCCTCCCTATCATTGTGAATTAAACCCAATTGAGTTGATTTGGGCTGATGTAAAGGGGCACGTAGCTAGAAACAATACTACGTTTCAATTTGCAAAAGTAAAGGCACTATTAAGTGAGGGTATGGCGAAAGTCACGCCTGATCGGTGGAAGAAATGCGTGGAGCACGTTCATAAAGAAGAAGAGAAGTTTTTCAAACTTGATTTTATTGTAGATGACGTGATGGATAAATTTATTATACATGTTACAGATTCTGATTCTACAGACTCAGAACAATCGGCGTCAGACTGAATAAACAATGATTTCTTTAAAAAAATGTTTCACTTTTATCCTTATTTCCATAAACATTATTATTATTCTCATTTCAACTCAATTTCTTTATATTAATTGTTACCTTTTTAGAATAACATATTAATAAATAAATTGTCTACTAAAATATACAACTTTCAAAAAGTTACGCACCCCTGTATTTTCTAATGACCTTGCATTGGTTTTGTTTACATTTGGTATCGCTTCTCGTTGGCCCTAGTATACACGATTGTGTGAGCATCTATATGCCGTTTATTATTTGACATGAAGATGCTATAATCTTCCCGACTTTCATTCATATACAAGAGTAGTTTTTGAGTAAAAATACTGACATACAAAAACAAACGGACGGAAATGCCGATTTATATGGGTTTCGTTGTACTAAAATGGCTACGAAATAAAATAATACCTGAAACGCTCTATTTTTCCTTGGTTCTTTTATTACCTGGATGGCGTATGCGGTATGTCATATATAGTTGTTACGAGCACGACATTTCTTGGTTCTAGCCCTTAGGAACCTGCAGGCAGCAAGTTGTTTTTGTTCCACTTTGTTTGCCCAATGTATAATAAAAATGTATAGTAAATAAAAACTAACTTGTAGACACACCTGCACATAACATTATTTTGTGAATTAAATTATTCTATTTTTGAACAATCTTCATCTGGGTAAAGGCTTTTTCCATTTGCTTCCAGTCTACGACTACTACAAGCCACCTTGGACCCGCAGCTTTTGCATGTATCGCTCAAAAATACAAGCCACACAAACAAAAGGGCATGTAAAATAACACTCACTATATAAAAAGCACTTTATTTACACTGATTACAATAATTCAAAACTTATAATCTTATTTAAAATTTCGTTCGTTTGACAACTTTAAAAATCGCACCGTCTATTATCATAACAAGATTACACTGGTGGACATAGGCTGTTCCAAGTTTGCGTTACACATCCTAATCCTTCACTTTCCTCATCTAGACCCTGCCGGCGACAACCGAGGTCATTGGTCCTTGGGCCGAATAGTCAATGTTTGCTAAACGCGGTATCCAATTCAGGACTCCAGGCAGCAGTCCTGCAACAGACTACCGTTCCACTACCCGGATTTCATTCATAATAACACCATAAACTCAAGTCGAGTCCCATTATCAATGTCCATGTCTCGATGATATGACGGACTACTCCGAGAATTGCCTTCGCAGTTAAGTATATTTAAAAAAGAGTATGAAAATTATATCTACGTTTTAATTTCCAGTGAAAAATACAAGCTAAAAATTGTATAGCAAATTAACATAAAGCAAAAATTCTACAAAACCCTGCAAATCTTTCTTTTAACCTGGTTAAAAATGTAAATGCGTTCTTACTAAATACTTAAACTAAGTTAAATGAATACGTTACAATTTCGACCATTATTTTTCATTTGGACTTAGTGAAAACTACACTAACGGATGTAATTAATTATATGACGTAAATATTTTCACGCATAAAGGAATGATATGAGGATGCTAAGTACCAAAAACTAAAGATATTTGCCAGACCAAAATTTAAAATAAAAAAGAAGAGTACTATTGAAGGTAATAGCTCTCTCCCAGTGTAATCTAGCAAACAAAGTAAGTCCGTTACAATAGTAGTTAAAATCACACAACCCTTTTAGTTTCATAGCAAATTTTTTAAAATATTTACCAATTAATAATTTACACAACTTAACCAATTATTTTAATTTTGTTCATTAGCACCTTATTTCACATATTTTGCAACTGCATCTTAAATTTTTTACATAATAATTCACAAAGTATAAAACGTGCTTAAAATTATGATTGTTATCTCATTATAAATAAAAATAAATAATTAGTGCATTACATCGACATAAAAATATTTACAGACTTATCTTATATTGACTTTTGGTAAACTTACATTGCATCTACATATAAATCATAGCCAATAAAAAAATGAATGAATTTTGTCAAGATGAATATGATTTGTGTTATGACAGTTGATATATGGTAGGTTCCTAATCTTACTTATTCATTCCCTTGTATTACCATCAGTTGAATTTTAACGTTGCTCGTATGGTGCTTATGTCAAATTTTAACTAGTAAGGCAAATTAACGGTCAGTTCCTAAACCAGCCAAGAATAGTAAGAGGAAAATCCTCGTAGTACGCGTCCGTTAATATACCTCGAAGGCTTCTGTGATAAACGACCACTGTTTCCGTTCATTCATTGTGGAACTATAGAATATTTTTGTAAAGACCTTGACGATCTAGATAGCCATAAATCTTTAATATTTTTTTAAAACTATTTTTTCTGTGTACACCCTCCCTGATTTTCAACTCAGGTTAGTACTTTAAAATATTAAATAATAGTCATATAATTATCGTAAGTCAATCAATCCGAAATATCCATATCGCAATAACCACTTCACTGCCCTTATTCAAAAGTATTTTACATTAACCACATATTTTTAGAATTACATACTTTAGAAGCAAACATTTTGCCATATATTGACTAAAATAAAAAAAACTGATATTGTTTATACAGACATGTGGCAATACATCAATTGCTTACATAATAGCGCCATCCCTAATTTTTATAACAATTTAATGTCACTATTATGTAGCAGCATAGATAAAACACATTCAGCAAATTCATTAATCCAGACACAGACACAGCGGACATGCAGACAGACAGATCAGTGGACGGACATGACACAATTTTATATGAGTTCGTTTCTTTTGGCAGAAATAGCTAGAAAACCTTGAAAGTACATATCATCCTGACCAGATGATTTGAGGAATAAGGATAAGCCAGGTAAAAGCAAATTAGAAAACCATAATGTCTTCCCGCCTTTTGCTAGATAAATTATCGTCTATGGTCAAATACATGTTAAACGAGAAAAACATGGCGGTCGAAGACAAAAAGTGCCAAACATCGTGCGAATCATACAACTGAAGTAACGAACACTGTCTGTTGTTCTGGCGAGATTGGGCCGGAGTCAGCTGAAACAGGACCAATGTCATAAATGTCAATTTTATTATAAATAATAAACAAACAATTTTAATTACAAAATACAGAATCTATATTTAAAAAAAACCTTTATTTTCTTATAACGCAATACAAAAGATAGTAAAACACAGATTGTTTGCAAATATTTAAGCATAGAAGAAAAATAGCAAGAATATAAATGATTTACTGAAAACACAACAATGTCATCTGTGACGTAGCAAGTAAATATTTCGTACATATAATTAACTAGAGTTACTTACAGCCCAGTTGGTGCTTTGGTCCAAATAGAAGTAACTCGATCCAAACCAGTTTGCATATGTCAATACAATGAACACCCAACTGTAAAATAAATACCAAAATCAATGTTTTCGTAGTGGCGATAAAAATTATTTGTTTTCATTACTTGGCTATGGAACCATACAAATCATTTAAAGTAAAACAATCGAACAAAAATGTCCCCCCCTGCTGGGGCCTCCTAATTTTTCAAAGGCTCAAAAGATTTTGTTCAAAACTAATTCTCGTTTGAAAGTAATATTTAAGCTACAACCTTTATTTCTTTGAGAATATTCCTTGTCATAGTGTACCTATAAGTTAGAGAGTGGCACAAAATTTTACAGCGTCATATATACAATACTTTCCTTTCAAATTTCAGCAAATTAAATCAAACAATTTTTGAGTAACATATCAGTGATATAAATAGCCTTTTTGTTATTTGGGTAAGGTGGGCCTAAAAAAAGTCGTGATAGCGTAATGGCTAGGCCACGCATCCCAAACTAAGAGGGCGCGGGTTCGAATCCTAGCCGGAACGCATGCGACACTTAAACAGTTTTCTGACCTAATGTGTATATTGTTAAAATTACCAAGTGCTAACATCGGTGACGAAACCTACACATCGAGATAACCGATGAGTGAAATCCTCCAAGCCGCCTTGGACAAACGTGGTGGGTATAGCACGTTTATGGACTGTTATTGTTTATTTTATTATCCAAAAAAGAAATGATTTAACAATACATACCTATACCATCGAATGGACTCTCTATGTAGTAATTTCATGACTATGTAGAATAATGTGTAGAGAAATAGGTTACTCATTAGAACCAAAAGGAGATGCGATGCGAAGTCACGGCTGTGCTGAGACACCCTGGATGGGAAAAATCCAGCCGTAAATATAATAAAAGTATTTTTTACATTTTATAACATTTGTTATATTAATAATAATTAAATTTTACTCACCCGTATGCCGCGATGGCCCAGTTGGACAAATTGGCGATGATGAGAAGCACACATCGACCGCAGTAGGTCGGCGTAATCGCCACCAGGGGGCGCGAGATGAGCTCTCTCATCGCCCGATACACGACGCCACCGTCTGGATGAGAAAGCATCATCGGAACATGAGAAAATACTTGATATTAAAAAAAGTTAACGAATAGTATTTGGAATGATTCAGTATTATGAGGTTTACTAAGGTAGTATTATTCCCGCGACTTGGTACGCAGAACTACTCACAACTATAGTATTATTTTGGTCAATTCGAACAATATCTTTATAGGTTTCATTAAAATCTGTTCAGTAATTTTCATGTTAGAGTAGCAAACAAACTTCCTAATTTATAATAATAATAATATAATATAACTCACCAAGTCTAAACCTGCCCATATAATATATCTGGAATGTCATTATTAGACATGTAATAAGATGGAGGGCAGTGAACGCTATCCAAAAGTAAAAATTGGCATTCAAAACGCCAACCAGACCTGAAAAAATATTTCGACTTCAATCTCAACAATTATAATAAATCGATAGACAAAGACTGTAGAAGTATATCCCCAAGTTAGAAAGTATAGTAGTAGAAAGTTATGCTTGTGGTATGTGTAATACACAACAGATGGCTCTGGTATTGATCATAGACAACGAGACCATACTAAATAACGGAAACATTGTTTACGGAATTTATTGTCAAAAAATGAACCACGACCTGTGTCGCAGTGAACTAGGTGACACTAGGTACACTCAAACATGAATTATAAATATTTAAGTTATATATTTTTGTATAATTGGGTAAGATAGTAAATAAGTAGATACACACATGAAACACTGACATATACAAATGTGAAAAAAACCTACAGAACACAACACATATGTAAATAATAAAGTTATTTATAAACACGCCAATTGGAAGAAATGGGAGAATGCATAAAAAAGAAAATATAATGAACTTGGCGATTAATTTAAAAAATCATAATCATACATTGAGATTCATCAATACACGAGATGAAAACATACATCAAATGTGATCGGTAAAGGATTATAACGATGAGTAAAATAATCAAAACTCACCGACGAATATGATCAGAGCTAGAACGCCGAAGGTGGCGTGAGCGCGCGCATTTATGTCCGGGTGGCGCGATTGGTATATCTTCACCATACATAGTATTGACGTCACATACATAAAGGACGTATCTGAAATATAAATAAAGGCACTCACGTAAACGAGTTTGTAATATTTTTTTCCAATTTTTCTCCTCAATTTAGGAAGAAATAATAAGTCAGAATGTAAATGCAATTTAAACAAACTCACCAAACTGGAAGTTCATACTGTTAGGACATACGTGATAGGCGGCCGAGAGCATCCCTTCACTAACCAATGCTATGCCCATTGCGTAAAGCAAACCGAAATGTTGCGGAATGCCGAGCTCTTTCTGAAAATGTATTTATAAATAAATAACACCATTGCCCACCAAAACAAACAGCCACAAGAAGATATTAATTAGTTATAAGCACTCTCTATTCCATGCAAATTTAATAATATTATTAGCCGATTTAGTGATGTAGATCACACCAGAATCACATCAACAAGACCACAACAGTAATCGATACACCACAATAATCATCAGCACAGCACAAAAATCATCAACACGCCA
Source organism: Dendrolimus punctatus (assembly GCA_012273795.1). Lineage (NCBI taxonomy): Eukaryota > Metazoa > Arthropoda > Insecta > Lepidoptera > Lasiocampidae > Dendrolimus > Dendrolimus punctatus. Next base: position 21,917,542 of record CM022527.1, read on the forward strand.
CAAAAATCATCAACACACCACAAAAATCATCAACACACCACAAAAATAATCAACACACCACAAAAATAATCAACACATCACAACAGTCACCAACAATATACCACACTCACCTGAGCGGCGCTCTTCGCCCTGTGGGCAGCGTGACGTCGCCACACTTGGAACAGGAATAGCACCCCCAACAACACGTAGCCCAGATTCGAGTACACATGATTGAAATCCGACAAAACCATAAGGGGATGTGCACAGAGAAAGTTAAAATAGCACAAGTCCTGATTGCCAGATTGGTTGAGCATCTGTAATGCGATTTTGATTTATTAATACCACAGATAACAGAACAATACAAAGGAATTATCAATCGCCAAGTGAAAACATAACTCGTAACACACTCTAGCCTCAACAGTCTTCCCGGCCTCCGTTCTTAGATAGATAGATAACACTTTATTGCACACCAAAATATACAATTACAAAAACAGACCATGTTTACAATATTTTCTAGGCAATACAACAGGCGGCCTTAGCGCTCAAAGCGATCTTTTCCCGGCAACCTAAATGACAGAAATTGAATCAGGCGAAATCGATGGTGCAGGAAAAAGGCAATAGATACATAAATACTCAAACTGATTTAAGAAATAAATATACAAACACATACATATATACATAGTTATATATATACAATAATACAAGTTCCTTTTTGTACACAAAATTTCAACTAAAGTTATGTTCCACATGATGTTCACAACGACCACGTTTATGATCGCAATTTATCCAATTCCACTTCTTTGCGGGCGTTACAATGAGCGCTGATGTCCTTATCTCCTAAATACACAAATTTCATTGGTTGATTTCAAAATCGCGCCTTTATCAACATATTGATAGAAAGAATTAATGCTATGTGGTCAACGCTCACTTCGACCCAGCTCTTGACATGGGTCGTTGTGAGCGATGCGTTATCGAACATTTTGACGTCATTAGTGACGTTTTCGCTACGTCCATAAAGACCGTGGCTGCCACGTGGGACGGCCGAAAGTGCATTATGGGCGTAATAACATGAGGCGCTGTTTAGTTATATAAAGGAATTTGGTTTTATGACATTTACATTTTTACTAGGCGTTTGTCATTCGTCGTATATTTCTTCAATGACATTTACTTACCCTTTGATAGGTAACCACGAGCTGAATGACAGGTAAAGTATAAAAAACGGCAACAGTAAGAACATTCCATAGGTACATGTTGGATCGTGTTGACAATACACGGGGGCGACATCTAGTGACAAAAAAAAACTATAATATATAACCAGGTAGTATTTAGAGTATTTGCCCGTCTGGATGGCTACCACTCCTGATCTAGATTATTCTCTCATGAGTTGTGTTCTGGCGTTAGTGGCCAGGTTCCAGTCTCGCTTTAGAGAGTGACAGCGTATTTGGAGACCTATGGTGTTGCAAGTGTCTATAGGCGATGGTGACCGCTTTCCATCAGGTCAGCCGTCTGCCTGTCTGCTGAACTCGAGCAATAAAAATAACCCAACTACGGCTAAAAGTAACTATAATTATCGCAATGCCAATTAATCTAAACTTTTTACCAATTGCAAGGCAGATTTGATGAATAGTAAGATAGGAGATCTAACATAAACCAATAAATAACCTAATGAGAAAAACGTAGCCAATTGACAGAAAACCTGTTTTTATGAAAATGCATTTGTAATCTTTTAAATTGATATATATATATATATATATATATATATATATATATATATATATATATATATATATATATATATATATATTTCAGTATCGAAACTGATATTATATGGTATTGTGCTACATGGATAACACTGTCCTATTCATTTCCACTCATATAGATCAAGTACTTACGAAGAAAAAGGACATACTAAAGTTGTACTGTATTTGAAAAAAATAATATACTATACTATATTGCATAAGCATAATAAGTACATAAGACGGAAAGGAGGGAAAATACATTTACCTTGCCAAATTAGCAACGCATAGTTTCCCACCCATCCTATATAAATCTTGATCTACATTCGTGTCGTCCAAAGTTGATACATCAGATTCGGTGTCCGAAGAAGAACTGTGATATTCTGAAAAATCAGATTAGAGAGAAATTATTGTATAATAATGACCACAAATTATAGTTTAAATAACTAAACTTTTAAGGTATCACTCCTCTATCCGTATGCCTGTCTATAGGACACTGTTGGTAATTTCGGAAAGTATTATAGCTAAATATGAAATAGGCAAACTTTTTTTTTGATGAAAACTTACTTAACACTTGTAGTAATTATGTATTTTTCGATTATGAGAATATTCATTATTCTTATATTTCCTATATAATTGAAGACGTGAGTGGATAAAGGTGATATGTCGCATATTCGGTTTTTTGCTTTTTTTGCGTAGATGAAGGTTATAAGTCGATACCAAATGACTACAACCCTTAGACCATAGATATAAGGCATATTAAAAAAATAAAGAGTTGAAAAAGGTGTTAAGTTCAGTTCAGTTTAAAATAAAAGTAAAACTTTTATCTCGATTTACTTAAAATTGGAATTATGCGACTTATCACCTTCATCCACTCATGTCTTCAATTAAAAGAGTGGAAGTACCTATATTTAAAAACTATATAATAACTAGCAATAAAAGCTCATAAACGTCCCAATATGCTGGGCTCGGGCCTCCCAGTATAAGGGGATAGGACAGTATACCCACCGCGCTTGTCTAAGGCGGTTTCACACGTCATGTCGATGTTTCCTTCAACGTTGTTAACATGTGATAATTGTAGCAATATGCAAATTAGGTCAGAAAACTGCCTTAGTGGTGCATGTGCTCCGACCAGGATCGGACCCGCGCCCTTTGAGTTTGGGACGCGCCATTACGCTACTATGACGGCAAAAACTTGGCAAAGGATTAAATACGACATTAAAGGTGTGTGCATATTAAAAGTCGCGACTGACGGACGCGGCTAAGAGACGCGGCTTACAATGTATCTGTATGAGGAAAGTACATTGAAGTGTGCATATTATCCGGACGCGTCCGATAGACTCATCCTGAGGACGCGCCACGTAATGTGTGGGCACCTTTAGGGTCGATTTTATAGACATAGACAAACTTTATCATTGACTAAATTCCATTGTTTTATTTACGGAACTAATCTTTAATTTATTCATGTTTTGCTTTATGCTATGAACAACTTTTATCTGGTATTTGAAAAATTAGACCTAAAAAATTAAAATGATAGTTGTATGAAGAATAGCTAAATTGTTTCACTTTTGTGTTTAGTCGGGATAAATTTAGTTGACAGATAAAGATATTAAAATAAAAAGATTAAATTAATGAAAAATACTTACCAGTACATCCCGACCCACCCGCATCCGTATCACCGACGAGGCATTGTCGCGACGAGCCGCTGGCGTCGTTGATCGCAACGTGACGGCGCCGTCGTGAAGTCGGACGACTGTCGTTCGACACCGACGGTGTAGTCGTGTCTTTAAATGAACAAAAATTTATTTTAGGGGTACCATAGCCATTGTCACAAAAACAACTTAGTGGATGGTCCCACAAATTACATCATACGAATCTCATGATTTTTGACCTCTCCCCCATTCGTGAGTGTTCTCTCTCTCGAGTGTGACAACATATTTTTCAATTTTACATCAAGAAATTATTAAATTAAAAAAAACAACAATTATTGTAATATTATATTAGTATTAAAAAAATAGTAATTTTGTAAGTACTTTTATTTCCATTTAATTTTTTTTTTTATTGCAGGAGATCAGCAGACAGGCAGACGGCCCACTTGATGGACAGCGGTTACCATCGCCTATGGACATTTGCAACACCAAAGGTGCTACAAATGCGCTGCTGCTCTCTTTAGGGAGCCTGGAACCTGGTCACTAATGCCGGAACACAACACCAGGTTGTTATGGCGACATACTCTAGACCAGGGGTGGTAGCCATCCAGTCGGGCAAATGCCCTACCACCTGGCTGTGGGTTGTTTTGTCGCCTCTTACGACAGGCCGCCGGGCCGCAGGAAATTGTATTCTTTCTCCGTTCCTGCACCGATAAAATTTAAAATCCATTTAAATTATTACTAATAATTGAACATTGAAACCCCTACAAAATCATAGAGACCGTCAATTATCTCATATATAAAAATGAATCGCAAAATGTGTGCTTACCAACACATTTTGCGATAACTTGCATTTGCGCATAACTTGAGAACGACATTACGGATATTGATAAAATTTTGTGTATGTGTTTGAGTGGGTCCCGGGATGGTTTAGATCCACAATTGGAACCGGTAGGTGGCGATGAGATCGGGTTCTACAATCCTCCTAATCACCTGGACCGATTATGGTGATTTTGTTTTTGTGTCAGGAAACAAAGTCTTTTAGGAATTCAGAAAATATGACCGTACGAAGTTCGCCGGGTCAGCTAGTTCCTTAATGTTTTTCTACGAAAGCATTGGGATTACATACAAAAAAAATTGTATGTGTAATTGTGTATTTTATATGATGCTACACAACAATGTAGTGAAATCGCGAAGTAAAAATTACAGAAGCAAGTGGACGTAAATAAAAAAAATATTGTCTTGTCAAGACCTAATCGATATAAGATACTATTTACTTGCATTACAGCTAATGTACATTTTACTTAAGTGCTTACTTTGAATAAATTATGGTAGCTGACAAGGGTTCGCTATACTTGGCATCCAAATGTTCCTAAAAAAGTTGGTGCGTTATATGTGTGTATTAAAAGTTGTATCTAGACCAGTGTTCCACGAAGTATGTACCGCGGCAAACTGGTATACCGTTGGTCATTAATTGGTGCCTCGGAAAAATAAGGTTATGTTGCAATTTTGGGTTTGTTAATTAATAATAAATATTGTTTCGATGATTAATAAATAAGTGTTGTTAATATTACTTTAAAAAAATATATTTGTACACCACTAAAATTACTTGTTTTCCTAGATGTACTTTGAACACTAAAAGTTTGTGGAACACTAATCTAGGCAACAAATAAACAATTCTTACCATCTGTTGGGGTATTTTCAGCGTCTTCAGTCCTCTGTTTTCTCTTCTGGCATATTATGACGAGGATAAAGGCCACGTGGAAAGAAGTGAAGAATATGAGGGCAACTCCAGCCGCTATCGCATACTCCTGGTATGATATCGTCTCGATTATTTTGAAACTGTAACCATACAATGCAGTTAATAACTACAATTTACTTCTTTTATGTTCAATGGGGTTAAAACGATTACTTGCACAATAGGGGAGCGGACTGTCAATTTTTGATACACTTAAAGAAAGTCGCAGCCTCCATAGATTTTGTATGAGCGTACCTATTTATGACGTCTTAAGCAAAAGGAGTCTAATGGCGCATTGTTATTGTTTGAAATTAATTATCTATAATAATATCTAAAAAGTTAAATGATAAGAAGTTATTTTAACCCGTTTTCTTTTATATGTAAATAGTACAGGATCCCGCTATACAACGACCTTCACCGAGATGCTTATTTGATGAAACCTATTTTATATTTAATTTAATGTGTCAATAAATATATTGCATATGGGTTGCCTAAAAAATTTCAGTCCAGTATATGAATAATTAAAAAAAAAACAATTCACCGGTTTCTTTATTAAACAAATTCTATAGCAATCCAAAGTATGAAGCCCATAGAATATACAAATGTTAGGTTGCCTATTCTTTTCCGGTCACAACTCTCAGGTAACCAGGTATAATCGTTTTCATGTTCAAGATCAAATAGCATGCGCACTCTCTTTCTTTCAATGGACGGACTTCAAACAACTGCTATGCTGTGTCCTCTTCTATCGCATGCGATATGGTTGGTTGGGACCTCTCAGCCGCACATATTCTCTCTCAGCAATATTTCACTTTTCAAAATTTGACAACCGGAATTCGGGACTGATTTTTCGGAGGCAACCCTTACTATACCACCCTGTTCATAATGAAATAATCTTTATTTTCATTTAATTTTAATTCAATAATCAGACCGGTGCAAAATGCTAGTATCGATTTACCTGTTTATACCTGGCTACCCGAGAGTTGTGACCGGAAAAGAATAGGCAACCTAACATTTGCATATTCTATGGGCTTCAATACTTTCGATTGGTATAGAATTTCTTTAATAGACAAACCGGTGAAATGTTAACAATTTTTTTAAAATTATTAATTAGTTAATCATATACTGGACTGAATTTTTTTAGGCAACCCATATGCAATATATTTATTGACACCTTGAATTAAATGTAAAATTGGTTTCATCAAATAAACATCTTGGTGAAGGTCATTGTATAGCGGGATCTTAGACTAAAAAGTTTTAGAATTTATTATATTGTATAACAAGAATGTCAAATGTCAATGCCACACAGAATAATCGTTCCACATGAAGCTCACAACGACCATGCTCACGATCGTCACTTGCCCCGTTCCACGTGTTTGTGAGCGTTTATAATCATAAACTCTAGTGGAATGGATTTATGGATTATGGAGTGTTTAGATCATTAAAGACAAAATACACAAATGACATTGGTTGACGTATGGTTGATTTGAAAATCGTGCCTTTTTCAGCGTATCGATAGAGATTTAAAAAAAAGAGAGAATTATTGCTATGTGGTCAACGCCCATTTCGACCCACCTTTTGTCATGGTCGACGTGAGTGCTGCGTGATCGAAAAGGTTGAGAGAGCATTTGGGCGTTGTGATGTCCACCCCACCACCGCCGGCCTGATCGGCGACCTACCCTCCCCCGCTCCGTCCGCCGACGCTGCTGTGTGCGCGAGGCGGCGGGGAAAAGGGGAGGAAGGAGAGGGGGGAGGGGTGTTGGCGCAGGAGCAATCCTTCGCAGCCTCCCCCTCCCCCCATCGCGAAGCCCCCCCCCGCCGCTGTTGCTGCTGAGAGCGCGAGGCGGCGGAGGGGGAGAAAGGAGAGGGAGGGGGATGGCGCAGGAGCAATCCTTCGCAGCCTCCCCCTCCCCCCCCTATCGCGATGCCCCCCCCCGCCGCTGACGATGCTGAGTGCGCGAGGCGGCGGGGGGAGGAGGAAGGAGAGGGAGGGGTGATGGCGCAGAAGTAATCCTCGCAGCCTCCCCCTCCCGGCGGCAGCGGGCGTCGAGGTCTGGGGGATCCACATAGACCTCCGCCCGCACTAATGCCGCGAGAGGGCGCGAGAGGCAGCCGCGCGTCCCTCTCAGGGCCGGGGAAACGTCATTCCCCGGCCCGCACACAGGAGAGGCCGCCTCTGTTTACGAGGCGGCCGGCCGCTGCCGAGGTTGCGGGTTAAGCTCACGCATGTACCGCGACCCCGGCGCTAGGCGGAAGGAAGGCTCCCATGGGGTTTTGGTGGGTATACCGGCAGCCGGTCGTATTGAACCGGCGTCGGGGAGCCCCACACACCGGCCGCGCATGATCCCCCGCGCGGCTGACGGTGCGGCAACGCATTTCCCCATGTAAAAAAAAAAAAGCATTTGGGCGTTGGGAGCCACAAGTGGAACATAGCCTATGTAGAATTTTCCAACTACTACTATATGTGAATACATATAGGAAAGCATACGGGTTTTTAAAAGTGGTTGTTTTCAAGCTATTGTTAGCTGAAACTTGATGTATTCTATAAAAAAAATAGAAACAGAGAACTCAATCAAATAAAAGAATTTTAGCTAGATTGGTTACTGGAGATTTTTTGTTATTTTCTCTTAAAACAGCGATAACGCGGTGCGAAGCAGTGTACATAGAAGCAAGTAGACATCACTGAACTTAAAAAATAACACATAAATTTACACCGATAGATCTTAAATGCAATAAAATCTTCTGCATGTGAATATGAAACTTAAATAAGGCAAAGTTTGACATATTTAAGGCAGTTTCATTAATGTGTAAAATTTACATAAATGTATCAAACTTACCTAAACTTCTTAACTCTGCCGTCGTTGGTGGCAACATCGACAGTACTTTCCTCAGTCCACCCAAAGTATTGTGCCATTTTAGGCAAAGTGCTACTATTCGTTATACTGTTTTGAGTGCAATCTTCGTCCGAAGTTTTGACAATAAAGACGATATAAAATCCGAGGGGGAACGTATCTTGCTGGAAGAAAGAAATGTATTGAAAAACATAACAGATTAGCACCCGAGATTTCGTCTGTCTTTGTTCTGAAAATTTGCAATATGGACACTACCGTCAACGACGTCTCTACCTTTACGCGTCAACTCGCCTTCGGATCACGATCGACGTTGACGCGTGTCATTCATCTCGCTGCACTGTGTGCCGCTGGAGACCGAACACGTCTAATAAAGGCACCATTTTCTACTCCATATTTATCTTTATAATTAGGAAAATTTAATATTATATCCATACTAATTTACTGTGTTCATTAAACGGGCTGTGGGTTGTTTTGTCGGCTCTTACGACAAGCCGCCCGGCCGCAGGAAATCGTATTCTTTTTCTGTTCCTGCACGGATACAGGATATACTACAGTACAACATATTTATAATCACGTCTTTTGAACCCTGCAAGATGTCGAAATCATACATACATAAAATAATTAAGAATAATTAATTCCCTAAAACTTTTATTGAAATTCAAAACAACTTAACCCTTAAATGGACGATTTTTTTTTCACGTTTTAAAAAAATATATTTGTGTAATAGACATGTATAATTGTTTAGGAAAAATGAGTAAAAAAATCTAGACATGAATTTACTATACTTTTTTTGCAATAATGTGAGTGTTGTTTATAAACTACATTGCGCATTCAATGAGATTTTGCAAGTATGGGTAAAATAAGAGTGGATATTGTTTTTGAAATGTATTTATTTATTCTTCATTGTGATATTTATAAAAACAATTGCTTTTTTTCGTATCACATAAAGATACACGACATTTTTGGCACATTTTGAATGTAAAGCCTGAACATTTTGGGAATTTGCACCTCTGCTGCTTATCCAGCCAAACTGCCCAATGACATGTCTGATCCAATCTGACGTCTTTCAAAGGAATTGCTTGAGCTGGTCCTCGGAACTTCTTCATTGCAAGTTCTCTTTGTATTGTGCTCCCACTAGGTCGACCACGTTTAGCGCCATTTGCAGGTAGACCCAATTTGCAGAGGGTTTCAGCAAGTTCTAGTCTGAATGTACCCAAATTGAGAAGTTGATCATTTCCTTTTATATTAATTACCTTCTTGAACATAACCCATGAATTTATAACTGCGAGGTCCAGGAAATGATAAAATAAGCGCATGGTCAGCGCATATAATTTGAACCCCCACTTGTGGGGTTTATTGGGCATGTATTGTTTTATGTAATGGCTCATTTTGGTTGCACACATCTGCTCGTCTATGGAAAGCCTTTGGTCTAAGGGAACCTTCCCAAACTGGCAGTTGAGCGTTTCCTCAAGAGGTCTTATTTTGAATAGCCTGTCATAGTCTGGATGATCTTTGGGCAAGCATAGCGTATCGTCGGCAAAATGGAGAGTGGATCTTATTTTTTCAAATTTTTTTAACGGCATAGTATTTTTTATGTGATCATAACCAAATTTTTCACTCCAGTAAGCCCTGGTGTTTGGAAATTTTATAACTGAGGTGTAAATCAGAATGCCTAGGAATTTATTTAGGATATTTTCATTTATAATTTCAGGATTGGAGATTTGTTTCTGGGCTGCGTATAAGTTACTTTGTTCTACAATTTGCTTTTTTAGATCTGATGTAAAATAAAATTTAAAAAAATCATACGGCGTGTTACAAGACATCAATACTTCCGTTATCTGAGTTTCTCCCCCAAAAATAAGGCTGTCTTCAGCAGTAACAAGATTCCGTTTTCGCCAAACCAGAGGTCGTTTAGAAATCCCCTGTGATCTACTCTGGGGTGCTGCTTCTTCGGCTTCCAAAATAGGAGGGTCTGGCATATTTTCATCGTTGTCGATTACGAGAGGAAGATCAGCATCCACTTCATCAGACTGGACATTCTCACCTTCAACCCTATTTTCAAGGTCTCGAAGAACATCTCGAGCTGTTTGATAATAGTGACCTTCATCCTCTACTTCGGAGTCTGACCCGTCTAAGCCATCTTCTGAATCTTCAAGAGTTTCTAAATACTTTGTAATTTCGCTTTCTAGTAATCGCGGCATGCTGAAAAGCAAAATAAAAATCCTTCACCAAACATGCATTTATTTAGCAGGCAATGCGCATTGTAGTTTTCCTACAACATACCAGATTTCGCCTAATTCGACAGTAGCATCAAGTGATTTTCAATGTTTTACAACATGAACATGTAATTGAAGATATAATCAAGCAAATAAAAATATGTTATATACTTACATTATATTTTATCAAAGTCCGAACACAGCTACACTTACACACACAGCTAACTTAGTTTCGCGCCACTAGAAAAGTTTTCTTCAAAGTGACATTTGACATTAACTTATTTTCAATGCATAAAAGTATTGTATAGTGCCAACATTAAAAAAAGTACAAAATTCGTTCAGAAATAAGAACTAGTTGTCAAAATTAACAAAAAATTAAAAGAAGGTCAATTATATCTGTGATGTTTAGTATGTTGTTTAAAAACAACATTGTCCATTTAAGGGTTAAAGACAGACTATCAGATAGAAAAAAATAATAGGCATCTTATAAATAGCAGTTTTCATAATAAAACTACGTTTTTAACAGTTTTAAGCGCGGTAATTTATTTGATTTTGGTTTATCAGTATTAGGCAGTTTTCATTTAAATTTGGTTTTATTTTGAAATCACAAACAAACAGTGGTATTTTATTCGTATAGTGACTTACAGTGAGTGTTATCCCTCCACGTCTCGTCATTGTCAAGTAATATCCATCGTACAATATATCCCTTTCGTTGTCAAACACCGGACACTGAAATATTATTAGTTATTTGTGTAACGTAATCTAATCATTTTCTGCGTATTTGGTCATCCAAGTGAGCGCTCCTTTCTAGTACGGGAGTGTTCCGAAGAACTGTTTAGAATGGTGCCTTCGTCCTCTTTCTACCATCGCACCGCTCGCCATCGGTTGGGAGTTCACCCCCACTTCCTTGAGCCGCTTCGGTCATGTACGCAACGGTTCTGTAGAACGTTTCTCTTGCGTACCGTGGGGATTTGGAATGAGCTCCCAGCCGAGGTTTTCCCACAGCGCTACGATATGGAGTTTTTCAAAAAGGGTGTCATAAAATTTCTTCGAGGCCGGCAGCGCGTTGGTGACATCTCTGATGTTGCAAACGTCCATAGGCGACGGTAACCGCTTTCCATCAGGTGGGCCGTCAGCTTGTTTACTGTACTCCAGCTATAAAAAAAAAAAAAAAAGTACATTTCTATCACTCAATCATCAAGTACTATGCTGTCATTAGAACTTTTCAATTTTCTTTGTTGGCAATCGTGTTACGATTCCCAATCACATGACTGACGTTGATTCCAGTAGCCCAATTATGGTTTAGTGATGTGAGACATTACTTTTAGTACAATGTAGGGAACCGGTTCCTTACAGTGCAACACGTTCATGAACAACACTATAATCTAATGCCTCATTTACATTATGTTCAGTTTCATGGCAGTGAGCAGGAAATTGGAGAGGAAACTGATTAGCGCGAGTATGATAACACAATGACATACTCGCATTTCCCATTTTCCTGTTTGCTGCTGTGGAAGTGAGCATAATGTAAAGGTTTAATAACATTCGGTAGGGTTTATTTTCATACGCTTTTCGTTGTTCGTATTTATCCAAACACAAAACAAAATTTTAACTTAAAGTTCTATGGGAAAATTGTCAATATACATGTTCAATTTCAAACCTGCCAATAAAACTTCAAGTTAAAATTTTGTTGTGATTCGTTTTTCCACTTATCCGTTGAAGGTTCACTTCTATTATGTGTCCCAGCAGACAATTAGATTTTTTTATCCAATGTTAATTGCAAATGACACAATACTTTATACTCATGTCAAATCAACCAATGCCCCTCTTCTCCCTCCTATATCTGAACGTAATTTGTAGAAGGGCCCTTTACAATCAGAATATGGTAGATAACAATCAAACCATGTTTACACTGGCTAGATACATAAATTATGCAGGACTATATTTAAAAGTAAGACTTACAGAGAAATTTTGTATTGATACCACAGCACATATATCATCCTCAGATTCTATCATAACGATCACACTCTTGGGTCTTGACAGCCATCCTGTTGTTTTACCATAATTACTCCTGAGCAAGTATTTCTCCAGTTGTCTTGTATCTTTATTACTTATATCCTGAAATACAGTTGTAGAATGTGATAGTTGACAGTCAAATCACTTATGTGATGATTATCCTATAAGAAGCTGCGTGCAGCGTAATTTAGTAATTAAAATTATTTTGAGTTTGAATTTATTGTAATTTTCCGTTTGAAACATCCTGATTACAAGCATTTTCTAGCAAAATAGAAACCGATTTGCAAGAGTAACTAAAAAGCATAAAAAAATTTTTCCACAACTTCTTGAAGTCAGTGCCAAGAAAACAAAAAAAAACAAATTTGTAAAATATTGCCATGTTTATGTTTACTTGGCACCTACTTAATAGAGATGTGTACTCAGGAGTGATTGATTTAAAAGATGTATAATCTTTCAAAATTCGAAATCACTCTTTAAATATTTGGTTTGGAAAATACATCTTTCACTACGTTAAGATTGATTTTAGTCACATGGAATGATGAAAACTAACAAATCAGATACTTAGATGTAGTATGAGATAATAGATACAGGATATTGTGAATTGAAAAGAGATAACATGCGCACTCAAAGAAATACAATGATGCTACACAGTAAATTAAACTCTCTGGCATTATTGTAAAGCTTAAAACAGGTCAACTGAATAAATTATGTCATTCGAAACCAAAGATTTAAAAGAGTTAAAGATTTAAAAGAGTGATTTAAATCTTTTAAGGAAAAAGATTTATAAATCACTGATCTCATTGGTGATTTATTTTGCGCATCACTACTAATTAAAGATGTTGCTGATTTTGTAGTTACTTTTAAAGTAGGATTATTTTTTACTAGAAAAATATTCTTATCAGGAATTTCAAAAGGTAAATGTTAAGTAGGGTATTCTAACACCCCCACTTTTATATAAATATTTCTAAAGTACCAGTGCAAGCTTGATAATGGACGTTAGGGTAGTTTGAAACTTACCTGTTTACAAATATATTTCTTTTTCAAAGATTGGGTAGTCAGATCGACTGCATTGTGAGGGCCTTGGTCAAACGGGTAGAAGTAGTATTTAGGCTGACTCGGCGTAGTTGTCAAATTAGTGGTAGAGTTTAATTTTATGTAGAAATCTCGTACCGTTTCCACTTTAATCGTTACACTGATAGAATCCGGAGAGGACGACGTCAAATGCACGATCGGAGTGTTTATCGATGAGATGTCTGTAATGGATTTGAAACGTTTAATTTATGCAGAAATGATAAATAAATATACGATAAAACATGATAATTTATAAAACATAATTAGTGGTAGAAAATATAAAACTTGTTTAATGGTCGAATTTAATTAACTATGATATTCAATTAGTAATAGAATTTAAATAAGTTTAGACATTATCAATTTTATGATTTATCTACTTTGGAGAATGGTTCAAACTATTGGTGAATTAGTATATTAAAGTAATTGCAATGGATTAATGACACAGGCAGCTTTGTATGAATCTTGCCGATTTTAGTTTTATGAACGACATTATTACTTGAATTACTTAAGTATGTCATTTATTTTATAAACGCTTTTGTGAATGTTTAGTTGCTGTTTATAAAAATAGGGGCAAGTATAGTATAACACAAGCATAATATATGTCTATAAATGTGTAAATATTTTCGGGAGTGCAAACCATCACAACTACTAAAATACTTAAATTGGCAGAAAACTAAAAATCCCTAAATTAAATATACTTGTAACATTTCAACTACATTGAGATATATGAAATTTGTACTGAACTAAGTAAGTTCAGTTAGGTAAAGAAATATGTTGTGATATAAAATGTACTTAATTTACATTAAATTTAAAATCTTTTTTTTCTGAAATTAACACTGGTAGAAAGTTTAAAAAGTTATTATAATAAATATATTATTTACGTATTAAAGGCCCACAGTAGACCCTCCATTTCTCACTGTCTAAGAAGGCGTGAACAGAAAGAGAACATAAAATTAAAATCTTTTAAAGTGTATTTATTAAAAATGTGAGGGATTTTCTTATAAAGTCACATTTTGTATTTTGAATTTTAAGTAACAAAAACATCTTTAGTATATAGAAAATCTATTGCCATGTAAAAGCTATCAATTGTCAATTACCTAAAATTTTCTGCAGCAAATAAATGATAAATAAATAAATAAATTACTGCAATCACCTATTTAAAATACATAATGATTCTAAAAAGGCATTTAAAGTACGTGCAAAACCTAAATGCGCCTTGAAAGACATTCGCTTCGCCAGGTTGCGCAGATCCAGTCAAGTGTTTACGTTCATTACACTTGACAGTGTTGTGCGAAAGAGACAGCATGCCATTCCAGATAGTGAATGAGCGACAGTGATGCCAGGTGCCAGGTGGTAATTACAGTAGATTTAGTGTAATTTTACTGCTTTTGCTGTACACTGTATTGCAGCTATACAGTCAACAGCGAAAAACGTAGCTTCTTTTAATATTAACCACCAAAAAAGTAGATTCACCATTCACTGGGTGAAACGAACTGCAATGTGTTCTACTTCAAGTAAGCATTACATCTTGGGCCGGGGAATTCCCACATTACGGGGAACAGACTATAGATGACAATTATTTGAGAAAATTGAGATGTTTATATTTAGCATAGTCTTTGTTTACTGTAAGCTTGTAATGTTGCTGATAATAGTAGGTAAGTTTATAAGTTCATTTGGAAATAGTGGCTACATTGTTGAAATTAATAGTAGTATAATTAGTATTACTTTTAAAATAGCAGGTGATGTCAGGAGTCAAATGAAAAAATGACGGAAGACTTACAGACAAAATAGATAAAAATGAACCCTTAAGTGACAGTGATACAGATATTGATTGACAAATTATATGTAAATTAGAATAGTGATTATTAAATACATAAAATAAAAGTATGTTTTTTTTCACTGTAAAAACACTGTAATGAGTTTTATGATTTATTGTATTTTCCTACCGATCTACTGTAATTTTACATTCAAAATACTGTAATTTTTGTCAATCCCACCTGGCAACACTGATGAGCGAGAACGCAAAACTCTCTCAGCTTTGTACGTTAGAGTATGTCTCACAAAAAGTCTCGTGGCAAGAATTGGAACTACTTGTACAGATCAGCCCAGCCATGTTGTGTTTATTGTCGTTTTTTATATAAAAGTTCCATTCTATGATTATTCTATCTGCTAATACTAATAAATTGGAGTGTCCCTACAATTACTTTATCGTTTCTAACACTCCATAGCACGACCGTAGTGCCCGGCGCCCGCCCAGTTTGGGAGATTTCTTTCGTGACAATGACATGCACGAACTTCAAAAACTCATTTAAGTTTTGCTCGTACTATAGGAATTGGTTAAAAAATTGAAGTATTTACCAACAATTTCAATTGGTAGACTATTTAAAACTATAATAATATTAGTCTTCTGCAGTAGAATACTTACCGCAAGTCTCTTCATTTTCGTCAAACAAATTGTTATGCGGACAGAGGGTTCTCGATATGTTTGTGAATTGCTCTAGACTTACTGGAGTCTGAACCAACATTGGCAATTGCCACGAGAAAACACCTGGAATAAAATTACAGGGTAGACAGGTAGGTAAATACATAGGTAGTATAAAACACTTTGATGGCCACCACATACACAGAAAACAAGTCATTCAATGGACTACTTGTTTCAAGTGTATGGGTTCCACTTTAGCCAATATATAATTATGTATTTTTATTACATATAAAAATTAACTTTCATAATAAAACTGTTAAAATAAATATTTAAAAGCTGCTCTCTTGTGCATAACGCTGCTATTTTGGGGTACTTCTGAAATAAGGATGTTGATGACACAAACAAGATGTTATAAAAATACATATTAAATACACTCTTATTAACAATCTGAACGTGGGCTGTGTTGTTTAATTAATTTAATCAACGCTTTTTACTACATTAAATAACACACATAGTTTAACACTTTTTAAAAACTCATAACTAAAATGCAACCCATCTATGGTTTCAGAACTAAAAAAATCATCCTAAAATTAATTGGATGTCAGTCACATACTAGCCAATGAATCGAAAGACATGATGATTGTAGAAGGGTCCTGTTTTTACAAAAATAGTTTTTTTTACTACTCTACGGACTCTAGTTACTCTAGTTCCGTACCTTTTTTAAAGCTTTATTTCTAGATTTGTTTTTAAAATTTTACAGGCTTATTATTTTAATTCTTGTGTGTGACATTAATCAATTTGTGTTGAAGTGTATGTATCTTACGAGTAACTTATTATATTAATTTATCCTAATTTTAATACTAAACTTATACTAGTGTATAGTGTATCTGTAACATGCTGGTGTTGTGAGGAAGTGCATGTGCAGTGTGGGCCTTATGTCTGTACTTATATATAATCGTATCTAGTGCCATTTGTGTTGTTTTCCTTTGTGTCTGGGTTATTAATTTTTAGGCTTTTTGTGTGTCTTGATTTGGTTGTGAAATGTGCGTGTAATGCAATGCGGGCCAAAATAGTTAAGAAACCCTCGAAAAGGCGAAGGGGCATAGTAAGGATAAGGTAAAGGTAGGGTGTAAACATACACTGCTTTGTCAAGTTATCTCTAAAAATGTTATTCACCTTTTTGCTGTCTTGCTGTCACAAACAATGGATAAGTGCGGTTCGCAAAGTTACTTGCAACTGTTACACGTGCAGGAGTATCATAGGCTTCTGTATCCTAAAATGAGCAATACAAAATTAAATCATGAAAATATTTCTAGGGTTGGGGCAAAGATATAAGGGCAACCACGAGGCTATTTTGTTATTATGAATTCAATGGTGATTTCTATCAGAACAGATAAGAATTTTTTAATACAGGTTAAAAGGCTAAGGCCATGGTAATTTTTTTTCTAACCACCCAAAATATGTATCAATCAGGCAACTTACCCCTCCAAATTCCATGATGTACTCAGTACTTTTATTAACGTGTACCACGTAAGGTACATTGTACTTATATCTGTAACAAATGCAATAATTAATAATAAACATAAATGTACTAGAAGTGGTATACAGATAACTGTGCGGCATAACTCAAGTTTGACACTTTGCTCTTATTCCATTTGGACTCAGTTGTGTGCAGACAAACTTGTAGTCTATGCGATACTAATGCTGATGTGCACCGACTTTTAACCGATGGTTAAAATAAAATAATCGCTCAAAATGTATGCATAAACAGTGATTATTTTATTTTAACCAACGGTTAAATGTTAGAATCGAAATACTAGACTAGACCACATATAGCTTAAGAGCCTAATTCATAACAAATTTTCAGACAACGGTTATACTAGAGTTTACCCCAGCAACTCTGCAAATCAAACTCTGGTGTGTACCTCTTGTTTAAAGAACATTGTACGGAGTTACAGTATAGTTACATTTTTATGTTTGCATGGCAGATTTACTTCATTTTATATCACAAACTATCCTATCTCCCAGGATGAAAAGTATATATATGTCCATTTTCTCTATTAAAACCACATTTAAACAAAATTACTGCAAAACCAAACCTGTACTCTTAGTCTGGTGTGCACCGACATTTAACCAATGGTTAAAATGAAATAATTGCTAAAAAATATATGGCTAAACATTGATTATTTTATTTTAACCACCGGTTAAATGTCGGTGCACATCAGCCTTAGTAGTCTTTCTGTAAAAGTTTAACAGACGCATCAAATCATCAAGTTACCATTACATTTTTTATAGATGATGATTTTTTATATCTGTAAACTTGAGAAATTATTGATCTCCCATACAAACTCTCATATTTCAACCCATTCTATTTTTATTTATCTATCCCCATCTACCTGTGATGAAAAATGAAAAAAAAATACTAAAATGACCAAAAGATACAGTGACCAAAATGACCCTAATAAGAGATTAAATTGGAAAATCAGAAAAAAACAAAACCTATCCCACTTTCTGCAATAACCTTTACATAAAGCTATCCCATTTTCTGTGATGAAAAATATCCTTTGTCCACCCTGGGTATTAAAATTACACATATACCAAATTTAAGCTAAATCGATCCAATAGTTTTTCCATAAAAGGATAACAAACAGAGAGACAAATATATTTGTATCCCAGAAACTATGGCATTTTTCGGATAAAAGTATCCTATGTTCATCCTCGGCATTGAAATTATATTGTATACTGAGTTTCAACGAAATCGGTCTAATATTTTTTCTGTGAAAATGGAACAGACAGACAGAGTTAATTCACATTTATAATATTAATTTGTATAGGTATTTAAAAAGCCATGGTAGGTTACTGGCTTACATGTTCACATGTCAATTGAAGTGGGTTTTAATTATAGATAGGAAGGGTGAAGCACAGTTTCTGATCTAATGAATACACCTACTGCCCATGAAAATAACTGGTGTCTCAAACCCAACAACCTACCTTTGACAAGGATATATTGTCTGCCCTGTCCCTGAAAATGGGGACAGCCAATTCCCATAGGACACCAGAAAGAGGAGTTTTATGAGCTATTATTTATTATTTTATAAATATACAATTCACTGTTGTGGTGTATAATAAAGATCCAGAAAGATCTTTACACAGATTTTCTCTGTGTGCTACAACATAGATTTGTTTAAGAGGAGCATCATTAAATTTTCCAAAAGCAACAACATTGGCGGCCACCCATTGGTGTTGCAATCATTCATAGACTTTCCATCATCAGACTACCCATTCTACCAGTGAGTCATCTAAAATGTTCTCACATGCATAAAGTCCTGTTATTATGTCGGTTTCCCATAATAGTATGCAGAAAGAATGGATCTCCATTAGCTAAAACCTGACTAATTATTTGCTTCATCTATTTTAATTAATACCTTCATACATTTTTATATGCCGTTCTTTTAAATATTCTTGATATGTGTTTGTTTATCTGTTATCTCTTTGACTGAATATTATATAGCTATAAAAAACATAATCTTTATTAAAACTAGTTGTATTATCATAACTCACAAGTATTATATCAATACAATTACATTCTATATATTAATAATTTATTGATAATAAACTGCAATGAATCATAATATGTATATGTTTTGCTTATGATATGGCTTTGCATACTTAGACAGTAACAATGAGGAACATATTGGTCAACCTTGATGATATTTCAATACTAGGAGGTACAATCATTAAAAAAAGTCACATATTGGTTATTTAGGTGTTCAAATATCCCTGGGCAATAATAATTAATTGCAATCATGTCCATCTGCTTATTTGCCTGAAGCAAACAATATATAAAGTATCTGTCCTAGTGTATTTTATTAGAGCTATATCAAAGTGCTTTCCTTACATTACTGATAATATTAATTCCCTCAGCACCTATTCAATCTGACAGGAACACAAAGCCTTGAATCTTAATCTGCTCTTGAATTACATGTATATATCGCGTCTTTTTCTTTAATATTCTTGCTTATTTATTTGAGACTTCACAGCCTTAATAATTTTATAGGTAATTAGTTAAAAATTCAAATTTTTATATTTCAGCATTGAAATTAAATAATATCAACATAAAGTAAGTAATTACTCAACACTAACAAATATCTAATCACGAATTCTATACTCTTTTATTAGGTACTAAAATGAGACAAAGAAACTATTAGGCTGAGTCTATTAATACAGGTACTGTACAAAAAATTTATAATTATTAATATGGGTACTGTATGAACAATTTATAATTATTAATACGGGTACTGCAAATGTTCTTAAAAAGGCTCGGCCAAAAAAAATCTAACCTAATTAAAGATTGAAAATAAGTATTTTACGAAGTTCTTCCAATCCATACAAGAGCAGTACGCAAATACTCATGTATACTTTGTAGTAACATATAAGCAGATCTTATTCCGTAATGTACAGCGCCAGTACACATAAGACTAATTGTGTATGTGTCGGAAAATTATTTTTGGGTGGTTATAAAAAAAATAACCACGAAGGCTAAGGCGAGTGCTCCGCTTCGCTTTGCACCCGCCTTAGCCTTCTAACCTATATTATAAATGTTCCGATTTGTTCATAATAAATAAATGTGCCCTGTATCTATACCCCACCCTCATTTTAGAATTTATTTATTTATTTTTATTTTCATGTTTTCAATAATTCTTTAAAACATGTCATTAAAAAAAAATACCTAACCTTACCTAATTAAGAAACAAGCTAATCATCCAATTCATTCTTAATTTTTTTTTAAATAATTTAATGACTGTACGAATAAATATAATTTATTCGTCCAGTACCCGTACAAATAGTCACATCCAAACTATTAACAGCATGAAGCAATAAATTATAAATCTATTCTCCTAATTCGGATTTTAACAATGGTCTTGCTGAAACAAATCATTTTAAAAACGAGGATGATACTCACGTATTATTATAGTGAAATATAATTTCATTCTTAAAAACATCTTGCAAACTTCCGCAGGGTAAAAACAAAACTAATACATATTTTATAAACCAATCCAACACCATTTTCAAGAAATTAATTCACGTTTTTATTTTAAAATAACAGTAAAAGCAATTTGTTGATTTATCTCATGTTTATATGTCTTTGTTTGTTTTACGTAAAACACCAGTTCCCAATCAAACTAAATCAATGCCCAGCTCAGAACCAGTGTGACCAGATTTTATTTGACGAATCTACTGCTTGTGGAGGTTACAAGCTACTGAATTCTACCAAAAGAGAACAAGAAAATACTAAAAATCTACTATATGTTTTTGCTGTCGTGTTACAACGTAAAAACATGATTTTTTTCTTGATTAAACGATAAAATAATAAAAATAACAAAGAAACCGCCATCGTTTAAAGAAACAATGTTTTCTTTAATTATTTTAGAATTTACATTTTAGAATTTAATTTAAAAAAACATTGGTTTCTTTAATTATTTAGATAAATATATGATTAAAAATTACATTACATCCCACATATTAACGTAAGTAACTTACATACCTGAGAAGTGTGTGTGGTATTTCTTTGAAAGATGGAGTAACAGTTGTGGAACAGGTGATGCTAGTGATAGCAAGAATTAAGAAAGGTTTGCTTAAGTGGTTTGGGCGATACATTGATTTAAAAAAAAAACGATGTTTAATTTACATCGCAGGAACAAGCGTCAAAAGTTTATGTAAATGGTGATAAAAAACAATCATTCATAAACCGATGTTTTTTGACGACATATCGATATATATCGTTCATAAACAGCAATATTTTTAACATCGATGTTTCAGTTTTGAAAACATAGATATCGCTCATAAATAACATCGATGTTTTTATGAGCGATTTTGCATCCCTATATATACCAAAAAAGTACTAGAATAACTGAAAAGCGTGAATTCTACTAAAATATACCAAATTATTTTTACATACTAAATTCTTTTGCCAGTACCTCAAAATCTACCAAAAATGTAGAATCTACTAAATCTGGTCACGCTGCTCAGAATTCAGCAGCGTTGCCAGATGACCATGTCAATTAACCCCCAAATTTTTTTAAAACCCCAAAATAAGCTTTTTGAGAAAAAACCCAAAATAATTTTTACTTATTTTAAAGGAGAAAGAAAAAAGCAAAACCACCGTCGTAGCGAAAACGTCACTAATGACGTCACCATTTTCCCTCACGGGGCACTCACAACCACCCATGTCAATAGGTGCTTTAAATAACCATTCCACTTGAGTTTACGATTGTGACGCCAGCAATAAGTGAAACGGGAAAAACCGCAGTTGTGAACGTGATCATTGTCAGTCTCTAACGGAAAGCAGCCTAGGGGATACGATGCATACGAGTAGTGACGGCATAATAAATAAATAACTTAAATGAACGAACGAATGAATGGAATTATTAAAATGAACTAATGAGTTGAAGTATGATTCCCTAGTAGAGTATAATTCTAAGATAAAGTAATAATACAGTATTGTGACTTAGATACAATAATTGTAGTGATGAGAATTGTGTTTCTAGATGAATTATTGATACTTAAAATACCTCTCCAAAATTTCTCACAACAAAATAGTTCCCCGAAAGTCCCCCCAGACGTGAAAAAATCCCCGAATTTTCAGGGACTACCCCCATCTGACAACGCTGGAACTCAGAAATATTTAACCACCCACAGACTACTACTATAGTCAGTGTCGCCAGATGATCATGTCAATTAATCCCCAACTTTTATCGAAAACCCAAAAATAAGTTTTTTTTTTTTAAAACCCTCGAAAACAGTTTTTACTTACTTATTAATGGAGTAATAAAAGGCTATCGTGGAGAAAGACACTAATGACGTTATCATTTTCGTAATGACATTATCATCGTCGCTCACAATGACCTGTGTCAATAGGTGAATCGAATAACCGTTCTACTTGAGTTTACGATTGTGACGCCGGCAAAGGATACGATACGAAGTATACGAGTAGATATAATAATAAATGAATAACGTAAAAAACGATCGAACAAATGAATTGAAGTTCGATTCACTAGTAGAATATAATTCAAGGTAAACTCCTATTACTGCTGGTACTATATTAATAATTGGATATAATAATTGTGTTTTGGATAAATTAATAGTACTTAAATAAACTCCAAAATTTCTCTACGCTTAATTTGCCACCGAAAGTTCAAGCTGTTAAAGAGTACCAAAGAATCTTTAACAGCGAATTTCACTCCCGAAGTAGAAAAGCTCAGAATTCAGGGACTCCATCTGGCAGCACTGACTATGATACTTATTTTATTTTTATTTAGGTTTATGCGTTGGCAGCAAGGTTTTTAAGCCAGAACTTACAATAATTATAGTTTCCTCATTTTCTTAAGCATATGTATAGCTCAGCTGAACTGTAGGTTGTCAACTAAAGCCATTCAACGGAGTTCTTGTGACAACTCGAAAGGTCACATTTGACTATACAGTTCACATTTCTCACAAAAACACATAATTACTACTCAAAAACTATCAATATCCTACAACTACTGATCAATTTAGAGTAATTTTACACATTTTTAGCAAAACATTTTTTTACTGCGTTTATGCCTTGGCAACTAGGCCTTAAGCCATCATTTTTAGAAAATAAAATTGCACACCACAGCATCTCTTTCCAGTTCCCGCCAAAAACTCCATTATTATACTATAACTAACTCCACTATTATAATATGGTATCATTTAACATAGATATTTTTTTTATATATTTATGGCTTGGCAACTAGATCTTTAAGCCAAACATAGATAATGCATTATACATAAAATTAGGGATGTATGCTTAAATATATCAATAACAGCTAGGAAATTAATTAATTTTACCATTGCTATTTCATCTGTGAAAAATCACTACCCGATATTTTAAAAGTAACGGTTAAATAATAAAAAACATATAGTGTATTATGTATGAATACTACCGCGATGTGTCGGTAATGATTAGAACTGTAGGTGATTATTGGAACTGTGAAATAAAATAATACGGTGCACTCCCAACGTTTCTTTCACGGCGATATAAGTTACTCAAGCAAACGAATGCCTACGCTTTAAAAAATAAGGTTCAATTCGGTAGTTGACAGTATGAAAAATATATATCGGCTGATTTTAATATATATCGTAGATTACGATCTAAACATGACAAAAATAATTGTTTTAACTAAAATATTAAACATTAATTGATATTTTTGAGAAATAAAATTGTCATATTGCAGCCGTTAGCCACGTGACAATGAACGCCGGTCAGAGCGCGTGACGTCATAGTGTGCAAAACACAAGAAATTATCAACGACTCTCAGATTCAATGAAACAGATGTTTAATAAAACTACGTTTTAACGGTTTTAAGCGCGGTAATTTATTTTATTTAGGTTTATCCGACGTTTCGGCCGCTTTTCAGTTGCCGTGGTCTCTCTCTCTCTCTTCTTTGTTGTTGATGGCTCCAACGCCTTTGGCATTGATTTTGCCAATGTCACGGTAAAAGAGGCAGGTGTTAAAAAACGCTAATATAGCTGACAAAATGAAGAAATTTTGGTGGTCGGTAATCTTTTTCCAGAAACCTGAGGACAAGACAGCACAAACAGTTATGTTAGACTAACTACTTTATAGGAATAGGTTATTAAGTGATAAAAATTTACATAGAATTAATATATACTTACTATAAACTAAAGTTAGAAGGAAATTAATATTGATAGGGCGAGGGATATCGTGGGGCAGAATATCATATATGGGTGTAGATAAATTTGGACAGTAATAAAATATGTGTTCCAGAGAACCTTCGGCAAGACCACATTCACACAGAGAATGATCACGTACCCTAATCTTAGCCAAAAATACTGGGGTGCATATAAAGCCTAATCTTAAGCGTATGATAGCTGAAGTCATCTTTTTGGATAGATTACGGCATCGGAAAAACCATGGATATTGAGCCAAATGGGGTTGAAGTTGACCATAATATTTGCCTTTAGATTGACGGGATTGGTGCCATAAATCACTCCAGGATTTAAACATTTGGGATTTGGAGAGGGTAAGAAGGTCCCTAGGAAAACACTTATTGAATTTTTCACAGCCTGAGTAGACAGCTTGTTTGGCACAGTTATCAGCCGTCTCATTTCCGCTAATTCCTGAGTGGCCGGGGATCCAAGCTAAAACTATTTCTAAGCCCATATCGTGACAGCGTTGAAGAGTAGCTTTGATTTGTAGAGAAATGGGAAATATGTCCTTAGATCGAAAAGGGGGCTTAGCAATGTCTTGTAGACAGCTCAAGGAATCAGTGAAAATAATTGACTTTCTGATCCTGTGTGACTCTATGTAGAGCGTGGCTTCAAGGATGGCAATTGCCTCACCTGTGAAAACCGAAGTGTAAATGGGGAGTTTATAATTAAGGATTATTTTATATTTGGGTATCCATACAGCAGCACCCGTAGGACCATTTGAAGATAACTTTGAAGCATCGGTAAACATTGGAAGCCAATCAGGCCATTTTTCAAGTAAAATACTATTAAATAGCTGATTGGCAACCAGGGAATGTTTTTCGATGCCAAAATCAAGAATAATTCTTGGCTGAAACATTAAGCTTTTAAAATCGGTTTCAAATAATGGGTGTCTGTAGTTTTGAAAAATGTTAGAAGAAAGGTTTTTGAATTTATTGAAAGAGTTAACTAAAGGAGGGAGACTCTTATGATTCCAGTAGGTAGATGATTCAGTCAATTGGGATAGATTGTCGAGACTTTCAAAGATGGGGTGGTTGGATAGCTGAAGAGCTTTATAAAAGAACCTGTCAGCAAACAGCTGTCTACGCAGAGTGAGAGGCGGTTCCAGGCATTCAACTTGAAGAGCATTGGTGGGGGACGACCTCATGGTGCCGGTGATGATTCTCAAGCATTTAGCTTGAATGCCATCCAATTTAGATAAAGTAAGTTTATGGCACGGTTCTAAAAGGAAGCAGCCATAATCAAAATGGCTCCTGACTATGGCGTTATAGAGGAGTTTTTGGTTGTATGGATGTGATCCCCATTTTATCCCGGAAAGCGCTCTAAGGATATTAACATTTTTTTCCGCTTTCTCACAGATATATTTTAGATGAGGGATGCCAGAGAGCTTCGAGTCTAGAAAAACCCCTAGAAATTTAACAGAATCAAGTATTTGGATGGGACAATTATTCACTTTTATATCAATAACAGGGGGGGTTCTTTTGCGAGTAAAAATAACTACATTACTTTTTGAGGAAGAAAGGGACAAGTCATGATCCAGCAGCCAAGAGTTAAGGTAGTATAGAGCGGAGTTTAAGCGGGAACTAACGTCCGTAAAAGAGTTTGAAGAAGCATATAAGGCAATGTCATCAGCATATTGCAGTATGTTGCAAAAGCAATTTACCGAAGTATCTAGGTCTGCTGTGTATATATTATACAGAATGGGGCTGAGGACAGAGCCTTGTGGGAGACCCTTCCACACGAGCCTTGGGGTGGATAATTTGCCATCAGGAGATCGAATCAAAATGGACCGTTCCATGAACATTTCGCAAATGATGTTTATCATTCTCACAGGTATACTCAGCTTGAGCATTTTCTGCCTGAGTAGGTGGAGGTTGACACTGTCATAAGCGGATGTAATATCTAAAAATACACCGACGACATGTTCATTACGTGAAAGTGCAGCTCGTATGTTAGTGGTGAGAAGGCTTAGGCTATCCATACTCCCTCTTCCTCTTCTGAACCCAAACTGACTTCTGGGTAGTAGGTCACGATTTTCGATGATCCATTCCAGACGATTTTTAATAAGGTGCTCCATGATTTTTGTCAAGGTAGAGGATAGTGCTATAGGACGATATGAATTAGGATCTGAAGGGCTTTTTCCAGATTTTAATATTGGAACAATAATTTGGATTTTCCATGAAGAAGGGGTAGAACCGGATATAAAAAAATTATTGATTAAATTAAGAAAATAGACTTTAACAGTGTCAGAAGATTTAGAAATAAATGAATATGGAATACCATCAATACCTGGAGTTGAATCGCGGAGGTGATCTAAGACACAGGACAGTTCGGCAAAAGAGAACTCTGAATTCATTGGGTCAGGAAAGGAAGACGAGAGGGTTGGTAAGTTGGGATTAGGAGGAACATAAGGGGGAGCTAGTTTATTGATAAATTGATGGAGCCAAGAAGGGTCATTTGATGTGGAGTTTGAATCTATTTGAGATTTCCGAAATGTTTTTATTTTTCGCCATATTAAAGACGCAGGAGTTCTAGGAGATAGGCTCTCACAGAATGTTTGCCATCCCAAGCGTTTCTTTTTACGAAGCAGTCGTTTAGAATGGGCAACAATTTTTTTGAAATCTAAAAAGTTAGATAAATTTGGCGTCCTTATAAATTTTGATTCTGCAAGCTTTCGCTGTTTTACACTGCTGGAACATTCAGAGTCCCACCATGCTGGGGATGGAATTTTGGACTGGGCACAATTTTTTAGGGGAATTGATTCTGATGCTGCAGAAGAGAGGGTAGATATAAATTCCGAATAAGCAGATAGAGCATTATGTTGAGAAATTTCCGGGAGGGAGGTAAGTTTATTTTGGACCAAGGAGGAAAATTTATCCCAGTCGGCTTCACCTAATCTATATTTTAAAAGAGGAGCGGGACTGAGAGCTGGGGGCGAGGAGTCTGATAAGAAAGTTAAGACAGGGAGATGGTCACTGCCATATGAATGAGAAATAACTGACCATGACAATCTACTTATTAAAGAAGGAGAGCAAAGTGTTAAATCAGGAACACTAACATTTTGCATGGGTGAAACTCGACGAGTTGGAGTCCCATCATTTAAGATACATAAATTTAGATTATCCAGGATTTCAATAAACTGAGGTGAAATGGAATCACACACGGGTACACCCCATAGGGTGTGGCGAATATTGAAATCTCCCAGAATAATCACAGGATTGCGGAATGATGATAGGATAGATGAAAGTTCCTGAAGAAGGTTTATATTGGGGTATGGAATATATAAGGAAACAAAAGTAATATTGAATGATTTTATATGAACTGCAACAATGTTAAAACCAGAAGAATGAGGGGGGAGGGATACTTGAGAGAAGCACATTTTCCTATTCACAAAGATAGCACATCCTGCATGTCCATCATCTCTGTCGTCCCGTAGACAGGAGTACCCTGGCACCCTAAATAGGGAACCAGGTTTTAACCATGTCTCAGAGACAGCAAAGATAATGGGTTTGAAAGTATTTAAAAGATAAATAATGTCATGTTTTTTATTTACTATACTATGACAGTACCACTGAAGGAATGTCGCCATTTTTGGTGTGGGAGTTTAAAAGTGTAGTAATAAGTGATTGTGAAGTTTGGAAGATGTTGTACGGTATCAATTCTCCGAACTTGGAGAATATATTTATTAATGTCAATGACATAAGTTCGGCTAAGTTATCATTCTGTAAGATATCTTGAGATTGAAGGCCTAGGGCACAACCATTGGACATAGAGGAAGAGGGGGTAGCAGTAATATTGGCATGAGATTGTACATCATAGGATTTCCCTAGGGCAGATCTAGGGCGTCGCTCTATAAACACTGACTTTTTATACGAGGAAGATGGAGGGTGTTGACTAGAAGAAGTCGAGGGCATAGATGGGTGAGAATGGATATTACTTTGGCCAGAGAATCTTAGAGGTTGGGGGGAAGACACAATATCAGCGTAGGGGGTACGGACTGTAGGAAATGCCCGTGCAGCTTCACTATAGCTAATGTTATCTTCAGACATTGCATTTTTTATTAATTTTTGTCTAGAGTGTTCAGGGCATTTGGATTCGGTGGCTAAATGATTTCCCGAGCAATATAGACAGGAGATTTTGTCATTTGGGACATTGCAGGTTGTAGAATCGTGGGGGCCAGCACAGCGAAAGCAACGCGGACTTGAGCGACATTGGTCTCGGACATGACCAAATCTACAACACTTATGGCACTGAATTGTTGGCAGGATGTATCGCTCTACAGGTAATGACATATTACAGCAATAAATACGTTCTGGTAAGTTCTGGCCTAAGAAAGTACACACCACAGTACCTGTGGGTTCCCAGATAGTTTTACCTTCAACACGTTTTTTCCTATTAAGACGTCGGGCTTTAATAATTAATGGAGAACCTGGCCGGCATTCTGTTGTTGACACTAGATCTTCTAGGGTCCAATCAAGAGGAATGTTACGAGCAACACCCATTCGAGTCACTTGATAGCGAGGAATAGAAGCAGAGAGGTCATGATTAGATAAGAGTGGGTTGGACACAAAGGAATTGGCATCTTGAAACTTTTTGAAGTAGACAGAAGTTTTATTTCTACCGACGTTGCGGATTTCGTCAACTCCGGGAACATTATTATTATAAATTATACGGGCAATTTTGAGGGTTTTCATTGTGTTTGTTAAATTTGGAAGATCGTTCTCAGTAGTACGAGATACAACAACAACGAATGGGCCGCTATCATTCTCTGAGTATTTGAGGTCAGGAGTTGGCTCATAACCAGGCCGGGTGTAGGTGTGCTGAACAGATGCAGATGCGGGACATACAGTAGCGCGTTTTTCTAAAATATCGTGACTCATTGAAGCAGCAGAACGTTTCGATCCGATTTTGTCTGGTATTTGGCTTAAAGCAGCCAGTTCGTCCAATTGTAAATCAAGAGAACGCCGCCCCTTATCAGGGGGAACGTTCTCTCCTACGGAAAAAGACATGGCAAATAATGTTAAAACTTACAAATACTTAAATAATACCACCACCAACACAAACAGACAACACAAGTCCTTGTGATTTAGAGAAAAACGATTAAATATCGCGAAAAAGTTTCCAAACACGTGTTAGTTACACTGAGGCACCTGTCACTTTTTTAGTTGCCGTGGTCACGGAAGACAAAGATGACATTTGTCAAACGTGTATTGTCAAAGTTTTTATTCAGCCTACCGCCAACTTGTTCATTTTAATTATTTAGTTTTAATTTTGTTTATGGATATTATTTACTCTATGGGAGCCTAATCTAATTTACCACCGCTTCACAACATGTTGTGGCTTGAAGAGAAGAAGCGGCGCAAGAAACTCTTCAGCAAACATGCCTAGTTCTAAAATTTTTTATATAATATTAAAATGAGTGGAAGGAAAAAATGGAAGGAAAAAATAAAAGAAATTATCAGTCAAGTTGGTTTGTTTCGTTGCACGCAGAAAGAGCTCACAGTGTCTTGAGGTCTGGCAGTTAGTTTTTGCTGGGTTTGGGTCTTAATAGTTTTGATGATTGGATCCCAAACAGGTGGTACCTGCCAACCATCTTCTCTATTGAAATTTGGGTGTTTTTTTGATTTCAATAGCCTCACGCATCATTCTTGGTATGAAACGATTCTCTTTCGCGAGGATTTGTGGGTTATCGAATCTGATGTAATGGTTGGGTTTATCCAGCGTGTGTTCACTGATCGCAGACTTCGTAGACCTTGCGTGTTTCATGTCAGCAATGTGTTCTTTTACCCGTGTTTTTATGCTCCTCTTTGTTTGCCCAATGTATGATAAACCACATTCACAATCGAGCTTGTAAACACCTGCATCCTGGAGTGGGATATTGCATTTCACAGGTCTCAAAAATTGGGTTATCTTTTTATGCGGCTTGAAATATGTTTTGATTGAAGCTCGCCTAAGGATGTGACCAATTCTGTCTGTTTATCCCTTGATGTAGGGTAGGGTAACAGGGCACCGCTCAACTGAAGGTGGTTTGGGGCCTTTGTGACGTTGGTGTGGAGTCTTCAGCTGATTGCGTTGTAAGACTCGCTTGACATGCTGAAGCTCTCCAGCCACATGGTTCCCGTCACAGATTTTTTGTGCTCTCTGAAACAAAGATTTGCCCACGGTAGCTAACTGACTAGGATGGTGGTGAGACGAACCATTAAGGTATTTGTCTGTATGGGTAGGTTTCCTATACACCGTATGGCCAAGAGTATTGTCAGAATTCCTTAGGATAAGCACATCAAGAAAAGCTAATTTATGGTTTGCCTCTAGTTCCATAGTAAGTAAGGCAACACACCTTATCATGTCAAGGATTCCTTCGACTTCATCAGCGCTATTGAAAAGTTGACATTGGCTGAGGATGAGGTACTAGTCAGTTTTGATGTCCAGTCCTTATTTACCAGTTTACCAGTGGAAGACTGCATTGAGATTGTCAAAAGGAAGCTAATAGATAATGACATGCCTGAAGAATATGCAGACCTACTTAAACATTGCCTCACATCAGGCTATTTCGTGTGGGACTATGGCTTCTACGACCAAATCAACGGTGTGGCCATGGGCTCACCGGTGTCTCTTGTCGTGGCTGACATTTTTATGGAAGACTTCGAACGGAAGGCACTGGATACTGCTCCGGCTAAGCCGAAGATGTATAAAAGGTACGTAGATGATACTTTTGCCGTCCTCCCAAACGATAAAGTCTCTGCATTTCTAGATCATCTTAAATCCATTAACTGTAATATCAAATTTACTATGGAACTAGAGGCAAACCATAAATTAGCTTTTCTTGATGTGCTTATCTTAAGGAATTCTGACAATACTCTTGGCCATACGGTGTATAGGAAACCTACCCATACAGACAAATACCTTAATGGTTCGTCTCACCACCATCCTAGTCAGTTAGCTACCGTGGGCAAATCTTTGTTTCAGAGAGCACAAAAAATCTGTGACGGGAACCATGTGGCTGGAGAGCTTCAGCATGTCAAGCGAGTCTTACAGCAATCAGCTGAAGACTCCACACCAACGTCACAAAGGCCCCAAACCACCTTCAGTTGAGCGGTGCCCTGTTACCCTACCCTACATCAAGGGAGTCACAGACAGAATTGGTCACATCCTTAGGCGAGCTTCAATCAAAACATATTTCAAGCCGCATAAAAAGATAACCCAATTTTTGAGGCCTGTGAAATGCAATATCCCACTCCAGGATGCAGGTGTTTACAAGCTCGATTGTGAATGTGGTTTATCATACATTGGGCAAACAAAGAGGAGCATAAAAACACGGGTAAAAGAACACATTGCTGACATGAAACACGCAAGGTCTACGAAGTCTGCGATCAGTGAACACACGCTGGATAAACCCAACCATTACATCAGATTCGATAACCCACAAATCCTCGCGAAAGAGAATCGTTTCATACCAAGAATGATGCGTGAGGCTATTGAAATCAAAAAACACCCAAATTTCAATAGAGAAGATGGTTGGCAGGTACCACCTGTTTGGGATCCAATCATCAAAACTATTAAGACCCAAACCCAGCAAAAACTAACTGCCAGACCTCAAGACACTGTGAGCTCTTTCTGCGTGCAACGAAACAAACCAACTTGACTGATAATTTCTTTTATTTTTTCCTTCCATTTTTTCCTTCCATTCATTTTAATATTATATAAAAAAATTTAGAACTAGGCATGTTTGCTGAAGAGTTTCTTGCGCCGCTTCTTCTCTTCAAGCCACAACATGTTGTGAAGCGGTAGTAAATTAGATTAGGCTCCCATAGAGTAAATAATGTCCATAAACAAAATTAAAACTAAATAATTAAAATGAACAAGTTGGCGGTAGGCTGAATAAAAACTTTGACAATACACGTTTGACAAATGTCATCTTTGTCTTCCGTGACCACGGCAACTGAAAAGCGGCCGAAACGTCGGATAAACCTAAATAAAATAAATTACCACGCTTAAAACCGTTAAAACGTAGTTTTATTATGTGTACAAGTCGCGAAAACTTAAGAAAATATTAAACAGATGTTTGTTTTGCACACTGTGACGTCATGCCAGACGCCATGACAGCTTGACGGGTTTTGTGACGAAATGTCAAAATATTTATAAAATTGCTAAATTAAATATGTTAATGTCGTTTTTTTGCTGAAATATTAATATTTTTGCTAAAATAGACCATAAGACTCAAAATAAACCTGTTTTTCAAAAATTGATAACTACCGAATTTTACTCAAATAAATTCACTCGTTTATCATTTTCGCTATCTCCCGTGAAATGACAATCTGGTGAAAAACAGACATTTCCTATTTTCGTAACTGGGAGGAAAAATGGTTTATTTTATATCACTGCTATTAAGTCGGTGATCAGCGAAATGTGCCATCACAATATAAAACCCACAAATCCCAATTTACGAGAAATCAGGGTGAGCATTAGAAAAATTGAGAATCTACCAGTTAATTACAATTACTGTAAATCTGTCAAAATCAAATCTAAATATTACTTTTCTATAATATTGTCTTTAACTTTAATATTAACACTTCTGTTTTTGTCCTTTGTTGCTTACTGCTATTAAATAAATGTATACCAATACGTGCCACATTTAATAAATCTTTTAAATTATTGTCACATTACCCATATATAATTATGCAGGACTACTAACATAAATAGTCACAATGCAACGAAATAAATTAAAATGTCACCGAAAGTCGATCAAGTATAGTAAGTAATGACTCAAATTAATAAACATACCTTATTATTAAATTTAAAACATTCTAGAACAAAGATTTTCAATAATAATATTACTTTTAGTGAGTCAAATAACGAAATTAAAAATTATAACTGTTTACAATACACAATTTTAATGTAAAAAGTTTAAGCGCTGACATCTCGAAAACTTGAAACTGAACGCATGCTTACTACTACCAATCAAGGTCAAGGAAGAACTATCGTTATTTAAAAAAAATTGACCAATGAACTTTGAATATTTAAGTCACCGGTCGTATGCCGCATTGTGATTGGCTGATGAATAGAACAGATGCCTATGCGTCATCCGCCATAACGTTGTAAATTCTAGTGAATCGTAAGTGATTTTGTAAGCTTTCGTGAAAATAAAGTGATATTTTTGTGATATAAGTGTATTAAGTGTGGATATAAACATGACGGAGTGTTATAGAATGAAAGACGGTTTTAATAACAAAGACGATTGGGCAGAGTTAACTGTTGAAACTTCGTGTGAAATGTCTGACTCGTACAATATATTCTCGGACGATTTGAGCCCTATACCAGCTAGTATTGTTCCGAGGAAGTTGGATTTCACTTTGGATGATGACGACGGGATTAGGAACGCTACACCACCGCCGGCGTCTCATAGTCCGCCGTACAAGCGAGTTAGAGATTTACGGTAAGTAAATAGTTATATCAGTTCTCACTGTTGTAGCCTTTCTAAATCACCACAGTGTATTGTAATCATGTCCTGTTTGCATATTAAATGATACCTGCTTTTATACACTAGTAAACTAGTAAAACAAGATTGTATTCGTATGTGTTAGATGTTTTTCTGTTATTTGCTGAATGTTAAGCAATAGAAACAACAAGAAAACTTTAAGAGTATTTGGAAATAATACTGTGCATATTAAACATGATTACAAATTATTTATTGTTCAATATCTAATTTCTCTACCATGGAAATTAACTTCTTGAAACTTACAAAGATACTATAAAACTTGTTGTAGGGCACCCTTTTATACTTATTTTATCAATATATGAGTAAATACTGTTGAATTATTTAATACTAAATGTCTGTTGCACATTTTGAACAAAACTTAGATAAAAAACATCTTAAAAAAATTAAATGCTTATATAAAGAGATTACTAACTAAAAGTAGATGAAATGAAAGATATAAACGGAGATTGTATCAATGGTATGTTGTCTGTTTACTCTAATAGAAAACAGATGCAATAATATGTATATATATAATATGAGGAATAATCTGTGAACACCTAAGGATCGCAAATACACATTCAACCAGACCTAACTTATATGTATAATATGTATTCAATCGGCCAGCAAATTTTTCTGTGAAATCTCCATAGAATAAATTCTACATTGGTTTTAAATTCTTTACATTGCTTCATTTTTGATGTGTACTCTGCTTAATGCATGAAATTACAAGGTCCCTGATATTTTACTAGTAATAAAAGTGTGTGTGACAAGTTGTGACATGTCCAAAATTTACTTGATTATTGCTGCTGGTTATTTTAAATACAAGCCCAAGCCTGTGTGTGTCATAATTTTCTGTTCTGACAGTTTCAGAACAGAAAATTATGACACACATGTTGCCTCTTCGCTTGAGTGTGTTATCTTGAAAATTGAAATTAGAAGAGAGTATTTTCAATCTCATAAAAAATAATTTTATCAAAATAAATAACATGATATGTTTTGAAAGACATTGTGGATTTACAGAAAATGTTATTTGTTTCAACAAAAATACTTTCTGAAGGTTTCTTTTTTCTTAAATTTCAATTTTCAAAATAACACATTATGGTAGTAAAAAGACAGTGTATTAATTAGTACAGTTTTTAAGGTAAAGTTATTTTGGCAACAATGGAAATGGGTGCCGTATAGGTATTGGGCACATTAATCTTAGGTAATGAGAGGGGCATAGGAGGAGGTTAGGAAGTGACAGTCACCCCATCTGCAACTCCATGACTAGAAAATATATAGTTCTTGAGATATTAATGTTTTTGTAAATGTAACTTCACTTATGTTTTTCATTAATATTGCACTTGCCCCAATGATATTGGGGGCAAGGTTGAAAACTCAAATGCAGTAAACAACATAAAAAGATTCAAAATAGTCCAAAAAGACAAGAAAGTTGTTGGAAAATTTAATAAAACAAACTGAGCAATTCTATAATTTAATTGGAGCTATATTTTGTATCCAGGTCGAGAATGTGTACTTGTTTCAGGTGCCTTTGTGGGATGCTATGCAGCTGTTTCTGGGCAAGCTCATTTGGGTGAACCATGAGACATTCCTTATATCGGTCCTTTATCCTCCCTTATTGTGGGAATTGCAGAGTACTTGTGGGCTTTAGTATTGGTTGAGAACTAAAGTGCTTTTATTATTGACTTTAATATGGTACTCTGGAACCATTGGAGGATTTCTATATTGGAGTGGCTAGCACTCCCCCAAAGTTGTATGCCATAAGTCCAAAATGGCTTTATAGCTACTTTGTAAAAAAGTAGCTTATTTTCTATATAGCTAAAGGTAGCTTGGATGATCTTCCTAGAAGCCACGGCAGATTCCTATATCTATGGTTCATTTAATCTCTTTTCACAAATGCACACTGAAAGTCTTGGTTTATTGTTAACTCTAGAAAAAGAGGTGTAAATGTCTCAACCACTGCTTTGAAAACTCAAATTGAAGAAAAAAGGTGGCTAAGACAAATCTAGCATACCACCAGACACCCTGTTGATAAAAGAGGTTTTAACAAAGTCGTTTTAATGCTGAAATATTCTATCAAACTATCACAGGAAGATAAATTCCAGCAGTTTGTAGAGTCCCTAAGTGCAACCAAAGTATCCAATTACTCTTTGTTGAAGGCAACTAAACACATCAACCACCCACAAGCCCCTAAACCACCCATTAAAACAACATACAATAAATGGGCTTACACATGTTATGAGAACGCAGATACATGTGCTAAACACCTTGAAAAAGTCTTCACTCCAAATCCTGGTGCTCTAAATTCAGATGAGAATTCGATATAATATAATAAATCAGTAAATTATAAATCTGTAAATGGCTCGAGTTTGTGAAATGAATGTTATTTAGAATAAGAATATCCCATTAGAAATCATTATACATATTTTATAAGTAATTTGTTTTTAGTTTAACATCCATAGTAATATAGTATTTACTTGCTTTGGCTGTATACATTCTTTAAAATATAAAAATGTCCCTTTAGAATAAAAGGAACAAAACTTATATTACCTCAGTAGATATATCTCTTCACATTAGAGCCTTTTGGACCAACTTTTTTCAGCAGTTTCCGAAAATTATAAATGAGGTGTCATTCGATTCGGAATGGCATGTAGATGATTTTTGAAGATGAAGATCTGCTTGAAAAAATTGTAAAGTTATTAACAATTAACTTAAAAAAAGAGGGTTTAGTTTTTTGCAAATATCTCAAAAGGTAATAAAGATTTTTCAAATTTGAAATGAAAATGTTTATTTTTCATTTTTTTGTTAATAATTTTCATTGTTACAAAATTAAAAGTTTAAAACAACGAAAATTATTAATAAAAAAATGAAAAATAAACATTTCCTAATTTTTTCAATGGGGTTCTATTCTAAAGCCTTCAAGAATTGCTCCAAGAAAGAAAAAAATCTTAAATTTATAGTTTAACAATTGAAGACATGAGTGGATGAAGGTGATAAGTCGCATAATTCCAATTCTGAGTAAATTGATATAAAAGTTTTACTTTTATTTGAAACTGAACTGAACTTAACACCTTCAGCAACTTTCTATTTTTTAAATATGCCTTATATGTATGGTTTAAGGTCTGTAGTCATTTGGTATCGACTTATAACATTCATCTACCCAAAAAAAAAGCAAAAAACAGAATATGTGACATATCACTTTCATGCACTCACGTCTTCATTTATCACACTTGCAATGTTCAAGCAAAAAAATATATTAATTAACTATTGAATAACTAAATGAAAAATTTTTCAAGCAGATTCTTGTTCATTCATCTATTCAGTTAGTGCCTGAATTTTTTCAATTTTTTATTTTCATATTTAGTATGTTTAAATAATATTTATTCATTAAAGGGCCGATGTGGGTGTGGCTTGCGTAAGCGAGAGTACCCGTTTTCGGCCGTATTTTCATCCCTCTGGGAAAATTATAAATAATTGATCTTACAGTTTCGGGAGTCGAGAATTTTTTTAGGAAATTTCCTCCTCTTTTCGAATCTTTCTTCAAATTTGAAATTTTGAGATATTTGTAAAAAACTTGCCCCCTTTTTTTTTAGTTAATTGTTTTTTACAATTTTTGCAAAAATCATCTAGATGCCACTTCGAATCGAATGACATCACATTTATAATTTTCGGAGACTACTGAAAAAACTTGGTCCAAAAGGCACTTGTTTACTAGTCTACATTACTCCACACCATATCACAATCAATTCTAAATGAATGTTAATCAATAAAAGAGCAGGCATTCAAATATCATGTCATTGTCATAACTAAAATATACCATGTTACAAATAATTTAAATTACAATATAAAATATATAATTAACTTGTTATTAGATATTCGACAGCTTATAGAAATAACGTCATAACTTGTAAGTACATACAAAATCTAGGGGCGCCAGGTTTTGGTAAGTTGATAAAAAGCATCTCAATTGATTTGACGTTAACTACCCCATACAGAAGCGATCTTTATTCCCGACTTTTCCGCCGACCCCTCAAGAACTGTGCCCGGAACTAAATTAAAACTTCAGATTTATTTGTTTTGCATGACCAGCATCACAAATTCGAATCTCATAAGGCGTCAAATATGTTTTCATAAAATGTATTGTAGGTACATATACATAGGTATATCAGAAATGCGGCCTCGCTAAACGGCGGTTAGGAATCTGTTACAGTACAGTTATAAACAAACAATACGATCAACAATATCCCGAACAGCTGACATCTGCAACATAGACATAAAAAATACATACATTATCAATAGAAACACCCTGCTCTCGAAAATCACCTACGCAACTAATAGGTTGTACAAAAAAATGTGTATTTTAAGTCTTTGTGATTAGGTTTGTTATGGAATGTACATTTCATTCGAATTCGAAACACCTGATGGTGTAAAAAATGCCAGGGACGACTTATCAGACTAGCTGTGCCCGTGTCTTTGTTGGCGCGGGATATGAAATAATTATAATATTCCTCATCTTCTGAACCGTGCAAGATATTGAAATGACACACAAACATCCTACATCGCCTGATTCAAATATGTTTTTGATTTAGGATGTCTGAAAGAGATCACTTTGAGCGATAAGGCCGCCTATTGTATCGCCTAGAAAATATTGTGAATATGCTCTGTATTTGTAGTTGTATGTCTTGGTGTGCAATAAAGAGTTATCTCTCTCTCTCTCTCTCATACACGAAAAGTAAAAAAATGTAGTAGCTAACCCACTTTTGTGGAGTATATAAGAAACTAAGAAGATCCGTGACCCATGGTAATCCAAAAACCTAAAAGGATTACTTGAATGTATAGGACAAAATATAATATATAATACTAGCTTGTGCCCGCAACTTCGTCCGCGTGGTGCTTTTTTTTAACTATCCCACGGGAGCTCTTTAATTTTTCGGGATCAAAAGTATATAAGGGATATAAGCTATAACCATACAAATTTTCATGTAAATCGGTCCAGTCGTTTCGGAGATTAGCCGGTACAAACAGACAGACAAACAGAGAACCAAAAAATTGAAAAAAATCGAAATTAGTTCTATTTCACTTCTTACATCCTGACTGACTCCGTTTTATCAATTTTTTTAATTGTACAGAAATTTGACCTCTACAATTTTATTACATGTATAGATTATCAACTTTTTTCCAGAATATAGACATTTTTTGTATGCAAAATTTTAGTTTCAATTTTAGTTTTCAGTAATTACTACAACTATAGCTTCATGAAAGCTCTTATAAATACATATTCTCTCTGCCATATATTTCAGGATGTCAATACATAGTATGATGCGAGTGTTAGAATGTACATACATACATATACAACGTCACGCCAGGTCCCTTGCGGGGTAGGCGCGAACAACAGAGCGCTATACAGGCTTATTCTTACACACCTCACTTGCTTCTTTGACATTCATAGCTCTTGTCATGCACGCTCGTCTGTTCTTAAGGGTCCTGACATCACCTTCTGCTAATACATGATCAATTTGATCGTGGAAGGTGTGTCGTGGCCTTCCGCGACTTCTGCATCCATCCACTTTTGCATTGTATATCTATTTAGTCATTCTTTCATCATACAGTCTTTCCACAGCCCGAACCACTGGAGCATTCCTTTCCTTACCTTCACCCCGACATGTTAGAATGTGATAAGTAGATATATGATTCTACAATTATTGGAAATTTTAACCGCCTTCACATTTTTAGTCTGTAGCAGTATTGCCAAAAACCCTTATGTTTACCTTATATTCGCCCGTCCATCTGTCTTTTTACTTTTACATTTGTATGTTTTAAATAGTAAAACTTTAGTTAAAAGAGTAGTGATGTGTTAGTTCTGACACAGAATCAAAACAACAGAAGAGGCTTTCTCAGAATTATATTTTTTTAATGGACTATTATTATCTCTGCCTTGCTCGAGCTATAATAAAAGGTACTGAACCATAAAAATAATTTGAAAACTTCCTTTTCAGACTCTTTGACACACCACAAACGCCGAAGTCTTTGTTCGAGAAGTGTTCGACGCCGACGCACCATCCGCCCAGATCCAGACTGTTTCCGCCCAAACTCACCAATCAGTCGGGTGAGATATATTTTGCGCCGCAAGTCATTCTCTCCCTTCTTGATTTATCATTGATTCAGTCTAAAAAACATATTTTTAAATATAAAACAGTGGATTCCGGTTAAAACGACTACGAAGAGTCCACTGTAATTCCGTTGCTATATCCGGAAGTGTCGAAAGAAAGTAAACAATATATAGTATGCTGTGCGAAGTGCGTAGGAACTAATAAAAAGAAAGAAAGAAAATATTCATTTCTAAAAATGCGAAACTTTGACAATGATTTATAATAATAATAATAACAACATTGCAATTGTTTGCCGCAATTCGCGAAATGAGCACGCGGCACTCGGTTTTTTGCTGTGCCGAAGCATAGTCGACACAGCACTGATTTTCAGTGCCCACCTCCTTAATTACAAAGTCGTGCCACCCAAGGTAAAAGCAAGTTGAATAAAATGAAGTAATTTATTTATTTAAGCACAAAACAGATTACAATCATTATAATGAAATAATAACGATATATACAGGGCCAGATTATAATCCAAACTATGCACTAATCAAACGAACGACAAAGTAGATATACTAAAAAAAGTTGTTCATATACATTTTACAAATAATATAAGAAATTTAAAAAAGAAATATTTGTGAAAAATCGTCAATAGATATTAATAGAGATTACGTGAAAGAATTTTTGTACAATTATTCATAAACTGAAACTGACTAGAATTAAAAATATCAATTATAGCATTTAATTTGGTGAGTTCATTATAAAGGCGACACATTCGAACCAATGGATTGAAGAAGTATTATTACGATACACTTGAAGGGGAAAAAAATGTATAATCGACATACAAAAAAAAACTAAAAATAAGTACCTAAAAAATTAAAGTAACCTAATAAATAAATAACTGCTGCTGCTCACCTAGTGATTTAGCTTTACATAGGTACACGAATATTTATATAGGTAAAGTTAAATCTGCTGATGCAAACAAAAGAAGCTTTATGATTCTTTAAATGAAACTGTGTTTGTTGACTCATTCTTAAGTGTGTAGACTCGCAATATGAGCAAGGAATTTAGAAACTTTTTTTTTTACAAAGGGTTCGTTAATTCTAGTCCCTAACCAAAATATAGTCAAATTATCTTTCTCTAAAAGTATACTTTAGCTGCAACGGTGTTAAGAGATACGTCGTTATAACCGAGGTCGTTTTAAATGAAATCCACTGTACGTCCAAATACAAGACGATGGGACATGACACCATTTATGTTAAGTACGTTATAGAATCTTACATTTATTCCTTAGTTATTTGTAGTGGTTAAGATTTGGTAAAATTTCAATCAAATAATATCAACCTTTTACCAATGATAATACAACAATTTCCAAGGTGCCTTTGCTTAAAGAAAAATATACTTACTTGCAAGCATTGTATGGTAAGAAATCGATACAAGCACAAAAATTTACAAACCACAGTTAAAACACCATCCCAAAAAATTTGCAGTTGATTTGTTACCAAAAGCCGCGCAAAGCATTCGAAAATGAACAATATTCATTCAGTGTTATATAAACCTGAATCAACTAGTTTAGACCACAAGGAAAATAAGTATCTATGTCAACATGTGTTTGCTTGCAACTGAAAACTTGCTACAGCACATGGCTACGCTCTAGGGTTTAACCGGTTCGACTTTCTTACCAGTTTCAAAGCCTTGATATACATAATAGAATGGTAAGGTAAAAAAAACATAGTAAAATAAATACGCTTATTTTCATACTAATGTTTTGACATTTAGGCATACCGTCTGGCTCCAGTCACCACCTACACCCGCCGGCCTTTGACGATGACAGCGCCCTCGGCAGCCTCCCACCAGACGAGCTGGAAGAATCGAGACTATGCTCGAAGAAACCACTGGTCAATATTAACCCATTCACACCTGATGGTAAGTTATTGTTCTGATTTACTGCATAATTTATTTAGGGTTCATGGGGTTAGATATTTTGGCAAAACCTTGTACGGTATGAAGCATGTATTTATTAATAATGTTGTTTTTAGGTCAAGCATTGAATAGAAAGAAAAGGGCATTGTCAAAGACACCTACATGGGGCTCTACACCAGAACTACCCGCAAAAAGAATCCGTGTAAGTAATACTTGTGTAATCATTATTATTCTAATATTTCTTATTTTTTCTTTTCTGGACCTTGATGCCATTTAAAATTAAATGGTACCTATACTTGTGACTTTATCAGTGCAAGATTGCCTCTTCTGTTTTGGCCATTATAAACAATATGTTTATAAAAACAATGGTTTATGTGTTACTCTTATGGCAACTATATTACTGTAAGGTTTTATCAAGATGTATTAGTAGTTTTTGCATGAAAAGGTAGCAAACATTTTTCCTGAAAAATTATTTCCTTTATACCATTAACAGGATTCTTCGAAATTAAAGGGATAAATAAGTCAATTACTAAAAGTGAAGGGGCACAAACCCTATCACCTCTGGACTTCTGAAACTTTACGAGGCAGTTCCTTCATTGGAAGCCTTGATCTTAATACCCAGTCTACAAACAATTGCTTATGAGATTACTACACTATTGTAATGAATTAGATAACTACACTATTATAAAAAGTTTGATTAGTAGACAAATCTAGTGAGTTATATTACTATACTGTTGTAACAAGATAATTACTGGATAATATCTGTTGGATGTAATCGATAACAATGATTATTTGTCTGTGTTGATTATCCTACTTTTCATAGCGTGTTATAATTGCTTAGAATAAATATGCTTTATCAGTGAATTACTATTACAATGTTTATTTTTTTAGGAATCTAACATTTCTCGATACAATGTCGAGTTTGTGGAACTAGGCGTTATTGGTTGTGGAGAGTTTGGACTGGTGACAAAGTGTTTGAACAAGTTGGACGGTTGTGTGTACGCCCTGAAAAGGTCGCTGCGCCCAGTTGGCAGCACTGTAATCGAGAGAGCGGCATATACCGAAGTGTATGCCCATTCTGCAGTTGGAAAGCACCCGAATATCGTCAAGTAAGTGTGCATAGAGTAAAGGATTCGGACTTTACTTTTAATTTATGAATGTATTGTTTGGTACTTATTGTTGCAAACCGATGACGATCATTTGGAAAGACAATGCTGGTGTGCACTGACATTTATCCAACGATTAATATAAAAATATAATCACTGTTTAAGCGATTATTTTATTAGATATTAATCATCAATCGTGGAAAGGTCCTGATGGGGACCTTGCACCAAATGCAAAGCAGCACACAACAAATCTGCTCATAGTCTGGCCGACTGATTGCAGGATGCACCCAAAAAAAAAGATAATAATCATTGGTTAAATGTTCGTGCACACCAGCCTTAGTTGCTTACTCCATGGAATTTTAATGACGTGTAATACTTTTTATTATTCTTTTAATTGTCGCCTGTCATTTGTTCACGTTAATTTTCTAAGTATAGCCAAGTTCCGAAAGTCCACTGCAAGTTCTTAAAAGCCATGTACTTCGAATTAAGCTTATGTCTATTTTGCGAATATATAAAGTCGACCCGTTGAGACATAGTTAGTTGAAGTTCTCTTCAAGCCACAACATGTTGCGAAGAGGTGGTGAAATTAGATTAGACTCCCATAGAGTAAATAATAACCATAAACAAAATTAAAACTAAATAATTGAAATGAACAAGTTGGCGGTAGGCTAAATAAAACTTTAACAATACACGTTAGACAAATGTCATCTTTGTCGTCCGTGACCACAGCCACTGAAAAGCGACCGAAACGTTGGATAAACCAAATTCAAATAAATTACCGCGCTTAAAACCGTTAAAACGTAGTTTTATTAGAGTTAGTTGAATTTAAACTGCGATCAAGGCATTACCAAATGTACTTTCGGAACAGGAACCTTACATCAAGGGCTTTGCTCCTATTACGTTATTATGATTTTCTGCTTTACCACACATAATTCAAATGCAATTTGAATTAGGTGTGTGTACTTCTCTAATGAAATAGATAATTCCAGCGGCAGTTTAAATTTATGTCCCACGAATTCATAACATTACTATGGCTATAGTTTAACCTGGCTATGCTTGCTTTACTGTGGCTCAGTCTTTTCTATTTTAGCTTAAGCTCGCAAAATGTTTGCAATTTCCTGTCTTCATAGAAACTACAGAATACAGAACATTGTTTTGTTAAAGTGTAATATTATGTAAAAATATAATAGATATTCAACTATTTTTCGAGTTTTGCATATACAAATATAAGAAGCTGA
The DNA here is from genome assembly GCA_012273795.1 of Dendrolimus punctatus. Lineage (NCBI taxonomy): Eukaryota > Metazoa > Arthropoda > Insecta > Lepidoptera > Lasiocampidae > Dendrolimus > Dendrolimus punctatus. The sequence continues at coordinate 21,961,800 of CM022527.1, forward strand.
TTTTTATATATTATAATTATATGAGAAATTGGCAGACTATGCAGTGTAAACGTTTTATGCCGTTTTTCGCCAAAATTATAAATGTTCGAAACCAGTACATATTTTTGTTCAAAATATAGATAATTTATTTTTTCAACATTTATATTACATAGTGTAATTACTTTATTTTGATATATTTCAGAGTTCAGAAGATGTAAATATGAAGTCCTGGTGATTTAAAAAAATATGAATGATTAATACATTTTCTCTTTCATTATCAGTTATTACTCGGCGTGGACTGAGGATAGCCATATGATAATCCAGAGCGAGTATTGCGACGGTGGTTCGTTGCAGCAACGGCTCGCTGACGGTCCCCTATGCGAGAGCGAGATGATGGTGTTGCTGCAACATGTTGCCTCCGGACTCGCGTGAGTGCTTTATTTCATACTAGCTATTATAGATTGGTAATTATTGTAAAAGCCAGTGTATTAGCCGTTTGTTCATAAAATAGCCATGGCTAAGTTGTCATCCATTTCACCAACTAGCTAATGGTTGTCAAATAAAACTTACAACTGACACGTTTAAGACTTAGCTGTCAGTCGTATCGGCTGTTGGTTAGTGAGTCATTCACCCTTTAGCCCAGTGATTCCCAAAGTGGGCGATAACGCCCCCTTGTGGGCGCTGCAGGCCTAAAAGGGGGCGGCAAGAGACCCAAAAAAATCGACACTCACAGGTGTAGCCCATAAGAGTTAACTTGAGACCTCAGCGCCGTTGTGTACTGTGCCTAAGTCTCAAGTTAACTCTTGCGGGCTATAGTAAGTCTCGTTTAAAATGAATGTTTAATCTCCACTAATGTAGCTCTCAATAATCAATTAATTTAATTTGAAGTTATAGTGTTTTTTAAGTAGGTGAAAAAATGGGGGCACTAAAAAATAATTTATTCTGAAAGTGGGCAGTATACAAAATAAGTTTGGGAACCACTGCTTTAGCCAAAAAGGCTGGTATTTGGCCGGTTAATGAACTACCATTGGCAGGATGTCTAAGTTTTTGGAACTTCGGTTGGTTATTCAACGCAACTGTTTTACTTGTTTCTTTTTAATTACCTGTGACTTTGTCCTCTTAGTACAATTCCATAGCCATTTTGTCACAAATGGAACTCTAGATTTAACTTTTTTTTTCCACCACAGTTTTATCCACGCCATGAAACTGGTGCACATGGATCTGAAGCCGGAGAACATCTTCGTGTGCAACGACGTCGTTCAGCCTCCCCCGCCGCCGCCTCCCGAACCCGATGACGGATACGATGAAGACGAACAACCGAATCGGCAACAACGGCATGTGTATAAGATCGGTGAGGAAATACCTTATTTTGGGAAAAAAATTAATAGTCCACAGACATACACATTATATCGAGGGCTTCATAACAAATGGGCGTACAGACAAAAGTGCAGTTTTACACAAGGGACAAAATTGTGAATAAAACAAAACTAGTTGATTGTATAAGGCTGAAATTTGGAATAACCTTTTTAGGTCCACTTGTATACCAGTAAGACTTTATATATTGTAACATACATTGTTTTTAGTAAACGACAAAAAAATGCAATTTTTGTGTATATGCCTAATATTATGAAGCCCTTGATATGTACCCAAGTTAAGCCAGATACCATTGTGTTATGGAGATATACAACAAACCACACTGGGACCTACATCCAGACACTTGGACCATAGAAAATAATAATAAATAAATTGGCTGTTCTGTTTTTTTTAGACATCACTCACTAACACTAATATGACGTAGTGCACGTGTGACGTAGAAGCATTAAGTTTCATCAAAATTTGTTTCATAGTTTTTACATGAAAGACTAATAAAGATCCATCTGGATATTTTTTTAAAAATTGGTAGGTACAATTTGGTTTAGTTCTTTGACTACACAGTTATTTACTTGCTTTTTTTTCAGGTGACCTCGGTCACGTGACTATGGCTTCTGCACCTCAGGTGGAAGAAGGCGACTGCAGGTATCTACCAAAAGAAGTGTTACAGGAAAACCTCAAACACCTTCAGAAAGCGGATATATTCGCGTTAGGTGAGTTAACAAATTATTAGGGTTTATAATTTTATATAGTTTTGGCTATAAAGCCTTTGGAACCAGTAATATCAAGAGAATAGATATTTCATTTCAAATCATTAGTTAGTCATATCTATTGATTAAGAATTCCATAGAAATCTGCATCTATGTATGGCCCACCAGTTACCCAGTTTATTATATACTTTATTTTCGATTTTATTGTTTATTTTAAATTTTAACATAAAATCTCTCTTCAAAGGTTTAACACTTTTCGAGGTTGCGGGTGGGGGTCCCTTACCCAAAAATGGTGATTTGTGGCATGAATACAGAGACGGAAAGTTACCTGACTTACCAAATTTATCAAGAGGATTCAACGCATTATTGAAGGTACGTTTGAACAACACTACGGAAAACACAAGAACACATACATATTACATTTTGTCATATGTAGAATAGATTCAATACATAGTCTATATTTCAAAAAGAAGTCAGTGGATCTTGTTTAATTTGTTGATTTTTTTTCTGTTTTTCACCCTGTATTCCTATATTATTAGCAGTAAATATATTTTTTCTTTATAGAAAATGGTTGATCCGGATCCAACCGTCCGTCCGTCTGCGGACGACCTAATCCGGCATCCGTACCTATATCCAGAGAACAAATCCAAATCTGAGCTTCTAAGAGAATTGGCAGCAGCCGAGATGAAGAATGAATTGCTCGCGAAGAAACTAGAGGAAGCCGCCAGGTAACAAGCTTATCTTCAATTAAAATATTTTAATTCTTTTCAGAAAAACAATACGGTACAGAATAAAAAAAAATAGTGTTTTTTGCTGAAAAAACAAAAAAAACCTAATCCGCTAATTGGTATCTAATTGTGCCTCCTTCTCAGCTTGTCCTTCGACAAAGGCCTCCCTCAGGCCTGTCTGCAGGTTCTGGACCACAATTTCTTTCTTTTTTCTCTTTCTTTCTTACAATGTCGCAGCTGTTAGTTTAAATTTGTCCTCGCACCTCTGTATTGTCTTCCTCTTCGCCTATTAACGTCTCTGGGGTACCACTCCGTTATTTAACGTGTCCATTTGTTCTTATTGTCTCTCATTATGTGTCTGGCCCAGTCCCATTTCAATTATTTTATTATTCTTGATGCGTTTTTGAACTTAGTATTTAGCCTAGTGTACACCGACATTTAACCAATGGTTAAAATGACATAATCGCTAAAAATATATGGCTAAACATTGATTATTTTATTTTAACCACCGGTTTAAGTGTCGGTGCACACCAGCCTTAGTAACATCCAAACATTACATACTGTTTGATTATAATTATTATTTTTTTTTATAAAGTGTTTTAATTCCGTGATGTAACATTTCATTTTGAATTCTTGAAATGAAAATTTGAAATTGCATTCCATGGACAAAACCTTTGATTTTTTGATTAAAATATTTGTATTATCATAAATTTCGTATTCCTAACAGATGTATCAAGTCTCTGACGCCGAGTTTAGTACAGAACCAAGAGTCTGCAAAATTCAGAACGAGGTCTGCGAAAAGGTTACAGAAGCCGAGACACGAGAACTTGATGAGCGATGTCATCGTAACTGTGACATCTCCATCGCCGTTAAGGAAGAGAAGACTCGACAGACGGACGAAAAAAGTTTAATATTTATATTGTACGTAAGTGAACAAAATTATATTGTTTTTAAATCTCGTCTTAGGACCACCTTAGTAACAGATGGCTGTGTAAAGTCGAAGAATATTAGGAATGAATAGTTGATATAGTAAAGGGTTGTCTCCGTGGCTAAATCCGTAGTAAATTAATATTTAATAATTAATTAAATTTTAAGTTTCAATTTGAGAGCAAGCTTCTACGCCGGATATATTGCATTAAAATTTATACAATTTTTTCTTATATCCCAATAAATAAAATATCCCATTTACCGGTATAAACAGTATCCTACGTACATGCTCGGTATTGAGACTATATATCGAATTTCAGCATAAATGGTCCCATAGTTATTTCGTGAAAGCATTAGATACGAGTGATTTGCTTTCACATTTGTAATGAAGTATGAATTACTAGCACATGTGCTTATGCCTGTATGTCATACATTATTTTCTCTTTTCTTGAAGTTTTATTATTTAAAGCATATTTTATTAAGAACAAATTAGTAAAAAATTATATCCTTATACTATTTGCTCTGTAGTATGTTGCGGGGGTGACAATAGGCACACCATTCCTTTTCACTTTTTAAATTTACCACGATTTGAATCATAATTACAAATTTTTGATGAACCCTAAATATTAGGGTTGTAAAAGGAATCCTCAGTTACAGAATTTACCACGGCAAAATAAATTAATTTACCCTGCCCAAATTTTAGTGTCTACAAATAAATAACAAATTAATAAATGCTTAACCTTTAAGACGTAACCACCATAGATTTGTTGCCCCAATTGTCACACACGGCTAATTGGGAAGCATCACCAATTTGTGATCAAATACAGATAAGTAATTGAAACGAACATTGAACTGATGCTTTCTCCCTCTAACTACATCATAGAATTTGCATTAGAATAAAAGAGATGATATAAGTTCTCTTGATTTTGGCGCGGTAATTTTGATGGCAGCTCGCAGTTTGTGGAAAAAATATCATAGTAAATTCGGTCCTTATAGAAGATTTAGAAGAAGTGAAAACTTCATCAAGACGTTTATAGCGGTCTCTATCGCTCACTTTGTCGACTCGAGCCGACTTACCCGGATGAGCGTTACATAGCCGAGCGTGACGGTCCATTCTCATTCAATACCCGAAAAATAAATGTCCAGTGCACCTAAAGAATTTTTCATTTCAAAAACAAAACGAAAAACAGCAAAGTGCTATGCGTACGATTGATGGTCGATATTTTTTATAGAAAAAAATTAACATATTTTAAAAGTTTTGTATTAGAAATAGAATTAAATAAAGTAAGAGAACATATGTAATTATTTATATTTGTTTAAACTGCCTAAACTGATAACAGAGTTGGAGACTTAGCATCCTCATATCTGCTGTTCTCATTTATAATCATGTTCTTTAAATTGGAATTCTATAATGTCCCATTCCAAGTAATTTAATCTTAACTCCTGGCGCTGTCGCCATGCTACTTTGCAAATAGTAAAATAATTTTAAATCTTAGATTGATTTGGTCTAATATTAATGTGTTTTAAATACCAAAACGTGCAAAAGTGTGAGAATAATGCAGTGTGGCGCTCTGTTGTCATGTGGAATTTACGAGTTTTTCAGTTACGTTTTTACTCGGCGACTGTTATTCCTAATATTCTTCATGGTAATAGACACGTTTTTATTACGAAATTTATTACAACGCACCCAACCGTCGATTATGTATAGTGCGTAATATAATCTGATTCGCTGGTTATTAACAGGTTTTTGGGAATTTGTGTCTAGTATTGAAAGGCTATTTGTTTGTGACATTTTGACTAGTAGTAGTTAGTAGTAGACTAGTAAAACCCGCTCAGATTCTTAAATTGTCAGAACTATAGTTAGGATGCGTTCCATAGTAGCTCACAACGCTCAAAATGCGCCGTCAGTCGTTCCAGCGACCACGGTCGTTATGGTCGTGGCGAAAACTTCACCAATACTTTTCGAACACTCAGCGCTCACAACGACCCATGTCAAGAAGTGGATTGAAATGGACTTTGACCACAGAGCATGAATTCTTTCTATTTCTTGACATTGAAAAGAGCGCGATTTTCAAATCCACCAATGATATTTTTGTATTTCGTTGTTTACGACATAATCGACGCCATTATGACGCCCCATAATCCGTTCCACTAGAGTTTATGATTGTAACGGCCGCGTGCAAGTGGAATAGGAAAAATCGCGGTGTTGAACGTGGTCGTTGTGAGTCTCTTCTGGAACATAGCCTTAGAGGTAAGAAACACAGATTTAGGCTTGTGCTAATAGAAAGTCACGCGTGGAGTTAGCGGATATTGGAATGACACTAAATTTGAAGTTTAAATTTTGTAAAATTGAAAGTAGAGTTCTGATGGCCTACTTCTCCCTCCCCTATCCTATCCCCGGAATTCCATTCCCTGTTTGCCATTCCTTCTATCCCGTCCTCCTTCTTATCCCAACCCATCCTAAGAGCTGGCAACGTGTTGGCTTCGCTCCTGATGTTCCTAACAAAGTTGGGCCGTCTGCCTGTTTGTTACTTTAGCAATAAAATAAATACATAACCTATGCGTTATAATTAAATAACATTTTAATAGTTAGACAGATTCTTTATATTTTCGTACATTTAAGACATTCTAATGATAACTTATGTCAAGTGTCTTTCGAAATGTCGATTTCGGATAGCCTTCGACCTTCCGATATAGGTTTCAATAACGAAAAAATAATAGTTTCTGTTAACGGAAATATAATTTCGATAATTACTAGATATTGTTTATTGTTAATAACGATAATAATATTATTATTACAGTTTTGATAACTAAAATGGCAGTTAACGGAATATACAGCGTATTAGAATGTAAACATTCTTAGAAAGTACATATTAATTAGAAAATTTAACGAGTTAGAACACTATACCATATTGTAAAAAAAATCTGATTAATTTTAATATTTTGTTGTTATTTTCCTAAATCAAAGAAACTGCTATTTTAGACGAACAAGATTCGGATTAGAAAGGCTTTTGAATCAATAAATATCGTAACAAGGCAACTCAATTTCAAACCTAGTAACTAAACATTTTGTTATTTTTCAAGTTTGTCTCGTACAAGAAAAGTCTTCATAATAGTTTCACCAAAGTCTCATTCAAATGACGATGATAGGTTCAAATTTTTTCAATTACTAGGTTTTGAAATGAAACAGAAAAGTATGAATTGTCAATTTAAGGGTTAGTAACGCAAAGCAGTTAATATATATATACAAGATGAAACCGATAAGACATTGAACCCAGAGTTATGGGTTACCATAGATATTGTAAGCTTGTGTTTTGAGCCAGGTTCCTGTATCTTGCTATTTGTTCATTTGTATCACACTACTGGTTAAAATTTGACGTATTCCATACAAGTTATGTCAATTTTCTACCAATGGTAGGGTAAAAGAATGGATGATCAGATATAGAAACCTGTTAGTGAAGCGACACGAAAGTATTAAATATGTAAAAAAATATTTTTAATGAATATCCACCTTATATTCTGCATAGATTTATGTGGAAATTCTTATCGGGATGAATGATATAAGTGCCTTTTTTAATTGAATGTAAGTGTAGTATGAGTTCCATAGTTTGAGTTTCATGTTCTAATGCCGTGTTTCTGTATCTACATACATACTTGTACCCTACCATTGGTAGAAGATTGATATTACTTGCACAGAGTTTGTCAATTTTTAATTAATTCATGGCTGATTCCTACATCTTACCAACTGGTTAAAAATTGCCATAAGCTCTAAACAAGTATTTTCAAATTTATAACGATGTTAAGGTAGATGATTTACTGGTATGATATAATATGACATATAGGAACCGGCTAAAAATCTTATGTGATTGAAATATGCTTTCTTATAATCGAATTTAACTTTTTTTAAGTGTATAATAAAAATTGTAATTAATGATTTTTAGTTATTATACTAATATTAATTATAAGCGTTTTTTTATTGTAACATTTTGTGTAAATTGTACGGTATTGCGATGATTGCAAGGCCTTCAACAATCGTTTTAAATATGGCTCTGCTATGATATGTGTATATATCCTGTCAAGCATTCTTGTTGAAAATACTATATGAGAATAATCTTTAAGTGTTTACCATAGCCAATTTGTCGGTGTTTGACTGACACAGAATGAGCTCCCTCATTCTTTTCATTACTTTGCAGCTCGATTAGACACAGTTCACTAAGGCTGGTGTGCATAGACATTTAAATGGCTGTTATATATGTAATAACCACTGTGTAGCCATATATTTTTGGCGATTATTTTTTTATAACCGTCGGTTAAATGTCTATGCACAACAGCCTAAACAGTTGAGACTTCAACATAAGCACAATTATTAATTTCAAAGCAATTAGTATGCTGTGACTATTATCCATTTTAACCAGTATTGTACACCTTTTGGCCATTAAAATTTATAGCAAAAAAGCGCCTTATCAGTTCCCGCTCAAAAACTCTTGAACGATTTTAAATAATGTCTTTAAAGTCTATCTCAAACAGGGCGCTATGACCGACACATCCATAAAACGTAATTTGTAGCAGTATTGTAAAATTTCCTACGAAATAAATATTATTTTTAATTATAAAAAATATATTTAATCCTGTTACGGTTTATTAATAATCTTATACTAAGATGCACCGCACCACATTTCTCTAATTGAGTAATTTCTTCCTTCCGTCTTTTTTGAAATTATGGTATCCTATTTTTCGACACGGTTTTTAAACTAGCAAGTTTGTAAAAGCTGCTAGCGGGGTTGCAAATGCTTTTTTCATTTTAATCATAAAACGTGTAATTTGAAAAAAAACCTGGTATTTAAACGCTAAAAGCTGTACCAGATGATAAAACTAATGCAAATTGTGTTTGTGTTGAAATGTCAAGTATTTGTGTGAACTGTGTCTATTCGAGCTACTACAAGAACATCTTCGTTCGGCGTAAGTTAAACTTGAAGGTTACTTTAAAACTTGAATATTCATAATACATACATGACACTTGCTAGATACGCAATTCGTGCTTAGCCATATTTAGAAGCAAGCTAAATTTTGGAGCGTTTTCCGTTGAGGTCGTAAAATCGTTGCTCTACGTACAGAATCTAATAACATGCGATATAAACCCGTTTGAGTGTTGTTTTGAATTTGACATTTCAAAATAAACACTTTCCTAAAAAAATGTATCTTCCATGTAACCTTGTACTTTGTGATAAAAATATGTTTTCTTTGTTTATTTAGTTAATTATTGTAGTTAAGTTTCGAGCTAAGTTCACTTTCGGGTTAAGTTAAAATGGTCCTTCTATAAAAATTGCTTTTCGTTTATTAATTAATTTATGAAAATTGTATAGAATTAAATCGAAATTATTTTTTCTTTTAGCTTTGTTCATATATTATTTACAAAAATGTCGGACGACTGGGGCGGCTTTGCGACTTTCTGTGGAAAATATATTTTCCCTGGTTGAAAATGTGTTAGCATATACAGAGTGAATTATTCGAATGGGTATTCAGGGCCAAATCCTAAACTATACTAAATAACGAAAAACACTCAATGGAGTCTCGAGGTCGATTTTGACGTTACCAGGAATCGAACCGGCTGATTTTAATAAAATAAACCCATTCTGTATTCGTACCAAATAATAGTGTAGCTTGTGAAGATCAATTTCTATGAAAAAATGTCTAACGGCAACCAAGGGAAAGGGTTGTTTTTAACAAAAGGTTCTATTTCCCATATATTGATTAAACGTCACCTCATTGCATTAAATATGGAAATGGTGAAAATTATTCTATTTTTAATAGGTAATTAATATTCGAAACGCACGTTATTTTACTAAAATCAGTCAAATCAGTCTGTGGGTAAACATTGATAGCGTTTAAATGAGGTTCGGTCAAATGACCGGATCAGTTTGATGTTTGATTAATTTATGGAAAATAGAACATTTTAGTCAAAGACATTCCTTCACAGGAATTGATCATTACCAGCTACAGTATGATTTGGTATAATACAGGTGTTTATTTTTTTCAAAATTACCCGATTCGATTTCTGACTAGGGTAATTGTTTTTCAAGAATCTAATAATTATGCCTCTTTGATTTTAGTCAAAGTCAGTTTCGAGACTCCTTTGAATGTGTTTCGCTATTTAGCATAGTTTTGATTTGATCCTGAAGGCCCACTTAAAAATTCAGAATACACTATATACACTACAATTTCGTTTACGATACGGAGGGAAAATGAAACGAAATGACATTTGTTTAGCAGGGGCGCCACAAGATTTCGTTGCATTTTAATATAGAAAATCGACTAGACTTACAACTATTTTTTTTAAATATATATTTTTTTAGACCAAATAAATGGAATTAAAAGTAGTATGTACAGTTCTTACCCAAATTAAAAAAAGTAATACGAAGTGCATTAATATAATTTTAAAATATTCAAACAGACCTGCCCATGAATAATAAGTTATTAAAGTGTTTAATTTAGGACGGTTAGGCAGTATTTGGTCTCTCAAAATATGGTATAACAAAAAGTCAAATAGTGTAAAATACATGTGGCGCCAAGCAATTGTGTCCGTTTAAAGAGCTTTTCAGAGTTGCTTTCGTACTGGACAACTATCATTCGTAAAATACTTTCTTCATGGTATATAAACAAATTTCATATAAAAGATATTTGTTTAAATATAACAAAAGTATTATATTGTATGTGCGCACAATAAAATTGACAATAATATTGTTTCCGCCTAATCAACAAAGTAACACAAAAATCAATGGAAAAAATTTCAAGTTATAATTATATTCAGGTTGTTATTTCTAATTTAAGGCAGCTACATGATTTTTTGAGTATATATTTAACAGGTTACAAGCCGTTTGGGACAGTGACTGGTTGACATTATTTGCGTATTTTTTAGACAATTGTGTTTGACGTAATTTATCAGACCATAACTATCCCACTGCACAAAGGGGTGGTGGTACTAACCTCTCTATATTATCAAGGTGCTTAGTGCGTTAAATATTGAATCAAAATGTTACTCATGATATTTTACTCACTGGAAAATTATGTCAAGTGAGTAATTACAGTATATACATTTTCTCATTTCCAGTTTATTTGATAAACAATTCTGAAAAAATCAATTAAATTGGGATTTGATTTGAAGATATAACATGAAAGCCTAAAAAATAATCACTCTAGAATTTACAAAAAATAAATAACTAAAAATATTAAGTATTTCAACTCGTCAAACTTAACATGTGAGTTCATAAATATACTCTTTACCTAACACGAGTTGTTTGGTCAATTTAGAACTATTATTTACTGCCTGGACTCTCGTTACTCAGTTTGCATTCCTATAAAAGATGGTCTAACTTTACCAAATTGTAAAATTGTTTTAATAATTGTTTAACAGCCAGTCACACACACACACATATTATTTGTCAGTATATAGTGATAATAATATTTTATTATTATTTTCTTCCATAACACTTACTAATGTTTAAATATTGTCACCCGTCATTGTCTGCAGCGGCCTCTGCCTAGGTTAACAGTTATCTAATATGTTCAGAAAAGCACATTGTCGCCCAACCGTATCTCATTTGTGTATTAAATGGATATTATACTGATTCAAATAATTGTTTAATTGTGTTACTTTTACCCTTTAATGCCCCCACTCTGTTCAATCCTTTTCGTTTTTTTTATTGCTGGGTATATCAGACAGGATGAGACGGTCCACTTAATGGAAAATGGTTACTGTCACCTGTGGATATTTGCAACACCCTAAGGTACTGGCCTCGAAGCAGCGAACTAATCCTGTGATGCTGAAACTGAATTTGTGCAGTTATTATATATATTATATAATAAACAGTTAAAAGTTAGGTAATAAATAAACCATTTTTTGGCATCTCTGCTGAAAATGGTATTTGGTCCTGGCATTGTAATTAAGTCCTAAAAAATACTCTCGAAACAAAAACTTAATTTAAAACAATAAAAACAATTCGTAACAAAAAATAAAAACAAAGCGTTACAACTTTAGTGCACAAAAGTGTAATCGGGAGCGAATGGAACGTGGACGCAGTGCAAGAGGCAAGGGTCACCTGAGAACTGAGATACCAAACGCTGCTTGTACCTCATTCCCCGCGTCCCGCTTGACAAGCAAAGAGAATAAGAGACCTAAAAACGACTTTTCGCATCATTAAAACTGGCCAAGTTACGTCCGGGGATTATACTTTCGTTACCTTAAGCTTTCACATCACCCGTTGATCACTACTCAATACTAGATGTCTATGCAAAATGAAAACTTTGTATTTTCTATTAGTCAATAGATGCCGTTATTTTGAGTCGTGTTCTGCAGATTCGTTACTACTATTGCAACTCTTACTTTAATAAAATTCAGTAAATGGGTGAATGGACATGCCAAGCCGCTAAGTCTAAGATGCTTCAAATTAATTTTATTTTCGTAAAATCGAAATTGAGTTAGAATGTACGTAGAAAATAATAGCGATCATTCATACTCAGGACGCAGGTAATTGCAGTTGAATCGATAGCGGAATATAACAAGAACGACAATCCTAGGATTTTAAACTGTTCCTATGATATTTAGTTCCAGTGGTCTAGGCGTTGTCACTAATTTATTTTCGTGCTTGTGTTAAGGACTTGAAATACTTACGATTATCTATCCAAATATTTATTTATTACTATAATTTTTCTTTGCCCAACTGGCCAAACTTGATGCACATTTGCTTTTATACCATCATGCATACTCGTTCCTACCCTGATATGTAAATAGTCATGTTTAGAAATAAATAAACTTTGATTTGACTTTGAAAACTTCTCTGAACTTAGATAGTTTTAATTTTAACCTTATTTTGTTGAAAATACGAATTTTATGATAACTTATTTAAAATCGTCAAAAGCCTATCAATTTGTGTCAAATAAAATCTTTTTTTCTTCTTAAATGCGAATTTGTCAAAGGTTGCATACATTTTCTTAAATATATTCAGGTTGTGATTTTATATTTGAAAATTTTCAAAAATAGAATCAGCGTGTTCCCTGCAAACAGTTATAAGGCGAACCACCAACGTTCCTGCAAGCATTGAGCTACAAGCATTTGGCTGAAGTTATCCTCCAGTAAATACTAACTAATATCTATCTACAGGCAGCTCTTCTCTCATATTCATATAACCATGCCATTTGAAGCAAAACTAATGGTCTTCTAAACCAGAGAGCTGTGCCGCTCTGAGTCTTTAAAGCTTACAGGCCCGAGTACGGGCCTCTGTACGCTGGCTCTGTACCCCACCCGCGCCTTGAGAATTCTGCCATCGCTTTGAGCATTCCGCCAACGCCCTGAACGGTGTCTCGAACGCCCTATCGCTCGACGCCCTTTGGTAGTTGACGCCCGTTGGTAGCCCACCTGCTGCTGCTGACCGAGCTGCTGTAGATTCCGACCCGCTGCAGTCATCGGCGGTGCCCTAATCTCCTCTCAAAGACTCGGGACTTAAGATAAATGATACGCATTTAGGGCATTGCCGTAGGTTTACTAGAGCTATGATAGGTTAATCGATTAAACTTGTAGTAGCGTTATCGTAAAAGTTCGGACGAAATAAAAATAAACGTTAATATTATTAATATACTTATTTAATCTTGTTACTATTTAAGTAATAATAATCTTATGCTCCGAATAGCGATGTTTACTTCTCTATATAGGTAAGTCATTTCTTCCATACCGTCCTGACTGTAGTAGCAAGATGACGCTGCAAATCAAAAGTAAAACAATAACACCATAAATCTATCATAAAACCATACATAATTTATCGTATAACGCTTTAACTTTTAAATCCTTAACCGTATCACATTTGAATATAACCAAATTCAAAAATGTAGCGTAAAATATGCCATTAACTAATAATAAATCTGTTTTATAAATAAAATAATTATGACAAAACACAATCACCGTGTCAAATAGCGAGTCCAATGAAACAATGATGGCAGTAGCAGGCGGCACGTGCGGGAAACCCGCGTAAATAACTGTCTAATAAATTCAGATAATAAATTATTATTAATTTTTCTTTTTGATTTTGAAATGCAGTTCGCACGACGTTTAAGGTTAGTCAGAAATTATTATACCTATTCCTGTTCAATAGCAGTTTTAAGGACATTAAAAGATATAATGGTCGCTTCCTATATCTTACCATTACAATATTCATTCACTTGTCTTATCATCGGTTGAATTTTTACATTACTTGTTTATAGCTTATGTCAAAGTTTTACTGATAGTAAGGCAAAAGAACAGTCATTCAGTGACATGTAAGTATGCGCCGTAAGTGTTCTTAGCGGGAGCATGAAGATTGATGTTTTACTGTGCAGTTAATTAAATTGCAAAGATTTTTAATATTTGGCTTTTACTGAATAATAAGTATCTAGTTACACAATATTGATCGTTTTCAACGAAGAATTATGCATTTGTTTTTATAGTGAAACGTTCCTTTTCGAACTGCTGCCCTCAAGAATCCCCTCGGTTTGGTGTCAATGAAAGACTTAGGTATAATGTGAGACTCGACTCTTTGTTTTTAGATTATTTTTACTCTGAATACTCATAAATGCTTAACACTGGCTAGATTACACATTTGCAGTACCATGTTTAAAAAAGACAAGTAGATGTAGGTGCTTCATTATGATGATATAATTCCAAGCAAGTCTGTGATTCCAAGTATAAACATTCAATACTGTTCCTCCATTTTCAAACACATAACACCCTTTTAGTATTCTGCAACATTGGGTAAGCAAGGGTTGATCCTGTTGTGACAACCCATTCAACAACTGTCCATAACAAATTGATATAATTGCATAAATATTGTGCGATTTAAATAATATTAAATAAAAATAGGGTGGCAGGGTATTGTCAATGCCTTTGTTGTTTAGGGATCATTTTCATTAATACATTCAAAATTCAAGTTTTTATTCAAACTAAGTTGTACTACAGAATATTTTTGAAGGTCATACAGAATTATAAGTTACATCCTACTCTATAACAGTGTTTCGCGAAGTTATTGCTGTGTTAAGGAGAATTGAAAAAGAATGCTGTATTGTATTGACAATATCCCAGTAAAAAAGGGGATTCCAAAATGTCCTAAATAATAAATGAGTAGATGGTGCCACCCGTCATACTCTCTCTCCTTCTGCTTTATAACATTTTATTATTTAAAATATATTTTAGACCAAACCATTCCAAAGTCGTTTAAATAAATTACCTACGTGTGCAAATAGTCTAAAAAAATATGTAAGGATTAGTTATTT